>OY728141.1:828729269-829999926 GCA_963277665.1 Viscum album | reverse complement strand
ACATATATATCCATACAATGTCATCTTTGTCATTGAGTATTTGTATTTTGTACCTTCCATTATTGAATAATTTAGGAGGAGAGTCGTTTTTTCGGATGTGGGTGGTCAGTGTGTGGCTTTTGTTGGAGAGTGGGGTTGTCATGTGGGCATTCGGTGTGTGGAGCCTCTTCTTTCATTATTGGATGAGCTGTCAGTGGAATCAATGGACACTGAGATGGTAACGTTCCCATGGGTATTTGTGGAGTTCTTGGATATTTTTTCTGAGGATGATATGATGATACCCCCCCCCTTGATGTGATGTCATGTTTGGGATATACTTGTTTCCCAGTGATTTTCTAGTTTTTATGAAACCTTATTAAATGGTAGGTTCTGATTTGTGGGAGTAAAGGATTCAGGTAGGTGACATGATTAAGAATAGATATATCTGGCCTAATTTTTTATTCTGGGTTGATCCAGTGTTGTTTTCAAATAATGTGGATGGTGGTATGCGATCGTTCATAGACTACAAGAGGCTGAATCAGGTGATAGTCAAAAACGGTTACCCTCTTCTAAGAATAGTCAATATTTTAGACCAGATGAGAGTGGTAAGTTGATTCTATAAGATTGATCTACTATCAGGATATCACCAGTTTATGGTGAAGGAGGTTGATATCTTGAAGACTACCTTAAAATTAAGGTATGGGATTATTGAGTTTTCAGTTCTGTCATTCGATGATACGAATGCACTAGCTATGTTCATTGGGATTAGGAACTCGGTTTTCCATAACACTACTGGAAATAATCCCATTTGCGACGGGTTATTTGCGATGGGATCCATCGCAAATAACCCATTGCGGTAAATGGCATCGCAACTAACACTATTTGCGACGGGCCCATTGCTAAAAATATTATTCACGACGGGAATATTTCCCGTCGCAAATACTAATCGATATATTTTAAAAAACTTTAAATAAGGCTTTTGCGATGGGCCCGTCACAAATAACATTTTTGATGGGCCACTAATCCCGTCGCAAAAAAGTTAAAAAAAAATTAAAAAAAGAAATAAGGAATTGTGACGGGCCCGTCGCAATTGCCTATTTTGACGGGCAAATATTCCCGTCGCAAAAAAATTTAAAAAAATTTAAAAAAAAATAGGTAATTGCAACGGGCCCGTCGCAATTACCTATTGCGACGGGATGATTATCCCGTCACAAATATGTATAAAATAATAAAAAAAATAAAAATATTAATAAAAATTTTTTAATTAATATTATAATAGTAATAATACAATTATAATTCATTCAGATATTAAAACAAAAAATCATTCAAATATTTAAAAAATTATAATTAAATTAAAATATTTAAATATTTAAATATATATAAAAAAATTACTATTATAAAATATGAATAATATTATTAATCATATTAATATTGTAATATAAATAATATAATATTATATAATAATAATAATAATATACCGAATTCATATTATTATAAATAATTAAAAAATTATAATTTTAATTAAATTTTTTGAAACTTTTTATGTATTAAAAATACTGAATATAAAATTATTAAAATAATTATAAAATAAAAATATGAAAATTATCAACATTTGCAAAAAGAAATATAAACAAATAATAAAATACAAAGAGTAATATTATTATTAATAAAATAAAAAAATTTAAAATAAATACCAATAATAAATAATAAAGTATTAAAAATAAATTGAAATTAAATAATACAATATTGACACCAGTATAAGAGAGACAGAAACTCAGAATAGAAAAAATGTCATATTTTAAATTTACAAACTTTATAACATCTAAACAATAACTAATCTAAAGGAGGAGGGGGAGGGGGTGATATGCTGGTGGAGGAAACTCCATCCCTAAGGCACGAGTGAGTCGGTGCATGTACTCCATCTGCTTCTGCTACTGCTACTGTCACCGACTCATCTGCTCCTCGTACACCTGCTGCTGTCGTCGGCGCTCCTCCTCATGCTACTGCTACTACCGATGCATCTCCTCAAGCTCCTTTTGGAGACTCTCTATCAACTCAGTCTGAGATCGCAACCGATCCTCATATTGTGTAGCGAAAGAAGATGCACGAGCTCCTCTCAAGCTGGACGCCGACATCGCAGCACTGCCATAATAATCTCCAAGAGTCAGTCGAGAGCCGATACCAACTACCCAACCCTTCTTGAAGGCATATTGGGTCACCTGCATCCATGCTGGCTCATCAAACTGATGGCCACTGGTCTGATCTGATGCCTCAGCCTGACCCTCAGGCCGGGTCTGTGACGTTGTGGTCCCATATGACTCCTGTAGTTGCAATTTAAAATTAAAATTGTGAATATATTATATGCAGTTAATTTTTAAACTTGAAAACAAATAATACTAACCATGATGTGACGCTGGCGATCACCTCTGAGCTCCCCATTAGTTGGATCACTGTACATCCTCCGATATACGTCTTACTCTATAATATTGGGGTGCACAACAGCCTATAAGAATATAAAATAAATTGTTAATATTTAAAGTTATATAAAATATTTATAAAAAATGTACGTACCAAATGTTGTCTATGAGTACTGAAAGTATGACTCCCAACTCAATGAGTCACCTCCTATCTCCCCCAATTATGCCTCCCCACTGATGATCTCCTCTGAAAACCACCACTCAACCAGTGTGCACATAATCCATCCCATACGTGGGTTGAAATGTACTCTGGTCGGTGTGCTCTACATGACTCGTCAAAATCTGACACTCCTGCTTTCTTCATGGAAGTTCTTCTTAAATTTTGCAAAAACTGACGAAAGTGATCATGCATAGCCACCTCCCATGCCTCATGGATGGCGTCATTCATGGTATCCTTGATCGGATACCATAAACCCTATAAATAATTCAAAATATCAAGTTATAAATGAAATAAATTTCAAAATAAAAATTATTTATTTACATACGTACCAACCAATGGTCGAACATGGCCTACTGCACATCAATGGGAATATGCTCCCATGTCGTCCATGGCTGAGAAAAATAGTTGCGCAAAATAGCACTGCCCTGTATGACTGCTATATGCGAAAAACTATAAAAACAATAATCAAACATTTATTATGTAAATAAATTAATGAAATCTTAGTAAAATGAACAGGTTATCACACCTCCGGGTGCGTAGATCGAACCCAAGACGTGGACATCGCTCGAGGATGGGGTCAGGAATCATCAGTCATTCAAGACCATACCCCCTCCGCATACCCCCTGAAGCGCCTTCAGTCTAAGGTTCAGGTGCCAGCAACTCATCCGCATCGAATGATAGGTCAGCATTCACCAACTCACAAAATGCTTCCTCATCCATCTGAAACAGAAAATGAAATTTGTTAGCAAATAATTGATAATTATTATTATATATACATATATATTAGTTGTGATTATATATAACTACCATTGAATTGTATCAATGTTCAGCTTCATCATCATCTTCATATCTATCAATGTCATCTTCATATTCATCCTCAATATCATCGATATCTATTTGAGTTCCAGTTTCTTCATCTCTTACCATTTCAAATTCATTTGTGATGTCATTAAAATCATCATCATAATCACTGACTCTTAATTGAGGGGTTTCATCATCAATACTCATGTCTCTTTGTAACAAATATTGATTTTGAGTACTCTCTTAAAAAACTTCAATTCCTTGCACTTCAGTGAAAGAACATTCACTTTGACTAAACGGATTGTCTCGAATTTTTATTTTTATTATGCTCCACCAATCAGTCAAGTCTCTTGACGTAGCACATTACTTTTCATAATAAACTTGATGTGCCTGTTGAGCTAGTAAGAATGGTTCATTTACTGCAAGAACACTTTTACATTTAATATCGATGATTCCATGAGTCGGATGAACACGCACGCCTCTCTCAGTATCCAATCACAAACATTTGAGCATCATTATGTAATGTTGTCCTAGATAACAGAGTTCAATGATTTCATCAAGTATGCCATAAAATTCAACTTCATTTTCTCTATGATGAGATACTCCCAAACAAACTCCATTGTTCATTGTTTTTTTTTATTCCCCATATGCATGTGTATGAAATCAAAACCCATTAACCACATATGCATTATAAGATTTCAACATTTTGGATGGTGGGTTACTCAATATACAAAGTTGTTTGTCAATTTTATCAGCATGTCGATACACCTGAAAATTTGTGTAATAATTATCAATATAGTAAACTATAAATTGAAGGATATGTTAAAGTATGAAAAATTTATGTTACGAGTATTTGAAACCACTGAGAAGAATTTTTTTGTATGTGTTCTTCGAGAGAAGCTGCTGTAATTTGTGGAAGTTGTTTCTTGATATGATTGTCATACAATCTATAAAAAACAAATTTATTTATTGTAACATAAATAATAGAATAAGTGATAGAAGCACTTATAGTACAAATGATTTAATCTCTTCACAGTTTAGAAAAACATATGTATAAGCTCTGTGATGTTCATCATATGAAAGCCATCATTCATGAACTCCACCAAAACCTAGCTCTGACTGGCTAAAAATAGATAATTGATTGTCGATTTCATCAATATTCCCCTTTTTCCATCTCATGTGGTTATGTTTTAAAGGATACTCAGATTCAAAATAGTGGGAGAAAAAAAGATATCTCCTCTTGCAAATAAGCTTCAGCAATAGATCCTTCAACAGATTCTTTGTTATGCACCTTTTTCCAATTTTTGCATGTATCTTTCGAATGGGTACATCCATCAAAACTGTATCAGACCTCCACATTTTGCTTTATATGGAAAATTTAATATCAAATGTTCCATTGAGTCAAAGAAAGACGGCGGGAATATTTTTTCCAGTTTACATAAAATTACAAAAACATCTTCTTCAAGTTTTCATAGAGCATCGTAATCTTTTTTCGTAGCACAAATGTCCTGAAAAAAATAGGATATGTCTGTTATGGAATCCCATATCACAAAATTCAATATACCTCTTCATCTAATGGGTAGAAGTCTTTCCATTATAAAATGATAATCATGACTTTTTAATCTGGTAATATGACCATTTTTTACACATCTTCCCAAATTGAAAACACAGCCATCTGGAAGTCTCAAATCTACAATCCATTGACAAAATAATAAGAATATTTCTTTGGACAATGTATAAGATGATTTTGGTTTCATTAACATTTCTGTTCTGACATTCTCAAACAGGTCGAGTTCTGGACGCCTGCAAATTTGAGCAAGACCTAATCGTGCATTTACATTATCTTTGCTCTTTCCTGGTGTATCCAAAAATGAATGAAACAAATTATCAAAACAGTTCTTCTCAATATTCATGACATCCAACATGTAGCGGACCATCAAATCAAACCAATATGGCAAATCCCAAAATATGCTATGTTTTTTCCAATTATGTTCTTTCCCAAAAACAGAAATTTTCTGTTGGTTTATTGTGGGTCCAAATGTAATGGGAGGTAATGAATATACAACTGATTTTAACTCCGTACCTGATATCATTTCTGGAGGTCCATCCCTTTCAACTGTGCCTTTTCAAAAATGAGATCTGCTTCTGTGAAAAGGATGATCAGCTGGAAGAAATCTGCGATGACAGTCAAAATAGAAAGATTTTTTCCATGGACGAGCATAAATGTCTTGTTATCTCCCATACAGTAAGGACATGATTTTGGCCCATGTGTACTCCAGCCAGATAACATTCCATAAGCCGGAAAGTCACTAATTGTCCACATCAATTCTGCTCTTAGTACGAAATTCTGTTTCACAGCAACATCATAAGTACTGACACCAGTACTCCACAGTATATTTAATTCATTAATAAATGGTTTCAAATAAACATCAATATTCTTCTTCGGATGTCCTGTGGTTAGTAAGGTCAAAAATATATAGGGCTCCTTCATCAACATCCATGGAGGTAAATTGTACGGAGTTAAAAAGACAGGCCAACATGAATACTGACTACTATAAGATCCGAATGGACAGAAACCATCAGTGGAAAGACCCAGTCTCACATTTCGGGGTTCTAAAGTAAAGGATGGATTCACTCTATCAAAATGTTTCCATGAATCACCATCGGCCGGATGATTCAAGATTTTACCGGTTGAAATATTCGTTTTGTGTCATGACATCATTATCGTTGTATTCTTAGACATTAATAAATGCTGAAGTTTGGATGTAAGAGGAAAATATCTCAACTATTTTACAAGAATCAAGCCAGACTTCCCATGTTGAGCTTCTTTATACCTCGATTTCCCACAGGTGGGACAACTATCCAACGACTCATTTTCCCCAGAATATAAAATGAAATAATTTGAACATGCATGAATCTTCTGACAACTAAGTCCTAAATTCTAAACCAGCCTCTTACTCTCATAGTAATTTGCAGGAAAAACATTTCCTTTGGGTAACAGTGTTTTAACCAAAGAAAATATTTGATCAAAACACGTGTTTGAAATTCCATTATCTGATTTGATAGCCATAAATTTTGCAACTGCTTCTAATTTTCTTATCTTGTAACCAGGATATAACGAATCCTCAGCGGACCTCAACAACTCATAAAATTCAGAGTGTTCCAACTCAAGAGTTGAATCAATATCTTCCTGAGTTTCTGTATGTTGAATAGATGGACCTGCAACATCATGTACTAAATTTTGAAACCAGGATGGATCCGGAATCAAGTTAGTATCACCTTCTGTAGAACTAAGTTCACCATGTTGATACCAAAAAACATAATTCGGTTGAAAACCAAAACGCAAGAGATGTCCCCCAACTTTGTCAAACGTGTCAAATGTTCTCAGTGCACATTTTTTACAAGGACATTTTATTGTGCCTTCTGAAACAAATTCTGGATTTGATGCCACAAATGCTAAGAAAGTCTCCACACCCTCAATATATACTGGATTTAAACTAGAATCATTTGGATTTCTACGTTGATCTATCCATATTTGGTCATCTAATAATGACTTTTGATGACCTCGTTGTTCCATATTTTGCTATAAAATATAAAAGCATTACTGGTTTTGAATAATTTGTTAGAAAAAACACTCAAAAAGAGAGGATAACTAATTACAACTACTTCTTAATAATTACCGATATTTACCGATAGTTATTTGTAATTATTTTTATATGATTAATATTTATAAAAAAACTAATATTAATAAGATCAACCAAGCAAGGATAATTATAGAGTTTACATCAGACACGACTGACGCAAACTTTTTATTGGGATAGACCTAAAAATTGACCCTTTAAGAATTGAACATGTTAAGAATAGAGAAAAACATGTTACGAATATTGATAATTTTAATATTTTATAAATTTTTTATTATTTTAATAATACTAATATTATTTTTTCATAAATATTAATTATACAATAATAACATTATTACATTATTAGTACTTTTTTATTATTAATATTAAAATAATATAATTTTCTATATTATGTTACAATTCTCTTTTCATATGTGTGTTTAACATTCTGTCTCCACATGTAATATTTGTATTCACTTTCACCTCTCTATTGGTGAGTAGGTTGATAATTTTGAAAATGAATGCAAATATTACATGTGGAGACAGAAGTTTTTTTAAAACCAATACAAAGATGAAAAGATAATTGAGAAAGATACTGATCACGCTAGTTTTTTCCAATTAGCTAATTATTACTAATTATTACTAATTATTACTAATTATTACTAATTATTCCTAATTATTGGTAATTATTCCTAATTATTGGTAATTATTACTAATATTGGTAATTATTACTAATTATTGGTAATTATTCCTAATTATTGGTAATTATTCCTAATTATTGGTAATTATTCCTAATAATTGGTAATTATTCCTAATTATTGGTAATTATTTCTAATTATTGGTAATTATTCCTAATTATTGCTAATTATTCCTAATTATTGCTAATTATTGCTAATTATTGCTAATTATTGCTAATTATTGCTAATTATTGCTAATTATTGCTAATTATTGATAATTATTGCTAATTATTGATAATTATTCGTAATTATTGATAATTATTGGTAATTATTACTAATTATTGGTAATTATTACTAATTATTGCTAATTATTGCTAATTATTACTAATTATTTCTAATTAATACTAATTATTGGTAATTATTGGTAATTATTGGTAATTATTGGTAATTATGGGTAATTATTGGTAGTTATTGTCAATTATTGTCTGTTATTGCGAGTTATTGTGAGTTATTGCTAGTTATTGCTAGTTATTGCTAGATATTTCTAGTTATTGCTAATTATTGGTAATTATTGCTAATTATTGGTAATTATTGCTAATTATTGGTAATTATTACTAATTATTGGTAATTATTACTAATTATTGGTAATTATTACTAATTATTGGTAATTATTACTAATTATTGGTAATTATTACTAATTATTACTAATTATTGGTAATTATTACTAATTATTTGTAATTATTACTAATTATTGTTATTTATTACTAATTAATACTAATTATTGCTAATTATTGGTAATTATTACTAATTATGGGTAATTATTGCTAATTATTACTAATTATTGCTAGTTATTACTAGTTATTGCTATTGACTGCTATTTATTGGTAATTATTGGTAATTATTGGTAATTATTGCTAATTATTGGTTATTATTACTAATTATTGGTAATTATTACTAATTATTGGTAATTATTACTAATTATTACTAATTATTGGTAATTATTACTAATTATTACTAATTATTGGTAATTATTACTAATTATTGGTAAATATTACAAATTATTGGTAATTATTACTAATTATTGGTAATTATTGCTAATTAATACTAATTATTTGTAATTATTGGTAATTATTGGTAATTATTACGAATTATTACTAATTATTGGTAATTATTAATAATTATTGGTAATTATTGCTAATTAATAATAATTATTGGTAATTATTTGTAATTATTGTTAATTATTGGTAATTATTACTAATTATTACTAATTATTGGTAATTATTGCTAATTATTACTAATTATTTCTAGTTATTGCTATTTATTGCTATTTATTCCTAATTATTGCTATTTATTGCTAATTATTGCTAATTATTAGTAATTATTACTAATTATTGGTAATTATTACTAATTATTGCTAATTATTTCTAATTATTGGTAATTATTACTAATTAGTGGTAATTATTCCTAATTATTGGTAATTATTCCTAATTATTGGTAATTATTGACAAGTATTGGTAATTATTGGTAATTATTGGAAATTATTGTTAATTATTATTAATTATTGGTAATTATTGGTAATTATTGGTAATTATTGGTAATTATTGGTAATTATTGGTAATTATTGGTAATTATTGCTAATTATTGTTAATTATTACTAATTATTGGTAATTATTACTAATTATTGGTAATTATTACTAATTATTGGTAATTATTACTAATTATTTCTAATTATTGGTAATTATTATTAATTATTGGTTGGTAATTATTGTTAATTAATACTAATTGTTGGTAATTATTGGTAATTATTGGTAATTATTACTAATTATTACTAATTATTGGTAATTATTACTAATTATTGGTAATTATTGCTAATTCATTCTAATTATTGGTAATTATTGGTAATTATTGGTAATTATTACTAATTATTACTAATTATTTGTAATTATTGCTAGTTATTGCTAATTATTACTATTTATTGCTAATTATTGCTAATTATTGGTAATTATTGGTAATTATTACTAATTATTGGTAATTATTACTAATTATTGCTAATTATGCTAATTATTGGTAATTATTCCTAATTAGTGGTAATTATTCCTAATTATTGGTAATTATTCCTAATTATTGGTAATTATTCCTAATTATTGCTAATTAGTGGTAATTATTCCTAATTATTGGTAATTATTCCTAATTATTGGTAATTATTGGTAATTGTTGGTAATTATTAGTAATTATTGGTAATTATTGGTAATTATTACTAATTATTACTAATTATTACTGATTATTGGTAATTATTGGTAATTATTGATAATTATTGGTAATTATTACTAATTATTACTAATTATTACTAATTATTTTTACTTATTACTAATTATTGTTACTTTTTTCTAATTATTACTATTTTTTTTGAATTATTCCTATTTTTTGTTAATTATTGCTAATTATTACTATTTTTTTGAATTATTCCTATTTTTTGTTAATTATTGCTAATTATTACAAATTATTACTAATTATTACTAATTATTGGAAAATTTTACTAATTATTACTAATTATTACAAATTATATTCATTAATTACTAATTACATTCATTAATTACTAATTACATTCATTAACTACTAATTACATTCATTAATTACTAATTACTATCTTTAATTAAAATTATAGTTATTAATTACTAATTACAGTCACTTAATTATTAAATATTGCTAATTACTAATAATTAAATCTAACAAATCAAATTTAATACAACCTTAATACAACATAATTATATCTAATTATATATAATAAAAACTAATGTAAAAATATAAAACAAAAACATTAAATAAATATTAAATTAAAATTCAGATAAAAACCTTAAACTGGTTTTCGAGCTTTCGATTTGTTGTACTTGTAGGATGATCCCCGCAACCACCTTGAAATCAGCTTGCAAAACAAAATTTACTCAACTCATATAAACTAGTAAGAAGTAGTTTAGATTCGGAAAATATGTCAAGACTGGCTGTATTTATAGGTTAGATTATTTGCGACGGGTTTATTGCGACGGTATTCCCGTCGCAATTGGTATTATTTGTGACGGGACTATCGCAAATAACCTCGGTTGCATTTATTATGGGCGGCAATAAAAGGGGTTATTTGCGACGGGAAGCCCTTCCCGTCGCAAATAACCTGTTACTGCCGCCGGTTATTTTCGATGGGAAGGGGATCCCGTCGCAAATATCTTTTGCGCGGTTTGGCGCACAAGTCGCGTCAAACCATTTGCAACGGGTAAGAATATCCCGTCGCAAATAACACCTTATTTGCGACGGGAAATAATCCCGTCGCTAATACCACTTTTTCCCGTAGTGTAAGTTCATATACCAATTCATCATCATGTTCATAAATGATATCTTGTTATACTCAATGTAATAGGAGGATAATGCCAAGCATCTAAGAATTATATTTCAGGTTATTCGACACCACCATCTCTATGGAAATTTGGAAAAGTGTATGTTATGGACACGATAGGTTCATTTCATTAGGAATACAGTGTCTCGTCTAGGTGTGGCAGTAGACCTACTTATGGTTGAAGCAATTTTTTCTTGCACAGTACCCAAGAATGTGGAAATTGTTCATATTTTTCTTTAGTATTATAGGCTATTATCAAATTATTGTACCCAATTACTCTATATCTACAGTTTCATTGACATCTTTGACTATAATGGACCAATCTTTTGTGTGGAGTGATTATTGTCATGCAGCATTTAGATATCTGAAGGGGAATTCATTTAGTACTTTAGTGCTCTAGTTTCCAGAGGATGGGGTGATGTTTGTGGTGTTATGTGATGCTTCCTGTGTGGGTTTGGGATGTGTACTGATGTTGTAGTGAACAGTGATCTGTTATGGGTCTATGAAGTTACATCTCCCATGAGTGTAAATATGCCACACATGATTTGGAGTTGGTAGTAGTTGTCTTTTTTATAAGGTTGTGGTGGCATTAACTCATTGGGGAGCACATTTTGGTCTTCACGGATCACAAGAGATTGAGGTATATCATTTATGAACATAACCTGAATCTAAGATAGTGAATGAGGATAGAGTTTCTCTAGGATTATGACTTTTAGATCTCTTACACCTTAGGGAATGGAATAATCATGGCTAATGCTATGATCAGGAAGTCGCGGAGGGAGGTTATTCTAGAATCTTCATATGCTTGGAAGGTGATGGACTAGTTGGCATCCCTACACTTAGATTCATGAGTGGACAGTGGTAGAGGATGTTTGTTTCATATG
This sequence comes from Viscum album, assembly GCA_963277665.1. Taxonomy (NCBI): domain Eukaryota; kingdom Viridiplantae; phylum Streptophyta; class Magnoliopsida; order Santalales; family Viscaceae; genus Viscum; species Viscum album. The sequence continues at coordinate 829,987,943 of OY728141.1, read as the reverse complement.
ACGGTGTAGTCTTCTCTAATACAGTAGATAGAGGATACTTAGTGTGGATACTTGGATGTATATGTGATTCATGATTATTTAGGCCATGGGGATTCTCTAAAGGGCTGGATAGAGGATAGTCAGAACTAGATTTTGTTCAGTGATAAGTTGTTTATTCTAGTAGCGATGCATAATGAAGTCCTTCATGAGATTCATTACTCACACTTGGTAGTTCATTCAGAAGTTTCCAAGACATACATTGGATTGAGGATGTAGTTTTTGTGGCTTGGGATGAAATGGGAAGTAGCAGAGTTCCTGTAGATGTTCTTGGTTTGACAGCATGTAAAGGTCGAGCACCGTGTTCCTAGTGGTTTATTGCAGCACATGGATTTTTCCAAGTTGAAATGGGATGTCATCTTGATGGATTTCGTCACAAGGTTACCTAGGGATCATGGAGGATATGATTTTATCTAGTTGATATTTGATTGGTTGACAAAATTGGATCACTTCTTAGAAATTAAGGAGTCAGGCATAGTAGATGCCTTGGCTAGTATTTATGTGGATGATAAGCTATAGTTTCACAGGGTTCCTAGAACCATTGTATTAGATTGGGACATGAAGTTTACCTCATAAGTCTAGAGGGGATTGCAGCATTGTTTTGGCACCCAGTTACGCCTCAGCACCACTTTCCACCCTCAATAGATGGGAAGACAGAGGGAATTATCTAGATATTTGAGAATATGTTGAAGGCATGCGTCTTTGAATTTGGTGGATCTTGGGTTCAACACCTTCCCTTGGTATAGTTCCCTTATAATAATAGATATCAATCTTCCATTTTCATGGCACTGTTTGACGCATTTTATGGGATCATGTGTCATTCTCTATTGTGATGGATGAAAGATGGAGAGGCAGTTATTCTTAGTCTAAATGTGGTGCAGAGTACCAAATAAAAGTTTCATCTTATTCAAGAAATAATTCAAGCATTGTATGACTGATATGAGTCTTATTCCAATCGCAGGGGAGTCCCTTGTAGTTTGAGGATGGGGACCATGTGTTCCTAATGGTTTTCTCTCAATGTGGGTAGTAGAAGATTGGAAGAGGGTGTATGATTTTCTCTAGTTTTTTCATACCCTTTGAGGTGTTGGAGATAGTTGGTGATGTGGGGTATCACATGGTGATGACACCGTAGTTATATAGGGTCCATGACATCTTCCATGTCTCCTAACTCTGTCGGTACCTTCACAATGACACCCATTTTATTTATTAGGGGGAGTTGGATATCGAGGATGATGTGAAATTTGTGGAACAACTAGTGGAGATCCAGGATCATTAAGAGAAATTTATATGTTGGTATACCATTCCATTGGTTCATGTATTGTGAAGGTATGGTTTCCAGGAGGAGAGTACTTAGGAGCGAGAAGCACAGATGCAAGCCCAGTACCCAGAGTGGTTTTGAACTCCTTTTTGATATGTTTTTCTTTGAAATGTGATGTTTGAACCTTATTGATTATGAGATGATTTTTTTCCTTGCTCTATGGTGTTTGATAAATTATTGAAACATGAATTGGGGAGGACCTTATTTCTAATTGAAGTAAATTAACTGTGATATGATTAAACCCATACAGGCGAGTCAATTCTACCCAGAGCAGATAGTATCATGACATATAGGATGGGAATCCATGATTCGTGTGTTTTGGAAAATATGGTTTCTGTGCTTATATGGTGAATATTGTGGTTATTTGTGTTAAAAGATGATGTATGAGGTTTTCATGGATGTGGGGGTTTTCATTCCATCATTTAAACCACACAGATTGGTTTATCATTAAATGGTTATGTGTTTGGTTGTTAGTGGTGTTTTAAGTGTAGTTAGATCCTTAAGTGGTATCTCACAAGGTGGTTGTTTGGACCCCCCCCCCCTTATTCTATGCATGGTTTTGGATTCTCAAGGATGATAATCATTTGAGAGGTAAATGATTTAATGTTTTGTGTCCTCTTGGTCCATTACTTTGTGAGTTTTTGCTGTTTGGAGTGTTTGGAGGAGGATCTAAGGGAGTTTGGAAGAGTTCAGTTGTTAAAGGCTGGAAGTATGGGGATTACACATCATGTAACATTATTGCATGATGTTAAACTTTGTTTCATGGCTTGAATGAGAGGTTTCATAGTGTGTAATATTTTGTGGGCTTTAAAATTAAAATAAATTGAGGGTGGAATATTTTTTAGAGAAAACCAATCCTTGGGTACTATACGAAATTAAAGGGTATTTCACGTCATGTAATAACCCAATCCAGTTTTGTTTTAAAATTCTTTTTTAGATGATCTTTCATTATATTGTCCATTTTATCTCTTTTACCTTGTCCTATACAAACCCTAGACACCTCGAGGAGTTTATAAATCCCTCTACCTCGCCCTTTGATCCATTGATCTCAGTTTTCGTTCATTGGTGATCCATGGTGATCCAAGGTGCGTTATCCCTTTGATTTCTTACAGCTGCTCTTCGTTTGAACTTGTTTTCTTCTTTATCCTCTCAATGTATTACGAAATTTTTCTACCCATGTTTCTAATGTGGTTCTCCTATATTTTTTTTGATATGGTGGTGTTAGGGAATTCTAGAATGGATAAAGATATTGTGGGATATGTGATCCGAGGACCATTACATTATTTGTTCCCATGTAATGAATGTTAACATTCCTTCAATGTAGTATTTCCTTCATTAGTCTTTGTTGTGTATCATACGATAGGAATTTTTACTTTTGTTTACTTTTAGATCATTTTTGTACCAACTTAATCAAATATAAACAACTCATTAATTTAAATTTATGGTAAATGGAGATTGTTCCCATTCTTTCTACAGCTTTGATATTGATTGTGATGCCCTGTTTTTACAGGCTGAATACCCTACAGAAAATAGTTGTCATTGGTGGCTTTGTTTGTGCTGGTTATATCTATTGTTTTTTTATGATTTTGTTGTTGTTTCTATGTTATCACCCTAAATGGAAACTAGTTAATCATTTATATCCTGATAATGAATGAATTCCCCCAGGATCATACTGTAACTATGATAACCCATGAATTAACAAGTGGAATTGAATAAGGGATGCCTTGTTAAATATGAACTTTTTTATAGGGTTTTTGTGGTTATGTTCATGTGATCATGGTCGTGTAATGTAATATGGATTGGGTGGTGTAATGTAATCTTAGGTTGAGTGTTTGATTGATTTTGGAATGGATGATAAGTATTGCATAGAGGGGCTGTGATAAGGTTGTGCTATGTTTTTTTTACGGGATGGGGTGGTGTGAGGATGGATTGTGAGGGTTGTATTGTAAGAGGGATGGAAATTATTTTTTTGGGTAATTCAACCATATTTTCTCCATGTTTGAACTTTTCTATGTTTCTTGTTGTGTGTTACGCTTGGTTGTTTTCCGATAGTAATGGAATAAATTAATAAAGTGGTAATTAATAATGTTTGTAATTGGATTGGGTTGGATTGGTTAAAAGAATTAAAAAATTAATTGTGAATAAAGAAAGGTAATAGTTAATAAATTGGTTGGGGATATGGATTGGGTTGTGTAATGATGTGTGGTATTGTGTATTTAGAGGTAGCATCAAATTTGGGGATATAGTGAGTTGGTTGTTTTTTTAAAAACCCGTAGGTTGGGTTAAGTGTTTGGTATCATATATATATATATAAACTTCTATTTTCATTATTATTTCTATACACACCCTACCCTAATTGATCACTATGTTCCAAACACCCCCATCTTCCTAGGGGAGGGTGTATTTCTCAAACATCTTGGTGGGAGGATGGATGGTTGGCCACCCACTCATCCTTACTATTTATTCTAGGTGGTGATAGCCCATGTTTTTTTGGTAAGATCATGGTTTGTAAGGCCCATGTCTGTGTGAGTTATTTGTGCTTTCATATGTGTCTTTGAGATGGGATGTGTTGTGTTTTCCTAGGTTTCTTTGAGATATTATGTGTTGTTCTTTTCTAGGTGTCTTCAGGATGATATTTTTTATGATTTCAGAGGTGTCTTCGAGATGGGGTATGATGTGTGTCCTAGGTGTTTGTGGGAGGGATATGGTATGTGGACCAGGTCTCTGTGAATGATATGTGGTTGTGAAGCCCAGGTGTGTGTGGTAAGGCTATACTATGGTATTTTTGGAATATGTGGGAGCACCAAGACATTTTTCATTAGGGAGTGAGAGAGGATAATCCTTGGAAAAGTGGTGTGTGGTGACCTATCATCGATGAGCATTATATTGAACTACTGGACTTCTGTTATATAGTGAGTGTTCTTTGGTTAGGTTAGGGTAGTTAATACCTTTTAGGTTCTATTTGATTTTGTTGATTTCTCACAGGGGCATTAGTATTATTCTTTCACATATGCACTAGAAACCTTGGTTTTCCAACTGAGTATATCTGTAAACTCACCCTACAAATATACAACTATTTTTCAGGTTTATAGGAGGACATCACACACTATTTTGGAACTTACCATCTTGGATTTAGATAGTTGTTGTTTCGCTTCCTAGATTTACTTTTGGAATTTACTTTGGAGATTTTTATTTTATATCTGTTCAATTTTACACAAGTATGTGAGATGGATTTTGGATTCCTTTTATATTACATCTTGCAGTTTTATTGTGTATAATTCATCTTATCTCCCGATATTGTTTTCTATAAAAGAGTAATGTCCCCCATTTTGTGATATTTTTATACCCTTAGCGCTAGTCACCTACCAGGGGCCTACTGGAGGTAGGACTCAGGGGTCATTATCTCCCTTTCTTCATTTCCAACCCAGGAGGGGTATATTTGGAGGGAGGGGTTGTGGTAGATACCCCAATCCACCAAGTCACATCAAGTTCATAAATCATCTTTTTCTTATCCTTTACATTTTAATATAATTAAAAGAATCATTTCACATATATTTTTTAAATGTCCATTATGTATAAACAATGATGTAATAAATTTTTGGATAATAAGGAAACAAAAAGAAGATACTTTTCTAATTACAATTGTAATTGGATTCAATGAAAACATTTTTATTTTTTATATTTCATTAATCCTTTCCCAAATGAAAAATTTACATCTTTCAATTCATTAAGGACATATGTTCTATTCATATGCTAAGTCATATTTTTAGTCTTAATGCTATGGACAAACCTTCGATGATTATTCCTATATGGATGATCAATTAGAAATATTTATCTGTGTCCCATGAAACTAAAACTTTGATGATATTTAAGTCTTTTAGTGTAGAGTACCAACCCATTTTTCCAACTAAATAGTGCTCTAAGATGGTTGGACACTAGGCCTTAGGCGTACCTCCATGTACACCAATGGCTGTCAACTAGCAGTGAGGGCCCAATTAGGTGAAAATGGGGAGAATATATCCTTAAGTGGTGATAATAATAATGGTACATATATAAAAATATCATAGTGGAAGAAGGTGATAACATAATGGATGTAACAAATATAACTCTTCCAAATCATAATAAGAATTATAAATAATCCTAATCCCAAAAGTGAAATCATATTTTTAGATGATAAACAACTCAAAGAAGGTTATAAAAAACAAATAAGCAAAGTCTCATGTGGATAACCATAAAATTAAATTTATAAAAAAGCATAAAAAAGTTCCATCTTCATATAGAGGAACCACCTGGTCCACTACCATTCGTCTCATGCCCAAGGTACATCAATGATCACTAAGGTCTAGCTCTAGATCTTAAATCCTTACCTAATCTCAAAATCATAAAATCTACATATGTCTTAAGGGGCCCATGTAGGGTGTGATTATTCAATCAGTAGGCCCTAACCAATATCTTTTTTTCCTATATCCATAATTATGTAGGTGTATACAAAATATAATAAAATTGAAATGTTGACCTGTTATTTATTAATTAACCCACTTCCCTTTTTCTCAATAGCCACAAAGAATCTTTTACCATCTTCATCCAATGCTGGAATATCTTGGAATCTGTTCCCCCAAATATATATATATATATATATATATATATATGGAATATAATGCATGTCTATGTACATATATTTTCAGTGGTGGATACCCATGGCTAAGATCCCAAGGAATCCCCTAACAAATATAATACCTGGTAAAATATCAGGTTCCACCCATAAAAATGTAACTGAAACCTTTTTTCATCAATCCAGTATTCAGAATCCAAATGGAATGCCCAATCAAATAGGATCCAAGTCCCTTGGACCTCCACTCAGAAATCCCCCATCATCTCTTAGCCCAGCATCCCAAGGCACGACAATTCTCTTCCTACAATAAATAATCAGTGTTATCTCAACAGTCAAAACACCAAGGTACAATAATATATATCATCCCATAATCTCAAACCATCAGCCTCAAGTATAACATTGAGCCTCAGCCCCCAACTGATGGTATCAACACCATAACCCAAATTTCCATCACTATCCAAATGAATTTCTATGCTAAGCACCTCTAACATCACTGATGTTCAACACTAACACCTAAGAGAAATAATATATGGAGGCCTCCACCCATAACAAGTGGTCAACACCACCTTAATTGAGTCATATATTTGGTCACATGGCTCCAATGTTGTGTGGGCCAACCACGGTGAGTGTAAAACACTAAACATACCTAAGCCCCATCATTCGGCACCTTGTGCCCCTACAACCATGTCGCTAAATCCTGATGGTCAAAACCATCTCAAGTCCTGCAGGCCATGACCTCGTCCCAATGACCATGTCTCCTCAAGTCCTAAAAACCATGTCACCTAAACCTAGTGATAATAATCACCTCAAATATCTTGATCCATGACCTCAACCTAATGACCTTTTCACCTCATTATAGGTGATCAACATCACCACACTCTTCAGTCCTATCCTGTCACATTCCCATGGTACCATTGCAATCAAGAAATACAATTTAAATAATTAAAATTCAATGATAAGACTATGTTTTCCATGGGATCATAATCCCATTAACTAACTTTTTATATGTAATCAATGGCTAGGACATGCCCAAATAGATACCATATCAACAAAAATTAATTTAAATACAAGCATAATTTTATTTAGGGTCTCACTCGGTCAACTCAGTGTGTGTATTTAGGTATCCACCCCTAAACAACTTTAAAATTAAGGATAAATCTAGGCATCACCTACCTTATACTCATAGGTGCTTAGTCATCTAATATAGGCCTCTAACTCGATCCTAAATGAGAGAAATTGATCTTTTAGACAAATTCCGTGAAAATAGGGAAATAAATCATAAATATTTAGCATCAAATGGGGAGATATAAATAATTAAATGAGACAAGATTATTTGATTCCTTACTTATATGGTTCTAACGAGTCTGACAGATCTTGATTCAGAGCTCGAATGATGAAGTTAGTCCAAAGCCTAAGGAAGAGAAGAAATGGTAGAAGGCCCCTCTGTGTGTGGGAAAAATGGAGGAAAAGGGAGTAGAAAACCCTAAAATGGATTAAGGGGAGTTTTGTTCATTTCAACCATTTAAATAACCAACATGGATTGGTTGCATAGTTTTTCTAGTCGTGTGCTAACCATGATATGCTCCCTATCTAATAACCACATTGTTCATGGTTAGGTGCAAGGTTTGTCAAAATGTGAAAAGACCATGCAATTATACTCTTGTTAAAAATTACAGAGGTCCCTCACAACCATGAACCCCCACCTACAGAATTACTCCTAGGAGGCCACATGATTAATTCTAATCATGACCCTATGTCTGCACTTTACTGAAACTGATTTTTGGGGCCCGAAACTCATATGAAACCTCATAGAACATACCAAGTCTTAAACCCCATATAAAAATGTATTTGGGTCAATAAAACTCCTATAATTAGGTTCCAAAGATCAAAAAAATTGGTATAACCTACAAACTCAAAAAAAATCAAAAAAAATTGATGAATTTAAACTATCTCAAAAACTCAAGATGTTAAAATATCCCCATATTAATATAGAACATACCTATGGTATAATACTTTACTCATAGATGGTACCAAATATACTCATCTCATCACACCACCTCGGCCTACCCGATAATTAGTCACAGGCTAAAGCCACTTGTGGTGATCCCCACTATAGGAATTACCTACCCAATTTCTCCCAAACCAAAAACAACATTCTGATAGTCCCATTGACCATCCTCAGACATAAAATTCCTCCAATGATGAATCATCATTCATGTACCTCATCTGGTGATCCATTGTTCCCATGTCAAACATGACACCCGTAAAGTCCAACATCTCATCATATGCCCATGATTATTTATGCCATACATGACACACATCCAAACCCACATCTCATCAGATGCCCAAAGATCCTGCAAATAAACAAATTCTCAAAAAATAACTTATATCATATATAAATATGAATTCCCATCTTTGTCGTAATGACTACACACCTCATACAATACCCACATCTGAGCTGATTCCCACAATTAATCATGGTGCCTATGCACCTCATACATTTATATAACATGCATCATAACTCTTTCCAACCTAATAACCAATTCCTAGTTATTCAAAAATGATACCCATTCATCTCGTGTGTCTAAACTAGCCATGCTGAAAAAACAACTTCATTCTAAAGGAATATCTCTAATTATCTTCAGAAAAATAGGCTAATCTAAACCTTCCAGGTCAATAGTATACACATGTAATAAATCCTAACTAACAGAGTCCAAACCTCCCTTTGGAGTTGCACTAACTACGGGACACTAAACCCACTTCAAGGTCTTTCCTTTCCTTCCAAGACCTCCATGTGTAGTTTAATCTCAGCTACCAGCTCCTGGTACCACCCCTAATCCTACCACAGATCCCTGAGTCTGATTATGTCCCTATATCCCATCTATTCATGTAGGATTTCTACATAACATCTCTAGATTCCCCATCTGATCACATGTCTGATACTCCTTTGGAGTCTTCCTGCATTCAGTCTACACATGTCCTAGCTACCCGCATTGGAAGAATGCTATCAAGGAACCAGTCCTAGGTGGATTAACCCAGTCCCTGGCCTAATATCCCTACTGATACTCCTCATATTTTCACTTCTATATAACTAAAAATCACCACTAATATCATAATACATCATCTTGTAGCTTGAATTTGATCGGTTTGTCAAATTTCTATCAGCTATCAATGTCTGATTCACTTCTGCATTGAATGAGGTTAACCTAGTTATGTTTACATACACCCTGATGGAGTTTTGTAAACCATCCTCAAAATTACTCACCCTCATGATGTCATCTCCCAACATAGAAGGTTCAAAATTGGATAGGTTTATGAAATTCACTACATAATTCATAGTAGAAGTGTCTCCTTACAAGAGGTTCATAAAATCATGTGCTCTATCAACCCTAATTATATTTGGAAAAAATATCTTGAAAAAACATGCCTTGAAATCATTCATAGAAAGTCCCTCATGTTCACTAACCTACACATGTATGTCCCACTAATGCTTTTCTAATCCTTTAAGCATATAGGTGTCTAGCTTCACCCTCCTACCTGGGGGTGTCTCAAGATGCATGAAAATCTTATACATCAATTTGATCCAATTCATTGTTTTTTTTGGTCCCCCCACACCATAAACTAAAGGAAGATGTTGAGACTAGAAATCATGATTCATGTATTCTATATATGTCTTATCTCCATGAGATCACCTATTGACACCTTGTATAAACCTTACTATGATTACCAAGAGATTCCTGTCTAACCATGGGCCAATTTATTACATCTATTTTTGTTTTCCCACCTGTACTGAAGCCCATACATATGGCTCATTATCAACCTGACCCTCAGGGGAATCATCCTAACCCATAGGGGACTCATCCCATGCATGCTCATATGACACGATATCTCTGCCCTCCTAAAGCTCCACCGAAATTTTTCTAGGTTGAATCATACTAAATACCAATACCATAGTCAAAAAATAATAAAAGTTATATATCATGGATAGGGAAATATGTAATAGGCACCACATCACAACACCCTTACACTCTCCTACCACACCCATGTCACATGAAATTCAGCCTCAATTCCCCTTACCCACCCATATCAGGGTCTCTTATCACATATAATACAGCCTCATGGACCCTTACCTACGCATATCAGAGTCAAGAATCACATATAATGTAGAATAAATCTAAGGTATCTGAGTAGAATTCCATAAAAAGGATAAGTAGAAAAACATTGTTAAGATTCTTTATTGACACTATAAACAACCCACCTTGTTTTATCATCCATACATACTCGTAACAGATTCAGGTCCATATATCACATACCAGTCTCACTAAAAACCACATACCTAGGATGGATAAGTATAATGACACCAGAAAGGCTAAGTAGGAAAATTTTATTTAGCTTATTTTTTTACATTCTAAATAGCCCAACCCCTCTTAGTGTATTCTAGGTTCCATGCAATTATTTACAAGTGCATACCTATGTCATGTCTCCCTATGTGCCTACCATGATGCATAACAATCATCCCATTCCATATTGGGACAAGGTTCAAAACCACATAATAGGTAAACATAACATCCAAGTGTGCCACTAGAGGTGGAAATAAAATCAACTATAAATTCACATAGCAAAACATCAATTTGCAACCCCTAGAAACCCGTTCTGTCCCATGTACATGGTGTAATAGGCACCCAAACATGGGATTTATAGTCTATTCCAACTACATCTTGGTTTCTCATCTACCATAACCTAAATAGTAATACCAAAAAGGAAAATAAAATTAAATTGATAACATTTTTAGCATCTCAACCTAGTTCACCACATGAATAGTGGTATGGGCTAATTGTCCATTATGCCTTAGGTGTGCCTCCACATACATCATAGGTTGTCGACTAGTAGTGAGTGTTTGATTAGGTTATAGTGGGGATACTACAACCTCAAGTGGTGACAATAATAATGGTCCACATATAATTATAGTTCAATTAAATAATACCATAACTTAGTAGAAGCAACAAATATAACTCATTAGAAGCATAATAAACAATGGCAGTAATCAGGATCTTAAAGGAACTAAACCATTTATAGATTATAAAAAAAGTATATAAGGTCATAAAAAAGCAGGGTATATCATGGATGATCATAATATTTTATATATAAATAATCTAAAAATGAGGTACATCCTAATATAGAGTAACCACCTAGTCCAATGCCATCTGTCCCTTTCCCAAGGTACATCTACGATCTCTAAGGTCCACCTCCTGGGCCTGAATCCTTTTCTAACCTCAAAATCATAAAATCCACACATGTCTTGAGGATCCCATGTAGTGTGTCAGTATGAATTAAGTCAACCACCACCAGCATGTGTCTGTCTTATATCCATAATTATTAAGGTGTATGAAAAATACAATAAAAGGGAAATGAACACCTCTTATTTATTAATTTACCCACTTATCTAGTTCCCAAAATCCACATGGAAGCATTTACTTTAAAAAAATTGGTATATCTTGAAATATTTTCTCCAATATATATATATATATATGAATATATATATTGTATACAACATTTTTCTACATATATATATTCTCAATGGTGAGGACCCATGGATTAGTGCCTAAAGTGTCCCCTAATGAAAATCATATTTGGTGAACCCTCTGGTTTCACCTATAAAATCACTCGCACCTCCTTCCATCAATATAGTATTCGACATCCAAATGTAAATCTCAACTAAATACGTTCTAGGTCCCTCGGACCTTTACTCATAAATTCCCCATTGACTCTCAGCCAGATATCCTGAGGCACAATGAAACTTGTCCTCCAATAAATAATCCTCATCGGCTCAACAGTCAATTCCCCAATGTATGAAGATATCAATCCTCCCATAATCTTGAACTATCATCCTCAAGTATAATGGTGAGGCTCATCCCCCAACTTATGGTCTCAACACCATCACTAGAGGTTCCATCACCATCCTCATGGATTTCTACAGTGAGGACCTCTATCGTCATTATGGTTAACACCATCAACTATGAGGAAAAATATAAGGATGACTCCACCCATAATGAGTGGTCAACACCACCTCAATTAAGTCGTATCTATGTACACACAACTCCAACTCTACATTGTCCATCAATGGTGAGATTCAATAAACAAAATTACCTAAGACACATTTTCAGGCACCTTGTTCCTTGGAAAATATGTCACTAAATCCCAACGGTTAGCACCATATCAAGTTCTGCAGGCCACGCCCTCATCCTAATGAACTTATCACCTCAAGTCCTGATGACCATGCCACCTCAACCTGGTGATCATCATAACCTAAAATATCTTGGGTCATGCCCTTATCCTGAAGACCATGTCTCCCAAATCTAGGTTATCAACATCACCTCAATCATTATGCCTAGATCCTCTTGTTCTCATGAAACCATTGCAATCAATAAATACAATTAAAATAATTAAAATAAAAAAAATGTCTTATCTGGAATAAGTGTTACTAATATCCATACCTAAATTTTCATATGTAATCAATGGCTATGGTATTTCCAACAACATCCCATATCATCAACAATTAATTTAAAGACACATGTCATTTTATTTTGGGTCTCCCTCATCAACCCAACATTATTATTTAAGTACACACCCCAAAACACCCATAAAATTAAAGATAAATATATCCATCGCATAACTTATACTTATAGGTTCTCTCTCATCTGATATCGACCACTACCTCGAGCTGAAATGAGGGAAAATGATCTTTTAGAAAAACACCCTGAAAATAAGTAAAAAGAGATCAAATGGATTTTTCATTCCAATAGATGATATAAAAAAGTAAATTAGATAATATGATTTTAATATTTACCGCTATACTTCCAATGAGACTGATGGTTCTTTATTTAGAGCTCGTATGATGAAGTTAGGCCATAGCCTAAGGAGGAGGAGAAATGAGAGAATCCCCTTGTGTGTGCGGGTTAAATGGAGGAGAAAGGAGGAGAATACATAAAAATGAGGGAGGGTAATTTTAGTCATTTCATCCCTTTAAATAACCCGCATTATTTTTCTAATTTTTCACAAATTGTTAAGTGCTCACTATCTAAGCACGACACTGCGCATGGTTAAGCAAACCATGTGCAGATTGTGTGATTATCCTCTATTAAAAATGGTGGAGGTCTTGCATGGTTGTGGTCCCCCACCCAAATGATTTAAAAAACAATGTCCAATGCATTAGTAGATCACACGGTTACTTCTGGGAGGCATCATGATTAAATCAAACTATGCACCACTATCTACACTTCCTCGAAACCTAGTTTCTAGGGACTAATGCACCCAAAACTAATCCAAACCCCCTAGTAACATACCGTTGCTTGAACCCCATCAAAAAAAGTCCTTGGGTAGATAAAATGACTGAAATTAGGTTTCAATGTTCAATAAAAAAAATTTATCCCCAAACTCCAAAAAATCAAAAAGGTTGATGAATTTTGACCTTCTCAAAACCCGATACATTACATCTATATTGTGTATTTTTTATATATATAAAAACCATAAAGTTTTTTTTTGTTCTCCAGTCAGAAATCATTGCATAAATAAGAAAATCATTTACCGTTCACATAATCATAACAAATATCTAAAATACGTCTTTTTAACAAGCATCGTATGTGAACACACCCATATTACAAAGATGCTTCAACTCTTTTATCAAAGGTTTTAAGTATACATTTATATAATTTTCAGATCAGAAGGTCATGATATGATTATAATCATTAAATTGAATGTTTTTTCATACTTATACCAGGAGTAAGGTTATATATATGACTGAAAACTAGTTAAGTGTTGTGTGAAGTAAGCATTCGACCAAAAATATTAAAACAATCACACAATATACCCATCTTCACATTATGCACCATAGTTGTAAAATCATGACATCATGTATCAAATTTCTACTATTATACTCTATCTGTGTGATGAATAAACTCATTGTTATCCTTATTTATTTTAATATAATCTCATCACATATTTTATGAGATTTCATCAGACATGAAAATAATTTAGAAACTAAGAATCAATGTATAGTTCCACATTATGTTCTATGGAACATGATATGGTGTTCCTTCTGTATTTGTCTTCAATTGAAATGTGACTTATTTTATAAAATAATTTAGGCCCATGGTTTCCTCCAATAATAAATTTAAATCATTATAGAATGCATGAATTTTATTTATAGAAAATACAAGATGTTTAATTAACTACTATTATGTATAATGTCTTGGGAGAATATTTTCATCATCATAATGTATATCATTCAAAAAGGTGTGAATATAATTAATGGAAGCAATAAATATTCTATACATTATTTTCCAATAAAATATTCATATTAAAAAAATACATCCTTCTTATTTTAAAACATTAATGATATACTCAAGACATGACATCATCCTTCAATTTTTTCACTCACACAATATGACAACCCATAACTTTAATACACTTTATTCCATGATTTATTACATAAAAGAACACTTAGTATAATTCAGAAGATTGAAGATCCTAGTTTATTTGGATGATTAGTTTTATATCACATTAACATGATGCATGGATACAACAACATTATTGAAAATATCCTTAACATTCATCTAAAATTCGACTTCCCATTCAAAACTGTACAGGATAACCTGGGGACATATATAAGAAAGGGGTGAGCCATAAATCCCTGTAAGGGAGTAAAAAAGGCATAACATGATGAAAGTATTACAAGTTAGTAAATAGTAAAATCAATGGGTCATAAAATGGGTAATAATCATAAACATGAATAGAAAAACATGATATATGATGAAAACATAAGAGTAACATGGGAATGTGGCAACAATATTAAAAAATGAATGATAAACGCAGGTCAAAGCTAACCACCATGACATCATAATAGGTGGAAAAAGTACCACAGTTTCTTAGGTTTACTCCCTAATACCATAAATGACATCTCGTGAGACTAAAATATGATCCAATTCATTGGAGCTCTATTAAACTCCTAGCACACTCATCGATTTTACATCATGTACAGGCATAGGTGTTCCACATAGATAATTCAACATAGTATCATATTTCATAACATTTAATTCTATGTTTAATGATAATTCAATTCATACATAGAATTAACTAATAAATTAAGGATATGTATATTTAGGTGAATACTCTTCATTGTAAATAGAGATGGTATTCACAATACAAAGGGTTGGCATGGAAAAAATCCATATAATTTTGGGGGCATAACAGGGGTAAATAATGAATTATGAGAGTGGTTAATGAGAGTGAAAGGGGTCTCTCATCACATGGAAATCATAAGGGTCATAATAGGTATATATAAGAACATAATACAACTAAAAATTGGTAATTATGATTCATATGAAAAAAGGGTTTTTGAATAAATGTTTGGCATGGAAAAATCATAGGATAATTCCAGCATCATAATGGGAGTATATAATGAATCATGGGAGTGAATAATAAGAGTGAAATGGGTCTCTAATAACTTTTTCCCAATAGTTATAATAATAGGAATGTGTAAAATCATATCCATACAATAGTAATTTGAATAAAAAAGGAATTACATAAAGAAGGTATTTGGATAAAGTGGAGAATGAGAGGATCCCTTACTAAATTTCAGCATATTAACAACTTAGGTAAAGGTTATAAAAAGATAGGATAAATGATATATCATTATAATAAAATAAATTGGATAGTAAATTGTAATTTATAATGGAATTAAAACATAACAAATTATGATTCAAAACACTAAATATAAAGAACATGATTAAATGGAAAGAGAGAGAGAGAGAGACAGAGAGAGAGAGAGCTCCCTTACTTTGAGATGGTGAATACAAAAGCTTGGGAGGAGATTCTTGAGAGCTTGAGGACACCCTGGGAGGGATATAGATAGGAAATGATAGATAATATTCATGATATAATGTTTTTAGTGAAGATTAATTGGGGTTTTAGTGGGATTATATAGTAAAAGAGAGGGGAGTTCTTTAGGATTTTCCAAACTTATTTTTTGGACTCTATACAATAAAGTAATAAAAAGAAGAAGACTTACCATGATTTTTTCCATGGATTCTACCAAAAATTATTTTTTTATTTAATAAGTACATGAATTGATCACATTAAAATAATACATTTGGTGATGTGGAAGTGAGTCATGTTTACAAAGATTTGATTTTAAAACCCTAAAATAAAATATAGGTTTTGGAGGATTCCTAAAGGTTTTATAAAATAAATAAAATAACCTTAAAAACCAATTAATTTATAGGGATAATATATATTTGGATGTTTATATCTTTAATTAAACTTATTACAATATTTTTGGGTCATTATGATGTCATAATACATACTATATATTAATATCATATTTAATTTTTACCCAAAAATTTGATTGTCATAGAAAATTATGAAAATTTCACCATTAGATAATATATATGTTATGATTAATAAAATAGTATATATTTTTTAAAAATAATTCTCTAAATATTATACATTTTAGTTTTAAAATAAAATTTCTATTTATTGAAAAATACTGGGGGGTTTTTTCAAAAAATATTTTTCTCCCCATTATAAAAATTACATAAAATTATATTATAAATTATATTTAATATATAATATTTAATAATAATATATAATTAAAATATATTTTATTTCAAAAAATACTAAATTATTTAAATTTAATTTCTTAATTAAATTTTCATATTACTTCAAAATTCCATTTGAGTTTGGTCGTATTAAACCCTTATTTTTATCAAACTCATTAGCTAATTATTTATAAAGTAAAAAAATAAGGAATAAATATAATAATTATTTTAATTAAAAAAAAATATACTTATCCTTACTATTATTATTACATTTCTCTCTTGTTGAACTATTTTTTTACCATTAATTAACCTATTTTACTTTTACTATGGTAATAAATATTTACTACAGTTACTATTCACATTCTCTAGAAATTAAGTTGACCTTATTACTTAATATTTATTATTATGATTCTAAATATGAAAGTAATTTTATCAAATTTAATTTACATAAGTGGAATAATTTATTTTAAACAAAAAAATTTAAGGGTGATGAAAATTTGTTTCCCAAAAAATGCATTTTTTAAGGAAAATGTAATTTGACTTTAACTCTTTAACTAAAAATATTCATTATATAAAATTAATTTCATAAAGGTAGATATATATTCTATACATTTCAATTATATAATTACCCATTAGGGTTTGTTTTATTTAATTAAAATGGACAAACATTATGAATTTTAAAACAGCATTCAACAAAATGTTTTTGGAAGACTAAAAATAAACTTATTCTAAAATATAGTATAAAGACGATTAAAATTTATTTAATTGAATAAAAATAATTATTTTTCTTTGATATAAAATTATACTAACAATAAGACTTTTTAATTACTTAATTTACCAAAATAAATGATTGTTTTATAAAATGGGTTTTTCACTACTCACTGAAAAATCAATATTTTCCCAAAAATCACAAAATCTCAACCTAAGTTAATTATTAAATAATTATATAAATAATTATGTTAATTTTATCAAAAAAATATTCTAAATGTTATAGAAAATAATTATAATTTTTTTCACAAAATGAAACAAATTTTTTTTTGAATAAAACGAATTTTAAACATAATAAGACATTACTAAATATTGAGTGATTTTTACTTAGAAATTATCAATATATATTTATATTTAGTATTAAATTTATATATATTTCATAAATTAGATAATCCTACTCATACATGAAAATTTAATGGCTAGGTTATAAAGGTCATATTCAAATAACTATGGTGTGTTTTGGTTTGGTGTTGGTATCACATACATTATCGTACATAGTTTTCCATTTTAAAAACTCAGGGTGTTACACTAAAAATCATAATTTTCATTACTTTTATCATGTGTCATCATATAATTATCTTCTTGTTTTGACATTCTTTATTTCTTATAATTATGATTAAATAGAAACCATTCATATATTAAATTATCTAACGCAGTCCTCGCATTTAGATAATGAACATATTGAGACTGTCGTTTTTCCCCATTATGATACTATATGTAATAGTTCATTTGAAAAAAAAATTATATAGTATCTTAATTAATTCAACAAAATTATAACATGGGTAGTGTGTAAGACCTATATCAAAATATTTGTTAAAAATAAAAATTTAAAAAACACTTCAACATGTTTTCAAAATCGATTCAGATTTGAACAATATCATATATCCAACTTTTATCCATTCTATTAAAAAAATATAACAATTTTATATGTCATTTTATAAAATAATTTAAATTAGATTAAAGTAAAATCCAAAATATATTTATGGAAACAATACTTGTTCACTTTATTTCAATCACTTTGAAAAATTTTGAAACATGATTTAAGTCAAATCCTTTTTAAATCACTCTCCATTTTTGTGCATAAATACCAAAATTAACATACATGAATACAACAATATAAAAAAACAATATAGTTTATCATGAAAACTAAAATATGATAAGGGAAAATGAAATTTGGATATAATTGAAACATTATATTTATAACCCATATACTTAATCTCATAACTCTATCACACGAGATAACTCAATACCAAGAATATAAAACCATAATATTAAAATTAATTATACAAATGAGTAATAAATATACATAATACCACACAAAAAATTCCAATAAATTTATTAAATGAGGTTTCAATCATGGTACGTGAACAATTAATTGTAATTTTATTTGAAACATTTTTATACTTAATTAATACATTAAGAGAATAAATTTTAATAATATGGATTTATAAAGTGGAACAAAAATTTATTAATTCCATAAAAGACTCTAATTTATGAAACAAAACATGAAATATTGAGAACATTAATGTTTTAAACCCCAATAAGAAAACAAAAAACTTCAAAACAAGATTTTATTTACAAACATCTATAGTGCATGAATCGATGCTTTCAAAACTAATGTTTCGAAAACCCTAAAAGCCGACATTACATTTTAACTAAATACATACAAATTTTAAAAAATAAATTGTATATAACTAATAATTTTTAAATAAAATAACAACACTTTCATAAGACTCCCATCTATAAAGTAAGATTTGAAATAATTATTTTGATTCATAACCAATCATATAGTAAGAAAAATAAATTTTAGTATATTCAAAATTTAGGGAATGAAATGTAGAAACACATGGATGATATATGAGAAAAGGGGAAAAAATCAACAAACCAAGATAATTTATCTTATAAATCATTATAATAAGGTTGAATCAAACCAAAATCAAAGTAGAATGCAAGGAAGGGTTAGATTAAATCACATAAAATGAAAATATTAGTAGATTAATGTTTTTTTTGAATTAATTTGGGATTTAATTGTCAGTTTATGCCAACAATTTAAAAACATTTGTTATTATAGGTCCCCCTATACAATGGTTTTTGGAAAATATTGGTATAGTTTATTCTTAGACATGGTTAACCAAAAAATTTGAATAATTTTTCATATAGGACTCTAGTGATAACTCCCAGTAGTGGGATAAAAATTAGTGAACATGGGTTATGTATATAATGCTCCAGATTACCTATATTATACTTTCAAATAATATTTTTCTGGAAATCATTTTATTTCAAGAGGTATGGAATGTTTAAAGATGAAATGTTTTTAAAGGAACATTGTCATGATTTCTACATGCCTTGAGATGTATTTATTGATTCTTCTATTCATACAAATGGGTTTCAAATGTTTCGATGGAGACGGTAGGTCGTACGTATGAATGAGGTTTAAGAATCCCATTTTTATTACATGGGTTATGATATGATTAATGATTTATGATTTTGTGGTACAAAAGAATGGTTTCATTATGAGATGGGTGGGACCTATATCTCCATCCAATTCATTTGGTAAAGATTTATATCTCATGAGATTGACATGGTTGGAATGACAAGTAAAATCCAATTCGGTAATACAGGGCTGGAATGACAAGTAAACCCAGTTCAGTAATTGACATAGTCCACTATGATGGTATTGGATGAAATTCCTTGGCTACTATAAAAATAATAACATGTTCTTAATGGTTTTCCACAATTACATTTTTTATCCCCATGAATTTTGTCTTCGTTTCCTTATTAAATTGAATGGAAGTAAGTAAATAAGATATACATAAATATATTATCATTATTATGTCATATATTTCATGATTATTTATTATATATTTACTTTATAATCATTATTTAATGGTTAACATGGTAATGAATCTCATCGCGTCGTGGAGACGGTAATCCGTACGTACGCACGAGCAATGATATTGTTCCCATAATTACTGAATGGAATTGGATTGGATGATATAATATATCAAAATCAGTTTGATGTTATAATAAAAATATATAGTTATTATTTACACCATTATACCCATCCAGGTAAGGTGGTGGGGGAAAAACAGATTACACCACGGCTTGGAGACGGTATTCCGTACGTACGCACGTGCGGTGATTTAATTTTTCGTAGGATGGATAGAAGATGAAATAGGGTTGTTTAATATTTATAATAGAATATCATTATATGATTGATACTTATTTTATTACTTTATAATGAAACAAATAAATAAGAGTAAGTATAAGAATAAATAAATTTGAAAGAATCGATAAAGGATATTACCTCTTCTTCGACGCGCCTCTTCTAAACCTCCTCTTAGGGCACTAAAGTTGGCCTTTGAAGAATAAAAAGACATCTAGTATGTTGATATTGAATTGGATAAGAGAAATGGATTTTTTTGGGACAATATTTAAGGCTCAAAATATTTTTAAGAGGAGAGAAAATGGGTACCCTTTTATAAGAGAGGAGAGGGTCACTTTTGGAAACCTCCAAAATATTAATTTATAATAAACTCAAACCCCACTTAAAAACTTCCAAAGTGACTCAAATTATGATATGAGGCAATATATGGTTGTAATGGCATCAAAAAATCTAATTTAGACATGTTTTTATTTTATTTTAAACCTTAACATTTTAATTTATCCTTATTTAATCTATTTAAATTTATTTGTGGTAATACTATTCTATTTTTTAAATTGTTATGAATACTTAATTATGTATTATTAATTTCCCATAATTAGATAAATTATTACATTTTCGACCATATAATTTTAAATTTTAAATTTTTAAATATTTTTTTTATTTTTAAACAATTTAATAATATGATATTTTTATAAAATATCAATAGTGTCAATTTTGACACTATTCAATTATTTGAATTTAAATAAAATCCATACAGAAGATATATTCGAACCAAAATATTTAATATATTCCTAACATGTCATATGAATCTAAAAAATTAATGAAGCACATTAATTTATTCATATAATATTTATTTTAATATTTGTAAAACCATTTATTTTATATTTCTCTTAATAAAATAATTACTTCAACATTTTTTTATAATTATTTAATATACTTATTTGTTGCATAAAAATTAAAAATAAAATAATATGATGAATATAAATCTAATATATTTCATAATAATACTTTTATTAGAATTTATCATCTTAAAATCACAACATTTAAATTGTTATATTTATTAAATTATGAAGGTGACAACTATGACATCATTTAAAATAAAATATTATAAATGTCATAATCTGTTTTATAAGGCTCTAAATGGCCCAAAATTCGACTCTTGGATGCTTAGAGTATAGATATACTCGAAAAATGTGTTTTTGTCAAGTTTTTGGGCCTTTTATGCGTAATATTATTTTAATAAAAACTATATTATTGATTTTTCACTAAATAAATAATTTCTACATAATAATGTATAAGCTATTGAGGTAATTAAATATTTCTTAAAAATTAAAAATAAATTAACATAACAAATAAAAAAAATTATCTTTAAAAAGAGTATTTATAATCAAATTTATATTCTATATAACCTTATTTTAAAAATAATTTAATTATTAATGTTTGAGTGACATATTTTACTTTCTTAAAATAAAATAAATTAAGGGTCTTAATCACATGGAAGTGGGTTCCAATATATTCCATTTCAACCCAAGTATGATTTAGGGAAAAATATAATCATCCAATTATATTATTACAAGTGTTAGGATAATTTTATAATATTATATTTACCCTTAATTACCCGATTTACATTTAAGTATGGTAAATAAAATTTACCGTAGTTACTATTCATAATGCCTAAAAATAAAAAGTATCTTATTAACATAATTTGGACCTAATTATTCCAAATATGGAATCCATTTTTTCAAATTCAAAACACAAAAGTTTTAGTATTTAATTTAAATGTTAATCCCGCTGTTGAGAAAATGGGTTTTAAAAGTTAAAACGTTGCAAAAGATTGAAATGTTTTTACCTATGAATTTAGTGTAAAATTAATGAGAATGACTTAAATTATATTAAATGGTAAAAATATATTCTATTTGTACTTTAAAATCATTCAATATTATAATTTAACGATATAAATTATCTCGATGAAAAAAGTTATTTTTAATTAAAATTTAGGGTATTTTCACTATTCATCAAAATAAGAAACTTATCAGAAAAATATCAAAAATTTATCCAAAGTAAATTTTTATATCCTGATTCCAAAGAATAATTTTACTTTGTCAAATTGAACTTATAAACATATCAAAAACTATATTTAATGTGGGTGCGCCATCAAATGGCAGCAAAACTGCATTTTTTTTAATACTTATTTTACCCGAAAAATTTATTTTTTTCTCGTACCATGATCTAGAAAATTTGTAAGATGAATTATAATGTTATAAAATTCAAAATGAATTTAATACTGTTCATAAAGGGTAGTTCATAATAATATAATAATATATCATTATTTAGTGAAACACGGTATTGCGTACAACACACACTATCGAGGAAGGTCATTATTGCATGTAATGTAATCCAAGTCAGGGTTGTGTGTAGTGAAAGCTTCCTTTGTTGTTGCGTATAACATAATCAAAATATATTTCATTTATATATTGATCAAAATCTATACTTGGTTTTTGTAAAAATTACTTTTATTCGAAAGAACTTGAAATTGTGTGTAACACAAGCCAAGAATAGTGTCTGCGTATAATACAAGCTAATACGGTATTGTGTATAGTGTAAGCTAATTTTGGTGTAGTGTAAAACAAAAGACAGAAAATGAAATTGAAAAGAACATTTCTCATAAAGTCTCGGGGTGTTACATTCTACCCCCCTTAAAATGAATTTCGCCCTCGAAATTCGTTGGTGTTATAAATGGTTTACTACTTGAAAGTTTCTTTCATAGAAACCCACATCATAAAAAGGAATAATAAAACATAATTTTAAACTTAATGTATGAAATGTAACGGTTACCCAAATTAACTCATCCATGGGTTTTCATATAGGAGAACATACGTGAAAATATGGATATGGAAGAAAAATCTAACCATCAATGTCTGATAGAGAGTGGTAGACAACATGGCTATTAAAATTCCAACAATCACAAAGCCATAATTTTTTGATGATATATGGTACCATCTGATTCCTCAGATATGAGGGTACTAGGACAAGATTTTTGGTTTTCAAGATCATTTCCCTAAATTCGATTAATTTTTTTCATAAGGATAAATACTTACCTGATTTTAGTGTAAAATCATCATTGGTCATTCCATGAAAAATTTCTAATTCATATCTTATTTAAAGAAATGAAGTTTAATTTTTCATTCTTAAAGTATTTACAGATAATGCGATAGAATGATAGGTCATTCCATCTATCTCAATCACAAAAAGGTTAGCATAAGATATTAAATATACATAAGTCCATCTATGGTGAGGTTAATTTTATATGATTTCAAAAATGGACGTATACTTCATCTATCATACCACTTAATAAAATAAAACGAATTTCTACTATCCATGGATTTCTTGTAGGCCTGTGGTGGGTGATAAAGGCCTGTCTCACTTTGGTTGTGGGTTCGATTCCCGCAACCTTGTCTGATTTAATAGGTTGTCTCCCATCCTTCATGTTGTCCTTTTTCTAAAACTATACTATTATAACATTCTAGAAAAAACATTTTTAGCCTTAAACAATACTATCTGATGTTCAACTTAATTTATTATATTCTTTAGGCTTATCCAAAACACTTCTGTCCAATCTCATTGTATAAAGAAAACAATTACTAGAGAGGTCATCTACCAAGAATATGAATACCATCATTTATCACTCTTATATCATAAGATATATCTTGTTGGTTACATTCCAAACAAGTGAATTCATTAATCATTTATTCTCCTAAAACATGAATAACCATATAATATTTGTGAAAACATGAATTCGGTCAAAAGTTAACTCTTTCCACATACCAAAATCCCAAAATTTCTATATACTAAAACTATGATATCACTTTGTCCTTATATCATTCATGAGCTCATTAATATTATCAAACATTTCAATATCTTATTATCCCTTCATTATGAGCATATTAGGTTCTTTCCAAAAATATTTCAATCACTTTTCATGGTTACCAGTACCATATAATTATTGAAAACCACAACAAACCAATACATAGATATTCCAATATTACACGATACTATAAATGAGATTCCACAACACTATTTTGGAATCCCATTATATAAACACTTAATAATTACACCACTTAGTTTTCATACTCAACATTTCCAACAGTGATCGCATGTGACTTCCCTTTGTGATTTTCCTTAAGAGGTTGTTGATTTCGATCATCATTAACTCTTGGATTAGGGAATTGGTTAGCATAATGCCCCATTTCCCTACACTTGTAGCATTGAAGTGTTGGTGGTGCGTTCTCTGCATTTTTTATCCATTCACATCATTAACTACCTTTTTCCCATTACTTCATCACTCAGCTGCACTACTGGAAATGGGGTCTTTCCCACGGTTCTAAACCATTGGGAAAGCCTGCAGAACTGTTGGTATATGTTATACCAACGGTTCTACAAACCGTGGGGAAGTAAGCCGTTGGGAAAACCTATCCCAACGGTTTACATAGAACCGTTGGTATAGTTTAGTAAAATAAACCTATGCCAATGGTTTGGATAAACCATTGGCATAAGTTTTACCAACAGTTTACACAAAACTGTTGGTAAAACTAAGGAAATCAACTCTTTTCCAAAGGTTTAGAAACCGTTGAGAATTGTTTTTTCCAATGGTTCTCATTGAACCGTTAAAAAAAATCCCTAGAAACCTTTCCCAATGGTTTACAATCGTTGGGAAAGGGTTATTAGAAGCCTATTCCAATAGTTTCAAACCGTTGGCATAGGCTATGCTGTGAAAATTGCACAACAGCCTGCAATTTGCAAAGCAGCCTCTACCATTCTCCTTCTTTCCAATTACTATACTGGCAATAACAAACTAAGAGATAAATATAGAGAAAAAATTCATACACATTTAACATATAATGCATTCTTAAATAATACACATCCAGAATTAAATCTTAATTATTAACGTAATTATAAATATACATAATTGATTTAGAATTCAATTTAAAATTTTGATGACAATTATATGTGGAATCTGGAATTCAATTCATAATTGAATAAATACATAATTTAATTATCATTTGTAAATAAGATAATTAAAAAACTGAATAAGTATCAATAGAATCCAAATACGTGCGTTCGGTTTTTCGTATACCAGTTGTTTTTACTAAAAATGATGTCCATTTTAAACAAAATACATACACTTGGAGTGATACCGGCCACATCATTCCTTGAATTGAAGCAGGGTTGACTCGTACATATTACATATGACCCATGGATCATTTTCCTAAAGTATCAACATATTCTGAAAACGTTTGGTCATTTTTCCATATGCCAGTTATTGTTTTCACTTAAAATGTTGTTTATTTCAAAAAAAATGAGAAATGTTGAGTGGTTTCGGCCACATAATTCCTCATATTAAGGTGGGGTTAACTCGTACACATCAAATATGACTCATTGATCATTATTCTAAAGTTTCAACAAATTCAGAATGTGGTTGGTCAGTTTTCCGTATGCCAGTAGTTGTTTTCAATTAAAATGTTATCCATTTCAAATAAATGTGAGACACTTTGAGTGGTGTTGGCCACACCAGGCCTCGGATTGAGGCGGGGTTTACTTTTACACGTCACATATGACTCGTGGATCATTGTCCTAAAGTTTCAATGGAATCTGAATGTGTTTCGTCACTGTTTTGTATGTCATTTGTTGTTTTCACTTAAAATGATGTCCTTTTGAAACAAAAGAGAGACACTTTGAGTGGTTTCGGCCACACTGCGCCTTGGATTGAGGCGAGGTTGACTCATAAAAATCACATGTGACCCATGGATCATTTTCCTAAAGTTTCAATAGAATACGAATGTGTTTTGTCAGTTTTTCGTATGCCAGTTGTACTTTTCACTTAAAATGTTGTCCATTTCAAATAAAATGGAGACACTTTGAGTTGTGATAGCCACACTGTGCCTCGTATTTAGACGGGGTTGACTCATAAACATCACATATGACCCTTTGATCGTTTTTCTAAAGTTTCAATGGAATCTAAATGTGTTTGGTCAGTTTTCTGTATATCAGTTGTTGTTTTCACTTAAAATGATATCCATTTTAAACAAAAGAGAGACACTTTGAGTGGTGATGGACACACCACAACTCGGATTGAGGTGGGGATGGCTTTTAAACATCACATATGACCCATGTATCATTTTCCTAAAGCATAAACACATTCAGAATGTGTTTGGTCAGTTTTCCGTATGTCAGTTGTTGTTTTCACTTAAAATGTTGTTCATTTCAAAAAAAATGAGACACTTTGAGTGGTTCTGGTCACACCATGCCTCGGATTAAGGCAGGGTTGACTCTTAAACATCACAT
The DNA here is from genome assembly GCA_963277665.1 of Viscum album. NCBI lineage: Eukaryota > Viridiplantae > Streptophyta > Magnoliopsida > Santalales > Viscaceae > Viscum > Viscum album. Next base: position 829,961,106 of record OY728141.1, on the reverse strand, counting down.
ATGACCCATTGATCATTTTTCTAAACTTTCAACACATTCTGAATGCATATGGTCATTTTTTCGTATGCCAGTAGTTGTTTTCAATTAAAATGTTGTCTGTTTCAAATAAATGTGAGACACTTTCAGTAGTGTCAGCCACACCAGGCCTCGGATTGAGCCAAGGTTGACTCTTACACGTCACATATTACCCATGGATATTTTTCTTAACGTTTCAACAAAATCCTAATGCATTTTTTCAATTTTTCGTTTGTCATTTATTGTTTTCACTTAAAATGAAGACTATTTTAAATGAAAGAGAGACAATTTGATTGGTTCCGACCACATCGTGCATCGGATTGAGGTGGGGTTAACTCATACACGTAAAAAATGACCCATGGATCGTTGTACTAAAGGTTTCAACATAATCCAAATGTGTTTGGTCGGTTTTCCATATGTCAGTTGTTGTTTTCACTTAAAATGAAGTCCATTTAAAACTAAAGAGAGACACTTTGAGTGGTTTCGGCCACACCGTGCCTCGGTTTGAGACGATTTTGACTCATTCACATCATATATGACCCATGAATTTTTTTTCTAAAGTATCAACATAATCAAAATCTATTTTCTCAGTTTTCCATATGTACTTAATATGTTGTCCATTTTAAACAAAAGAGAGACACTTAGTGTGATCTCAACCACAATATGAATCAGATTGAGGCTCGGTTGACTCATACACATCACATATGACCCATGGATTGTTTTCCTAAAGTTTCAACATAGTCCAAATGTGTTTGGTCAGTTTACCGTATGTTAGTTGTTGTTTTCAATTAAAATGAAGTCCATTTTAATCTATAGAGAGACACTTCGAGTGGTGTTGGCCACTCTGTGCCTTGGATTGAGGCTGGGTTGACACGTACACGTCACATATGACTGATGGATCATTTTCATAAAGTTGAAACTAAATTTGAATGCGTTTAGTTAGTTTTCCATATGTCAGTTTTTGTTTTTATTTAAAAAGTTGTCTATTTCAAATAAACCTGAGACACTTTGAGTGGTGTCCGCCACTCCTGGAATCATATTGAGGTGGGGTTGACCCGTACATGTCACAAATTGCTCATGGAATGTTTTCCTAAAGTTTCAATAGAATCTGAATGCATTTGGTCGATTTTTCGTATGTCAGTTATTGTTTTCAATTAAAATGAAGTCCATTTTAAACTATAGAGAGACACTTCGAGTGGTGACGACCACTTCGTGCCTTGGATTGAGACTTTTTTGACTCATACACATCAAAAATGACCCAAGGATCATTTTCCTAAAGTATCAACACAATCCGAATGCATTTGGTTAGTTTTCCGTATGTCAGTTTTACTTTTCACTTAAAATGTTATCCATTTCAAACAAAAGTGAGACACTTTGAATGGTGTCGGCCACACCATGCCTCGGATTGAGGCACAGTTGACTTTTTAATGTCACATATGACTCATGGATTGTTTTCCTAAAGTTTCAATAGAATTTTAATGCGTTTTGTCGGTTTTCCATATGTTAGTTGTTGTTTTCACTAAAAATGATGTCCTTTTGAAACAAAAGAGAGACACTTTGAGTGGTTCCAGCCACACTGTGCCTCGGATTAAGTTGAGGTTGACTCTTAAACATTACATGTGACCCATGGATCATTTTACTAAAGTTTCAATAGAATAAAAATGCGTTTTATCAGTTTTCTGTATTCCAGTTGAACTTTTCACTTAAAATGTTGTCCATTTCAAATAAAACTGAGACACTATGAGTTTTTATGGCCACACTACACCTCTTATTTATACGGGGTTGACTCAAAAACATCACATATGACCCATGGATTATTGTACTAAAGTTTCAATGGAATCTGAATGCTTTTGGTCGGTTTTCCGTATATCAGTTGTTGTTTTCACTTAAAATGATGTCCATTTTAAACGAAAGAGAGACACTTTGAATGGTTCCAACCACACCGCACCTTGGATTGAGGTGGGGTTGACTTTTACACATCACATATGACCCATGTATCATTTTCCTAAAGCATAAACAGATTCATAATGCGTTTGGTCAGTTTTTCGTATGTCAGTTGTTGTTTTCACTTAAAATGTTGTTCATTTCAAAAAAATGAGACACTTTGAGAGGTTCTGGTCACACCATATCTCTAATTAAGGCATGTTTGACTCATACACGTCACATATGACACATTTATTGTTGTTATAAACTTTCAACACATTCTGAATGAGTTTGGTTGGTTTTCCATATGCCAGTAGTTGTTTTCAATTAAAATGTTGTCCATTTCAAATAAATGTGAGACACTTTGAGTGGTGCCGGCCACACCAGGCCTCATATTGAGGTAGGGTTGACTTGTACACATCACATATGACCCATAAATCATTTTCCTAATGTTTCAATGGAATCTGAATGCATTTGGTCAGTTTTTCGTATGTCATTTATTGTTTTCACTTAAAATAAAGTCTATTTTAAACAAAAGAGATAAAATTTGAGTGGTTCCAAACACATCGTGCCTCGGATTGAGGCGGGGTTGACTCATAAACATCAAAAATAACCCATGGATCTTTTACTAAAATTTCAATATAATCTAAATGTGTTTGGTCAGTTTTCCGTATGTCAGTTGTTGTTTTCACTTAAAATGAAGTCCATTTTAAACTAAAGAGAGACACTTTGAGTGGTGTCGGCCACACCGCACCTTGGATTGAGGCGGGGCTGACTCATTCATGTTATATATGACCCATGGATCATTTTGATAAAGTATCAACACAATCAGAATCCGTTTGGTTGGTTTTCCGTATGTACTTAAAATGTTATCCATTTTAAACAAAATAGAGACACTTAGAGTGATCTTGGCCACAATACTACTTGGATTGAGGCGTAGTTGACTCGTAAACATCACATATGACCCATGGATAGTTGTCCTAAAGTTTCAACAGAATCCAAATGTGTTTTTTCAGTTTACCGTATGTGAGTTGTTGTTTTCAATTAAAATGAAGTCCATTTTAAACTATAGAGAGACACTTCGAGTGGTGTCGGCCACTCCACACCTCGGATTGAGATTGGGTTGACACATAAACGTCACATATGACCCATGAATCTTTTTCCTAAAGTTTAAACTGAATCAGAATGCATTTAGTTGGTTTCCCGTATGTCAGTTGTTGTTTTCATTAAAAATGTTGTCTATTTCAAATAAACCTGAGACACTTTGAGTGGTGCCGGCCACACTTGGCCTTGGATTGTGGTGGGGTTGACTCATACACATAACAAATGACTCATGGAAAATTTTCTTAAAGTTTCAACAGAATCTGAATGAATTGGATGGTTTTCTGTATGTCATTTGTTGTTTTCAATTAAAATGAAGTCCATTTTAAACTATAGAGAGACACTTTGAGTGGTGCCGAACACTCCTCACCTCATATTGAGGTTGGGATGAATCGTACACATAAAAAATGACCCAAGGATCATTTTCCTAAAGTATAAACACAATCTGAATGCGTTTGGTTGGTTTTCCATATGTCAGTTGTACTTTTCACTTAAAATGTTATCCATTTCAAACAAAAGTGAGACATTTTTTATGTTATCCCACCAAAAAATGGTCACGAATGTTCCTATACATTTTCATACCTCCTTAATTTATAGAGAGCTTATAGTTATGAGCTTCATCCAGCTGTACACCCTCCCCACCCCACTTGGACAGCCCTACCACCACCCCACTTGGACAACCCAGCCCCCCCCCCCACCCCACTTGGACACCCCTACCCCCACCCCACTTGGACAGCCCTACCCCCACTCCACTTGGACAACCCAGTGCCCCCCCCCCACCCCACTTGGACAGCCCTACCCCGACCCTACTTGGACAACCCACCCCCCACCCACCCACCCCACTTGGATAGCCCTACCCCCACCCCACTTGGACAACCTAGTCCCCCCCAACCCCACTTGGACAGCCCTACCCCCACCCCACTTAGACAACCCAAACACCCCCCCCCCCCACCACCACCACCACACTTGGACATCTCTACCCCCACCCCACATGGACAACCCAGCCCCCCCCCCCACTTGGACAGCCCTACCCCCACCCCTCTTGGACAGCCCTACCCCCACCCCGCTTGGATAGCCCACCCCCACACCCACCCACCCCACTTGGACAGCCCTACCCCCACCCCACTTAGACAACCCAGCCCCCCCCCCACCCCACTTAGACAGCCCTACCCCCACCCCACTTGGAAAACCCACCCACCCACCCACCCCTCATCACACACACACCCCACCTGGACACCCATACCCCCACACCCCACTTAGAAAACCCACCCACCCCCCCCCCCCCCACCCCACCCCACCTGGACAGCCCTACTATCGCCCCACTTGGACAACCCATCCCCCCCACCCTACCTAGACATCCCCTCCCCCAACCCACCTGCACACCCTTCCCCACCCCAAATAGTCGTACCCCCACCCCATTTGGACAACCCAGCCCCCTCCCCCACCCTACCTAGATAGCCCCTCCCCCACCCCACTTGGACAACCCTACCCCCACCCCACTTGGACAACCCTACCCCCACCCCACACCCACCCCACTTGGATAGCCCTACCCCCACCCCACTTGGACAACCCAGCCCCCCCCCCCCACCCCACTTGGACAACCCTACCCCAACCCCACTTGGAAAACCCACCCCCCCCCCACACCTGGACACCCCTACCCCCCACACCCACTTGAAAAACCCACCCCCCCCCCCTACCCCACCTGGACAGCCCTACCATCGCCCCACTTGGACAACCCATCCCCCCCCCAACCCTACCTAGACAGCCCCTCCCCCACCCCACCTGCACACCCTCCACACCCCACTTGCACAACCCTTCCTGGACACCCTCCCCCACCCCACCTGCACACCCTCACCCACCCCAAACAGCCCTACCCCCACCCCATTTGGACAACCCAGCCCCCTCCCCCACCCTACCTAGACAGCCCCTCCCCCACCCCACTTGGACAACTCTACCCCTACCCCACTTGAATAGCCCTACCCCCACTCCACACCCACCCCACTTGGACATCCCTACACCCACCCGCACTTGGACAACCCATCCCCCCCACCCCACTTGGACAGCCCTACCCCCACCCCAGTTGAACAACCCAACCCCCCCCCCCCCCCCACCACACTTGGACAGCCCTACCCCCACCCCACATGGAAAACCCATCCCCCCCCCCCCCCCCCGCCCCACCTGGACACCCCTACCCCCCACACCCCACTTGGAAAACTAGCCCCCCACCCACCCCACCTGGATAGCCCTAACTGTATTTATGGCTAACCAATGAAATCAAGTCAATAGACCTTAAATTTAAAATAAACCAAGGATAAAATAACTCAGGATCATATTGACCTCTTCTACATCAACCAAAATTATTCTATACAGATAAATCACAACAAAACTACAACCTAAAATGATATATTGATTGTGTTCATAAGGGGATCATAATTCCCAATACATTACAGAAAAATGGAATGAAAAAATCTAAAATAAATGAAGGCACACCTACCGATTTAGAATGGAAGAACAAAAATTACTTGAATCAAAGAGAGATGCCCCGTTGGAAATTAGAGTTAGAACCCTCTAGAGAAGGTTGGGAAGTAGGGTTCGAACTGTAACCTAAAATTATATATGCCTTATTTTCGTAAGGGGATCATAATACACACTAGATTGCACCAAAATAGAATGAAAAAAATATAAATTAAATTAACACACACGTACCGATTTAAACGGTAATAACAAATCTAAAATAAATGAACTCACACATACCAATTTAAATGGGAAGAACAAATCATTGGAAGCCAGACCTGTTATGTTGGGAAGTAGCATTTGTGTCGAGATTTAGAGTCAAACCTTCGATATGGTTGAGGTTTAGGGAAAAAAATTCAAGAGGGTGTGTCCAGCTCTCGGTTAGGACAAAAATTTCGAGATCTCTGGAGTTGCAGATCGATGGTATTTTTGGATTTTCTTTCCCAAAAGTTTTATTAAAATCGTTGGGAAAGTTATGTTATCCCAATGGTTTCAAATACCCATTGGGAAAAACCTTTTAAAATCTACTATAGCCAACGGTTTCAGTAAACAGTTGGCAGAAATCTCTTCATTATCACTATACCCAACAGTTTCAATGAAACTGTTGGTAAAACTAAACTAGTATATGAATATACCAACAGTTCTACAGAACCGTTGGTATAGGAGTCTTTTCCCAATGGTTTTTAAAACCATTGGGAATATTGTGTTGGTAAAGCTTGTGTTTCCCGTAGTGTTGCTCGATGACCTTTATTTACACACATAAAACATTTTCTAGTCCCTTTAAGACAATCTCCACCATGATTCTTTCCACACGTTGAGCATAACAAAACATTTGTCTTCTTTTCACCATAGTTTTGAGATTTTTCATTGAACTTCATCTTTCATTTCTTGTCAAAACCATGAGATTGATATGTAACACCAACTTCTAGTTATACCTTTATATCACAATGCACAATCTATTCATAGCTACAGAAGTCTCTTGTAGCTAATGCCTTTCTAAGACTTGGTTTTAAGCCACTGAAGAATCGATCAACTTTACTTTCAGGTTGGATAATAAATCCAGATGCATACCTTGCAAGACTTATAAAATTTGCTTCGTATATACCCACAGATTCATCATCCTTTTGCTTAAGCTCAGGAACTCTTTTTCCATATTCATTTGAAGAATACGAAGAAAGTACTTATTGAAAAAAAAAGTTCTTGAACTCATCCCATTCCATGGATTCAATTTCATCTTGGGGCCTTGTATTCTTAATTAGTGTCCACCACTAGTCTAATTTACCTTCTAAACGGTAAACAGCCAAAATTACTTTTTTATGTTCTGAATAGCGAAGTATGGAAAATATCTTTTCAATGGCACTGATCCATTGTTCAGAAAAAAGTGGATTAGAATACCCACTGGAAGAAGGTGGGCATTGCCTCATGAAGGACTCAATAGAATATTGTTCCCTTCTCTGCTCATTTGGAAGTCCATAATGATTCATAGCTTGTGTAAGTATAGAAATAATATTTTTCACTCAATTTCCCATAACATTTGGTTGCTCAGGAGGACAATCATTGCATTTCCCATTACATTGATCAACACGGTTCCTTCAGGTTCCATCCATCATCTAAAACCCAAAAAGAATAGTGTGAGAGGCAAAAATCATGCTAGGAAAATAACATAATAAATGGGGAGTACCTTCAATATCTAACATCTTAGGTTTAATTCTATGATTGTTACCATAATTATAGGACTATAACCTATACTTATACTTAACCTTAGGGACATCCCTAGAAAAACCTTAGAAATATCTCTAGGTATCTCTCTAAAGTTTTCGCATCCTAGTTTCCAAAGGTTAACTAAACCTTTCCTCTGATACCAACTGTAGAGACCCAAAGATTGACATACATGGACATTAAATTAATTTTGATGATACTTAATACATAACAAAAATGGACACCCATGGACCGTAATAGTTTAGTGTCTTTGGAAACTCGGAACATAATCTTTTAATCATGGTGAAATATCTTCAACATCTCCCATTAAGATATTCCCCTTTTGTTTTCTTACCTAAATCCTTTATTTATATCCTGGAGAAAAGAAAACATATAAAGGGTGATCTCAAATGCTCGGTAAGGGTAATAATGGAGAAAATAAAACAAACCATATACATTTGAACTTAAAAAAAACATGAACATAAAGTTTAAACATAAAGATCTTGAGTGGTGAAATAAATCTTGGAAGTGCGTAAGGAATAGATCATAAAGGAACATCAATCATGATAAAATAGCATGGGGATAAAACATTTAATTGTGGAAAACCATTAAGCACGTGTTATGATTTCCATATTATCCAAGACATTGCTACCAAGACCATCATAGTGGACAAAGTCCATTACTAAACTGGTTTTACTTGTCGTTCCAGCCATGTCTATCTCATGAGATATAAATCTTTACCCAACGCATTAGAGGGAGATATAGGTCCCACTCATCTCATAATGAAACTATTCTTTTGTGTGCCACAAAATCATAAATCATACATCATAGCATAACCCATGTAATAAAAATGGGATTCTTAAACATCATGCCATCATAACCTAATACATATATGATAAGGGACATCATAAAAATAATTCCATCATAACATAATTAAATCAATGTAATAATATAGATAGAAACCTAACCCTATATCATCTTAGATGGAAAATAATTCTGATAAAACACTTGAAATGAATTCTTGAAGAAAATATCATTTCTTCTTCAAAATCATTTTTTTTCTCAAAATGCCATGCAATTTTAAAAGAAAAGTATTTTGTTGAAACTAATCATGAAATATTATAGGGGAAGATTCATGAAAATAATGATTTATGAAATTTTAAAAATCAATTCATGTCGTATAAGTTAAAAACCCATTCTTCTTTTACTTTTTTCAGAAAAGTCAAAAAGTAACTTGTACGGTAAACAAAAGAAAGATTCCTTCCATACCATGTAGTAAAAGTCAAAAATAGGTAAACATGACTTTAAACATATATGGAAGACTAATAAAAACTTTATGAAAACATTTTTTATAAAACATGGACATAAATGATAAATATAACCCCAGTAAATACTTACGAATAAATAATCTCGGATAAGAATGAGATTGAAATAATTACCCCTTACCGTTTATGATCAGTGGAATCATACATGTCATAAAATAAAGGGAATTACATGCATATTTAAATATCATATCCTCCAAAATAAAAATAATAAAACATTAATGGAAATCATAAACACCATACAAAAGAAATAGATAGTGATTAATGCATATGTCTCACAGAAATAAAAGTGAGACGAAATAATCTCTTACCTTATGTAAAATTTCTTAAGTATGTGTCTGAGACTCCTATATAGTGGGTTTAAACATATTATTCACTTGTAACAGATCTATAATAATATTTATGATATCATATATGAATTACTTACAACATTATATTACCTTTTCATTTTTCAATTCCATGTTAAAGTAGTGTTTTGGGTAAAATTGTTTCATTTGTTGTACGTGTTTTGACTTTTAATTATTCATATGATTACTTAGATCATGATTAATTACTTCAAGAATGTAAAAAATGATTTACATATAATATATATTCAGAATTTAAATATATATAGTAGATCAATAAATGAAATGAAATACACCATTCATGGAGACAGTAGGTTGTACTTACGCATGAACGATGTCTTCGTTTCCTTATTAAATTGAATGGAAGTAAGAAAATAACATATACATAAATATAGTATCATTATTATGTCATATATTTCATTCTTATTTATTATATATATATTTTATAATCATTCTGGAATGGTTGACATGTTGAATGAATCTCATCATGTCGTGGAGATAGTAATCTGTACGTATGCTCGAGCAATGATATTGTTCCCATAATTATTGATTGGAATTGGAGTGGATGGTATAATATCTCAGAATCAGTTTCATGTTATAATAACCATATATAGTTATTATTTACACCATTATACCCATCCAAGTAATGTGGTGGTGGAAAAACATATTACACCACGGTGTGGAGACGGTATTCTGTATGTATGCACGCTCAGTGATTTCATTTTCTGTAGGATGGATAGATGATGAAATAGGGTTGTTTCATATTTATAATAACATATCAGTATATGATTGATACTGATGTTATTACTTTACAATGAAACAAATAAATAATTATAAGTAGAAAAATAAATAAATTTGAATGAATCGATAAAGGATATTACCTCTTATTCGACACACCTCTTATAAACCTCCTCTTAGGGCACTAAAGTTGGTCATTGAAGAAGATCAGGACCTCTAGTATGTTGATATAGAAGTGCATAAGATAAATATACCAGATTTGGCCAAGCGTGAAGGCTCAACATTTTGTGTAGAGGAGAGGGAAGGTGTGCCCTTTTATAAGAGAGGAGAGGGGTACTTTTGGAAACCTCCAAAATATTAATTTATTATAAACTCAAACCACACTTAAAAACATTCAAAGTGAATCAAATTTGGATATGAGGTATGATAGGGTTGTAATCTCATCAACAAATCAAATTTAGACATGTTTTGATTTTATTTAAAACCTTATCATTTTAATTTATCCTTATTTAATCTATTTAATTTTATTTGTTGTAATAATATTCTAATTTTTAAATTGTTATAAATACTTACTTATGTATTGTGAATTTTCCATAATTAGATACATTATTACATTTTAGACCATATAATTTTAAATTTGTAATTTTTAAATATTTTTTTGATTTTTAAACAATTTAATAATATGTTATTTTTATAAAATATCAATAGTGTCAATTTTGACACTATTCAATTATTTGAATTTAAAAAAAAATCCACACAGAAGATATATTCAAAACAAAATATTTAATAGATTCCTATCATGTCATATTCATCTAAAAAAATCATGGATCACATTAATGTGTTCATATAATATTTATTTTAATATTTTTAAAACCATTTATTTGATATTTCTCTTAATTAAATAATTACTACAACATTTTTGTATAATTATTTAATATAGTTATTTTGCATGAAAATTAAAAAAATACTATGATGAATATAAATCTAATATATTTAATAATAATAATTTTATTATAATTTATCATCTTAAAATCACAACATTTAAATTTTTATATTTATTAAATTATGAAGGTGACAACTTTGACATCATTTAAAATAAAATATTATAAATGTCATAATCTGTTTTATAAGGCTCCAAATGGTCTACAAGTCGACCCTTAGATTCTTAGGTTATATATATACTATAAAAATATGTTTTTGTCATGTTTTTGGGCCTTTTGATGGGTAATATTATTTTAATAAAAACTATATTATTGATTTTTCACTAAATAAATAATTTATGCATCATTAATGTATAAGTTATTAAGGTAATTAAGTATTTCTTAAAAAATAAAAATAAATTACGATAAAAATTTAAAACATTTTACCTTTCAAATGAGTATTTATAATCGAATTTATATTTTGTATAACCATATTTTAAAAATACTTTTAATTATTAATGTTTGAGTGAGACATATTTTACTTTATTTAAATAAAATAAATTAAGGGTCTTAATCACATCCATGTGGGTTCCAATAGATTCCATTTCGACCCAAGTATGATTTAAAGAAAAATATAATCATCCAATTATATTAATACAAGTGTTAGGGTAATTTTATAATATTATATTTACCCTTAATTACTCGATTTACCTTTAACTATGTTAAATAAAATTTACCGTAGTTACTATTAATAATGCCTAAAAATAAAAAATAGCTTATTAACATAATTTAAACCTACTAATTCCAAATATGGAATCCATTTTTCCAAATTCAAATCACAGAAGTTGCAGTATTAAATTTAAAATTAATCATGCGGTTGATAAAATAGGTTTAAAATGTTAAAACGTTACAAAAGATTGAAATGTTTTTACCTATGAATTAAGTGTAAAATTAATGTTAATGACTTAAATTATATTAAATGGTAAAAATATATTCTATTTATAATTTAAAACCATTAAATATTATAATTTAACCATATAAATTATCTTGATGAAAAAAGTTGTTTTTAATTAAAATTTAGCATATTTTCACTATTCATCAAAATAAGAAACTTATCAGCAAAATATCAAAAATTTATCCAAAGTAAATTTTTATATCCTGATTCCAAATAAGAATTTTATTTTGTCAAATTTAACTTATAAATATGTCAAAAACTAGATTTAAAGTGGGTGCGCCATCAAAAGGCGGAAAAACTGTATTTTTTTAAAAATACTTATTTTACCCGAAACATTTATTTTGTTCTCATACCATGATCTAGAAAATGTGTATGATGAATTATAATGTTATAAAATTCAAAATGTGGTTAATACTATTCATAACGGCTAGTTCATAATAATATTATAATATATCATTGTTTAGTGAAACACAGTATTGCGTACAACACACACTATTGAGGAAGGGCGCTATTGCGTGTATTGAAAGACAAGTCAGGGTTGCATGTAGTGAAATATTCCTTTGGTGTTGTGTATAACATAATCAAAATATATTTCATTTACACATTGATCAAAATCTATACTTGGTGTTGTGTAAAAATGAATTTTATTCGAAAGAACTTGAAATTGTGTGTAACACAAGCCAAGAATAGTGTGTGTATAATACAAGTTAATACAATGTTGTGTAGAGCGTAAGGTAATTTTTGTGTAGCGTACAACACAAGAAATCAATGAAATTGAATGGAACATTTCTCATAAAATCTCGGGGTGTTACAAAATCGGTTTTTGTGGCAGTAGTCTACTGTACAAATGAGTGATGTTATTGTTTCCAATGGGTTCAAAAGTTAGATTTAAGATTTGATATTATAATTCTAGATGTATTTTTAGGTCATAAATATAACATATATTAATTAAATTTATCTTTATCACCTTCCATATTAATCATAAGTGAAAAATGAATCACATTGCTTTGTGAGACAATAGTTCACCATACACACGATTGATAGTTTCATTTCCAATTTGAGGGTGGAGGAGAAGGATATTGGTAATTACCTTAACATAATAACATCTTAGTTTATGTAATGTAATGATGTTATTAAATTATCATGGTTTAATAAGATTTAAAGGAGGTGGAAGAAGAAATAAAACAGAAATTCACGTTTAATAATGATACATCTTCTTCGGATAACCCTCTTATGTTAGCACCAAAAGTCATCCAGGGATGGTTTTCCAATAAAAATCGGGACTCTAGGGTGCGGGGAGAGAAGGAATATATTTGGGTACTGTTTGGATGAACCAAAGAGCTTCGAAATTGTGAAGAAGAGAGTAGAGGGGTGACCTTTTATAAGTGTGGGAGAGGACACACAAGAAATTTCTCAAAAGAAAAAGGTGTAACCATGTTTGATGGATTCCACAAGGCTCCAAAATGACTCATTATCAAAACTAATATGGTGTAAAGTTGAAATATGGTCATACAATAAAAATATTACAAGTTTTAGGTCACTTTTAACCCTTATATTTTTTAGTTTACCCCCCCCCCCCCACCCCCACCTCCACCCCCTCGGTATAGCCATTTTCACCTTAACTATGGTAAAAAAATTAGTTCTTTTTACTATTCATTATGGTCAAAACTTAAACTGGTTCCAAATTTAGAGTCCAATTTATCAAATTCAACTCACTAAGTGAAATAATTTAATAAAACCTGCAAGCACAATGAAAATGCGTTTTTCCAAAGAAGAAGTTTTAATAAGTATGAAAATATTTTAAATCCAAATTTAAATTAATTCCAATTATCTATATTGGATTAATAAAAATATAACTAATTTAACTTTAAATCAATTTTAAAACAAAATGTAACATTGTAAATGCTTTAAAAGAAATGAAATATTTTAATAAAAATTAATATTTTTCACAATTCTTCAAAAAATTACCTTTTCAGAAAATTATCAATAATTCATGCTAAGAAAATTTTGACACACTAATTACAAAAAAGCATTTTATTTTTCCAGACTCAGTTTTTTAAGTAGAAAATTAATTTTAAAATAAGTGATCCAAATGCGACAAAACAGATTTTTTTAAAAAAAATATTGTTTTAAAAGTAAAATTGGATTTATTCTCATCTCATTCCTAGAAAATATATTCGATGAATGCTAAAACGTTTTATAGAATATATAATATATAAGTTTCATTTAAAATATTCACCAATAATGATTAATTTAATTTATTAAGATGAACACATTGCAAATATAAAACAAAATTTCATAAAAAAATTCCTTTATTTTCAATTGGTCTTTATTTTCATTTCTAATTAACTGATTACCAAAGATTTCATTTTATATTTATGTAAAATATAAATCTTTATAATTTAGATAATCCTTTTCATACTCTTCATTCCAACGGCAAGGCAATAACTGTCATATTAAATAATAATATTTTATTAGTATATCATGTTTCTTTAAAACTCGATGTTTCATGTAACGTAGACTATTAAAAAAATTAAATTAAATTGAAAAAAATCATAAAATCGTTGGGTGTTACATTCTACCCACTTAAAATGAATTTATATCTCGAAATTCCATCACTTTGATGCAAAAAACTGAGGACACTTTTGTCTCATTATATCCCCTGGTTCCCATGTATCTTATTCAATTTTACGATTTCACCATAAAAATTTGACATGATGAGTGATCTTGTTTTGTAGCACTTTCTCTCTTAAATCCAGAATCTCTATCAGATTCTCCTCATAAGAAAGATCTTTCTCTAGTTTTATGATTTTTAAGTTTAGTACATATGATGGATCATGTATGTACTTCTGATGTAGCTATTTTTTAATGCTTTCTGCCACATCATTTTTTGGTTTTCCTTCTCTTTTTATTATTTAAATAATGTATTTTGTGTAATATTTATTAATTGTTGTATATTGTAAATTAAATTGTTAAAAATAGGGTTCTATGTTAAAAGTGTGTTTTTGTGTCAATTTTTGTTTTTTAGTAATAAAATTAATTTATTCTTTCATTCAATTAATTAATTTTTAATGTAGTTAATTTTTAATTTTATAATGTTCAATTCATTAATTTAATATTCAATTCATTGAATTAATTATTTTTTATTTTTAATTGTAAATAAATAAATTGTACTTTAGATTTTTATTATTTAATTAATTAAATTAATTTTAAGAATTTCCTTCTGATCTTTAAATTTTTTATTTTTATGTTTTTATTTTAATTACATATCATTAATTATTTAATTAATTATTTTATCAATTGGCTTTAAAATTAAATGTAAAAAAATTGTGGAGTATTTATTTTGTTTTGAACATATTGCTAGCCCTGTCGGTGGTGCGCTTTTTATCATCTCCAGTACCTCCTTTTACAGGATTGTTCGGTGATATGGGGGGATCTTGACACGTGTTCTTTTTACAGGTGGCACCATTCGGTCTTCTTGAGGCGATGGAGGGCAATTTCATCTCAAAGCCGAATGGGGGCGCACGCGAAATTGCTCGGGCTCTACACCAGGGATTTGGTCGTTCAGGATTGGTGTGCCGAGTTGTGGAGTAGGGCGATGTTGTGGTGCTCTGGTGGATTTTTGTTTGAGTTTCGGGTAGGGCGACACTCGTTCGAGGTTCGGGCAGGGTGAGAGTTGTGGAGTAGGTTGGCGTTGCGGCGCTCTGGTGCATTTTTGTTCGAGGTTCAGGCAGGGCGAGACTCATTCGAGGCTCGGGCAGGGTGAGAGTTGTGGAGTAGTGCAGCGTTGTGGCGCTCTGGTGAATTTTCGTTCGAGGTTCGGGTAGGGAGAGACACTCGTTCGAGGTTTCAAAGTTCTCTTTATAATGGATAGCGATAAAGGTATTGCGGGCGAGTTTATTTGATGTACTTTTTTCTTGGTTTTGTTGTAAATCTGTCGAACGATGTTTGTTAAAGTTTGAGGTGGTCTTTTTACTGGAAGTAATATATATATTTGTTGCATTAAGGAACTTTTAGTGGGTTTTTCTATGGTTTTTGCAGGGAATCTTCTACTTGATGTTCAAGTTCGTCTCCACATCCACTTGAAGTTCCACTGGAAGTCCCACTAGAACTTCCACCCGAACTTCCACTGGAACTTCCACTCGAACTTCTACTGGATAATATATTTTATAATTTTTTTTATTTAAAATTTCATAAAAATAATAATATTATATATATATATATATATGTAATAATTTTTTATTTTATTATGTTTATATTTTATATATATCTGTAACTTTCAGTAGAAATTATAGTGGAACTTCCACTGGGACTTCCACCTGAAGTTCCACTGGAAGTTCAACCTAAAGTTCCACTGATGGTTCCACTTGAATTTCTACTGGAAGATCCACTAGAAGTTCCACTGGAAGTTCCACTGGAAGTTCCACTAAAAGTTCCAGTAGAACTTCCACTGGAATATATATTTTATAAATTTTTTATTTATAATCAGAAAAATAATTTTTATTATATATATGTATGTATGTAATAATTTTAATTTAGTTACAGTTCTGTTCATATAGTCTATAAATTTTCAAATGGATTTAATCCTATTATAAAGTTAATGTACTTTTCTTGAACTATTGTTTTTTGTTACAGGGTGTTGCAATGTAGTTGATGGTGATGTGGATGTTGTAACAGATTCTACTAAACCAGTTGTAGGGATGGCGTTCAAGTCACTTGATGAAGCACAATGTTTTTATATCACGTATGGGGGAGTAAATGGCTTCAGTGTACAGTGAAAATACTCTAATAAAAGGAGAAAGGATAAATCAATTGTCACATCAACCCTTTATGCATGTATCAAAGACGGTCATAGGAAGATTGACAAATGTGATAGCATGGTAAAATTTCCTCGGGCTGAGACACGTACAGGTTGTCTTGCTAGAATGGGGGTTAGTTTATTGTCTTCTGGGAAATATACATGTACTATATTTGTTGAAGAGCATAATAATCCCTTACATAGGCCCGAATCAATTCATATGACAATGTCCCAAAGAAAAATAATAGAAGCACAAACAGCTGAGTTAGATGTGAATGCTTCTGTGGGTATTAAACCAAATGATTCTTTCTCGTTGGCGTCAACTATTGTAGGGAGACGAGATGTTATTGGGTACACATGTGTTGATCAGTTTAATTTTTTAAGGTCTAAACGGGAAAGATATTTGCTTCATGGTGATGCATGTTTCATGTTAGAATACCTGTAAAGACAAAGTTAAGACAATCCATCATTTATTTATACTATGCAGTTTGACATGAATGGTTAAATTAGTAATAATTTCTAGGCTGATCCAAAAATGAGAACAGATTATGAGTTTTTTGGAGATGTTGTTGTGTTTGACACCACTTTTAGCACTAATAATGAGTACAGGCCGTTAGGTGTTTTTGTGGTGTTCAATCATCATCAGGAGATTGATGTTTTTGGGGAATCTTTGTTATATGATGAAACAGTGACTTCATTTTCTTGGTTGTTTCAAAAAAAATTATAAGTTCATCACATGAAGAGTCCTCAAACTATTTTTACTGATCCATATGCGGCAATGAGAAAATCCATTTTTGTAGTTTTAGTGGGAACTCGACATTGCCTTTGTTCGTGGCATTTGATGTAAAATGCCATTAATCATTTGGGTAATTGGATGAAAGATTGATCTAGTTTTCTAACTAGATTTAAGAAGTGTATGTTCGAATATCATGATGTAATTCATCTTGATAATGAGTGGTCTTCCCTTAGAGCAGAATATGGGGATGGGAAATCACAGTGGCTAGATGATGTTTTTGTATTGCGAGAAAAGTGGGCGCCTTGCTATTTGAAAGATGCTTTAACATTGGGTATTCGCAGCACTCAATTAAGTGAATGTTTTAATGGATTGCTTAAAAACTGTGTTCATCGAAAGTTAAGTGTTGTTGATTTCTTTAAGCAGTTTGAGCACCTGTCGGAAAAAAATTGGTATTGTGAAACAAAGGCAGAATTTGAGATGAGGGAGAAGTTGTATCGTAATCTTTACCCTTACTATGCATTGATGTGCCAGGTTTCTACTAGATATACACCAAAATTATTGGATTTATTTCAGCATGAATATCAATTGGTTGGTGCTTGTTTTTTGATATCTTCTTTTGAAATTGGAGTTCAATTCAGTTATGTTATGGTAATGGTTCGTTGTGAAGATCAATTCCCTATATCATATGAAGATTCAAATGAAGTTGTTAAATGTTCTTGTCAAAAGTTTGAGTCTGTTGGGTATCTTTTTTGTCCTGTTTTAAAAAAAATTGATCAGCTTGTTGTGAGAGCAATACCTGAAAAATATATTTTGGGGAGATCGACCCGATTGGCTAAAAATATTGTGATGTTCAAAGGTTCTTCTGTTGAGGTACATGCTGATAGAAAATCAGTTGTAGCAAAACGTTACAAAGATTTAGCACGAATGGGAATGAAGTTAATTACCGTAGCTTGTGAGACAGATGCAGGTTATGACATCGCCTTCTCAAATTTCAGTAATTTTGAAAAAGAGTTGTCTATCATAAATACATCAACGGATAAAGTTAATGGTTGTGCTAGTTCAGAAAAAAAAAATTAGAAAAGCTTCTTTTAAAAAGAAACCAAACATGAAAGGGGGAGATATATTGAAAAGATTCTTAGACAATGGCTGTCGAAAGGGGAAACAGTTGAATAAAAAAATAAGTCTACTGCTATGATGATTGTATGATTTCATTTTATGATTCATTTCATTTATAACAGCAGTTATTTATTGTTAATATGTTATCTGATGTCATTATTGTTTGCATGCAGGGAGTCAAGGAGCAAGCAAGATCAGATTTTTGTGTTCGAGCTAGAAAAACAGTTTCACATGTAATTTTTTTATGAGCATTATTTTCCATAACCGTTTGTAATTCTGAACTTTTTCTGTTGCAGGGAGACTTGTCCACCAATTTGGAACTTCAGCTTGGGAGGTAGATTGCTGGGATAACATTGGAAGAGGCCGAGTAGTGTAGACAACATTGGATGGGAGTAGTTTTTTAAATTGTAATGACTGAATTGAAAAAGCTATAGCCTATATCCAGTTTCGGTTGTAATGGATAGGCAATGAGATTGAGATACTTCACGAAATTGTAAATATGTTGTATGCATTTGTTCTATATGAAACTATAAGGATGTGATAAATCCAGGTTCTACAATTCTGTATGCATTTTTTTGTGAGGATGTGGTAGTATTTGACAGTCCACTTTTGGTTGTAATGGATTGGGATTGAGATACTTCACAAAATTGTAAATGTGTTGTTTGCATGTGTTCTATATGGAACTATAAAGATGTCATAAATCTAGGTTCTACAATTCTGCATGCATTTGTTCTTTGAGGATGTTGTAGTATTTGACAGTCCACATTTGGTTGTAATGGATTGGCAGTGGGATTGGGATACTTCACGAAATTGTAAATATGTTGTATGCATGTGTTCTATATGGAACTATAAAGATGAGATAAATCCAGGTTCTACAATTTTGTATGCATTTGTTCTGTGAGGATGTGATAAATCCAAGTTCTTGAATTTTGATGAAGAAATCCAGAAGACTGAGTAAGAGTTATTGGATCTTTGGGAGAAGTCAGTCCATATGTAGACTCTCCATCTTCTGATGAATTTCAGATATTGGCCAAACTTAACACTTACAAACAATAAAGATAATATCCTTAAAATGTGAATCATCCACTTACCAGTAGAAATTAGCATGATTAAATCTAAAAACAAAACCAAATAAAATCCTTAAAAAGAAAATGGTTCCCCTCATAAGGACATAATATTCCCAGTGCAATGAAAATGGTAACAGAACTATTCATCAATTGTCCCCGACTATTTTACTTGTTCTTCATTCTGGTTGTTCGGTTTCCACAAGACAACTCCTGCTTCTATACGATATTTCATTCCAACTGTATGCAGGGTCTGTAAGGAAACAGTGCGCCATATACAGGCGCATGTCATCAACTTCTTCTTGTGATAGGGTCTTGTTATACCCTTTATCCTTTGTCAGCTTCTCAATTAGATAACAAACAATTACCCCGCAATCTAATGTTGCATCCCCTATTGGGGACTATCTAACACTATAAATGGAAGCGATGCAGCAGTCATCTCTAGGTATTCGGGATTCCATTGTCTGATGACTTATTCAATAAATATTTTCTGCAAGTGTTGTATAAATTGTATTCAGTAAGTTGGTGTATATGAAAATGCATTAGATGTCGAAGAGGATAGAATTTACCATTTGGAGAGCATCTTGTTTGTAACAATCAATTGCAGCAGGACCCATGCGAGGTTGCATGGAGTTATAGTAACTGAAATGTTTTTTTTTCAATATTAAAGACAAGCAAAGTCCAATGAAGATTGTCTATGTTGATGGGGATGAAGACTTTTCCATTCAACTTCGTTGCTTCTTTTATGGGATTCTCAACCAAACACTTTCAAATTGTTGTTCTGCCCAGATATAATGCTCTGTAAAAATGAGTATAGTGAGACGAAATATTAATTAATATCTTTAAAACATCAAGAACATAGATAATATTAGACTTACCAATGCGACACTAGTAATCATTGTTGATTTATTATCGAAAATTTTAGTTGTCTTCCCTATTTGACACTTGTTTATGATAAGCTGAGTATAGGCATCTATAACCTGATATCAATAAAAAACAATGGAGGATGTCAGACTAATTGAATATTACTTTACAGTAAGCTTGTTTAAATTAGTCTCACCCGGCTACTTGTCGTGATTTTTGTGAAAAGTTGGAAAATGTCATCTATTCCAACTGAATACAAGCCGTTTTCAGCTTCCCATACATATTGACTGCATTATAATCACAATAATGTATAAGAAAACAAATAAAGTTCAAGGGAATTGAATTGAAATCCGTGAAATGAAGGGCAGACATACCAGCCTGGTTCCATCTGAAGAATCTTTTGCAACTGCTCATAGTCTTTTTTCTGCAGTCATCTACTCTGCCTGACCCATTTAGGTATTCCTGAAAAACCTATAACAGCCTTTTTGGGTTCTGTTTTAATTGAAACATTGCCTACCGCAACTGGTTTTTCCAGTTGACTTGGTTGTTCTACTGACTTTTTTTTGGCCTGTTGATGTTCTTCTTCTTGTGTATCGTGTTTGATACTGAAAAGAGGAATCAAATTTCTTCTGCTTCCTCGTTCTGGACTTCACATTTCTAATCACTGATCTCGTTTGGCGACTCTCGTTTTATGTCTGTCCAGTTTGGCTGATTTGATGTACAGGTGTGGTTTGTTCAGCAACTTCTTGCAGTTGATTTGCAGGCTCCTCAATCCCAATTTCCTTGGCTCCTAGTTGATGGTTTTCCTTCTGTTGTTCTGCTTCAGGGTGAGATGCGGGTTTTTCAGGAGGATCTTGTTGTATTTCAGGTTTAATTGTACTCTCTGTACGGGTTTCCACCTTGATTGAATGAATCTTTTCAACACTACCTTCTCTTATTCTTTTCTTTATGCTAGCATTCTCACTTACTAACTGCTTCAGTCTTTTAATTTTTTCGGTCTGTTTTTTAACAATTGTTTCCATTTTATGAAGTTTTTGATTCTGGGTCGAATTTTCTTTTGCAAGAACTTTTATTTTGTCGTCCTCTGGTTCCCCCTTTTCCTGGTGTCCAACAGAATCTTCCATAACAGTTGTTGGCTCATTAATTTCTACTTTTATTCTGTCCTTCTCTGGATTATCCTTTTTCTGCCATCCAACAGAAGCTTCCATAACCATTGTTGGATCCTCTGTATTTGGAACTTGATGAATCGTCAGTTTCTTTAAAGCAATATCAAAATCAGAGAGACTCCACTTTGTGAAAGGTGGATTGGCTGCTTGTTCATTCCCTTTCACTAGTCCACTTTCTTCACAATACCAATACTACAATAACAAGAAGCATATGTAGAGTATATTATACATTGAATTGAAAATAAATATTAATCCTTACCAATAAAGCGATAATTTCCCCCGTAATCCTTGCACAGTACGTGTGAAATTCTTTAATTGATCTCATCAATTGTTGGTGTATTGCACAATACCACTTTAGTGTTCTCATGTATCTTGAAGTATTCACAAAATTGATAAAACCCCAACTTAGGTAAGAACTTGTAGTAGGGAAAAAAACAGTTGCACATGTGTATAAACATAGAAGTGATGTTGTGTCAAGATGATCGGGTTCTTCATCTCCCTTTATTGCTTCGAAAAGGGCCGATTTTATTGCCTTATTTGTCAACAACTTGACACCAATTTGAAACCTCCTTAAATATAATGATGCCTTCGTTGGTTTGAACGAGTAGGAGTCCTCCATTTCTATTTCACATTCGGTTATTGCAAAGATCCTTTGGATATCAGCTTCAGAGAAATGTCTTTCCCCTCCACCGAATTGGAAAGCAGTTGTTGAAGGATTGTAGTTATCCAATACATACATAACAAAAATATCAGATTTTTTGCAATCTGATGCTGTTATTGTATTGGATATGAACGCTTCAAACATATTCCAAAATGGAGTAGTGCGCAAAGCATTTCTATGACCATCTTTCAGTTGATCTTTTATTTCTTGTAAAAGTCTTTGTAAGGAGGTAAAATTTGACCTAAAATGCACACCTGAAAATAGAAATTAAGGAATTATTGGGGTCATCCACAAAATTACACTATAGAAGGTAGAAAAAGTCTATGTTCTATTGGGACTTCAGTGGAAGTTCCGCTGGAACTTCAAGTGTGAGTGCCACTGGAAGTTCCACTAGTCCCACTGGAAGTCCCCCTGGAAGTGCCACAAGGGGTGCCACTGAAGTGCCACTGGAAGTCCCAGAGGGACTGCCACTGGAAGTCCCATAGGGAGTGCCACAGGATGTCCCACTGGAAGTGCCAAGTCACATAGGAAATCCCACTGGAAGTCGCACTGGATCTTCCACTGGAAGCCCCACTTGAAGTCTCACTCGAACTTCCACTAGAAGTCACACTTGGAGTCCCAGTGGAACTTCCACTGGAAGTCTCACTTGAAGTCCCACAACCATTGGAAGTTCCACTAGTCCCAGAGGAAGTGCAACTCAAACTGCCACTGGAAGTCCCACTGGCAGTTCTAGTGGGAGTTCTAGTGGGAGTTTCAGTGGCACTTCATGTGGAAAAATAAAAGAAATACTAATTCCAGCACACATTTATTGTAAAAATGTTTGAATTTATCATTTGAAAATTCTACTAACAGTCCCACTAGAAGGGTCACTGGAAGTCCCACAAGAACTTCCACTGGAAGTCCCACTGAAAGTCGCACTGGAAGTACCACAACCACCGGAAGTTCTAGTAGTCCCACAGGAAGTGCCACTGGAACTGCCACTAGAACTTCCACTAGAAGTTCCAGTGGAAGTTCCAGTGGCAGTTACAGTGGCACATCCTGTAGAAATTTAAAAGAAATACGCATTGCAATTGTGACACATATTTATTGTAAAAATGATTGAATTTATTATTTGAAAATTCCACTGTAAGTCCCACTGGAAATCGCACTGAAAGTCCAACCAGAAGTCGCACTGGAAGTCCTATTTGAAGTCTCATAGTCGATGGAAGTTCCACTAGTCCCACAGGAAGTGCAACTAGAACTGCCACTGGAAGTCCCACTGGAACTGCCACTGGAAGTCCCACTTGAAGTTTCAGTGGAAGTTCCAATGTCAATTGCAGTAGAAAATTAAAATAAATACCCATTGCAATTGGGACACATATTTATTGTAAAAATGATTGAATGTATCTTTGAAAATTACAGGAGAAGTCCTACTAGACATCCCACTGGAAGTCTCACTGGAAGTCCACCTAGAACTTCCACTGGAAGTCCCAATGGAACTTCGAGTGGCGCATTTCCGGTGAGACTTCCACTGGGAGTTCCACTAGGAGTTCTATTCAAAGTACAAAGTTCCACAATACAAAATGATTTCAAGTGGAACCTACATTGGAAACTTATTACATAATAAAGTGGAACCTACAAAAACCTCCAGGGAATATTGTATTGGAACCTACAATGAAAAACGATACACCAACAAAAAATGAAATTCTAAATTAAATGAGATATAGAACATTTACAGAAAACAGCTTATAACACAAAAGTTCTAAATAATAAATCGTAACAAAAATGAAATACAGATACATATTTCGGCAAATATAATTACGTTACGCCACCTTCGTCAGACATTGCTGTTGTTTTGTACAAAAATTTCTATCAGAAAGTGAGATAAAACCACGCCGGAGTGAAGCAGTTGTCGTTGAAAAATACCACGTCTTTGCATTGGTCGAAACTTGCAGACAAAGCGATAATGTCTTTATGTCATCGCGTCGTCGCCGCTGTAGTCTTCGGATGCCCATTTGTTGTTCACGTAGTTGCTCGATTTGTTGTGGTCGTCGTACTCCCGGATTTTAGGGCGATATCTCAAGGTTTCGTTGCAGTAGTCGCAGCCAAGCCGTTGTAGTCTTCGGATGCCCAGTTGTTCTCGTAGTCGCTTGATTAGTTGTGGTCGTCGTACCGCCGGATTTTAGGACGGGATCTCAAGGTTTCATCGCCGTTGTTGCAGTCAAGAAGCAGTCGACCCTGAATCGCAGAAGGCAAGGGCAAATCCGTCTAGACAATCAATTCAAATGAATCGTCATCAAGGATGATCCGACGGCTCAAAACATAACCGGAAACGTGTTTTGATACTAAGTGTGTACTAGATATTCCAGTTAGTGTGTACTGGATATTCCAGTTAAAAACATAACCGGAGACGATACCGGTCCCGGTCGTGTATCCTTTCCTTTCTATCGCCCTCATACCACCAACCCCTGGCGGTGTATCGTTCATACCCCAACATCCTTGACGGTTCCTCCAATCACACCGCTATCGGACACAACCTGAAGCATCAAAATCACACAGCAGCAGATTGAACAAATCGAAGCAGCAACCAAATCCAACGCCAACAGAAGAATCAAAATCAAATCGAATAGCAACTCGAACTTGAAATCTCTAAACTCAAAATGAAAATCAAAACAACCCCAAATCAGAACCAGATCAAACCATATCTCAAATCAGACAAAACCTCACCAGATTTATCCTCTACTCGAGCCTTCCTCACTCCCTAGTCACTAGCCGTATCGCGCCGCCTCCCCTACATCCCACGAACAGTCGAACCCTCATCCATCCATCATCTCTCCTGCCTCGACCCCAAATCAGAACCAGATCAAACCAGATCTGAAATCGGACAAAACCAGATCTGAAGCAGCAACCAAATCCAACACCAACCGAAGAATTAAAATCAAATCGAATAGGAAATCGAACTTGAAATCTCTAAACTCAAAATGAAAATCAAAAAAACCCCAAATCAGAACCAGATCAAACTAGATCTGAAATCAGAAAAAACCTCACCATATCTGTTTTCTACCCAATCCTGCGGGACCCCCTGGTCACTGGCTCAAAGACCATCCACACCTTTCCCTTACCCTCGCCAGACCAGCCGATAACGTCGGTGCCCCCCTTCACCCGTGTCCAGCAACCCGCACACGGCCTCCCCATCTCCCCCTTGCGCGGAACCCACACCCATTTTTCCCCCCTCTTCCCCCACTCTCTTCCCCTCTAATGCGCGCCGCGACACCCCCCAAATTTCCTATTTTATTTTATTTCACTTTATATAATATATGATACATATTACAATATATATAATATTATAGTATACAAGAATTATATATAATAATGTAGTGTATAATATATACATATAACCAATAAAATCAATATACTAAAATACATTCTTAATATTAAGAACCTTTATTTTAGTAAATATTATTAAATACATATAATAGTTATTATATATATATAATTAATTAATCCCTCTAATATATATATATATATATATATAAAATTAAATATAAAATATGCATATATATATATATATATAATTTTTATATCTGCATATTTTAATTCAGACACTTAGTGTGTGTGTTTTGTTCTGCATAGGGGAATCAGCTCGTGGAGTTGGAGATAACAGATGAAGTTCGTGGGAACTACGTGGGAAATGAGAGAAAGGATTCACAAGTCATTGCAAGAGGATTATTGTACTCATAGGGAGTTCACCGAAGGTCGATTAAACGTACATCAAGCAAACCATGTGGATCTTCTGCTAGTTTTGTTTCTTTACATTTTTTGTATCTTCGACTCAGAGATGGGACCTTGCTCCTCCATGTCCATCTCTACCTCTTTGCCCTCTGTTTTTTTGTGTGTTTTCTTTTATGTTTTGAAAATACCATCATCGTTAGCATGTTTTAGGAATTTAATTGTGTCATGAATTCAATTGAGATTTTTGTGTGTTTGTTTTCTCTCGTTTCATGTTGTGATCTTGAATCCCTAGAAATGGAGATCTAACTTACGAGGCCAGACTCAGGTTATGAATCCCGTTACGATCAAGAGATCCAATGTTCATCGTGTTTATCTACTTTTTCTTTGCCTTAGCAAACCACATCTATGAATTCAGCTAAGCGAAAGCAAAGCCGTTCATAGAACCGGTTTGCTACTTTCTTACTTCATCCATTCTCCCCCCCGCCTTCTCAATTTCTCTATTTGAGAAATTAAGATGGGATGTGCAAATTGATGATCCCAATGGGATCATTATGGCTTGTGAGAATTTCTTGTGAGAATGAATTCGCTGGGGAATTTAGATTTCCATATCGGGGGATGCTCGAGCACTGATGAAATTTCATGTTTGTGTGTTCAATTTTAAGTGAGATTGGTGTGTGTTCCGAGTCATCAATCATACATTGAGCAGGTTGATATTTGACGATTCATTTCTTTGGTAGATCGAGGATAGGGAGTTGAGGATGGATGAACCTGGGTCTGGAACATGTTCTTACTAGCTTCTCTTCAGTCTCACATTCAGTTTTCTTGTTCTGTGTTTTTGTTCTGTTTCATCTATGTTTTTTCAATTTCAAATGTTTGTTTCATTCACTTCTTCACCCCTCCCTTCTGTGTTTTTAAGTAATGTTTCATTTTTTTTTTATTTTCAAAATATAAAAAAAAAATCCAAAAGGATTTTCGGAAATACCACTTATTCTCTAGACACTACTTCCATTAGAGCGGCCCCAAGGTTAGCCATTGTGCTATATCTAAGGTTTTATAAATGTAAACATTACTGTCCTGACAACATGAATGATTTCAACATCCTCAGGAGAGATATATGAAACACATCATGGAATTGAGAGAGGTTTGGTGTAAGCTCCAAATGATAATCTATTGTCCTAATATGATCATGAATTTCAAAGGGACCGATATATCTACTACTCAAATTTCCTTTATATCGTAAGAACAATTTCTTCCTTTAGAAGTGGTTTGATCAATTTGTACTTCATCTCTTACTCCATGAAATGAATTTTAATTATTCATGATTGAATCGCTAAAATTGACTTCTAACGTATCATACGATCTATAAAAGAATGATAAGTCATTCTTTCCTTGTCTAGTTATCATCAAAACCAAAATAGTTTGAATAAGTTATCAAATGTGGAAAAATATTCATATGATGAAATAACCCATTAATCTTGAAAAACTCATATGTATTTCAATATAAACCATTCCATAAATGGTTAACTTCAAGAACCCTCTAGAATTCAAAAACATTTATGAACAAGGTCACTAAATTTCAAAAATCAACATAACAGTAATCCCCCAAATATCATAATGTATCACTTAATTTTCACATACCAAATATGTGAATACCTTGGTCATGTATTTTCTTGAAACATGTTAATAACTATAATTACCCAAACAAACTTCAATGAAAACATACATGCTTCCTCATTCCATAAATAAAACCATTGATTATTAAATATATTAAATGAATCCAAGAATCTATAAACTATATTTATGATAACATAAATCACTTTTTCATCGATTCATTAATTAGTTCCATAGTGATCTATTATATCCAATTTACTTTATCCATATCAATCATCTCATTATCCCAACTAAACATCATTATCTCAACATTATGAACAAATTAAGGGTTGTCTTTCATTTAATCATGTTTTTTTCATAAAATATCACTTTTCCATTTTATCACTTTTCTAGGTCATCAGTACGAATTGAAATTTTATTTCAAATCTTTAGTGAAAAACATTTACAGAACAATCTATATATATTTCATGATTCAAATAACATAATTCATGAATTCAAATATAGAAACTCTTCAATCATTCCACTTCATTCTTAAACCATTAAATATGCTTCATCATCTTATTACTTAATACCTTATTGCATTCATATGTTATTTGTAATCTCTTTATCATCAACAAAAAATATTTACCCATACAACCTTTCTGGTCTTTTTATTGAGCTTCCCCCTAGAACATTGATTTGCATAATTACCATTCTTTCCACATTTAAGATATTCAACTATCGATGATACCTTAGAGAAAACATTATTATAATCCATTTTGGTAAATGAACTTTTCATTTTTCCTTGGAAATTACTTACTTTGTGCCCTTCTTCTCTACACATCAAGCATCTTCTCATTCCATTGAGACATTCCCTTATCTACTTCTTATAGTATTCATGGCATATAAGAAATTGAATCTTCTTACCTCCATGGTCTTCACCACCCAAAATCATAGAAAACTATATCCTTCTCTTCTTTGGTGAGTCTATGAGTTGGTTAAAGAGCATGTTTTTAATCATATATCCTAATGAATAATTAGGAATAATCATAATATCCTTCACTCTAGTCATCATCTCATTTGATTTCTCATCAAAACATTGTATATCGCATTTATCATTAACCAAGTTCCTTATGGTTCTGGAAATTGTCTAAAACCAAGAAGCATAGTGTGAGAAACAATATTCATAGTATAAAACTACATAGTCAAGAAATATCATCTATAATATGTTTAAATCATGACACATTCATTTCAATATATGAATTTTTTTTTAACTTTGGTAATCTGTGATTATCATTTATTACAATTCACCATAATGGTTTTTAAAGAAAATGTGGATTAACCAAAGAATATCCATGGGAGTGTCGAACCAGGTGTACAGTAAAGGCACAATCATTGTGCACTAGAATGATGGGTTACATATACTAAAATAACTCTTTTCAGTGCTGTATCCCCTAGATACATATGTGTAAAAACAACTTCCACTTGTAGTATACCAACAGGGTTGTATTTCTTGGAAAACCATATATTCTTTTCCTTACCAAAATTTTATGATGTTATCTTATACACAGGATCATCCCTATGATTATTACCAATTTTTTATCATAGTAGATTCCAAATCATAATTAAACTTAAGCTCTGATACCAACTATAGTGACGCAGGCTACTATACAAAAATATTTTATCTTTTTTGTTGAATATACATTTCATTACACAAAAACACACCCAAGAACTGTAATGGTTTAGTTTTATTGTAAATAAGTAAACATAAAAAACTAGTTCATAAGTGAACTACATCATTCCTAATTATGAACTCTCTCCGCCTTGTACTTTTGTGGGTTTCTACGACTGGCCTTCACAAAACGATAAATGAAAATCCTGGGAACTTCTATGTTCTTTATGACAAGGTATTACTGGCCCTATCCTCTTTGGTGGTGATTTCAACAAGATTCTATTCCAGCATGAAAAACGCGGTGGAGCACATCGGCCCTTTGTCTCGATGTTAGGATTTTGTGATGCGATTTCTAGGGCGGACTTGGCTGATCTGGGCCATGCAGGCAGCCCCTTCACCTGGTTTCATGGGAACACGGAAAGCACATGCATTGTTGAGCATCTAGACCGATTTCTGGGATCGACGGAATGGACTAATATCTTCAAGATGTTTCATATCGCCCACTTGGATCCGAACTGTTCAGACCTTTGCCCTATCGTTATTGAATTCTCTCATAGTGGTCGCAATTCAAGATGCAGGAAATCCTTCCTGTTTGAAAGCTGCTGGGCCAAAGACCGTGAGTGTGAAGAAGTTATCCGATCATGTTGGCAGGGTGGAAGTGAATAAATCAATTTTAACCTCAAGAAGGTGGCTGCTAATATGAGATCATAGAGCAATAAAAATTTTCACCAACCCGACAAGATGTTTAACTCCCTTGAACGACAACTCACTGGCCTTCTTTCCCAACCCCCAACGGATGATACTCTCTCCAAAATTGCCAGTATGGAAAGTGAACTGTATGCGGATCTTCACATTAAAGAAAGCTTCTGGGCTATGCACGCACGATAAATCCACATCAAAGAAGGGGATGAAAACACCTGTTACTTTCACCAGAAGGCTTCTGCCAGGTGCTGAAAAAACAACATTTCGGTCCTCACCCACCCTGATGCGGGAACGATGTCCAACACTGAAGTTATCCATGATATTATTTCATGTTATTTCCAAAAACTCTACACTGCAGGAGATTCCATCTTATCGTCAGATCTTGAGTCCTGCATCAAACATGTGATTACCGAAGAGATGAACCGCCATCTCACAGAAGATTTCACAGACGATGAGATCCTTCAGGCTCTCAAACAAATCCACTCCAAAAAAGCCCCCGGTCCTGATGGCTTCCATGAACTTTTTTTTAAGCAATACTGGAACATTATTGGCCCTGACATATGCATGCTGTTGAAAGGAATTTTGACTGGGGAAATCAAACTCTTCTCTATTAATGAGACAATTATTACCCTTATCCCAAAGATCAAGAAACCACTTGTGGCCTCAGACTTTAGGCCTATCAGTCTCTGTAACGTCTCCTACATGATTTTCTCAAAGGTCCTGGTTAATCATTTGCGCACGTGGTTACTTGCTATTATCTCTGAAAATCAAAGTGCTTTTGTAGCAAAGAGGCTTATCACAGATAATGCCATCGTGGCCCATGAAGTGTTTCATTCTATGAAAACACAATCCATTGCAAAAAGAGGTATTATTTCCGAGAAACTGGATATGACTAAGGCCTATGATCGAGTGGAATGGCACTTTCTCCAAGACATCATGACAAAAATGGGTTTCTTCCCCAAATGGACAGATATGATCATGAAATGTGTTTCGTCCGTCGCTTTTCAGATTAACATTAATGGTGGACTCACACAAGTCTTCTCACCTACCCGTGTCCTCCACCAGGGATATCCCCTTTCCCCATTTCTCTTCATCTTGGTGGCTGACATCTTGTCTAACCTCATTTCCTCGGCCGCTTTCTCAAAAGGGATTCACGGGGCAAAGGTTTTTCGGGCCATCCCACCTGTCTCGCAGCTCTTCTTTGTCGATGAATACCTTCTTTTCTCTAGAGATAATCATAATGAATGCCTCGCTATCTTCCAGGTGATCCACCTTTATGAGAGGGCATCTCGACATGTGGTCAACCCATCCAAGTCAGAAATATCTTTCAGTTCTGGCGTCCCACCGACCAAGAGATCAGATCTTTGTCTTACTGCAGGCATTCAAATGGTTGAAAAACACAACAAATACCTTATACTTTCCACTATTGTTGATCGCTGAAAAAAAGAAATCTTCTCATCTATGGTTGATAGAATCGAGAAAAAAATCCAAGGTTGGACTTTGAAAAGAACCTCTAAAGAGGGTAAGGAAACACTCATCAAAACCACACTGTAGTCCATCCCTAGCTATATTATGTCCATGTTCAAGATTCATGGCATGCTTGTTGACCATATCCACTCTCGCATCGCTAACTTCTGGTGGGGTCATAATAATGGCAGGAAAAAAAATCACTGGATTGCTTGGAAGTCACTTTGCACCCCTAAAACAGGCGGTGGAATGGGATTTCGGGACCTCCGACTATTTAATGATGCCCTTTTGGCTAAACATGGCTGGCGCCTCATGATTTATCCATCCTCTCTTTGTGTGCAGATTCATCATGGAAAATACCTTCTCCACTCAGATTTTCAGAACTCCTCCCTTGGCCCCCGCCCCAACTCTCTATGGTGAATCCTTTAGGGATCACAAAATTTACTTTTTAAAGGGATGGGCTGGAGGGTCGGAGATGGTACAAAAATTAATATTTGGACCGATCCCTGGCTGATTGATAAATATGGATTGCAAGATACCTCCCCCGTCGTACCTGGCTATGAGAACGCCACTGTTTGCTGCATGTTCGACAATCATGGTTCTTGATGGTGTATAGATAAAATAAACTCATGGTTCAATGAAAGGGATAGAAGGATCATTTTTAGCATCCCCTGTGTGAGGGAGGCGGGGCCATATTGTCCCTTTAGGAGCAATGATTTCTCTGGATCTTATATGGTGAAGTCAGGGTACAGGCTTTCTCTCGATACTCAAAGCGATGAAAGGGGCGGGCTCTGGAAAACCCTTTGGCATATTATGGTCCCCCCAAAAATCCGTTTTTTCTGGTGGAAGGTCTGCACAGGTATTCTTCCCACTATGGAATTCCTCACCCTCCGACATGTCACGAATGACAAGCAATGTCCCATCTTCTCAGGTGTACTCGAATCTCCTCTGCATGCGATCACCCAATGCCCAGGGGTGGAAGAGATCTGGACATTTTGGGGCTCTGATTTGGAGCTTATGCTGGATACGGCACTGGACCTTCCGACACTACTGATGTTGTGGCCATCTTCTTTCACTACGGTCAAAGTTGCTTCATTATTCATCGTGGCAAGGATCGTCTGGGTGCAACGTAATGACTTCATCTTTAATCACATTGCAAAGCCCCCCAGGTTCTAGATTGAACGAGCCTCATCCTGGATTGAGGGGTGGAATCAGGACTTTGACCATCATGGGATCTCTGGCACTCACACAGCTGCTTCAAGATGGTACCCCTAAGAAGGGATCCTCAAGATTAACATTGACGCATATCTCTCCATGGATGGAATTTTCAGAATTGGACTTGTGGAATGAGATTTTCATGGTCAGATCATTGATGCCAAACATGAATCATACCACGCTCTCTAGGAGCCCGCTGTAGCTGAAGCCTTTTCTGTCTTCGTCGGGCTGACATTTGCAAAAGATCGAGGATGGAAAGCTATTCACATTGAATCTGATTGCCTCACCATCATCAATGCTATTGGTCTTAATGATGGCGGCCTCCATTATTTAGGCCCCGTTATCAGGAACATCTAGTCTCTCAGTCAATGCCTTATAACCTTATCTTTCTCCTTCATTAAAAGGGACAGAAATGAAGCATCCCATCACCTATCTTCTTTCATCACATCCGGCATGAATCATATCTGGATTACCACTTTCTTTCTTGGTTTCATGACTGTGTAACTTCTGACCTTCGTGATTAATATATCACCTTCCTTTGTAAAAAAAAATCGGGTAAAGAAAACATAATAAATGGTGAACTCAGTTTCTCAGTAAGGGTAATCAAGGGAGATACATAAACATAACATAATCATAACGGTATGAGTACATGAGTATAACATTTGAAAACTACACCTAGTTTTTCACTGATCATAATCTTGTGTCACAACATAAAGATTGGATGTTCATAAGACATGAATATTAAAGGAATCAAAAAACATGATTCATGAGAGAATAAAAGTGTAATATGAAATGGAATTGAGGAATACAAATAAGCCTATAAAATCATTTCCATAGTAGTTAAGGCTCATTTACAAGGACATCAAAGTGGAATGATTTATCTCCATAAACTGTTATATTATCCAAGGTTCACTTCCAATAGTATAATAATGGAAAAAGTCCATTAAAAATGGGTTCTATAAGGACCCCAAAAATTCCATGTAATTTTTTTAATTTATTTGGAATTATTGCAAGCCTGTGAAAATTGAAAGCACGTGATTCCAAGGCCTGGTGTTCCAAGAATAAAATTTTGAACTTTTTTAAGGTATGTTCAGTAAATGCGTGGGAAGCATTTTCTATCTTTTGAACCGGTGCTCAGATTAAAAATATGAGGACACTGTTGAATCTGCATCACTGAGATTCACTTAAGGGAAGCTTCACTTTAACTACAGTAGGCCGGGAGAAAAATTTAAATTTTAGACTTTACAAAAAAATAATAAAATAACTTGACAACATTATTTTATTTCTTTTTCTCCAGCGAATGAGCAGTGGTGGTGGGGACCAGTGGCTTTTCAAACCAAATAATGGATTGAATCTCCTTTATTTATAACCATACCATTGGGGAAATTAAGAGATTTATTCATTAAATGAACCTCATTAATTCCTCGATGCGTTACTCACTCCCCCCCACTATTTAAGTGAGGCTTGGGGTGTAGTTTTGACATGGATTCACCAAGCAAGAAACATCTGGCGAAGTGATGTGACACCTTCCACTGGCGTATATGGAAGCTCAGGTGGCATCGAATCGGGAGCGATGAACACTGATGACTTCATCAATGTGCAGATTCTCCTTCCACCACCGTGATGACTCCAACAATTCTTGAGGTAGAGGATGTATTCTAATTCAATAAATTCCCATGATTCTTCTCCTCGTTCTTGATTTTGTGGGTGGTTGTTGTGATGGATTTTGAATGGGGTTTATCATTATTTTAATATGATGTATAAATTACTCCCTTTTTATAAAGCTATCGCGGAGGGTGCAGGCCAAACGAACAAGGCCCGGACCCTCCACCACCTGTTTTTCATTGCGTTCTTCAAAGACGGGTTGTTCTAACTTGACAGAACCTTGAAACTAAGAGACATACAACAATGGCGGCATCCCGGGAGGACTGTAGGCACGTCCAGAAGGAAGAACGAACCATAGGATCTCAACTGGTGGCCCATAGAAGAAGTGCTAGCATGGTGGCCCCTGTGACCAGCGATGAAGGATGAGGGTGGCGACTAGAAACCGCCGACCACGGTGGAAGAGTGGCACCGCTCGACATCACGGTGGTCGAACAAGTGACCGGAAACAGCCGACCGCGGAGCTAGAGGTGGCACGCCATTGCACACCGTGATGAAGGAAGACGCGACTCAAAGCCGCGACGATGTAGGGGACCCGCTCCCTGCGGGTTCCATGGGTGATGAGACAGCGCCACCTGGTGCTGCCAATAAAGGAGCTGAATTGCTCCTTTGAGCCGTTTGGGAGCAGCAGACTGCATGACTCTCGCAAGTCTCGCCAGCCAGCGGGTCGGACCACCTGGCGGGCCACGCCCAGCTGGTGGTCCAGGCTGATTCACGACCCAATAGTCTAATCCCACTGCGGCCCCGCCCAGCTAGGGTGGGAGAACCCTGCTATGGCCCAGCCCAACTGGGCTGGCCCAGGCGAGTTCGTGCTGGACCGGGTTAGACCCGGTTCGGGCCGGGCCAGGTTAGTTCCAGACCGGGTCCGGTTAGACCCCGACCGGGTCGGGTGAGACCCAGACCAGGTCGGTTCGACCCGAACAAAGTTGGGTCGACCCAGACCAGGTCGGGCAGGGTCGGTCCCGACCAGGTTGGACCGGACTTAGACCCCTCTCGGGCCCAGAAACACTTAAAAGGTCGTAACTTGTGAACCGAACGTCCGTTTGATGAACCGTCTATGGAGCTAGGATCCTTGGATCTAGATGTTCCATTTGAGATAATTCATGGGAGTTTTGAAGGTTGTTGGAGTATGACCAGGTTGGATCGACTCTGAATCCAACTGGGCCCTCTACACTAAAATGCCAATAACTTACAAACCAGGTGTCCGGTTGACCCACCGTTTGTTGCATTGGGACCCATATGACATGATGAATCATTAGGTTACTTCTTTTTAGGACTTCCTTCTAGATGATTTATGATATATGTCTTTAGAAGTGGTTCTACTAGAATCAAGTGTTCTATGAGCGGGAATCCAGTGGCTGGTAGTGAGGCAGAGGTTGGAGACAAATCATATGAACGTTAGTACCTAGCGATCCTATGTGGATTTGCACTGATCCTATGTGCGTCAGTTCCTGTGTGGGTTAGTTTTCAGTGATCCTATGTGGGTTAGTGCATACCGATCCTGTGTGGGTCAGCGCTCAACGATCCTGTGTGGCTTAGTGCATATCGATCCTGTGTGGGTCAGATCCTGTGTGGGTCAGCGTGGGTTAGTACCTATCGATCCCATGTGGGTCAGACTCTATATGGTCAGCAGTAGTGTCTCTCGACAGAATAAGATGATCTAGCTTCTCGACTAATCTTTTGTACTTCTGTGCTTTACTTATACTTTGTTTAAGTTGTATCTTTTTCTTCATGCTTTGTGATTGAGATCATGATTTTTGGTTTTCCTTTGTGGAATTATGAGAGACCTTTAAGGGTCTCGGGGTTCCTACTACGTATTGTTACACTCACCCCTACATGAGATTTGCCCACACCTTGTTGTGTCTTGTGCAGATGACAAGTAGCTTGGCTGAGACTTTAGTGAGCCAGGACTAGGAGGTACATGGAGGAGATTGGATAACATGGAGAGTAGTGAAGATTATATGTACCTACCCTTTAGGTAGGATCCTTGGTGGATGATCGCATGAGCTATTTTCTATTTTTAGTTGTAGTTGTACCCCTTTTCAGCTGGGCTTGTATTCTAAACCCTTTACTTTCAGTACACACTTTTACTACTACATTTTTACTTCATGGTTGCATCTTGTTGCATTATTAAGCTGTGTGTTTGTACAGGTTTAAAGGTAATGCCTTACCATTTTAGGGATATTCCATTCCATTGCTAGATGCCAACACCTGGCCTATGGAAGGCGGACTTGGGGTAGTCATGGCACGGGCCCCGAGGGATGGGTCTTGAAAAAATGGTATCAAAGGAGTCAGTTCTACTAAAGAACTAGGACTCTGATCTTTTAATAGAGCAATAGTGTTAACTGTTTTGAGTGTGTTTTTCATTTCAGGGAGTCCAATGTTGTTGTGGTGGATGACGTATCCATACACCAGGACCCTGAATTTTGATTTCTGACTCGGTGCTTGAAAATGCTGATTGCGTGTGTTTTGGAAATGTTTTTACCTTGATCTCTTTGAGTCAGCTCACCAGGTATAAATTATTGACCATGGCAGATCTATTTTTTTTAGATTCCACCACATAGACAACCATCCAGGATTACTGAGAGAGTACACGATGATGGCCCACCGAGCGATGAGGCTTTGGTGCAGGGCCCTCTTACAGTGTTGGCACCTTCGAGTGGTGTACGAGCAGCACAACCACCCATTGGGCAAAAAATTACACCAGCCCCACCAGCAGATCGTGCATGCCAACTGAGTGAGTTTCACAAGTTCCAGAGATAGAGATCTCTGAGGTTTCGAGGAGAGACAGATCCTCAGGTAGCTGAGGACTGGCTAGAGGCTATGGCTAGAGTTTTTCTCTTGTTTGAGACACCAGCTGAGCAGATGGTTATCCTAGATGCCAACATTTTATAGGTAACAACAGGGAGATGGTGGAGCCTGACGCTCTAGACACATAAAGAGCTGACCTCTCCTAAAAGGATTTTGAGATCCTCTTTAGGGAGAAGTTTTTTCTAGTGACACTATGCTCTGTGCGTATTCAAGAGCTCCTGCATTTACACTAGGGTAGCCTGACAGTAGCCCAGTACTCGGTGAGATTCACTGACCTCTAATGCTACTCCAACGACATGGTATGAGACCCATTTTTTAGGCTCAGAGCTTTGAGTAGGGTCTCTAGTAGGATATCAAAGCATCGATGATATCACTAAATATCCTGACACAGGTTGGAGTGCTTGAGCAAGCATTGTTGGTGGAGAGATTCATAGCTGAACAAGCACCAACAGTGAGTGACACCACCAGATGATAGGTAGCCGAGTCATATGTAGGAGGCAACAGATAAATGTTGCAAATTTCCAAGTAGTCCAGACCCATTGGTAGACAACCCCAGGATGTAGGGTCAGAGGTTTGGAGCTTGTGAGGTAGAGATGGTCAGTTGGGAGGTAGACTGTGCTTCATGTGCGGCGGGCAGGGCCACATGGCTCGCGAATGCCCGAACCGTTGTACTGACGATCAGCAGATGGTTAAGGGACCACCGAGGCAGAGGTAGATATCTGAGTGAGGAGGTCCGTAGGGCGGTGGATGAGGAAGAGGAGCAGGCCATGCAGTAGGCGGTGGGTGACAATTTGAGGTTCTACCGCCACCACCATGAGGAGGTCCACCCCAAACACAGGGGGTAGGTAGACAGGGGCGAGCACAACTCTAGGCAGTAGAGGCCTACAACCATGGTGCTCCAAATATTATTAGAGGTACGATTTGTGTCTATTCCACCCTAGATGCAGTTCTTATAGATACAAGTGCCAGTCACTCTTTCATTTCCACAACACACTTTTGGATCTCGGAGATTCGGATGGAGCTGCTAGCTCGATCCTTTCTATTAGAGACTCTTATAGGAGATGATTTTATGATTACACACTAGTGCAGGCAGTGTGAGATTACTATAGCAGGCGAGAGTTTCGGCTGGAATCTCCTAGTAGCAGTATCAAGGCCTTACGACATCATCTTGGGTATGGACTTACTATCCAAAGTCATGCTCAGATCTACTATTTTAGGTGCAAAGTGCGGTGTGTCTGTGAGGATGAGATTAGGTTTACCTTCACCAATGAGGAGGAAAAATTTGTAGTAAAGGATGGAATATATCAGAGGAGGGTGCAACCGATTAATCATTAGTTGGATATCCTTACCCTCATAGTAGTTGACGTGAAGAGTTTGAGTTATCTTGTAGTGGTGGACCAATATGCTAATGTCTTCCCTGATGATGTTATGGGACTACCTACTTACAGAGAGGTAGACTTTCACATCGACCTATACCTCAGGACTACACCGATATCTACACCATCATATTGGATGGCTCCCATGGAGCTTCTTGAGCTGAGGGTACAACAGGAGGACTTTCAGGGAAAGGGGTTCATAAGACCCAGTGTTTCTCCATGGACATCCCCAATCTTGTTTTCCAAGAAGGAGGATGGGAGCTTGAGGGTTTGTGTGGAATATTGACACCTGAACCAGGTGACTGTGAAGAAAAAGTACTCATTCCCGAGGATCGATGATCTCTTCAACCAGCTGAAGGGAGATCAATGGTTTTTGAAGATAGACCTCAGATCAAGCTATCATCAACTCAGAGTACGGGATGAGGATGTACCAAAGACAACCTTCAGATGTCGGTATGGCCATTACAAGTTCTTAGTGATTCCTTTCGGTGTGAACAATGCTATGGCAGTGTTCATGGGGCTCATGAACAGGATCTTTCATCCATACCTTGATCGCTTTGTGGTGGTCTTCATCGACAACATCTTGATATACTCTCCGTTAGAGGAGGAGCACGCCACACACCTAAAGATAGTTCTGGATACACTCCTAGATCACCAGATTTATGGAAAGCTCTCGAAGTGCCAGTTATGGATACGAGAATTACACTTCCTAAGGCATGTTATCTCAGAGGCTATAGTTGTTGTGGATATGGTGAAGATAGAGGCTATGCTTTCTTGGGAGCCACCCATGAGTGTGACCAAGGTGAAGAGTTTTTTGGGATTGGAAGGGTACTACCAAAGATTTGTACCTAAATTATCCAGGGTAGTGACACCCTTTTCATCCTTGATGAAGAAGGTTCCGCCTTTATTGTGGATAGAGAAGTGCCAGCAAAGTTTTTAGGAGCTAAGGAAAAGACTGACGAGTTCCCCAATATTGAGGCTACTAGAAGAGGGTGTTGCATATGTAGTCTACTGTGACGCATCAGGGACCATACTAGGTTGTGTCTTGATATAGGAGCGAGCAGTGATCACTAATGGATCACGACAGTTGATACAATACAAGAAGAACTATGCTACCAATGACATGGATTTAGTAGTAGTGGTCTTTGCACTGAAGATGTGCTGACACTACTTGATGGGTGAATAGTTTACTGTTTACTATGATCACAAGAGTCTCAGGTATATCTTCTCACAGAAGGACCTTAACCTAAGACAATGACGATGGCTAGAGTTATTCTAGGACTATGACTTTGAGATAGTCTATACTCACGGAAAGGGGAAAGTAGTAGCAGATGCACTCAGCAGGAGGTCTGGTCTACAACTGCTGAGTGAGGCGACAGAGCAACTAGTCGTGTTGTAGATATCCTTTGTGGATAGAGATGGAGCAGCTTACCTCTAGTCTATGAATATCACTCCTGCACTTCTTCAACATGTTTGGGAGGCACATCTTGGGGACGTTGACTATGAGGCCTGACATGCTCAAGTATCCACAAGACATGCTTCTTAGGGATTTTCTAAATGTGGGGAGCATGTAGTCCTCTTCAGAGGACACACTATGGTGCCAATGACGCTACGTGAGGAGGTGTTGAGGGAGTTCCACACATCCCATTTAGCGGTACATTCTGGAGTGGTGAAGATGTACCAGGACCTCCAATGTCAGTACTGGTGGCTAGGGATGAAGAAAGTAGTGGAATAGTTTGTATCCCAATGCCTCACTTGTCAGCAAGTGAAGGCTGAGCATTAGGTACCAATGAGCTTAGCTCAACCACTTGAGGTACCAGAGTGGAAGTGGGATGGTATCTCCATGTACTTCATGACAGGGCTACCAAGTACGTCCAGGGGCCATGATTCCATTTGGGTGATCATTGACCAACTCACCAAGTCAGCCTACTTCCTACCCATATGATAGTAAGGATTAGTAGAGGGCTTAGGATGCATCTACGTGAAGAATAATGTGACACTAAACTGGGTTCCATCGATGATAGACTCAGATCACGACACACGTTTTACATCTTTCTTGTGGAAGAGATTACTGGAGGTGTTCAGGACTCAGCTACTTTTGGGCACCGCCTTTCACCCTCAAACAGATGGTCAGACAGAGCAGACCATACAGACACTCAAGTACATGCTTAGTTCTTGTTTCCTCGATTTCGACCATAGTTGTGATGACCACCTTCCCCTGGTGGAGTTTTCATAAAACAATAATTATCACTCCACCATTGGTATGGCCCTATTTGAGGCCTTGTATGGGTGACCATGTAGATCACCTCTTTGCTGGACAGACCCAAGGCAGTCAACACTTATGGGTCCAGAGTTGGTAAAAGATACCATCGAGAAGGTGCAAACCATCCAGGAGCGGATGAAGACTGTACAGAGCTAGAAGAAGTCTTATGAGGACAGATGATGGAGACCCTTAGAGTTTGAGGAGGGAGACGAAGTCATTCTACGAGTCTCACCCCAATAAGGATTATGGAGGTTTGGTTGGGGAGGAAGGCTATATCCGAGGTTCGTCAGACCTTTCCAGATCCTCAGCAGAGTAGGAAAGGTGGAGTACTGTCTAGCTCTTCCCCCACAGATGCACCGGGTGCATAATGTTTTCCACATGTCAGAGCTGAGGAGATATGTGCATGATCCATCACATGTTATCGACTGGGGTGAGCTGGACATCGATGATGGGGAAACATTTTTGGAGTTCCTAGTAGAGATAGAGGATTGAAAAGAGTGGGTCCTTCGTGGGTGGTTGATTCCTCTAGTGCGAGTTTTTTGTATGCATGAGAACCTCCAGGAAGGCACATAGGAGCAGGAGGCTCAGATGCGTTCTCAATACCACCATTTGTTCCCCTAGTTTTGTTGTTTCTTTCAGGGATGAAAATCCCTGAGGTTGGGAGAATGTAAAGACCTGAAAAATTCAACGTATTTTTTTTAATTTATTTAGGATTTTTGTGATCCTATAAAATTGACGGCGTGTGATTATGAGGTCTGGTGTGCCTGAAATGAATTTTTGAACTTTTTTAAGCTACGTTTAGTAAATGCACATGCGACATTTTCTATCTTTTGTACCAGTGCTCGGATTAAAAATCCGAGGTAACTGTTGAATCCGCAGCACTAGGATTCACTTAAGAGAAGCTTCACTTTGACCGTAGTAGGCCGGGAGAAAAAGTTAAATTTTGGACTTTACAAAATAATAATAAAATAACTTGACAACGTTATTTTATTTCTTTTTCTCCAGTGGATGAGCAGTGGTGGTGGGGACCGGTGACTTGTTAAGAAAATTAATTTCTTGACTCTCCTTTATTTATAACCACACCATTGGAGAAATTAAGAGGTTAATTCATGAAATTAACCTCATTAATTCCTCGGGGCGTTACTCACTATCCCCCCATTTATTTAAGTGAGGATTAAGGTGGAGTTTTGACACGACTTCACCAATCAAGAAACCTCTGGTGAAGTGACGCGACACCTACCACCAACAGAGATGGAAGCTTAGGCGACATCAAACCGGTAGCAACGAACGCCAATGGCTTCATCAATACATGGATTCTCCTTCCACCACCACGATGACTACAACAATTCTCAAGGTAGGGGTTGTGTTCTAATTCAATAAATTCTCATGATTCTTCTCCTCATTCTTGATTTTTCAGGGGGTCATTTCGGGGGATTTTGAATGGAATTTATCATTATTTTAATATGATGTATAAATTAATCTCTTGTTATAATGCTAACGTGGAGGGAGCAAACCAAATGAAGAAGGCTTAGACCCTCCACCACTTGTTTTTCATTGCGTTATTTGGAGGCAGGTTGTTCCAAATTGATGGAACCTTGAAATCAAGAGACGCGCAATGGTGACGACATCCTGGGAGGACTATAGGCATGCATGGAAGGAAGAAAAAACCACCGTAGCTCACCCCGGTGGCCCATGGAAGAAGCGCCGATGACCGACGCCGCTTGGGGTCGAGGTGGTCGGACAGGCGACCGACAACGGCAGACCGCAGAGGTAGAGGTGGCGCACCATCGCGTGCTTTGCTGAAGGATTTCGCGATGATGCAGGGGACCCATTCCCTGCGAGTCCCATAGGTGATGAGGCGGCGCCATCTGACGCCGCTAATAAAGTTTCCGAATGGATCATTTGAGCCATTTGGGAGTATCAGACCGCACGACCCTCCTGGTTCACGCCAGCCAGTGGTCCAGATCGCACCCAGCCAGTGGGCCAGGATAGTCCACATCCCAGTGGGCCGAGGCTACTATGGCCCAGACCAACCAGGCCAGGTTAGACCCAGACCGGGTTGAGTTGACCCAGACCGGTTGAGTTGACCCTAACCAGGTCGGGTCGGCCCAAACCGGGTCGGGCTAGGTTGGTCCGACTGAGTCAGACTGGACCAGAATTCTCTCAGGCCCAAAAACGGTTAAAATGTCGTAACATGCGAGCCAGACGTATGTTTGAAAAACCGGATGTGGTGATGGGAACCTTGGAGTGAGACAATCCTTTTGAGATACTCGATGAGAATTTTCGACGAAGTTGGAGTATGGACAGGTTGGATTGACTCCGAATCCAACTGATCCCTCAGTACTAAAATACCAATAACTTACAGACTGGGCATCTGATTAACGCGTCATATATTGTATTGGGACCCTTATGACATGGAAGATCATCGAGTTACTTATTTGTGGGACTTCATATTAGTTGAATTATGACCGATGTCTTGAGGAGCGGTTCTCCCAGAATCAAGTGTTCTATGAGTGGGAATCCGGTGGCTGGAAGTGAGGCGGAGGTTGGAGATAGATCATACGAAGGTTAGTACTTAAGTATATTGTTTGGATCAACACCAATGCTACGTGGGTCCGATCCTGTGTGGGTCAGCGCTCAACAATCCTATGTGGGTCTGCAGATACTGATCCTATCTGGGTCAGATCCTGTGTGGGTCAGTGGGGGGTAGTACCTATCAATCTTGGGTCGATCAGATCCTGTGTGGGTAAGTGGGGGTTAGTACCTATCTATCCTATGTGGTTCAGACTCCGTATGGTCAGAATTAGTGCCTCTCGACATAATAAAATGATCTAGCTTCTCGACTAATCATCTGCACTTATGTGCTTTACTTATACCTGTATTGAGCTATGTATTTTGCTTCATGCGTTGTGATTGAGATCATGCGTTTTTGTTTTCCTTTGTGGAATTATGAGAGACCTTCAGGGGTCTCGGGGTCCCTACAGGGTATTGTTATACTCTCCCCTGCACGAGCCTTGACCGCACTTGTTGTGTCTTATGGAGACGACAAGCATCTTGGATGAGACTTGATGGAGCCAGGACCAGGCGGTACATGGAGGAGATTGGATAATGTGGAGAGCACTGGATATGATCTATACCTACCCTTCAGGTGGGATCATTGTTGGATGATCACATGATCTTTTTTCTGTTTTCATTTTCAGTTGTACCCCTTTTTAGTTGGGTGTATATTCTGACCCCTTTACTTACATTACACAATTTTACTACTGCAGGTTTACTTAATTATTGCATCTTGTTGTGTTCTTGAGATGTGTGTTTATATAGGTTTAATGGTAATGACTTCTAATTTTAGGTATATTCCTTTCTGATGCTAGTCGCTGACCCCTGGCCTATGGAAGGTGGTCTTGGTGTAGTCACGACAAGGGTCCCTAGGGACGGGTTTTGACAGGTTCACTCCCCATTCTAGTTTTGTTTGTGTCCTGAGATATCAATATTTTCAAAATTCATTGGAGGGATATATAGTCCCCACTTCCCTTCGTTATAATGTAACCATTATCGTTGGTTATAACATAACCATCAATATTGGATACAATGTAACCATTGTACTTGGATATAATATAACCTCTATCCTTGGTTATTAAATAAAAACCACCCTTATTTATAATGTAACCACTATCCTTGGTTTATAATGTAACCACCTATCACAAAATAAAAACCATATATATTTGTGTCAAAATATCATAAAACATTCATCACTTTAGAACCCATGAAAAGAAATGGGTTTCATAAAAATTTTATAAAAGAATTACCTGTTGAAAAGAAATATGTTTCATAAAACTTTAATCATTTTATCATAGAATAACCCATGGAAAAATTAATTAGTTTCATAATTATCTCATCAAGTTATATATCTTGTAAGAGAATCAAGTTTCATAAACATTTTTTCATCATAAACATAAAACATTCAAAGAAATAATAAGAATGGAATCCTTGTATTATATCCTCAATAAATCATAAGTGACATCAAAGTATTTTATCATAGATGGAAAACTATTTTTAAAGATCACTTCAAATATTTCTTGGGAAAAATAGCCTTCTCCATTTTAAAATAAACTTTTGAAACTAAATATTCATAGAACATTATAAAAATCATTTTTGTTGAAAACAACCCTAGAAATTTTCAAAGGAATCTTAAAAGGAGTGATTGGTTATGATGGTGTAAAATTCTATTCATTCCATACATATTAAAATAAATATTCCATTACCATTTTTGGTAAAAATTTAAAATTCCCATGTTTGGAAAATGATAAGAATATTCAATTTTAACCATTTTATAAAAAGCAAAAATGGGTAAATATAACATTAAAAAATCCTAG
Organism: Viscum album; assembly: GCA_963277665.1. Lineage (NCBI taxonomy): Eukaryota > Viridiplantae > Streptophyta > Magnoliopsida > Santalales > Viscaceae > Viscum > Viscum album. The sequence goes on along the minus strand of OY728141.1, from coordinate 829,916,329 downwards.
GATAATATTAAAATCATTTAGAAAAAAAATTTTAGAAAAAAATTGACATATAAGAAAAAAAATTCTACCGAAGATAGAAATAAAATATGTTTTCCTTAAAAAATTATTTTGGAATCTTGAGTGTGTAAAGTGAGGAAAATGAAAAGAAAACATATACTCTTGGGAAGTAACCAAACAAAAAGAAAATTCATGATTTTATTGAGATATAGATCATTAGATAACATCATTAGAAACATAATCATAAATACTATTGATATAAAATTATATTTTCAAAGGGTAAGTATATACACCATAGGAAATAATATAGGTTCATAACAAAAATTATGCCTCAAAGAAGGCAATTTGAAAAAAAAATATCTTACCTCAAGATTGTCTTAGATAAAAAGTGCTCAATATTACAATATAATAAATATAAATTTATTACACATCTATTAAAATAACATAATCATAAACATCATTCCATATATGATGTACATATACCCTTTTATCACTCATTTATTAAGGATTCATTATTAAAAACCCTCTTTCAGGTGATAACAATTTCATTTTTTCCTCTATATTTTGATTCATTTGTATTGGTACTTGTATATTAATCATCATTAAATCATATCCAAAATGTTAATAAGGATATTAATATCATATATTTTCATTATATACATATTTAAATCTATTTACAACAGTTAGAGATTGAAATATGAAATGCCCCGTTCATGGAAACGGTAGACCATATGTACACATGAATATTGTTTCCATTTTTCAATGGATGAAACTAAATAAAGGTAAATAATAATTCAACCTTATATAATAATTATTATAATATTTATATCATATATATTAAATAAATACATCATTATTACTATCCTTGTAAAATGGAAATGAAAAACGCTTCACATTAGCTCGTGTGGCGGTAGTTCACTATACACACGAGAAACATTATTGTTTCCCAATAGGTTGGAAGGTAAGAATTTAGATATGATATTATAATTATATAAGTATTTTTATGTCATAAATTTTACATATATTCATTAAATTTATTCTTATAACCTTCAATGTATATCGTAAGTTCCAAATGAATCACATTGCTTCCTGAGGAAATATTCTTCTGTACACACGATTGACAATTTCATTTACCATAAGAGGGAGGAGAAGATAGATATAGGCCATAACATTAAAATAATAAAATATTATTATGTGTATGATATGGACGTTATTATATTATCATGTTATAATAATATTTAAATGAGGTGGAAGAAGAAATAAAACAAAAATGTTCTTTTAAGAATGATACATCCTCTTCTAATAACCTCCTTAGGTTAACCCTAAAAGACTTATTAAAATGGATTTATGATAAAACTAAGATATTTATAGAATTTTTAGAAAATTAAGTAAGGTATTTTTTCATGTACTATCCAATCTAAATGTCTTTGGAAATGTGAAGAGGAGAGTAGAGGAGTGGCCTGTTATAAGTGGGGGAGATGATAAGCTTGGAAATTTTTTAAAGAAAAAGGTTTACCTATATTTTTCACCTGAAAAATGAATCCAAAATTTCTAGTAATCTTACATTATAATATATAATTCCTAAATACGGCCATATAATTATAATTATACAAGTTTTAGGTTATTTTTAACCCTTATCTTTTTAGTTTAATCCATAGGAAACCCATTTTCATCTTAACCAAGATAACAAATTTTTATTGTTTTTATTATCCGTTATGGTAGAAAATTAAGTTGAACTTATTACATAATATTAATTTTTATGATTCCAAATATAGAGTCTATTTTATAAATTTCATCTCCAATATGTGGTAGAATTAAATAAAATTCAAAAGTCTGATGAAAATGCAGTTTTCCAAAGAAGTTTTCATAAGTATGAAATGTTTTTAAATAAATATTTAACATAAAAATTATTCAAATAATATAGATTAATTTATAATAATATAATTGATGTAAATTCAATTTAATAAAATTTTTATAAAAAATATATCTTTGGAAAATCAATAAAAAATGACAATTTTTAATAAAAATCGGTATTTTTACTATTTATCGAAACATTTAACTTTTCACAGAATTATAAAAAATAAACTCTAAGAAAATTTTGACATTATGATTAAAAAATATGTTTATTTATTTAGATATATATTCTAAAAGTGGAAAAATTATTTTTAAAATAAGTGAAAAAATGTGATAAAGCAGTTTTTTAGAAAAATACAGGTTTAAGCATAAAATTGGATTTATTCTTATGTCATTTTTAACAAATATATTAGATTAATATTAAATTAGTTTTATTAAATATATATTATTTATATTTTTTAAAAATAAGTAACCAATAATAATTAATTTAATTTATTAGTTAAAGACACATTGTGCCCACAAACGACGTTTTTCATAAAAATATTTCCTATATTTTCAGATAGTCTTTATTTTTATTTCTATTTAATTGATAACCCAAAAATTTATTTTATATTTTTTAAACAATATATTTTCATAATTTATTTAATCATATTCATACTCACAATTCCAAATACTAGGTCATAACTATCATATTACATAAAAATATATTAATAGTATATCATCTATAGTTAAAACTCAATGTTTCATGTAACACAAGCTACTGTAAAAACTAAATTTATTTTTAAAAAATATTTTATAAAATCTCTGGGCATTATAATGTTTTAAATTAGAGTGTATCCCATGAAATTAATCCTTTATTTATGAATTTAGTTAGGGTATTCCTTTCATTTATTTGCATCACTATGCACTTGTTTATGGAACCATTTGTATTGTTTATTTTTGTAATCATAATTGATATAGTGGTGTTGGATTGTTTTATGTTTTTATTCATTTTTTTTATGGTTGGGTTATGTATTAAAATTATTTTCAAAGTGTTTGAAATATTTTTTGAATAAATGATAAATGGTTTGTTTTTCATTTTGGATTTCATGAGTAGTTTGAAATGGTAAATATGGTTTGCTTTTGTATTTTATTAAATAATGTATCCTTGTTTAGGGTTTCAATAGTGTTTAATTGCTAACATTATTTTTCAATGGGGTTTACATTAAAAAAAATCTTTATTTCTTATATATAGTAATATGTTCTTTGGATTGGATATCATTTTTCTAAAATGTAAAATAATTTTATTTTATTCTATTTCAAACTTGTATAAATAAAATTTTTAATGAAAGGAACTAAATAGAATCCTTAGTGTGATCCTATTAGGAACATTTTTTTTCACACCCTACATACACTACTGGATGTATGAAACATACATGATTAAATTTAGGTTCATAAGAATTACTCTATTACTATATATTTCATGATTTTTTTTGGTTTGGTTGTGTTTCGGATGACTGGGGTTGTGATGAGTGGTTTTGGACAATGAGAAGGTGGATGGTAGTGGTCAGGTTGTTTTTTATGTGGTATCTACCAACTAAACTGATTAAATTTTGTTATGTATTTTGGTACTCATTATATCATTGTCAATTGTATTTGATTAATGGAATCCTATTGCCTATTTTGGTTGGTTGTTTATTTCATTATTCCTTGATTGGATTGTGTATTTATTTATATTTTCTTATTTTACTATGCATGTTTTGACAATGTAAAGATGCACCAAAATATATTTTCAGTAATGTTCTGATGCATATATACTCATATTTGAGTTCTAAATCATTCCTATGTTCTCTCTATTGATTCCCTAACACTAGTTACTTGGCCATGGTAATCATGAGTACCCTTCGGACCTTGTGGAGAGCTGGATCGGGTTCCTGGTTTAGGGGAAACCTGGGTTAGTTCCTTAAAAAATGGCATCATAGCACCCTCTAGTTATTTTAATGTGTCTAGTTAGCATGTATGTTAGGATCATCATTATAACTCAAGAGTTAAGTGCACGGAAGAGTCTATCTAGATCATTCTTGTTTAGAACCATTAATTACCATGGGAAGTTAAGATTTGAGTCCTTCAATTGGATTTTTTATGGTTTGATGGTATTTTGAATTACCTTGAGTTTTTCAAGTGTTTTGGATATTTCTTGGCTTCTAGGGTGAAAAATTGAAAAAGAAATGGAGTTGCATGGTTCACTCCCATGGTATGGCCAACTATATGGAGCTGGAGTAGATGGTTTAGAGGGATTCACAGAGTTTATCACATGGTTTTTCATGAATTAACAAAGCATTCAACCAAGATTTGTATAACACTACAGCACTGAAGATCTATTTTTTTGGGATCCTCTTGATTTATATTTACTCCTAAAGTGGTTCTTACTTGCATGAAGGGACTTAAAGGTGGGTTTTATGATGTTTCAATGTTATTGGTGTGAATTTTTTGTGATGTGTTGTGTGATGTTTTGTTTATTTTTAATGATTTAAAGGTTTCTATGGGTGGTAAAAGGGAATAATTCCATGGAATGTTTGATTTCAAAGTTAGATTCTATGGGTGGTTTCATGATTTTCATCATTTATTTTTTAAAGTGTTGAATTTCATTATAGTATTTGGGAAAATATTTCAAAATGAAAGTGGTATTTTGAGAACATGTCTTAAAATGCACTATTTTAACATAGAATTGAATTTAAATGATAATGATGTTGGAAATCGTTTCATTTAGTTTTTAAAATTTTGTTGAGTGCTATAAAAAGGACAATTTGTTTTTCATGTGCATACTTTGGAAAGAAAGGGAGTTTTATATACTTAACTTGAGTATTGATTATTTAAGGAATGTAAAATCTTAAAATTATGTAATTTTTGTGTTTACTTTGGGGGCTTGGAATAAGGAATTTGAAATTATTTCATATGATTTTAAAATGGATTTAGTGTGTGTGAAAATGGTAAAATGATATCTTTTTGTCTTAAAAATGGAAAAGTTTTTTAGCGAGGGAAATTTGTTTTAAAAATGGGAGGTCCATTTTTTAAATGAATGCCATGGTATATTGGGTTTATAAAAATTCTATTTAGAGTTAGTGGTTTTAAAGAAAATATTTTTTATGTTTTTTTAGTATGGTGTTTTTCATTGAATAATTTCATTTTGGAATTTTCCCTTGGTTTGTGTTGGACTATTTTATTAGGTTGTGAGAATCATGAACTAATTTGATTCATGTATTTTATTATTTGGTTTGCCTCCTAGAAATTTTGATAAATATATAGAATTACTATTTCAAGGATGGATCCTTGTATGAATATTATCATGACTTAGAGGATATCACTTCTCTTATCAGACTCTTCCCAGATTTTAAATAGTGTATCATACTTGGAATTGTCTTCTCTCTTAGACCTTATCTTGGATTTCCTGAATAAACATCCACATTAAATATATGGATATATACATTCAACTGAAGTGGAAAGGTCATTAGAAAGTATTTAATGAGTCCTCAATTACCTTGTAACTCCCAAGGACATGATGGTTTATCATTATATTAATTATATAGGCCTTTATCTTGGTGAGCTAATAATGAAAGAGTACATCAGCTGTTTCTTGGAGCTGGTGTTTTTGTTTCTCGATCTCATCATCAAGGATTATAAGTATGTTTGATCCTTTAAAGAAGGTCTTTCCCTAGACATCACATCAATTTTGTATGAGTCTGTTTGGAAACCTTTAAAATATATGGTCAAGAGGACTTTGTTAGTGGAAGATAAACTATCAGGAGAAGAATCTTGTGAGATTTTGGTTTTAGGATGATTGGTTATTTTAGGATTTAAGTTTGGTGGATTTTGAATCGGCTGGGATTTTGGAACATTGATGATAGGTAATGTGGATTTCCTGGGTTTTTATTTTTTGGATGATATGGAATAACAATTTATGCATGCCTCATTATTTATGTTATATTTTCATGGAATGTGTATTTGTGATGCTGGATGGGTGTGATTGGATTCTTGTTTGGGTGAACATGGGAATTGTTGGATCCATGCTCGTGAAATTTGGATGAAAGTGGATGGAAACTTGATAGTACTGGTTTTACTTTTTTTATTTCACCATGATATTGTATCTCATATTGAAGTCCTAGTTTACCCTCTTTGAGTATTGACACCTGAGTTTTGATCCCATGTTAGTTATTGATGAAGAATTTTTGTGGGTTGTTTTTCTCCCCTTTTGGTTAGTGGTTATTGATGATTTTGGTGATGGTTTTAATTTTGTGGGTTTCAGATTTATCTTGGGTTACATTTTCCTAGAAAATTATGAGCTGGTCACTTGGATGGGTGTTTTAGAGGAGTGTTCATTTTTGTTGATGCAGGGATTTGAAGTTTGTCCCTTGATACTGGACACACTATTTTTCAGATTAAATTGCAGTTGATTCCAACACATAAAAAATTTGTAATAAATCATTTTTCAAATCATCAAGACAATCTGAGTATGTTTTCTTAGTTTTGAGTCTGTGACTCATGCTTTCGACAAAAATGATAATTTTAAATGAGATCACACACCTTGAGTCATATCGATCATACCAAGTGTTTGATTAAGAAGAGGATTATTCCTACAAATTTTAAATGAACAATGAATCATTATATTAAATCATCAATGAATGGTAATAAAATTTTCTAAGTTTTTGGTATTTGATTTGTGTTTTTGACTAAAATGACACTTTTATACTAAAAACAAACATTTTGGTCAAAAAGGACACACTTTGTGACATATTTCCATGTGTTTGATTCCTACACATCATAGAAGAATCACGAATTGTCTTCCTAATGTATCATGACAACATGAACAAGTTTTCTTAGTTTTGAGTGTGTGACATGTGTTTTGGACTAAAATTTTACTTTTAAATGAAAACACACACTTTGAGTGAAAATTAATGCCCAAATAACATCATATGATAAATTTAATAACAATATTTTCTATTAGTTGATCACAAAACATTCTCCCTAGCATATTAATAACTGGGATTTTTTCCAAAAGGGAATGCCTTACATCACTACTCAACATAAATAAATCAAATACAGAAAAAAAAACTTCATAGAGAGAACATTAAATAGTACCTTATTGCATCATCCTTGTCAAATCCTTCACTGAGAATTAGAATTTTGATTCTATGAAGGGAACACAAGTTTTCTATACATGCAAAGGGTGAAGTATAGAGACAGATATAAACTGCTGTGTGGATGGCCACGAAAGTGGGATAGGCATGTTGGTGCCTATCAATCTACCATTTGTTACCATTAATTTTTGATGTTGGATAAATGGGTTCCCTATCACATTACTATCAACATAGTGGGACTAGTTAGATATTACGCCATAATACATAGGTGATGCAATGGTGTTCCATGAAGAAATCACCAGGTTAGTAGATAAAAAGATATATTAGTGTGTTGACATGTTTGGTATGAACCTCTTCCCACATGGATATTCAATGTGGGATAAAGGGTCGCCCTACCATGATGCATTAGAGGACAATTGAATGCAATGATTCTTGGAGATGTGACATAACTTTTAGATTACTAACATTGTGTGATGATTATTGATAGGGGGAGATAAGGCATAAGACTGGTTATTTGAAAAAAACATGACTACTCATTCTAGGAAAAACCATGCTCTCAGACTCATTCCATTAGGCCTTCAGACAACCCATGTTATAAGGCCTTTTTTCCTCTGGTTCATCAGGCGAAGTATTGTAATAAAATAGGTATAGTGAGTTATTTCCATTCATTTTGAGGAGAGATGAGGCTTGACTAACTTAGGTGCTTGAGTGTGTGTGTTGTTTTGTTGCTTGCGATCCCCTCAGCCTATAATAATTACCCAAGACACTTATTCCTTGATCGATGGTTCTAGGTTGGGTATTCCTCTTGTTTTTTTCATCCCATTACACTTACTTGTTTATGGAACCATTTATATTACCGATTTTTGTGATCACCATTGATGTAATTGAACCTACATTATTTAAGTTATTTTTCAATTTTTTATGGATATGATATTATTTTAAATGATTTTCTAAGTTCATTTAGAATTTTTTTTGAATAAAAGATATTTTTTTTCATTTTGGATTTCTTAAACAATTTGATATGAGGAATTTGGTTTTATTCTGGTTTTCCTTAATGTAAGTGTCCATATTTCGGATTTAAAAATTTTTATCACTAAATGGAGTTTTTAATGGTTTTACATTAAATGATAAAAGGTTTATTACTTATAAATAATAATATCTTCTTTGGATTAATTATTATTATTCTAAAATGGATTTTTTTTAATTTATTGAGAATTAGCATAAATGAAATGTCAAATGAATGGAAAAACATATATTCAATGGTTATATCCTATAGGGTATAGTTTTTAGCACACCCTACATACACCACTAGGTGGATTAATCTTACAAAAAGTGGCCTAGTATCTTCTCTACTAATCATTATTTATGAATTTTCTAGGGTGGCCGAGTACCTTAAGACTGTAGATGTGATGAGTGGTTGTGGATCATGAGGAGGTGGATGTAAGTGGTTGGTTTGGTCTTTATTTTTGGATGTTGGAACAACAATCTCGACCTGTTTCATTTTTATATTCTGATATACAATATATCTGTCACGACCCCCTCCACACAAAGTGTACCCCTCCTAGGCTGACAATGTGAGAAGGGAGATAATGACCCCTGAGTCCCGCCTCCAGTAGGCCCTGGGTTGGATACTAACACAGAGAGTATAGTAACACACAAATGGGAGGCATTACCCTCTAAAAGAACACATGAAGAAGAGAGAGATAAGATAGACACAAATCAACTCCAACTCAGAACTGGAAATATAAAATAAACCCAAGTGAAAAAATGGAATTTCATGCAAAAGTAAAACAACAAAAAGGGGAAAAACAACAACTACCCAAAAGAAAGTGAAAACAACAGCACCCACAATCCCAAATAGCTCCTCCAACCAAAAGCTAGTAGTAACCAACCTGATCTCCAACCTGCTCCAAGTGACCTGAAAAATAGTTTGTATATACGTAGGGTGAGTATAACAGTATACTTAGTAGGATCCTCCCTGAAGCCTCTCATGCAAAATTAAAGAAAGTATGCTAATGCACTGTAAACAACAAGTGATACTAACTCATCACCTAACAGGTATACTAAGTTCCCAACCTCACCATGGCTACTCTCACCAAGTAACGCATACAAGAATATCACATATAATAAATAATATCAAGGGTACCCCGCTACTATTTCCCCACTGGTTTTCTGATTTTCCCCAACTTCACACGTTCTAAGCATCTCTCTCCAAAAAGGCTTGACCGCAGACACCTGGGTGAAGCACCACAATCTGCACCTCGTGCACCACAAAGGCTTGCCCGAAGACACCTGGTCAAAGCACCACACCATCCTCACAACCAAAAGTAACCAGGTAGTTTCTAGGATCCACCACAGCTCACATAACGTGTATCATACGTCAGGTATTATATCTCAAGCCATTACAGCCCATACACCGAGTAAGGATCCTCAAGCCATCACAACCTATACACATTACACCTATAGTAGTCTATAGGATACTATATCTAGAATATATGTGTGTGAATAACCACAATCCATTACATCCCTCTACACACATATATGAGGAAAAATAACTGCTGTGCCGAACGACACAAGTATCTACCAAGAAAAGAGAGCTGGGCCAAATAGGGTAGTTAGGCATTCATCCTCCCACTAGAATGTTGGGGAAAACACCCCCCATGGCTCAGAATCCCAAGGGTGTCAGTTTCCCTTACTGAAAGGGTGGAGTAGTGTATAGAAACACAAAAAGTACAATTATACTATAACTCACAACCACACTATGGGAATAACCTAGTCATAGACACAACAGCAGCTAATGTCTCTCGGACTCCAGGATGCCACTTCTAAGACTAGGTATCCTATAAGCACAAAACCATTTAAGGAACTTTATTAAATTACTTCATTCCCTTTTTATCAGTTCCACTATACGTTAATTAATTATTTAAACATTAATTAACCATGAAGAATTCCACATTAAGTTTCATTAGCATCACACCCAAAGTTAATTGTTCCTTCAAAATTACAACCTCATCATTATGTTCCAGTAACTCCATCCCCATGGGTTAACACCACTTATTCAAAAATTCATTACAGAAACACTTTCCCATATTCCCAGGCATTCAAGAAAAGCATTCTATGCTACTAACACACGGGGATCAACATGGTGAGTATATGTACTACTCATCGAGTCTTTTCCGCCTAAAGTAAGAGAATATACACATCCTTCCTTGAGAAGCTAAAAACAGAAAGCACGTGGCATACCTCGTGTGTCTTTTCCTCTTTCAAAAAAAGGTAAGTAAGACCAGCTTCCTTGAGCAGTGGGGAAAGTAAAGTAGACAATCAACCAAAATAAATAGCAAGAATCCAACAATCACATCCATCCCATTCCATCAACCCTGGTGTCCTCCCCGACACCCACATGCATAAACTGATGCATCTCGCCACACTAGGCATCATCCGCTACCACAACAAAAAGGCCTCTATGCCCCCACATATTACAAAAACCATCCAGGATCACATCACAACACAAGCAGTAGAAAAAAACAACCATCACATCAATTGGGATCTTGTCCCTTTAACAATCAAGAGGGTAACTTAGAACCCTTCAAGGAATTTTCAAAAAATCAAATTCTTTAATCTATCTTGAATTAACCAATTTATAATCCGTTGGTTCCAAAATTGGGAACCTAACCAGTAAGCCATATGAAATGATTATACACGCTTACTATGCCAATTTGATTAACATCAAATTACAATAAGAACCAAATTCATTCACATGCCTCTTTATCTTTATCCAAACAAATATCAATTAGTCCCGGTTTACGTTCTTTACCAATTTCCATCAAGAACAACATCTAAGCAAGGCAAGCATAGATACCACACTATCTAGAAAAACAAGAGGCAATAACATACGATCGATACAATTTATTTATTCAGTTCAAAGTAATTATTATGTCAATTCAATTGTCATCCAGTGGGCTAGAAAATTCTAAAATTATAGTTTCACTTAAAAGAAAGAGAAGCAACGAATTCCCTACCTCAAGGTTTTTTACGAAAACCACAACGGTTGAAGAACAATCAAGAAACCTGAGTCGGTTCTCCAAGACCCCACCTTAGATCTCTCCTTCTAGTAAGATAAAGACTAAATCTAATCATATTTGACATCCACACACTTAGATCTACCCATAACGGGCATAGATCTAAGAAACCGAGAGAAGAAGAGGAGTATATCTATGTAGATCTAAGAAACCAACCATGAATGAAGAAGAACGATCACATACCTCAAGAAATCGGCTTTGATTCGTCAAGGGAAGCCTTTGGATCGCCTCCAAAATGCTTGGGAGAGGTTCTCCTACCTTCAAGGAAGGGTAATCCCAAGTTATGACCACTTAGGGGATTAAACGAGCAAGTTAGAGGCGAAATGATTGAGATTCAAAATTTTAGGATCTAATTTAAGTGCCCACATGGTTTTCTCGCACGGTTAGACAAACCGTGTGCTAACCGTGTAGTCGCTACTGCCTCGTCAAACACACCTCGCACGGTTAGGCCGCATAGTTAGACAAATCGTGCAATAACCGTGCATTAGCCACTACCTTCAACACCAACCTCGCATGGTTTGGCCGCACGGTTTAGAAAAAACTGTGCGCCGCCCGTGCGAAATCTATTGCCCATTATTCTTCCTTAAAAGTCCACCCAAACGCACCCCCAAGTCACCTTGGACTTCCAAAACACCTCTAACACTACATTTTCACAAAGTAATGGACTGGAGAGGTCCGGACCATTACATCAGATACCTCTCAAAACATTATCGTCCTCGAGAATCCAAAACCCACCTAAAGTTAAAACGAAACAGGGTCTGAACAACCACCCCTCGAGATACATCTCAAAAGAGAGCAATCTAAAAAAGCAACAAGGGAGCCATCTCATAAAAATAAAAGTTTCATAACCACATAAGCAACAAAAATACATTAAGAGTTAGACATCGAACAACTCTGGGTGATGAGCATGGATCTGTGACTCACATTTCCAAGTACTCTCCTCCAAGCCACCGTGTTGCCACAAGACACAAACTAAAGGAATAGAACACCCGTGCAACACCTTCTCCTTGCGGTCTTGGATCTCCATAGGCCGCTCTTCAAAGGTTGCATCATCATAAACATCGATCTCTCCGCAATCGATGATGTGAGAGTCGTCATGAAGATAACAACGGAGCTATAATACATGGAAAACATCATGTATCTGACCCATTTGAGGGGGAAGTGCTACTCGATACTCCACAGCTCCAACACGATCTAACACCTTGAAAGGTCCAACGAACCGGGGAGAAAGCTTACTTCCATGACCAAACCTTCACTGCCCATGACGGGGAGTCACCTTCAGAAACACATAATCCCCAACATTAAACTCTAAGGGTATCCTTCTTTGATCGACATATGCTTTTTGATGATCCTGAACTGTCTTTATCCTCTCATGAATCACCTGAACCATATTTATTATATTCTGCACTAGTTCCGGTCTGAGAATTACTAACTCTCCAACCCCAGTCCAGTACAACAGAGAACGAAAAGGCTGACCATACAAGGCTTCAAACGACACCATACCAATGGTTGAGTGAAAAATATTATTGTAAGCAAACTCCACCATGGGTAAGTGCCTCATCTATGAACCTCCAAAATCAAGAACACAAGAGCGTAACATATCTTCAAGAGTCTGGATGGTTCGCTCTGTCTGACCATCCGTTTGAGGGTGAAAAGCAGTGCTAAGGAATAGTTGAGAACCAAAAGAATGTTGGAGACCTCTCCACACCCTGGAGGTAAAACGAAAATCTTGATCAGAAATGATCTTCTTAGGGACTTCATGAAGTCTCACCACCTCCTCTAGATAATGCCTCTACAAAACTTCCACTGAGCATGACTCCTTGATCGCTATGAAGTGGGCTGATTTTGTTAAACGACCCACTACCACCCAAATAGCATCATGTGCTCCTGAAGATCAAGGTAAACTAGTAACAAAGTCCATTGAGATGTCCTCCCACTTCCACTGAGGAATCTCTAATGGCTGAAGAAGTCCACCTGGAAAACGGTGTTCGACCTTCAACTTCTGGCAGAATAAACATCAAGACACAAACTCCGCAACCGCACGCTTCAGCCCAGGCCACCAAAACTGACTCCTCAAGGATCAGTACATATTCGTCACACCAGTATGTACTGATAAGGGAGAACTATGTAACTCTTTGAGAACTGTCTTGTGCATCGTCAAGGGAACAAAAATCCTTCTGTGATAGAACACTTTGTGTTGTTCATCCTCAGACCATCCATCAGGGGCCTCACCACAAACAACTTGGTCTCTCCAGACTTCCACCTTTAGATCCCCCAACTGGGACTCTTCTACCTTCTGCACTAGGGATTACTGCACCGTCATCTGAAAAAGACAACCTATACCCTCAAATTCTTTCATATCAAGATGCAATGCTGACAATTCTTCCATTACTCTCCTATAATCCCTAGATTCTCGCACAACATCACTATGTGACTTTCGGCTCAGCACATCAGCTACAAAATTCCTTTTTCTAGGTGTATATGATATTTCAAAGTCGTATTCCTACAAGAACTCCATCCATTGACGCTTTCGTAAGTTCAAGTCACACTGGGAGAAAACATACCTCAAACTCTTATGATCAGTGAAAACCACACAGCGCTCACCAAAGAGATAATGTCTCCACAATTTCAGAGAAAACACCACAGCTGCCAACTCAAGATCATGGGTGGCATAGTTGCATTCATGGGGACGTAACTGCTGAGACCCATAAGAAACAACTGACCTCTTCTACATGAGAACATAACCTAACCCCAGATGTGAATCATCACAGAAAGCATCAAACTGAACTCCCTCAGCTGGAAGACAAAGGACTGGAACACTTACTAAATTCTTTTTTAGATACTTGAAATCTACCTAACACTGATCAGTCCATATAAATTCCTGATCATTCCTGGTCAAAGCTATTATAGGGGTCACAACTCGTGAGAAATTGGCTACGAACCTCCTGTAGTGGCATGCGAGATCAAGGAAACTTCTCAACTCTGAAACTATCCTAGGGGATACCCAAGACACAATTACTTCTATCTTCGATGGATTCACAGCTAATCCCTTTTGGGACACAACATGCCCCAAGAAACAGACTTCTCAAGCCCAAAACTCACACTTCGAAAACTTCACAAATAGATGATGTTGATGAAGGACTCCCAAGATGGCTTGTAGATGCTGCGCATGCTCCTCTTCATATTTGGAGTACACAAGGATGCCGTTGATGAAAACTACCACAAAATTGTCCAGGAACTCATGGAACACAACATTCATCAATCCCATGAACACAATTAGAGTATTCGTCACTCTGAACGACATAACAACAAACTCATAATGCCCATGATGACAACATAAAGTAGTCTTTGGAATATCCTCATCCTTCACACACATCTGATGATATCCTGACTGCAAGTCGATCTTTAAGAACCAACTTGCACCCTTCAGTTGATCGAATAAGTCATCAATCCATGGAAGTGGATAGTGATTCTTTATTGTCACTTTGTTTAAGTGACGATAGTTGACACACAACCGTAAAATACCGTCAGCCTTCTTCATGAACAAAACTGGTGCACCCCATGGTGACACACTTGGCCGAACAAAACCGCACTATAACAGACCATCAAGCTGTATACGTAGCTCTCGCAACTCAGAAGGGTCCATCCTATATGGAGACATAGAGATAGGAGACGCTCCTGGATATAGCTCAATCCCAAACTCAATCTCTCATCGAGGGGATAATGCTACAAACTCTTCTGAAAAGACATTAGGGTACTCCTCTATGACCATAGGAAACACCAACTACTGAACCTCTGATGAACTCAACATTATCGCAGCCATCATGGACGATAAGGACGGGACACACCTATATCCCATATGAGGATCTCGCTCACCAAAAAACACCACCTGTTCTCCATCCGCATCCAAATAAAATGACATTCTTCCTGAAGCAATCCATGATAGCCTACACTGAATACAACCAATCCATGATGACGATGACATCATATGGTTTTATTTGTAAAAATAAGAAATCTCCTCAAGATCGGTGTATCCCCAACACTAGCTCACAGTCTCTACATATTTCAAACAAGTCAGCTCGACCTCCAACTGGAATAGTCAACACCAAGGGCACTGGAAGCCTCTCTACCTCAAGTCCAAAATCATGGACAAGGGTAGGTGATATGAATGAGTGTGTCACTCCTGAATAAAACAAGGTATACACCAAGGTAGAAAACAAGAAAAGGGTACCTTGAATGATGTCTGGCTCACCTGGAGCTGGCAATGCTAGAGCATGAAGCTGACCAAGACCTCCTCCACGACCTCTCCGACCCTGATGACGACCACCACCATAGCCGCGCTCTGATCTCTAAGGATGGAGAGCGTCATGGGGATATCCTCTACCTTCCCCATCTACCCTCTACTGATCTAAAGCTGGTGCAACTGGCTGCTGCTGCCTCAGCTGGAACAGCCTCAATGGAGGAACCTAGAGTGTAGCGCCTGGTGCAAGATGACCGCTCTGAGAGGTCGGGCACTCCCACTACTGATGTCCACGACCACCACAAGAAAAAAAAGCACCTGATCCCTTGGCATAGGCCTAAGAGTCACTGCCTTAGGGTAAATGAAATGTGAAGGGCTGGGACCTACCCCCGACTGAACGGAAACTCTTCTGCCCTGAAAACCGGGAACCCTAGACCACAACTCTACTTCATGATGGATCATGACGATCCCCCTCTCGTGATGATATAGTCCTATCCAAAGTCTTCTCAACAACCTCTACCCTCACCAGCACCTCATGATATGTCTTAAGCATAAATGGGGTGACATGGAATTGGATCTCTGGACACCAATCCTCCCCGAAATGCCTCGCCCTAACCTCCTCATCTAGTAACAGGTCCGAAGCATATCATAAAAGGTTCCTAAAACGGATTCCAAACTCTTGAACAATGAAGCTCCACTGTGGATGGGTAAGAAGCTCCTGGCGACTGGTCGCCTTCACAGTCAAAGAAAGAAACTCGACTCTAAACCTGTCCCAGAACTCCTCCCATGAGATCACTAACACCATAAGGTCTCCGAGGAACAAGAACCACCACTGCCTCGCTGCTCCATGAAACATCGTCACAGCTAAGGACACCCAGTGCTCCTTCCGAGCACGGATCGAACTGAAGATGATCTCGACATCCTCTAACCAGTATTCCGTGAATGCATCTAAAATAGATCCCTTGTACTTATGCAGACTCTGGAACTGAAACTCTCAGAGTGTCTTCCTTCAAGTGTCGTCATCATCAACCTCTACACTACGACGATCTGCTGGAACAGCCTTCTGGACATTTTCTGCGGAAACCTGATGGGGACGTCGACCTAGAGCCATACCTGTAAAATAAAAAACCGTTAAAGCACCTAAAACTGGAATATGGAAGAATCAACATTAATTAATTAATTTTTTTTCTTTTATTCATTTGAGGTTAACCTATCCCAAAGTCTACCCATTCAAAAATAGGCACAAAGAAGAATGATGCATGATCCTTCCCTAGGTCTCTACCCTGCAAATAGTATCACCTTGTTTAGTTGCCATTGTAAACTTAATGGTCCATACATCAGATCATAGGGGGCCCTAAACACCTATGTCTCAGCCGGTCTCTAGTGTTTACCTCACTTGCTAAACATGAATGAAACTGTTGCCCTACCAACCCATGCAACCTCACCTGTGCCTAACTCCAAACTCCATCCTATACCTCAACCAGAGCTCTGATACCACTCTGTCACGACCCCCTCCCCACAAAGTGTACCCCTCCTAGGCTAGCAATGTGATAAGGAAGATAATGACCCCAAGTCCCTCCTCCCGTAGGCCCTGGGTTCGCGACAAGAACCGAGAGTATAATAACACACAAATGGGAGAAATTACCCTCTAAAAGAACACATGCAAAAGAGAGAGATAAGATAGACACCAATCAAATCAAACTCAGAACTGGAAATATAAAAGAAACCCAAGTGCACAAATTGAATGTCATAAAAAAGTACAACAAAAAAAGGGGAAAAACTGCAAGTACCCAAAAAAAAGTAAAAACAGCAGCAATCACAAGCCCGAACGGCTCATCTAACCACAAGCTAGTAGTAACCAGCCTAATCTCCAACCTTCTCCAAGTGACATGAAAAACAGTTTGTATATACACAGGGTGAGTATAATAGTATACTCATTAGGATCCTCCCCAAAGCCTCTCGTGAAAAAGTAAAGAAAGCATGCTAAAGCACAGTTAACAACACGTGATACTAACTTGTCACCTAACAGGTATACTAAGTTCCCAACCTCACCATGGACACTCTCACCAAGTAATGAATAAAAGAATATAGCATATAATAATGAATATCAAGAGTAACCCGCTACTACTTCCCTACTGGTTTGCAGCTTTCCCCAACATCGCACATCCTAAGCATCTCTCTCCAAAAAGGCTTTCCCACAAACACCTGGGCGAAGCACCACAATCTGCACCTCGTGCACCACAAAGGATTTCTCGTAGACACCTAGGCTAAGCACCTCACCATCATCACAACCAAAAGTAACCAGTTAGTTTTTGGGAGCCACCACAACTTGCATAACGTGTATCATACGTCAGGTATTATACCTCAAGCCATTACAACCCATACACTGAGTAAGGATCCTCAATCCATCACAATCTATACACATTACACCTATAGTAGTCCATAGGATACTATATCCAAAATATATGTGTGTGAATAACCACAAGCCATTATAGATCTCTACAAAAATATATGGGGAAAACTAACCAAGGTGTTGAATGACACACGTATCTACCAAGAGAAGAGAGCGAGACCAAAGGGGGTAGCCATCCATTCATCCTCCCACCAGAATGTTGGTGAAAACACCCCCCAGGGCTCAGAATCCTCGGGGTGTTAGTTTTACTTACTGACATGGTGGTGTAGCATATAGAAACAAAAAAAGTACAATTATACTATAACTCAAAACCACACTATGGGCATAACCTACTATTAGACACAACTGCAGCTAACGTCTCTTAGACTTCGGGCTGCCACTTTTAAGACTAGGTATCCTATAAGAACACAAAAATTTAAGTAACTTTATTAATTTACTTCGTTCCCTTTTTATCAGTTCAACTATATGTTAATTAATTTGTTAAACATTAATTAACCATGAACAATTCCACATTAAGTTTCATTAGCATCACACCCAATGTTAATTGTTACTTCAAAATTAAAACCTCATCATTATGTTCCAGCAACTCCATCCCCATGGGTTAACACCATTTATTCAAACATTCATTACAGAAACACTTTCCCATATTCCCAGGAATTCTAGAAAAGCATTTTATGCTACTAACACAAGGGGCTCAACATAGTGAGTAGATGTACTACCCGTTGAGTCTTTGCCGCCTAAAGCAAGAGCATATACCCATCCTTCCTTGAGAGGATAAACACGGAAAGCATGTGGTATACCCCATGTGTCTTTGCCTCTTTCGAAAAAAGGGTAAGTAAGACCAGCTGCCTTGAGTAGTGGGGAAAGTATAGAAGAAAATCAACCATAAGAAACAACAAGCATCCAACAATCACATCCATCCCATTCCATCAACCCCGGTGTCCTCCCCGACACCCACATGCATAAACTGATGCATCTCACCACATTAGGCATCATTCGTTGCCACAACAAAAAGCCCTCTATGCCCCCACATATTACAACAACCATCCAAGATCACATCACAACACAAGCAGCTGGAAAAAACAACCATCACATCAATTGGGCTCTTGGCCCTTTAACAATCAAGAGGGTAACTCAGAACCCTTCAAGGAATTTTCAAACAATCAAATTCTTTAATCCATCTTGAATTAACAGATTTATAATCCGTTAGTTCCAAAATCAGGAAACTAACCAGTAAGCTATCATAAATGATTATACACGCTTACTATGCCAATTTGATTAACATCAAATTACAACAAGAACCAGATTCATTCACACGCCTCCTTATCTTTATCCAAAAAAATATCAATTATTCCTGGTTTATGTTCTTTACCAATTTCCATCAAGAACAACATCTAAGAAAGGAAAGCATAAATACCACACTATCTAGCAAAACAAGAGGCATTAACATACGATCGATACAATTTATTTATCTGGTTAAAATTATTTTTTATGTCAATTCCATTATCATCCAATGGGCTAGAACATGCTAAAATTATAGTTTCACGTAAAATAAAGAGAAGAAATGAATCCCCTACCTCAAGGTTTTTGAATAAAACCACAACGGTCGAAGAACGCTCAAGAAACCCGGGTCGATTCTCCAAGACCCCACCTTAGATCTCTCCTCCTAGCAAGATCAAGACCAAATATCATCATATTTGACATCCACACACTTATATCTACCTATAAAGGGAATAAATCTATGAAACCAAATGAGGAGGAGGAGTAGATCTAAGTAGATTTAAGAAACCAACCAAGAACGAAGAAGAACGATCACATACCTCATGAAAATGGATTCGATTCATCAAGGGAAGCCTTCAGATCACCTCCAAAACACTTGGGAGAGGTTATCCTACCTTCAAGGAAGGGCAATCCCGAGTTATGGCCTCTTAGGGGCTTAAACGAGCAAGTTAGAGGCGAAACGGTTGAGATCCACAATTTTAGGATCTAATTTAAGTGCCCGCATGGTTTGCTTGCACAGTTAGACAAACTGTGCGCTAACCATGCAGTCGTTATTGCCTCGTCAAACACTCCTCGCATGGTTAGGTAGCATGGTTAGACAAACCATGCACTAACCGTGCGTTAGCCATTGCCTCCATCACTAACCTCGCACGGTTAAGACAAACCGTGCGCTGCCCATGCAAAAGCTATTACCCTTTAGTTTTCCTTAAAAGTCCACCCAAACGCACCCCCAAGTCACCTTGACCTTATAGAACACCTCTAACACCGCATTTTCACAATGTAATGGATTGGAGAGGTCCATGACATTACAATATCTACATGTATTTTATTTGATTTATATGATCATGTTCTGTATTTTGGATGGTGATTTATTTAATTACATATTCTTTGGATTGTTTATTTGTTCTTATATTTTTATCTTACTACACAAGGGAATCCAATATATGGATTCACCATGAGGGATTTTTGTTAAATGTTTAATAATTATTTAATCTCATTTGATGGATAAATCACGCCAAAGTTAGCTCTATTGATTCCTTGACACTAGTTACAATCTTGTGGGGATACTCCCTTTAGACCTAATGGTAAGCCAATTTGGGAGCCTGATTCTGGGGCATCTAGGGTTGGTTCATTACAATACCTAAATAAAAATATCTATAAGATGTTTTATTATCCAAATGAGTTAGGTATAGTTTGGGTAGTGGAAAAATAATTATCTTTGGTGGAGATCAATATTATCTAATTATATTCCTTGATTATTTAAAAAATATACAAATCACCTAGATAGAATGCACAACCTAAAGCTTACTTCCTATCATCCATTTAACATTCCTAATGACATGTGTGTATCCAAATAAAACTGACTACCTATTCCTTTTTAGAATAGTTTTAAACCCTTCATGACATCAATTTGTCTAAGTATTTTTTATAATGGGGAGCATCTTATCAATCACTTCATGTACAATCCTCTTGTTGATAGGTCCAAGGGAATTGTGAGAAAAGTAAATGGGTGGTTAGAATTAATGGAAATTATAAGGATTTATAATAAATAAAACATAATATAATCACAACTTTAAAACACCATTAATCCTATAATATATCTATATATTTGTAATTAATATAAATGAATAATAATAGAATGATATACCTTACGCTAGTCAATCTGGAATGCTGAAGATTTTCACAAGAGTTTGATAGATATAACTGATAAATAGCAAAAATAATCATTCCTCTATAGCTATCCATGGATAGAAATCCATTGGTCACTATTAAAAATCATAATTCCTACTTTTCAATAGAGATTTCCTAGTGAAAATTTACTTCCCACATGAGAGTATCCACTTCTTCTTAATAGTTCATTCATAATTTTTACCATCCTAAAATTATCTAACCTTATTAGTATAATGAAATAAGTATCATTAGTATATATAAATTTATTTATGTTAATTATAAAACAAATATTTAATCCTTTCCATCTACTACAAAAATAAGATGATATTGATTGTGCCTACGTGAAGATTACCGCCTCTATAAAGAGATATTATTACTTTTTCATTAGTAACTTTAAATGATAGTATCACAGATTAATTTTATGAAAAAATATGTTTAATATGTTTCAAATATAATTCTCAAATTACCATTTTTCATATTCCCTCATTTAATCTATTAATTGTTAAATGGGACCTTTAATCATGTGTATAGCGGACTACCATCTCTTCGAGCAATGAATTTGATTTGTCATAAAAAATCTTAATGGATGATTATTATAATTTATTTAATAAGGATATATGATAATTATTAAATATTTAATCTTATGATTATATAATCCTATCATTATCTTAGTACATTCCCATACTAATGAAAACATTGTACTATGTTACCATTTTGGTCAGTTTTAGCACATATGTAAACAATGTTATAAAGAATATGACATAGATGATTATGAGATTTTATATAAGGGTAATATCATTTTATAATTATATATTTACTAATTTTTAATTATTATGGAAATGTGTTGTTGAAATGTTAAATATTTGTTAATATATCACCTTTCAATCATCAAACACCTCAAAAACCAGTTCATCATGATTTCCATATTCCCAATCCATCTTCATGTATGTCACCTAATGAAAATAGTTATTTATAAATAATTTAAAAACAATTATTCATATATATTTAAAGATATAGTAATGATGAATTTGAATCCACTTAGTGAGAATCGATCTCATCTTCATGAAGTTCGTACGAAATAAACAACAAAAACTTATAACATCTGATATTGAATGAAAATTACAATCAGTTAATATAAGTGTAATATATAGTTATAAAATAATTATAAAAGGTGTATTATTGTATTAAGGTTATAATATAAGTGATTAATATAATTATGTTTATCATACAGAAGGTTATATTATAGGTGAGTAATCAGGAAAATAAGGTAAGTGTTTTCATCTAAAATTTCTCTATTTGAGCCATTTTTTATATTATGAACCTAATTATATTTATGTGGTGTATATAATAACTATTTATCATATTATATCAATAATTTTCTTTTATTAATGGTAATTTATGTTCAATTTGAATATATCTCACTCATGAGGATCTAATTTAAATGCTCTATACATTTTGAGGGGTTTTCTTGACTCATATGTTTTTCTTGAGTCCCAATCACTAAACTTTGATTATAATAATTCATGAGTGAAATATTATACCTTATGATGATGTTATTTTGTATTTACATCATAATTATTTGGAAAATTATGTTTCATATCTACATCTTCATTCTTGATGAATCAATTTCTTCATAGATAATGTAATTTTCAAAAGAATAATTCCCATAAATATTAATGTATTTTTTCTACATATCCATGTTTTTACTTCCAACCGATTTTCTTCTTTCCCTGGTATAAGATAAAAATATGTATATTCAATGATAATTTATCTCCCCTTTATTAAATTATTTTTTTCCTTTATCCTTTTAATGATGCATGTTTTTCACTAAATGAAATTTTAAATATATCAAAGGTTTTTTTAGTGATATTATTCCCTTGTACATCATATTTTGACATATGATATATTTACATTAAAGGTGAATTTATTGGAATTTATTTTTAAGAAATGACTTAATAAGTTTTATCTTCGTCTTAATTTTTTTGAATGTGATGTAAAAATCATGTCTTTTTTAGATGATATTAAAAAACAGTTTTTAAAAACACTCTTTGATTTCTTATCCATTTTCAAATATTATTATTAAATGAAGTAATGGTTCATAAATAAACCTATATATGAACTTTATAAATACTAATATTGTGTGATCACATTTCTTGTATCAAATGATCATGTTTATTTTAAGTTATACTACTTCAAATTGATATGAAACCCATTTTATTTCCATGGGTTATTTATGATAAGATAAATGATTTTATTTTATATAGAAATAATATGTATTTACAATGATGGGTGGGGTATTATATATCCTTACAATGAAATTTTTTATCTTTTTATACCTCATGAGATAACTATATGAATTTATTAAGTAATTCTCACTCTACTTTCTAAACTAGTTAGTGATTCCTACTCTATAATGAGAATTAGGTAGTGATGACTACTACACTATAGGAATCAAGTGGTTATGCCTACTCCACTATGAAATGAAGACCAATGATAATTTTTGTGCCACATATTTTTTAAAATATCTTATATATTTCCACTTTTGGCCAAATTATTATGAAATTCTATGTTCTAAAGATATTCTTCATACTTATGTTATGATTTCATGTTTTGTTTTTCTTTAGTTATATTATTCAAAGCCATGTTTTCATGAACTTTCATGGGTATAATGTTTCAATTCCATAATATATAATGATAAATCATGTTTTATGACCATCACTTATGATACTGTGATCTTTTTATCTCATATTTCTCCCTTTCTCATATTTTTTCTCATGTTTATGATCTAATAGTTACGTGTAGTTGATAATTTTCCCTTACTGAGAATTCAAGATAACCCCTTTATTTTATTTCTAATTAATAGGTAATGAAGATGATTTTATCATATGATATATCTATAATAGGTTCTAGAGGAGTACTATAATAGAGAATTGTCAACAAGTGTTGTAAAATAAGATACTTATATAGCTAGTCTCCAATAGTATAAACCCATCAACCCACAAGTTGTGTGATTGTGTGAGAGATGTATTATTTATAACATGGATTCAATTTAATATTTATGTATATTAATCATGGATCCCAATAGTTGGTATTATAGTTGGGTTTAATTATTTTTTGATATTAGTTTATTTACCTTTAGGATTAATGTTAGGGAACTTTAGTGAAAAACCTAAAGATGAATCTATGTATAAGATGATATCTTGAAATACTAGTAGATTCTTGAGTAATTTTTTTTCCTAGAAACAAATCCCTACTAGGATATTGACAGGTGGATGTGGTTGTGTTGTAGATTTTCCTAGGGGAAATCACATAAAAATGGTTAGTTGATTATTAAATAAATCATCACTTGGATTCACAATGAGTGGGCCTAAGACGATGCACTTTTCTAAAAACTCCCTGGTGATATGATTTGATTGATCATGTAATCTTTATGAACCAATATGAAGGATTTATTTTTTAATTACATTGTGGGATCATCTCAAGAAGTATAAGATAAACAGAATTAAATAAACATGGGTTAAACTAATATTGATATTGGTTGAACTAATAGAACAATATCCCAACATGATAATGTAAAAAAACTAGGATTTTATGATTGAATTACCTTTATGATTATGAAAAATCCCATGTATTATTAATGTATCATCACTAATTTCAACCCATTTGGTTTTATTAATGTATGGAACTAGAAACAACTATGGGTGTGAGGGATAATGTAGTGATTAGAACAATGAACAACCTATCATGATAGAATCTAGAGTGATAAAGCTCATGATTATACTAGACTATCTATCAAGAAATATGATTAAAAATATAATCCAGGTCAAAGTCCCAAACAAAGAAAAAAGATGAATTCTTGTGAATGATCAAGTGGAAAATATGATAAAGGAAAAAATTATCAATTTTCTATTTGGAAAAAATATAGAATGAATCCCCAAGGGGGTTTTCTCAAGGGGACCAGAAGATGATTTAATTGTGTTAAATGATGCTATCAAGCATAAAAAAACACAAGGAAAGAATATAAAACTTAACCAAGGAAATAACTAACAATTCAATTTCTTATGTCAAGAGAACTCAATCATTATCCATGTAAATTCCCTAATCTAAGGAATAACATATTAACTTACTATTAATGAGGAGGATACTATTAAATAGAATTATCATACCCTCAAACTTCAATTGGATGATGTATTCTAGTTCCTTAAACCCTATTTTATCTAGAATATTTTCTAAGAACATCAAGTCACCGCACTCAGTGATTTCTATTTTAAGAAAAAAATGTACTGGTATGTTTATTATTTCAGTGAAAATAATCTTTCTAAAAATCATAACATCTTTGATTAAAAAAATTGGTTTGATTTTTATAATAGGATGTTTATCTTTACGTTGACTCTGCTTTAATTTTTGGAATAGAGAAAAATAAATTCTTAATCAATAGTGACCATATATTAGTGCAGGAAAACTATGATTTATCTCAGAAGAAAGATTAATCCTTTACATGGGTATTAAAACCTAGTTATGAGATACATTTAACTAAAATGGTTAAGTAAAATAAGTGTATTCTAGTCTTCCCTATTCCATTGAGGTTCATATCTCATTAGAGATAATATAATTAGACAAGTCAATATTTTTTTGAATCATCATCCGAGAGGGTTTTAGGGAGAAGGAAATAAAATGAATGGTGTAACAAGTGGGTGAAGAGAAGGGTGGTTATCTGTAGAAGCTGGTTATGAGATGAGTGATAAGATAGAGAGGGAATAGGTCGGTGTGATGGATGCAACTACTATCAAAAGGGTTGGGAAGATTTTAAATTTTTATCTTAATGAGCCATATGAGGAAATGTAAGATTCCTTTGTGGCTTTATTTATCTACATCAACTTCCCACCAGCACCACCAAGTTGAAGAAACATGATATACAAGAGATATGTGTGTGTGGTGTAGCTATTATAAAAATAAGGAATCAAATTTCATACCTTAAACTAAATTTTGATAATCTAACACTGTAGGTTGGAACTAAAAACTAAAAGAAAAATAAAATGGGTCTCAAAACAAAATCGTAAAAAATATTTACTCTAATGGTTAATAATTATCACAATATTGATATTATTCTCAGTATAAGTGAATGGATGAGATTGATAATTATATTTAAGAATTAAATATTATTTCATATTATAGATACCCTTAGTTGACTTCATTAGTAAATGATAATTAAAATCATGGGATTGAAATTTATTTAAGGGGGGACATAACAACCAAATATGTCACCACATTTTCTACATAAATAAATAATATATTAAATAGTATTTTTCATAAAATATACCAAATTAAAGTTAAAAGAACCAGGATATATTTCAAATATTAAATATAACATTTAAAACATAATTGTTAAATTAGCTAGTATAAATTGAATTAAATATATCAAAAAGTCAGTAAATAATGTATAGGGCAATGGAATCTAGAAGAATATGTTTTCCATATGAAACCCATTTGTCAAATCATGGAATGGGAGTAGCTTCACTAGGGTTTTTCCTAGACCAAGACCAAACCCAACATGAAAAATTATGGCTTGAGTGAAATTATTTATAGGAAAAGATTATGATTTTAGAGGTCACTGAGAAATACATGCTAGGTAGATCACCACATATGACTAAACTACCAATTATCTTACTCATAGATCTTATACATAGGTTATAAGGGTTTGTTCTTCTAGAAATTAGTATAATATCAATATGTAGTTATTATCTATAATATTGAATGGACATATTAGTATAAAATCCATTTTAAGTTTAATTACTTTTTTTTAAATTATGCATTCCTAAATTAAATTGAACTTATATCACTTTTAGATATGAATATAAATAGAAATAGTTTTTCATACATCCAATATATATTTCTTGATAATAAAAAAGAATACATTCACATTAACACAAAAAGATGTTGTTTTTTAAAAATTATTGTTTCAAACCTTATGCCTTTATATTGTAGAAATTTTTTATGAATTTTCAAATTTTAAATTATTAAAATTAAATTCATTTTTGAAATCCACAAATACAAATTTATTTATTAATATATTTTTTTAATTTTTTTATAAAAGGAGTAATTTTTAGTCAAAAAATACTTCTTTTGTGAAAATAATTTTTTTATGATTTTATCATTAGGTAAGAAAATCCTAGAAGTTTAAAAAACCTTTTATGTAATAAAATATGTATTTATGGAATAAAATTAATATTTTAATATTTTTTTAGATTATAAATATCATATCCAATATTTTTATAACTAAATTAAAATGTGAGTTTAATAAAAAATGGTTGTGGTGTTTTATTTATATCATATTTTTAAGGTGAGATTTGGTGTTAGCTTGACCTGAAATCCTAATAAATTTTATTTTACTTATAATAAACCAATTTATATCATTAAAATCAATAATAATCATATTTCTATCTTATATATAAATTTAAATCAAAACAATTTAATTTTAAAAAAAATTACGTGATTATGTGTATTTATTTTAAAATTAAAATTTCAAAATTTTAGAGATTTCACTATATAAAATATTTTAAAATTTGAATTCATAAGTTTTAAATTAGGAAAAGGATTCAATATTAATTTTTTTCATAAAAATTAGTTACTGAGGATAAAAATTTATTACCATGGTAAAAGTAAATGAGGGTAAAAGATGAAATGTTAAAAGAAAAATCCATACAACAGTCAAAGTTGTTAAAAAAATGTTTGGTTGAGGTGAATTTCAGCCCACAATAAATTTTCACTCAAATTATTTTTCCATTTTGGGTGTATTATCACACACCCTGAGATTTTAAAATAACTCTATGTTTGAGAACATATATAACATGTAACACAAAGCATAAATGGGCCTTAACTATTATTATTTAAATATGATTGTTATAAACTTGCTGTTAAATTGGATTGTATAAATATGATTAAAAAATTATTAAATATATATAAATATCATACCCAATATAAATTTATTGATTAATTATTATAAAATATGTACTCAATTTTAAATAAATAACTTTTATTCTTAAAAAACAAAATTACTTCAAAAATTATTTTTATTTATTTTTGTGAGAAAATATTATAATTAAATTTTGGAACATTAATAAAAGGTATTTGGTAAAAGTAAATTAATTTTTAAACCATACTATCAAAATTTAAATAGTGGGAAATTATGGGATTTTTCTAGATTGAATGATTTTTCATTAAATAGTGAAAAATAACAATTTTTCAAATACATTCATTTCTTTTCATTAAATACAATAATTTAAAATTACCATTATTTGTTTGATTTTTATTATTGAAATTAATTGTAAACAATTTTATTTTGAATAATCTAATTCTTTTTATTTCAATCATCAATTTTCATCATTTTGGTATAAGTTTATTTGTATGCTCAATTTTTTTTCTTCAGAAAACTATATTTAAATACATAATGTTTTTACATTTTAAATAATACAAATAACCCTAATAAAGAGACAATTAAATATATACATATATATATATATATATTATGTATATATATACATATGTATTTAAATTATTATTATTATTATTACTAGTCATAGAGTTTATTTATAATCATCATTTCCTTGAAAAATGCATTTTTTTTGAATAATAACTTTTCATTGGGCTTTGGAAGTTTAATTTAAAATTATATTCATCCAACTATTTAAATTGAATTTTATAAAATGTATTTCATATTTTGAATAATAATAATTAATATTAGTTAATAAGGTCAACTTAATTTTTATTCATTATGAATAGTAACTATAGTAAATATTTATTACTACGGTAAGGGTATATCTAGAAATTAAGATTAAAAATAATATTATAAGGAATAAAAATTGAATCTAACACTTATATTTATCCTATTTTATGGGTTTATTTTATATATTTAAATTAAATTCTAGATTATATAGAAACTTAGTGGGGTATTTCATTGATTTTGTTTGTTAAAATAATTAAGTAAAAGATAAAGACAAAAAAGTACCTTCTTTTCTTTTAATAACAATAATAATTTGTGAAATGGATAAGAACAAACTATATTCTTATCTAAATATTCATTTAAAAAATAAATGATTTTAAAAATATTAAAACTAATATAATTTGAATGAGATATTTTATTCCATGATTTTTTTTGATAAACATAACAAGTAATTGATTTATTAGTTGAACATATTCTAATTCCATTGTTATCATGCTATTTTCTATATCAAATTAAATGAATTGCATCAAAATTGGAATTAATGATATTTTATAATAAATAATATTTTACTAAATGACTAAAAATTACTAAAAATCATATAATTGTCCAAATGATTTGGATATGGTTTAAAATATCAACCATGTTCCATTTATGGTACTTTTTCCCTTTTATAATAACTTTATTGACCCCTAATGAGTAGAAACATTAATTCCACGGTAATTGTCAAAAATGGTTAAATGGGGTTAAAAAATATAATAGTGAAAACATCACCTAAAATAACACTTAGTTCACGAAATAGGATCAATAATCGCAGTTTATTTGGAATATTATGTGAATATAATATAAAATTGATTCATGTATAGAACAACATTATAGAAAACTTCATTAACATTCTTCTAGAATTACATTGCTCATTTAAAATTGCATGATATAACCTGGGGACATACATGAGAAATAGGTGAGCTATAAAGCCTATAAAGGGAGTAAGAAATTAATAACATGATGAAAGTATTAAATTTAAGTCAATATTAAATTCAATGTGTCATAAAATTGTTGATAATCATAAACATGAACATCAAATCATGACATACGATGATAACATAAGGGTAACATTGGAATGTGGCAACAACATTAAGTATGACATCAAAAATATTGGCCAAGGATAAACACCAAGACATCATAACGTGGTGGATAATTTTCCAACATGGAATATATTTACTCTCTAATACTATACATGATGTATCATACGACTAAAAATATTACCCAGTGCATTGGAGCACTATATAATTCGGGGCACACTCGTCACTTTCATATCGTGTACAAGCATAAGTGTGCCACATAAATCATTCAACATAGGATCATATTTCATCAAATTTAATTCCACTATTAAAGAGTATAATATATATATATATACATGTATTTACTTAATAAATTTGGATAATTACATTTAGTTGAATACCCTTGAGTGGAAATAGTGATAGCATTCATAAAAAAAGTCTTTGCATGGAAAAATCTTAGGATAATTTTGGCAGCATAACGGGGGTACATAATGAATTATGAGAGGGATTATTGAGATTTAAATGGGTATATAATCACTTGAAAATCACATGTAAATTAATAGGTATATATAATAACACAAACCAACTTGAACAATTGATAATTAAAATGCATAATAATAAAGGGTGTTTGAATAAATGATTTGTATAGAAAGTCACAGGATAATTTCGGTAGTATAATGGGGGTAGATAATGATTAATGGGAGGGATTAATGAGAGTGAAAAGGGTATATAAACAATTTTAATTTCTATTTTAATTAATATTAATCTGTAAAATAATATCCCATCAGTATTTTTTGGAATACAAAAGGTATTACATAAAGAAGGTTCTTGAATTAAGGGGAGAATGAGAGGATCCCTTACTAATTTACAGCATAGAAACATCTTGGGTAAAGGATATAATGAAAGGTTATAAATGATATATAAAAATAATAACATAAATTGGATATTAAAGGGACATTTATAAATAATTACAACATAACAAAATGAGATTCAAAAGGCTAAATACAAAGAAGGCGCTTGAATGGAAAAAAGATAGAGGGGTCCCTTACCTTGAGAGGGTGAATCCTAAATCTTGGGAGGATCTTCTTGATATCATGGGGACAACTTGGGAGGGATATATTGAAGAAATTTAAGAGTATATTCATGATAAAATTTTTTTAGTGAAGATGAATGGTTTTATGATTTGGTTTATATTGTAAAAGAGGGGAGTTCATTAATATATTCCAAACATAGGTTTTGGACTCTATATAATAAAGTAATAAAAAAAAAGAGTTCCCATGGTTTTGACCCATGGTTTCTACCAAATTTAAGTGATTTTAATTATTTTATAATTACATAAACCTACCACATTAAAATAATACCCTTGGTGAAGTGGATGTGAGTTATGTTTACAAAGAAATGATTTTAAACCCCTAAAATAAAATATAATTTTTGGAGGATTCATAAAGGGTTTATAAAATTAATAAAATAACCTAAAAACAAATTATTTTAAAGGTTAAATAATTATTTGGTCGTTTATACCTTTTATATTACATATTACATCAATTTTGTGTCATTATGGTGTCATAATACATTTTATATATTGACACCGTCTTTAATTTTTACCCAAAAATTTGACTGATTTAGAAAATTATGAAAAATTAACTTTTGGATAATTTTGATGTCCTTATTCCAAAAATTATATATATTTAATAATAATAAATCTATAAATATTATAAATTTTACCCTTAAATTAAAATCCTCGTTTATTTAATGGTACTTGTTATTTTGACAATAACAATTTTCTAGCACTTATAAAAATTGCATAAAATTATATTATCATTTATATATAAAATATACTATTTATTAGTAATATTTTATTAAAATATAATTTATCTCCAAATTTAATTAATTAATTAAAAGAAATTTCTTAATTGAAATTTTATATTACATTAAAATTTAATTGGAGTTTTGTCGTATTGAAGTCTATTTTTTAACAAACTCATTATATAATCAATTATAATTAAAAAAATATACAATAAATATAAAAATAATTTTATTGAAAATTAAATATACGTATTCATATTTTTAAAATTACTTCTATTTATCTTTGTTAATTTTTTTACCCTTAATTAACATATTTTAGTTTTACTATGATAATAAATATTTACTACGATTACTATTCATATTGTCAAAAAGTTAAGATGAAATTTTAACAAAAATATTAATTATTCTGATTATAAATATGAAATTAATTTTATCAAATTAAATTAACATAAGTGGAATAAAATAATTTTAAATAAAACACACAAGGGCGTTGAAAAGTTGTTTTCTGAAAAATTCATTTTTCAAGAAAAGATGATTTTACATTAACTCTATAACGAGTAATCCTTATTATATTATATTAAATTCATAAATATATATATAATATATAAATTTCATTTAAATAATCCCCCATTAGTGGGTTTTTAATTAATTAAAGTGGAGAAATATTATGATTTTTAAGACAGTTTTTAGAAAAATGTGTTTTCCAGCCTAAAAATATA
The DNA here is from genome assembly GCA_963277665.1 of Viscum album. NCBI lineage: Eukaryota > Viridiplantae > Streptophyta > Magnoliopsida > Santalales > Viscaceae > Viscum > Viscum album. The sequence continues at coordinate 829,884,158 of OY728141.1, read as the reverse complement.
CGTATTCTAAAATTTGATATACAGATGATTTAAATATAATTAATTTTATTAAATAAAAATAATGAAAACTTATGTTACATTGAAATCAAATTAAAATAATAATGATACATTTACATTAAAAAATTTATCAAAATAAATTACAGTTGTATAAAAAATGTGTATTTTTCACTATTCACTAAAAAGTCAATAATTTTATAAAAATCCCAAAATAAAACACTAAGTTATTTTTTTTATGATTAAATAAAAAATTAATTTAATTTTATCAAATAAAATTTCAAAATGTTATAGAAAATAATTATAATATTTGGTCACAAAAAATTCAATTATAAAGAAAATGAATTTTCAGGAATAAAAAGATATTACCAAAAATTGAGTGATTAATTATTAAGAATTTATCAATAAATTTATATTTATTAGGAAATATATATATTTCATAAATTAGTTATTCCTATCAATACATGAAAATTTAGTGACTAGGTTATAATGTTCATATTTAAATAATCATGGTTTGTTTGGGTTCAGTGTTACATATCACATACACTATCAAACATAGTTTTCTCTTTAAAAAACTCATGGGGTTACACTCAACATCATCATTTTAATTACTTAAATCATGTGTACTCATATCATTATCTTAATTCATTTTCAAACATTCTTTCTTATGATGATGAATAAATAGAAACCTGTTATATAATAAATTATCTTAATCAATACTCACATTCAGATAATGAAAATATTGAGACTACCTTTTCTCTCCATTGTAATACTAAACAATTAGAATGTTAGGAAAAAAATTTATTTATTTAGTATCTGACTTCTTTTTGACACAATTATGACATGGGTAGTGTATAAGACCTCTATATGAAGCTTTATTAAAAATTAAAATTTAAAAAACAATCCAACTTGTTTTTAAATTCAATTGAGATCTGATCAATATCATATATCCAAAAACTATCTATTCTATTAAAAAATATATCAATGTTATGTTTCATTTCATAAAAGAATTTTAATTTGATAAAATTCAGATCCAAAATATATTTAAGGAAATGATACATGTTTACATTATTTCAATCACTTAGAAAAACAACGAAACAATATTGAAGTCAAATACATTTTAAATCACTCTCTATTTTGGTGCATAAAGGGAAAATTTAATATAAATGAATACATCATTTTAAAAATAACATGTTATTTTATCATTAGGATTATAACGTGATAATTAAAAAGGAAATTTGTAAATAATTCAAACCTTATATTTATCACCAATATACATAATTTCATAACTCTATCCCATGATTTAATGCAATACCACATATGTATAAAACCTTAATATAGAAATTAATTATAAAAATGACTAATAACTATATATAAAACCATAAAAAAATTACAATACAGTTATAAAATGGGTTTTAAATAATTATATGTTAACAATTAATTTTAATTTTTTTTAAAAAAATTTATACTTAATTAACACATTAAGAGAATAAATTTTAATAATAAGGATTTATAAAGTGTAAAAAAATTATTTTTCCATAAAGACCCTAAATTATTGAACATAACTTCAAATATTGATTACTTTAAGGTTTTAAAACCCTATAAAATAAGAAAAAACATAAAAAATGTTTTTATTTACAAACATCTATAGTGCATGAATGGACGGTTTAAAAAATAAAGCCTTCAGAAATCATGAAAACTTTCATTACATTACAACTAAAATACTCTAAATTTTAAAAAATAAATCACATATATCTCAAACATTTCAAATAAAATCACAACACTTTCATAAGTATTATATAGACAAAATAATATTTCAAATAATTCTATAGATTCATATACAATCACATGGTAATAAAAATAAATTTTATTCCAATCACAATTTTGGGAATGAAATATAGAAACCCAAGGATAATATATGTGAAAAGAAGAATAAATTCAACATACCTTGTATATTTAACTTAAAAATCATTTTAATATGGTTGAATCAAACAAAAATCTAAGTAGAATTAGAGAAAGGGAAGGACTCAATCACATCAAAGGAAAAAAGTTAGTACAATAACATATTTGATGAAGGATTTAGTTAATTATCACTATATACCAACAATTTTAAAAAATATTTATTATTGGTCCCCATATACAATGGTTTTTTTTAAAATGTTAGCATATATTATTCTCAAACATGATTAAACAATGACTTTCAATAACTTTTGTTATAGGTCACCATAGATATCTCCCATTTCTAGTAGGGGATTAAAAATGAGTGAACACTAGTTATGGATATAATCCTCTAGGTTACCTATATTATGTTTTTTAAAAATATTTTTATTTAAATATTTTTATTTCATGAAGTAAGGAAAGTATAAAGGTTAAGTGTTTTATGTCACAATCCAACCCTAACAGATGCCTGATCCACAACTACCTCAAGCCTACCTCCAAAGCCAGGGGCGGTGACAGGCACCGAGTTACATATCCTAAATGGAAGGTCTTTTCCTAATGTACTTGTTTTCACAAACTAGACCATATCAATGCAGAAGTGAAGAGGAATAATTATAAAAATATGAAATAACTAGAATATAAACCAAGCATTAAAAACCTATAGGGTGTATAAGAGTAAAATATTAAAAGATAAAATGTAAAGGGAAAAAATACACACCCAACCAGATAGGTGTCCCAACCCAAAGAAACTGGAATGTAAAAAGTTCCAAGATAGAATAACTCCTGATCTCTATGATCCATCCACCATATGTGGTTTAATGCACCAGGTATTCCTAAGCTCCTCCGTAGTCATCACTGAATGATCTATTGTCTGCATAATAAATGACATGTGCATGCAAATCCTATGGAGGGGTGAGTATATACATACTTAGTAAGACACATAGAATGATGAAGGTTGAGTAGTAAGAGACACAATATGCAAATATAGTAAAAATCTAATCCCAAATCAAGAGAGTAAACAAATCCAATGACATCGATATAGATAGATGTATAAATTCTCAAACCAAATAAATTCAAAAGAGAAAAAAGGTATCTCCATCACACAACCCAACCAAGGAAAATGGAGCTAACAGTTCCAAAAGTCCATTAATGATTTTCAATATCACGCTCTTCTTCCCAGATGTAAACTTCCAATCCAATCCACACCTCATAATTGTGCTTCATAGTTCTAGGGAAACATTCTTAAAGTAGAGGACCCATTACCTAGTGTATCAGGGGGAGCCACTCAATAATTATCCATAGAAGATGCACACCATGATGCGTCAGGGGGGTTCCACTCTGTAGGTAGAGGACTTGTGTCCTCATGAGATATGGGGGTTTCACTCTGGTGTCATGAGAACCTATTATATATTCGATTAGGGGGTTACAATTGGTAAATAGAGGACCTACACCCAAGATTATGGGGGGGGGGGGGCACTATGGTGTCACGAGGACCCATGGAATACCTGATAGGGGGTTCCACTCAGTAGATATAGGAAAATATCCCAATATGATTGGAGGTTCCACTCTATAGGTCAAGGACCCACACCCTAGTCTGAAGGCAGGGGGTCCACTCTATTGTCTCGAGGACCAATGCCTTATATGATAGGGGGTTCCACTCAGTAGATAGAGGACTCATTCCCATATTGGTAGGGGGTTCCACTCTATACGTGACTAATTATGCTATTCCTATTAACATCCATCATTGGGTGCCATATAAATAATAATTAGACCTGGAATATCTCACATCATATCTCAAAATCCACAATGGAGGGAACCATTGTGTTCTTTGTGAAAAAACACAAGATAGGCTACTCATGGGCCAAAATATAAGTCAAAACAATGTATATGAATTTTTTTAATGTTTCCTCAAAATTAAATAAGTGGTACATGACGTGTGAGGGGACCCACATGATGTGTGGCCTCACTCCATCTCTTATTTGTATCCCTAATGGTACACAACTCTCCACAAATGTATGACTACACTACGTGTTAGGGGTATACATGGTGTGTCTAACTACTCAGGGTCATGTCTATGCTCCTTGGTCATGTCTGTGTACCCATATCAAGTTAATGTATTTTAGTACAAGTCATGTTCACCCACACAGGGTTCCACCCATGTTAGTGGTTGTGTCCATGTACTCCAGCACATAGCGTATGCTTCACTATGCCTGGGTATGTTCATTCCTGGAGTACACATTGGGATGCTGACATAAGGTCACATATTATGTGGGTCTCCCACATGGCATGTGATACTTATAATTCCATGAAAACCTATCCTCCTCATCCATGGACCTAAACTCCATGTGTTTTTCAGAATACATAGTGTATTGTTTGATATTTCACAGAAATCCAAATTTGCACTCATGCATCTAGATCTGGATTTACCAATTTAAATCTGGAATCATTTGTTTATGAAAAGGGTAGATATATCCATTTTACATCATTCATAGTCACTTGGTGGCTGGAAATCAAAACCCCATTGGTTCATCACTTCCCGCCCACACCGCCACCTTGCACGTATTGGGTTCTTCTACCGTTGATAATTTGGATGAAAATATTCAAAATGATCACCCATAACCCACAATAAAATTGTATTCATCCCGGATTTTTTGATTCATTCCTTAAATTCCAATCTATCATTAATTTTGGGGTCCGATCAGGATCCGTACTTCCTAACAATGTCGAACTGTTACCCCGTACACTGATCAACAAAGAACGTGATGAATTTATGTGATAAAGGAACAACAAGAAAGGTTTAAAAATCATTAGAAATTTTTCATGGCCAATGAATAAAATTTGGATATCTAGGGTTAGAAAAAAAATTGAATAATCAATACAAAATCAGTACATGGGTGCATGCAATTTCCACAAATGGTGTATATCAAAGAAAGGGATTGATTTTGCTAAAAAATTTAATCAAACGAGGTAGATACCACAAGTGAACATTATTACCCAAGTATTGAATATTTTTCCTTTGAAAGGAATGATCAAAAATGATTGATATGATTCATTATGTTTGTTTCATCTTGATATTCTTGGATCCAGTGTTTCTTCATCATCTGAATTTGATTCACTAACATAGAGGAGGAAGAACACTCTTGAACCTCATAGGGTTTATGCGGCTCACCCTAGGGGATTCACCATAATATGGAATTTATAAATGAAATTTATTGTTTTAAATTAATGAATTAATAAAATTAACAATTTAATTAATCCACTAAACATACCAACAATGTTCATTTTTTTCTAAATGCCCTACACCAACCTATACGAGGCCACACCTAAGGTAAAAATCCCATTCCAGACTCAACCATGGTATCATATTATTTATCTAAGATTTTTTAAAGAGTTATCCCATTTTCATTAAGAAACTGTGTGTACATATTATAAAATATATTTAATATGTTTATAAAATTAATTCCAGACACATCGAGCCTTGGAATCCCACGCCGTCTAAGAACTAAGATCTAAAAGGATATATATAAATATTACAAAGTCTTACAAGAAAAACTGGGTCTCTACATCATTTTATCCTTCAAAATTTTATTTACAAAAAAGTAAAATTAAACAAACAACTCGGGATACTTATCCCACATATGGATCTCCCATTCCCAAGAGCTCTCTTACATGTTCCTGTGCTGCCACAACATACAAACCATGGGGTGGTCCATCCTTGAATGGACCTCTCCTATCGATCCTCGATTACCATTGGATGATCAAAAAAAGTGACTCCATTCATGATGTCTAGATAACTGTAGTTGATAAAGTTTATACGGTCATGCATGTATCTCATCAGTTGTGGCACATGGAAGACTTCATGAACCCGCTCGAACTCTTGTTGTAGAGAGATGTGGTAAAAAGATCACCAACCCTCTACAATATCTCAAAAGGACCAATTAACCTTAAGGAAAAATTGAATCCATAAATGAATCTCAACAATACTCATAATGGGGGACTCTCAAGAAAACGTGGTCTCCCTACTTGACCTCCAAGGGTCGATTATGAATATTTTTTGTAACATGATTTCCTACTCTATGCTATCCTCATCCGCTAGAGGATGTCCTAGACCTTCTCCATTGTCACTTTCACCAACTCTAGACCCACAAGAGGAATGTCACTAATATCTATCTAGAATAAGTGTGACCTATAGGGTCTTCCATACATGGAATCAAAAGCTATCAAGATAGTAGTATAGTGGTATCTATTGTTTTATGAAAATTCTACTAATGTTTTTTATCCCCCAACTCTGGTCAATGTCTAACATGCAATCCCTCGACATATCCTCCAACACCTGGATAATTCCCTAAGTCTACCCAATTTCTAATGGTGAAAGGTTATACTTATCCTCATATGTGTCCTGAATTCTTCTAAAAGGTCTCTCCACAACCATGATAAAATCCGTGCATCAGGGTCTGATACTGTAGTTGAGGGAACCTCATAAAGGAGAAAAATATCCCATGCATACATCTGCCATAAACTCAACACCGAGTTCTTCTCCCCAATAAAAAGGATGTTTAACAACATAATGAGTCAGTAAACTATCACCCAAATGGAGTCATGTACCTCCTCTTTCCACGTAATCCCTATAAAAAATTCAATTGATATGTATTCCAACATCCACTATAGGATCTCAATTGGATGCAACAAACCTTTTGGAACCTATTACTCAGCCTTCACCTCCTGATAGGTGAATCACTAAGAGATGAACTAAGCCACACTTAAACTCATTACAAACCAACAAAACTTTCACTAATGGTCTATATACATCCTTCCCAAAATGGGATGTATAAATAATGAATATGTGTTGAAGTCTATCTTCACCTCCTTCTGTATTGGGACCGGGACCATCGTTCATCCCTAGAAAAGGATGACATGATTCTCTCATTCAAAATATCCATATAGTGAATCCCCTATAGATATATAGTCCTAAAGGACCACATATTTGATGTATCCCAACTGAGACTCTCTCACACTCTCGACAAGAGGAGTAAACACCATTGACTAAAGAAATGTTTCACACTCTTTCTCCACCAGGCTCAGCTGCAAGGACGTTAAATGCTTAGAATCCTCATACACCAAGAGATCATGGGACTTCTTGCTAAGAGATTTTTATACCACATTTATCTTACTTAAAGTATAGACTATCTCAAATTCATACTCTTTCCAGAAATCAAACCAGCACCACTAAATTTGGTTCAAGTATCCCTACGTGAAGACGAACCTGAGACTTTGATAGTATGAGTAAACCAAAAAGTGCTCTCCAAAAAGGTAGTTCCTCCACATACTCTAGGAGAGGACTACCAATAACTATTCTAGGTCATGAATCACATAGTTATGCTCATGGTGTCTCAAATATCTAGACCTGTATGTGATAACTGCCTACCTCTGCATCAATATAAAACCGAGACCAGCTCCAAAGGTATCATAGTACACCACATACTCCACACCCTCCTTTGGTAGCCTCAACATTGGAGCACTCATCAGCCTTAGTGTCAAATAATCAAAGGATCTCCAGCATAGGTCAATCTAGGAAAAATGTTTCCCTTTTACACATCAAAGTGATAAATGAGGATGCAATCCTGGATAAGTCTAACAAAAAACTCATGTCTTACCATACTAAGCCAATAAAAATTTTCACCTCTTACAAACACTTAGGTGGCTACCACATAAGCATTGCGTCAATATTAATTAGATATATGTCCAAACCATGCTTAGAAATGACATGCTCAAAGAAGTGAACCTCTTGAATCCATAATTGGAACTTCAAGATCTTTCTATAGATCTGGAGCTCTCAAAGAAAATCTAGAACCATCCTCAAGCACTCTTTATACTCCTCCAATGACATTGAGTATTTGTGTATGTCATAAACAAAGTAAACAATTAACTAGTCCAAGTACGGATGGAAAAAATAGTTCATAAAATCCATAAAAATGGTGGGGTCGTTCATTACATCAAAGGGAATCACTAAGAACTCATAGTGTCTGTAGCGATATAAAAATTACAACATTAGAATATCATCCCCATAAACCCTCAACTAGTGGTAGTCAGACCAGACATTGATCTTCAAGAACAATCTTGCACCTATCAAATGGTCATAAATGTTTTCAATCCTGGTCAAAAAATACTTGTTCTTTATCATGGCCTGATTCAGGCAATGATAATCCATGAAAAGCTAAAAAATTCCATCCATGTATTTTGGGAACAACATTGGAGCTACCCAAGGGTACACACTAAGTTTGATAAAACCCATCACTTGAAGGTCCTCCGACTATAACCACATCTCTCAAATCTTGTAAGGGGCCATCCTATATTCCATAAAATATATTATAATGGTCTTAAGATGCAAGTTGATGAAAAAATCTATCTCTTAATATCACAAACCATCCTAATGGGGCCTATATCTTGACTCTACAACCAACCTCAAATAGGCTAGGGGCTAGAAACTAGCACTGAGTAAGCATACCACTGACATGATAGGCCTTAGCCTAAGTACCAGTACACATGAAAGCATATCTTAGTTCAAAAAAATACTAAAATTTAAAAACAACTGAATAATCATGAATGAATACATCTAAGTCCCACAACTAGAGTATAGAAAAAATTAAGGGAAATTAAACATTATAAAATAAAATCCCACCACAAAGAGCCTAAGAACAATTCCACACTGAAAGTAAAGATGGATACTATTGTCCAAATACCACTGAAACACACCCCGATCTATCTAGATCACTATGAAATGCTCGGTCTCGGTCCCTTGGGGACTCTGTAAAAAGGTTGAACATATTCACAAGACATGACATGTGTGGGAATATCCCATGTAGGGTGAGTATAAAAATACCTGACATAACACCGTAAAATGAAAAATCATATAAACAAGAGTAACAATCATCTCTACATAGGTATAAGTCTACAACACATATAATAAAAATATCTAGATATAATAAACATATACACATGGTATCATGGTAAAGAGAAAACTGTAATTCCATTCTAGGATTCTAGCTTGAAGGTTCCACATAGAACTCATATAGGATAACACACCCCAAGATTCAAAAGGAACTGATAATGTTTATCTGAGAGGTAGTTCTCATCACGTCTCACCATGAGAAATATATACTGAATGTATGAAGAGATACAATACATAGATAAGGATCATAACCAAGGCCATGTGGTATACCAACAACTCAATTGGGATTAAACTGATACGTAGAGGATCTGTGCCCATGTATTTTTGGTCTTGACGATACCAAGTACTTCACCTTGGCTAAGAAGATGATAGAGGATCACATTCTGGACCTCACTGAGGATTCCAAAAAATCTATCCATGAAGTCCAGCTATAGGGATCATTTTCTTATGTTTAATTGTTGATTCCATATTAACCCTAAGGGAATGGATATAGGGAATGCACCCTAATGAAACTTGTACATGATATAGAGGATAATGGATCCAAACCATGTTTAAAGGACTACAAAGTGTTTCACTTTGGCATCAAGTCCATCCTATGTAGAAAAGATAGTGCCCATGTCCATGTATAAGTACATGGTGTTTATGTTATCGTTTACTTCATCCTATGTACCAATACGTGGCTATTCCCATGTATATTTTTCCTATGACGTTTCTTTGTGGTATTACATAGAAATACACTAGCTGTGTACTATCAGGTTGTGTATGTATATCCTACAATGTACATGCAGAGATATCTGGGAGAGGTTACACACTCTGTGATAGGGTCACACACCATGTGAACCTTAACTTTATACAAAAACCCTAGTCGCCACACAGAATGCCCCGCACAGTGTGTAGCTTTAATGTACATGCAGTTTTGTTCAAGATGTAGCAAATTTACAGATCTATAATTACACATCTCCTCAACTACTCTGTGTATTGATCTAACCATTTTCCATGATGGAATCAATAGGTTTCATCATCTAGGCATTACCATAGTTGAATCATCAAAATATAATAATCCAATCCATTCGGAAAATGACATCAAATGTTGTTCTTAATTGTGCACTAATGAACACAAAAAACTTGGTATCCACACATTTTGATCTTCTTATTCATTCATTGTTGCATGATCTTCATGTCATTCTGAACCTGTATCTATGATTTTGAACCATTGTGTCAATAAATGGGTGTGAACTGTTAATTTTTTTGGTATACGTCCAACTGCAGGGAAAATAAAAATGTCCATGATGAACAAATAAATATAAGAGAAATTAACAACCACAAAATTGAGGAACAAACCTTGACCAATGTTTTTTTGGCCTCCATCAATAATCATTATAATGTAAAATGAAGAATCTATAAAAAATGAATCTCCTAGTAAAACCCTAAAAACAAAACCATCCAACAAAATGACCAATCCACATATCAATTTTTATGTCAATTGATTCACATTCAATGTAGAAATCAATAATGAGGGAATAAATAGAAATAAGTAACTTACCTACCTTGAGATGGATCATTTAATGATGAATAAAGAGATTTTGTTATTATGGTTAGCATGATATTTGAATCCTATTGCACACTAATTTGTAAAGCTCAACCACCTGCAACTACCCCCACCCCTATACTCTAGCTCCTTGAACCTGACATGGAACACCTGTGGGTAGTGGTGGTAACAAGAAAAAGATTGTACCACTTACAATTAATATCCCAACCCCTATTCTAGGTCCTCTACACTATGCACCTATCTACTCCTATCGGTGCCTCTCCCTTGGTGGCTGATCCACAATTTCCCAATCATCCATGTGGAAGGTTGGAAAATATCGTGCAAGATGTCCCATACTGTCACAAGAGTAGAAATTACTCTCATTAGGATGAATGGACCCATCCTCTAAGCACTGAACTATAGAACATATATCCAAGGATATCCTCTTGAAACTTCTCACATGTCCAGGTACCTGAGACTAATATCATCTCCTTGGTGCTGAAGTCTTTGTTCCTGCTTTCCCACTATCAGTAATCACTATATACATATACACAACCATGAATTTCTCAACCACCAAAGATCTCTCTAGCATCCCAAAATAAGTAGGAATGCATCAAGGTATAAAACTGGCTTGTATGTCCCTATGTATTCCTTTGTCAAAATTCTATCCCAAAAATAATTGATCCCAAACCATATCCATTGATCACCTCAAGAGGTTGGTAATCTTCAATGAATATCCAGTTATTTTCTTGCTACCCTACTGAAGATATAAAATATCCTAGATATTTATAACCATCAATATAGCTGGTGGGTACATATCTCTAAAAAGGTGCTCAAACTATGATCAATCTAGAGTCACCTATTCATATGACTAGGTCACCGAACCCCACCATCATCCTGCTGAGCCATATATAAGGCTCGCTACTAGGACCACCATATAATCTGCTGGTGAACTGACCAGATGAAAAAACTATATATCTAACTCAAGAAAGTCCTCATCCACCTATGGGTTGGTCTATAATTAGAACCAGAGAGGTCACTATGGCTAGAACTCATGAAGTGTTATCAGTAATTGCACCTCATTATCTAGTAATATGGGTACCATATGCTAATCTAAAGGTGGTTTTATAGCTGGCGCAACACCTAAAGGCAGCACCTCTGGTACTAGTAAATGTAAAAATGCCCCATCATTGGGGGGATAATCCTAATGGTTTTGATGCTGAATCCTAATTGGTATACGTCATGGAGGCATCCTAAAATTAAATAAGATCTATTACTTTCAATGATTTTATCTAGAGAGATGACTCATGAAGGAAATGGAAAACATAACCCATTCTTATATGATTCATGTAGCATTGTTCTCCTTACAACCAGTGTTCTCATTCACTAAGTCAAAAGGTAGGTGATCAATGTCCTGGTGTATGGATACATTTGTTTCCGTACACCCACTAGAGTCTCTGGAATAAAAATCAAACAAAAAAAATTTAACACTATTTCTCCAAACCAATCTCATAGACTCCCATACTAAGGTAAAACTGACTGCCTCTGATACCACTCTATAATGAATTGCATGATTGGGCCCATGTTGAAACTCTCCATGCCCTCTTCTAATAGGCCAAGTGTTTGAAACTATCTTTGAGTAGGCATATCACAAACATGGGAGGCCATATCCTAAGTACCTGTACACACTCACACATCATCAATTGAAAATGATGTGGAAATCTAAAAAAAACAAAAAACCATGAATACATACATTTAAATACCACAACCAGGATACAACAAGAAGTAATGGAATGTAAATTTATTAAATACAATAACACCACAATATTTCTAAGAACAATTCCAACCATAAAGTAAATATGGGGAATTATGTCAAGATACCATAGGAATACACCCCATTCTTTTTAGCTCACTAAGAACTTCCTAGTCCAAATCCCTGATGGATCCCATTAAAATGTCATTCATCTACACAAGACACAACACATGTGGGAAAACAACATGTAGGGGTGAGTAAAATAATAACTAGTAGGACACCACTAAACCACAAATAATATGATGAAATAATAATACTAATCTCTAAAAAGCTATATATCTACAACACATATAACAAGAATATCCAAATATACTCAACAAAGACACACAATCTCTAGGTAAAGTCATAACCATAATACCATTAATGGATTCCATCTCAAAGGTTTCACATAGCACTCATGTAGGATAAAACACTCCATGAGTTAGAGAAAGAAGATGGTCAAGGATCTCACCCTAGGCCTCATAGAAGGATTACAACCACTCTATCCAAGAATTTTACTGAATAGATTGTTTTTCTTATGTTTATTAGTAGATTCCACACTAACTATCAAGGAATGGATATGGGGAATTAACCCTAAAAAAACATGTCCAATTTATAGATGAAAAGGGCTCCAAGCCATGTTTTAAGGAGTACATGGCATGTACTAAGATTACATGGTGTGTCCCTTTGGAAATGTGTCCTACATGTGTAAAAAGGCTTGTTCCCATGACCATGTACTTCTGCCCATGTCCCGGTACATGGCTATACTAGTGAACATTATTCCTTTTCCATGTTCATGTGGGAGTAAATGACATTTCACTTGGTCTGTACTCTCCACCCATGTCCATATAACCTCCATGGTAAACACCGATCCATATGGTAGGGGGCATGATCCCTATGATAGGGTCAAATTTTGTGTGATGCTTAACTATATCTTGAAACCCTATCCACCACACAGAGTCCCCCATGCGGCTTCTAGATATATAGTACATGAAATGTTGTTCAGGTTTTTATAGAAATCCATATCTAGAATCATGCATCTCCTCTACTTATCAGGCCATTAATCTGGCAACACCCTATGCCAGAATCAAAAATTTTCACCGACCATGCCTTTTCATTGTCAAATTATTGAAATCTATCCATCAAATTTGTTCATAAAAATCCTTCAAACACCATTCATAATTATACACCAAAAAACACAATAACCAGTACCCACACCATCTAATCCATTTTATCTTTCATGATTACCACATTTTTCCAATCACAAATCAACAATTTTGAACCATTGTGTTAAGAAACAGGTGAAAAATGTTCGATTTTATGGTATATGTCAAACCGCAGGCCAAGTAAAATGTCCTTGGTGAATGAAGAAATATGGGAGAAATGAAAAACCCTATTCTCAAGGAATTAAACTCATTCAATGTTCATGTTTTCCACTATCCATTTTTTTTATAATAAAAAACAAAGAATCGATAAAAATCTAATGAATCTCCCAATAAAACCCCAAAAATAAACTCATCCCCCAAAATGCCCATTCTGTGAATCAATTCATTGATCAATTGATTTGAGTTCATCATAGAAATCAACTATGGGGTATAAATATAAATAAAATTCCACCTATCCTTGAGATGGATTGATCATTAATAAATAATGAGCAAGCGTCGTTATCACTGGTGAGATATCTAAATATCATTGCACACCGATCGATGATCTACAATCTAGTTGGAATTATTCAACGAGAGATCCTATAATGCTCTCTCAAATGATTGTAAAATATATCTAGGGTTATGTGGCTAACCCTATGGATTTTGAATAACCATACACTTATAGATGAATTTAGGTATTTATGTCAATAGATGAAATAAAATAATTTAATTAATTATTTTATTCACTTTATACCTGTTATGAATTTTCCAAAAACACCCCGCACTGACAGAGTTTATGTTATGCTTTGAGTAAAACCCATGTTCTAAACTCAACGTTCCATCATATTTTTGATCCATTATTTCTATTATAATTTATTTCACATTTTTATAAAATTTTACACTTGTTCAATTTAATATATTTAATATATTTTAAACATTTATTATGGGAACACTGGGCGTCATAATTTCATGAAATCTCAGCACCTGGTCTCAAAAATAATTGATAAAATATTTAAAAATAATTAATTCAATATCCAAAAATAATATACGGAAAATATGAGTCATTATACTCACCTTAGAGATTGTCCCGAAACATCCTTGGGGAAGATTCCCATATAATCCTACACGACTGAAAGAATTCAGATTACTAAAGTACCTAATACACCAAGAGATATACATTCCAAATTATGGGTAATGTGTTATTGGATCCTGCTTGCATAACCCACTCATCCCACCATGAGATCTCTCTCAACCAAAAAGGATAATCTCATCCCATCAGTTTAAAGAAATTTAACTCGTCTGCGGTGATAATTAATCTGGAATCGAATGATGGGTAACCAATAAATACCCAAGATGACATCATTGGTTTCAATTATGATGTCCAAAATCTACCATGTGAACCTCTCTCTACAAAGTGAAAGATCACACTACTGAAAATAAAAGATATATAACATGCGTTCCTTGTAGAAACCTCAAGGAAAAGATGTTAGGATTAATACTCAATTAGGATCTCCAACTCTCACACTAATAGTATAAAGATGATGGAATGAATAACACTTATTCAGACTAGTAATTATGAAATATTATAATAAATATATATCATACCTCTCATCATCTTGTGTGGCACTAGGGCATAAGCTTCCATAGCTTGTAGTTATCTGCAACCCTTACCGTTAACTCCCTAAGCCTGACATGGGACGCCTAGTAGCGGCGACAGAAGGATATCATTGAATCATCCAACAACCATAGATCCTCCTCCTAGAGCTCCACATTCTCTTATTTCATCTCATCCTCTCTAGGTGCATCCCTTCCATCTCATGTGAGATCCCTGATCATAGCACTACCTCTGCTGTGGTGGTCTGTCTGCTATTTGTCTATGCTCTTTTGCATGACCGGTCAAGTAGACATGCACCATGTGACCTATACCATCACAATTATCGAACCACCCTCTCTGATATTACCTGTTCTTATATTATACCCCTATCCACATGCTAGAATATTGTCCCAGGGAGTTTTCCTACACCAAGATCATGACGATTGGCGCCTGTTAGCTAATGTAGATAACTCCGCCCAGTAACATCCATTACCAGCACCAAATTTCTGGAATCCCTCTAACATGAAGATCACTATTACTAGTGGCTTCAATAATACTCTAGAAATGATGGGAATTCACAAGGGAGCTACAATAGCCTAGATCTCTCTGATGAGTCCCTACTAAAATTTTCATGCTCAAAAGTAACCATCCTAGATCACGTCAAGGGAATACCGTGTAAGGTTTGTAAACCTCGTGGAATATATATCCACTATCATCCCTCATTACTAAAAATTTACATGATCTTAATTATAAACCAAGAATAAGTAGGAGGGGTAGTACTCCTCATGAAAGAGCTGTTGGAAGTCAGGTCATGAGAGTGTTGACTTATCATACATCTGGGTATCAATACTCTACTAGTTCCCAACTACTCCAACGAAAGGATATATTCTAGTGAAACCACTTAATTTTCCAGCAACTGGATAATCCTAATGATATGGATTAAAAAATCTAGGTAATCATATTCTACCCATGGATTTGGCTTTCCACACAACCTCAACATCCTCTAGTGTCAAAAGTCACGTAGTGAACTAATCCTACATGTATATTCAATCAACCCTGCTGGTATGATCTGTTGCTCAACATTTTTCAGTTCTACTACCTATCCACTTTGAGGAAGAATCTCACATTATGACCCATAAATTAATGACTCATTTATCATAAGAACATCATCACTATCTGAAACTGGTATCTTGGATATATATCGTCATGGAGGCATCCTAAAAATTTAATCAAGATATAGCATGATCTGATGAGAATATATATATATATACATTGGGGATATAACTCATTAAGGGAAGTAAAATAATAAATTTAATATGATGCAAGAACCATTTATCTATGTAACCAATGTATCGGTATACAGATTCGACAAGTAGGTAGTCACGATCCTGGTGAATGGATACTTTAGCTGCCTCTACAATCACTGGGTTCCCCAACCTGAGAGCCTCACTTGAGACACTTTGACACTATTACCCTAAATCCCAACAAAATCCTTTTAAGGGGACTAATCCCGTCAATGACCCAAGGTATGAACTACTCTGATATCAATATATATCAACCCAACCCTAATCAGGGCTTGATCTACAACTACCCCAAGACTGCCTCTATAGGCCAAGGGTGGCGACAAGTGTGGAAAGGCCTATCCTAAATAGGATTCATTTTCCTAATGTACCTATAGGCACACACCTTTCAATTTTAATGAAGAAGTGCCGATTAATAATTAAAAAAAGATGCAATGAATTGAATATAAACCAAGAATGAAAACCCTCTAGGGTGTACAAGAGTATGACAGTGAAAACTAAAAAGTAAAGGGAAAAAATACATGCCCAACCAAACAGATGTCCAGACCTAACAAAAATGAAATGTAAAAATTGCTGAAAGTACTAGATCCTAATAACCAATCTTAAACCATCATACATGGTCTAATATAATAAGTATTCCTAATCTACTTTGTAGTCACCATCAACATGTCCATTGTCTACATAAGACATGACATGTGTGGGAAAATACCATGCAGTGGTGAGTATAACATACCTATTTGGAAACCCCAAAAGGTGAAGGGGGAGTGGTAGGTGACACGATAGGGAATGAAATTAAAAAAATCTCCCATTGTAAGATAGTAAACAAATATGATGACATGGATATAGATATAAATTTATAGTCTCTAACGAAATAAACCCAAACTAGAGAAAATAAGATCTTCATCCTAAATCCTAACATTGGAAAAGAGATCCAATAGTTATGAATTTCCATCAATGATACCCATCATCTCACATGTATTCCATGAAATAAACATCCAAACCAATTCATACCTCACCACTATGTTTCACAGTTGAGAGAAAAAAATTTTGATGTAGAGGAACCACTCTTTAGTACTTCATGGGGGTGTCACTAAATAAATATTTGTAGAGGAAATATGCCCTAATATGTTAAGGGGATTTTACTCTATAAATAGAGGAACTGTTCCCTAATGAAATATAGGGGTTCCACTCTGGTGTCATGAGGACCCGTGCCCAATCCAATAGGGGGTACCACTCAACAGATCGAGGAATCACGACCAAGATGATGGGGTTTCCACTCTGGTGTCACGAGGACCCACATCATATTTGATAGGGGGCTCCACTTGGTAGATAGAGGACCCACACCCAATATGACGAGGGGGGGGGGGGTCCACTATATAGTTTGAGGATCATCACCCTAGCCTTACAGGGGTTCAAATTTAGTGTCTCAAGGATACATGCCCCATCTGATAGGAGGTTCAACTCGATTGATAGAGGACTCATGCCAAAGCTGGTGGGTGGGGGGGTCTACTCTATAGGTCACTGGTGATCCTCTTTCTAATCACTGCCAACTTCAAGTGCCACTTAAATAATTTTCATGCATAGAACATCTCATATCATATCATTAAATCCACAACGGAGGCCACCACCACGTTATACATGAAAAAACACCGAGGATAAGCTACATGTGGGACAAAACATGAGTCCAGACGTAGTAGATATGAGAGTTTGGTGTTTCCTAAAAATGAAACAAGGGGTACACGACATGTGAGGATACCCACACGACATGTGATCCCACCCCATATCTTGGTTGTGTCCCTAATGGTACAAGTTCACAATATATATATGTCCACATGGTATGTTGGGTGTTTATAGAGTGTCTCTGAGAAACTCTTGGTCATTCACATGCTCCTTGGAAATGTTCTTATAACCATCCCATGTCCATGTAATTTAGTATAAGACATGTCCATCCACATTGGGTTCTACTCGTGTATGTTCCCATGTCCATGTACTCTGACACATGGTGTTTATTTCGGAATTATTAGTTTTGTATACTCCCTAATTACACACTGGGCACCAGAAAAAGGTCACATGGTGTGTAATAATTATAATTATATGACCCCTAGTCATCATATCTAGGGACCAACACACCATGTGTTCTTCAAACTACATGGGGTGGAGTCACATTTTTCATAGAAACCCACATATGTACCCACACATTCAGATCTTAAATCACCATTTTGAATTCAACCTCGTTTATTCCTAGAAATTGTGGATCTAGTTAATTTTTTTTATCATTTTTGGTCTTTCAATGGATAGAAATCAAAACAACTTTGGTTTGTCTCTTCTTGCAGGCAGCACACAAATCATGCGTACTGGGTTCTTCCGCCCCCGATAATTTTTATTTAGATCATAAAAAGGATCAGCCATAACATGAAATCTATCTGAATGCATCCCTTATTTGTCAATTAACCCCTTACATGCAAATCTTTTAAAATTATGGGGGTTTGATTAGGCTTGGTACTACCTAGAAAAGTCGAACTGATACCTCTTAGGCCGATCGATGAAGAACATAAAAAATTTGTTATGGAAAAGAACAAAAATAATGTTTTAACAATTATTGACCAATAGTTCTTGTCCAGTGAACCCAATTGGGGGATCCATGGTTATAAAATAATTGAATAATCAATTAAATTTCAATACATGGGCACATGAAATTTGCCAAAGTTGGTGCATATTAAAGAAATAGATTTATATTTATGAACAATTTAATCAAATGAGGAAGAAACCCAAAAATGAAGAGTCCTACCTAAATATTTGATCATTTTTAATCATCGAACATTCTATCCAACAATTGAGAGGATTCATTTCCTTTAGTACGTATCTATCTATTTGGATCTTGAGTTTCATTGTCATCTAAATTCGATTTTTGTATAGAGAGGAAGAAGAACACTCTCAACCCTCTTAGGGTTTATACAGATAACCTTAGAGGAATATCTATAAAATGGAATTTATATATGGGATATATTTTGTAAATTTATTGAATTAATTGAATTAATAATTTATTTAATCCACTAAATTTACTACCAATGGACCTTTTATGTGAACATCCCATGCTGACCTATTTTAGGTTGCATCTAGGGTAAGAATTGCATTTCAGACTCAACTGTGTTATCAGATTTTTGATATGATATTTCATTTAAGAGATATCCCAATTTCATTAAGAAACTGTGCATGCCTGATATACAATATATTTAATATATTTATAAAATTAATTTCAGTCACACTTTTCCTTAAAATCGTAGGTCGTCTTAGCACCTAAATCTGAATATATATATATAGAAATATTCTAAAGTCCTTTAAAGAAAAAATTGGGTCACTACATTTTTTTTCAAAAGAACATTTTCATGAGTTCCCACATGCCTTGAGATGTCATTATGGTTTCTACTATTCTTGTAAATAGGTTTCAAAGGTTTTCATTGAGAACAGAATGATTTTCACTTGTAGAAATGTTTTATTCACGTTCTTAGAGTTTTATTATGAAAAATACAAACATATTTATTATTTATAATTTCTTTCACTAGACTTTTCATTTATTTCCATATCCCTAATTAGGATTTTTTTCTCATTCCACAGTTGCAGATGTTTTTCATTGGATTTATTTATGGGTAGAAATTGTATCATAGTCAATATTCTCACTATTTTGACTAGTTTTAAAAGAATCAAGTGTATTGAATGAAATAGAGGTACAAACTTAGAGCTCTGTTTTTGTGAAAAAAATGTATACCATATGAAAGTGTCCACTATCTTATGTGATTATTATCTATTTTTAAAAATATGTAAATTATAAAGATCATGAAAATTTAAGAAGGTGAAACCCCTGTTATAAATCATGTATTTATGATTCATTTATGTTCCAGGTCGTTATAATAGAATTGAATATTATGGATTCTGTTGTAGTCTTTACCCTTTCTTCTGAACTAGTTTTTATAATATATTTCACAAATCATAAAAAAATTTCCATTAGTAGTTTCAATAGAGTTACCTCTAGATTCCATCATCAATCCACGAGACACACTAATCTATCTAATAAAAAACACTCCTCTTAAAATTGAATTTTTACTCTAAAAAAATGCATAATAAACTCTATTAAACAAATATTAAATATATTTATGAAAATGACATACCATTAATAATTTTTCAATTTTACATTAATTTTTATTCGTATAACATGCATCTTATATCACCTATAATGGAAAAAAAATTCCACTTAAACCTCCAAATATATCAAGAAGAAATTAAATTTAAATTACTATAATTATTTATAATAAATCATCTAATAAAATCCCAATCCAAATTTTTGAAAAAAATTAGTTAAGTCACATTTAAAATAGTCAATGAAGCTCGATTCAAAGATACCCACTTAAATTTATCTATTTAATTCTTTATAAAAAAACCTAACAAGAAAGAAAACTCAACAATGCCTCATATAGCCCTTGACGACCATCCCTATTCCCTAACCATCTATTTCACATCTCCCTCCTTCCCTCTGATTCTGTAATAATGAGTGACCCAAAGTGGAGTTCGACATGCCTCCCCCTCCCCCTCCCATCTCACTTCCACCCCCTTATATTGGTGTTGTCTCCCTCTATCCCTCTATTTATCTCAATCCCTAAAATCTCATTTCTACTCTCTCCTCATAGGTCTATCTATCCCTACATCGTCTATCTATGATTTTCCTCTTGTATCTTCTTAGTGCATTTTTTTTTCTCACATCTCCATTATAGAGATGTGTTGTTGGCTTTTTTGGTTCATCATTTTTTTTGTGTTCATATGCATATACAATTTCTCCAAAATCATTGCATTGTTCTCTAAATTTATGCATTATTATTAAAATAATATTGTATTTTTCCATTTTTATATGTATATACATTATTTTTGGTTGTGTAGTAACCGCATAACAACCATATATTTACTCTTACTACTTAACAACCATTTTTCTCTAAATTCTCTAAGCCGATCCATTTTTCTAGTCACTACCTAACAACCTTTTTTGTAATCTCTCATCCAAACATTTATCTTATTTAGGATATCAAAATGAGTCCAATATATAACTATATATATGATATGGAACACATTTTTCTCAGAAGACTAAACTTAATATTGTTCAAGAACACTAGAAATATTCCCCTTCTCAAGAACATTCTTGATTTAGAGGAGGAGAATCATCCAGATGGAATGAATGCATTTATTTTAGGTTATGATCTATATCATACATGGGGTAAATAAGTGGAATCATTTAGCACTATTACATTTAACTCCACTTTTTATAAGCTGTAGTGTACGAATTCCTATTCGTTGAAACCTATAAGGTTATCTTCTGCATAGTCAGGGAATTCAGAAGTAGGAGTCACTCAGATTGATGGTAAGGTCTATGTACTTTCTATTAGATCTACGTTTTTACATGATGTTGTTCCTTTAACATATTTTTAGTTGTATTTCCCATTAAGGGACACATGGGAATATCTACATTACCCCCTAATATGATTGCTAAAGGCTTGGTTTAGTGAAAAGTTTAAATTAATTCCAGAATTTAATTATTATGTATAATGTTGAAGGCTGTCGGGTTTATGATATTAATACCAAAGAACAGAACAATTGGGTATTATTGGATATGCCTAACCGATCAACATGAAACACAAGAGAAATACTTTTAAGGTTGAAGGAAAATGCTTAAACACAAGATATGTTTTGTGCACCACAAAGTGAGATGCTTTTCAAGAGTAGTTTCCATTGATTTATATACACACATAAAGGAAAGACATATTTATAATGTAATTAAAATCACACAATATCCTTAATGAGCCCAAACTGCATTGAACCATAAATGAGGGAAAATAATGAGGGGTGGGAGAGAAATAATAGAGGAATTAATCCCCATAATTGAAAACAGTCAAAAATCACCCCTAATTTATGTGGTGTTCACTAAATTTCAAGAAAGTCAAACTTTTTTCAAAACTGAAAAAACATGCCGCACCTATGTGACTTCATGAGAATGTATTTGAACTATTAATCCTTTGAATCCTTATCATTGTTTTCCACTATCTTCTCTACAATGAATGTGGCATGCAGGTGGGAAATCTTGGCTCGTCATCTATAGTGAAGGGTAAATCACTATAGAACTGCACATGTAGTGCCAACATAGGTGGTGCTCTCATTCCTATAATGTTGTTGATGGTGTGAAACCAAAGTGGGGGTTTATGTGATCAATTTCAAGTGAATAGTCCATTTTGGAAGGTGGTAAAGTGAAATTATTTATGGTTGATGGCACAAGCATCTCCTTGATCATGTTTGGTGCTGAAAAATCTGTATTTCATGTGCTAGTGGGTGTGGGTAATGATATGTAGTCTCTAATAGTGTTTTTGGTCTTCATCATCCCTAGTATTCATGCCCTCGTGAGTTCAATAGTGAATGGATCCTCACTAGTCAACACACCTTATTCATCATGAAAATTCAAATTCCACTACTCCACCTAGACAAAGATGGTATCATCCATTACATGGACATACATTCTAATGGGGTTAAACACATAGTATTCCTTGGACCCAGACTCATACCAGACAAATATCATTGGCGTACTCTAATCATTAAACTTATTCAAGTGAGGTATCACATTCTTGAAATGCATGATGTATCTAGAGGTGTGGAGAAAGTGAAACACTAGTCATTTTATATACCAGGTCTTGTATGACACATCCAATCAAGGTTTTGTGTCAAAGATTTGTTAAAGATAAAAATGGCAGGGTAGACAGCCTCACCCTAGAACATTTCAAGAAGCCCCTTAGCCTTTAGCATGCTTTGATCCCTGGAAACCATGGTCTGATTGTGATTTTCAATGATATAATTCACTATTACAAAATATGCCTTTAAGAGTACTATAAATAGCCTTTATCCAAACTAGAAAAGTACTGACTATTTGAGTGATGTTAAAATCCTAGGACATTTATCAGCACTGAAAAGAGATGATAAAGGGGACATTTATCAGTGCTAACAAAAGTGCTGATAAATGGGACCTTTATCAATGATTTTAAAAGTGGTGATAAATGTCCCATTTATCATCACTTTTATTCAGCATTGATAAAGGAATCCATTATTAGTTATTAATAAAGCGTTGATAAATGACTTTTTATCAGTGCTGTAGAAGTGCTGATAAAGTAGACCTTTATCACAACTTCTCAAAGCACTAATAAATGTTTCTTTTATCAGTGCTTTTAAAATTATAGATAAATGGGTTCTTTATCAGAACTTTTTAAAAGAGATGAAAAAGGGCCATATGACAGTGTGCTATTACAGCACACCACAACACAAGAAGCACCAAAAACACTTGAGTAACAAACCAAAAACACACTAGATATCCAAAAACAAGTCCCCACATAGAATTTAAATGTAATGAAATTTAAAACACAAATACCAGAAAAAACACAATATTATAAACATTTAAAACATTGGTTTATAAAATTATATAAATTAAAATTATTACATACATTAAAAAACAATCCTAACTATGAATGATTCCATGATTTCTATTGACTTTCTTTGTCGAACTTCCAACACTGCATGAGCAGTTTCAAACAAACCACAAAAACTCAAAAAAAAAGAATCCACTTATATAAGAAAAAAATTATTATGTGATTAATAACAAAAATAAATAAATTAAACATAAATATGAAAAAATAAATTAATTCTATAGACAATGAATTTACTATGCAAACATCAATAATACCTCTATGATTTATTAAAGACAACGTTGTTTTTCTTCTTTTAAAGGCATGTCACAAGGAAAAAAATTTATTCCGAGGGATTAGTAACATCATCATGTGTAGATGATATTTTCTACATGAGTAGTCAAACATTTAATTTAGAGAATGTTTATTTAGTAGAGAACATATAATATTATGAGGAAAAACACAATATATTAAAAAATACTTTTACCCTCTCATTGAATTATCTTTATTTTTTTAAAGGGGTCATGTATTTGGTTCCTCTTTCAAGAATCCAAATCCCTTATTTGTGGTGCCCTCTAACATATAATACATTATCTACACTGGGACCGACATGAATTTATTGATATTTACTAATGAAAGGGTCATCCATGATTTAATTTTCATATGAGTCTACATTTGTTGTAGTCACCAGTAAGAAAACCAACCAATTATTGTTTATTGGATCAGAGATATAAAATATATTCACTGATTGTGATACCATTATGAAAAAATCGTATTTTCCCTTATAAATTTAAATTCACCTTCAGAAATCCCATTTCATCAACTTTAACTCCATTGATATTGTTAACCCATTTTCAATGGAAAATTGGAACATGAAATGTTATATAATCCAAATTTTATATCTATTATATAGTACCAAAATATGACATATTTTCATAAATTGGATTCCTATACTTGGAACCAGGCATGTGCATCACATTAACCACAAGAACAACATTTCTATTTTGCATCATACTAAATTCATCTTGTTTTTTTCATAGAATGTATAACCATTGATTACATAACCAATTTAAAATCTAACATCTTCATCCAATCCTCTGGATATCCATTGAATTCATTCAAAAATTGAATTACTATTTTCAAATCATTCCTTATAAATTTGATCTCTAAACCATCCTATAAACTATTGATTATGTGTACTTGATATCCATACTTCATCCCTTTATAGATTCAAATTTCTAATAATTTATTTGTTGGCTTCAATGTATGGATAAAAGTCTTTACTATTATGTAATATGTATAGATGTGCTTGATATCACTCTGTTAATGTAATTTTAACAATATTTCTTCTGAAAATTCCTTCACCCCTAAGGCATTTGCTATGATGAGACTTTGGGAAACAATGATTTCAACATCTGATAGGTAATCAGTACTAAATTTAATAGATTCTTTAATAATATATTGTTATACAATATAACCTTCTGGTTGACTTCGATTCTTGAGATAACTTTTAAAATCATTATATACCTTTTAATTGGGTAAATCTATCTACAATGGACATGACCACATAGTTGAACCTCTATGACCAAGTGAACCATTAGGTGAACCATTATATCAAGGAATGATGGTGGGAAGAACATCTCTAATTCACATAATATGATTTCAGTATCCTCATCCATGATGGGACACATCATTGGGGCTGAAACTTTATTACATATGGATTTGAAAAAGAATCAGAGTCCTATTAATGTATGACATAAATTTTGAGGTAGAATGCAATGGAAAGAAACAGACATTCAATCATGCATCAAAACAGGACAATCATGTGATTTTATTCCATGTAATGTCAAATAAGACATTGACACGACATTATTTATATTTGATGAATACCCCTGTTAAACTTTTACACCATTAAGGAAACGGAAAAATTGTAATTTTTTTCTTGTCTCAATAGAGTTTAGGATATCAGAGGAATAAATGTTCACATTTTACCCTTGACCAGTTCCAAATCATCCCTTATCTCCATTTCAATCATGTTCAACCTAGCCTTGATGCCATCTTTCATTTTTCTAGGAACATTTTGTAAAATTATAATAACACTATAAAAAACATTTTTTTCTATATGCATGACATCAAGAAAATGTATGATGTACAAACAACTCAAATATGGTAATTCAACAAAAACTAATATCCTCTTCCAATAGGATTTTGTAAGGGTTTTTGAATATGGTTTACTAAAAACAGTGTTAGTATTTAACACTTTTTTATATAGTTGATCTCTAATTGATGGAAATGGTGTTCTAGCTTGTTTTCTATTCTACTTGAATGCTACCATCTAGTATTGGTTTTTATATCATAGAGTTAATAATTTGGTTTCCCAAAAACAAAAGTTTTTGAGGAATTTTCAAACCGAACTGAGTATGTGCATTTTTCTAAAATTAGACACCCCGACATTCCTTTAATACTATAGCCTGATAAATTTTCATAAGAGGGGAAGTCATTTATCATTCCATACAATATAGAGCTCAATTTTAATTCATCACCTCGATGAGCATAATAAATAGTAACACATGTATCCCCCATCAATTTTATATCATCGATCAATGGACCCAAATAGACATCAATATCATTACCGAGTTTCATTTGTCTGGATATAAGCAAAGACAACATTATGTATTTTCACTTAATGCATAACCATGGAAGAAAGTTATAACGTACCAACATGATTGGACAAGTACTATGAGTATTACTCTGTACACCACAAGGATTTATTCTATATGTAGATAACACAAGATGAAAGTTTCTCATTTAATCTCCAAATTCAGGAAATGCTTAATCAATTTTCATCCACTAAGGAGAATCTAATTGATAATTTAGGTTCCAATATTTAATTATTGTATTTTCATTCCATGTTAATTGTATTAAAATTTCCTAATATTTATATAATCTTCTAAATAGTGTAATGATAGGAAAGTAACATACATATTTAAAAGGACTTGATTCATTTTTCTTGTATGGATCTACACCACACTTAGGGAATTTTATGAGTGAGTCATGGTGTGTGAACAACAATATGGAATCATTTATACAATCATTTATTATTTTATATACCATTCCCATTGAATGTAACATTATATTACCATCATATTCTCAGCATGGTAGTTCATTTTCTTCTGGTTGCATACCTTTTAGAAGACAAAGTAGTTCTATAAAGCTGGTGTCACTCCATCCGCTGTTAGCTTTAAAATTATATAACTTAAATACAGATGACAATGTTGTGTATTTAGTAAAACTGGTATGAAATGGTTTCATGGAACAACTGTTGAAATCATCAAATAACTTTGGAAAATCACAAAGGTCATCTTCAATTTCCATTTTCATTTCTTCCATGTAATCTCCATAATCTTTTATAAAGGTATTCATATCAAATGATTCATAAACCGTAGTATTCCCCCAATCAACATTGACATTCAGTAATCCCCATGTTTAGTCTAAATTTTTTATCTTTTATCTATACCATGAAAAATAAAATGTTTCTCCAAATCTTCCAAACTAATTTGTCTTGAATAACAACAACGTAAACATAGACATAGGATTTTAGAAGGGTCGTCTTCATGCTCTCTTACAAACATGATGAACTATTTAACTCCATCATTATACTTGTCAGCCAAACAATTAATGTACATCTATTTTTGGTTCATATCTATCCTATCGTGTTCATTAAAGATTAATTTTATATAATATTTATATAAATACACATAATATATTCATTATCAAAATCAAAGGTTATAAACAATTCTAATAAGGTAAACTCAACATTTGATTGTTTCAATGAATATCATATCCAATGAAAACTTCTAGAAGTAGTACAGACACTAACGCGTCATATTATACCAAAAATAGAATTTAAATTTGTTGGAATACCTTATACCTAATTATTAACCACGTAGAGAATGTGAGGGTGAGAAGGATTCCTATAAAAGGTACATAAGGGATGCATCATATTTCATATGAATCATGTTATTAGTTATGTCTATGATTTGATGATACAAGATAAGGACATGGATAGATAAAATATATTGAATCATATCAAATAATATGATAATGAGAGGAAGATAGATGTACAAAATAAATGATATTATCACTAAACATTATAGGTGTAATTAGGAAGATGGATAGTGTAATGACCCTAGTCAAAAATTACACTAGGTCAGATCATTGCGTGACCTATAATACACATGAAATTCAATACAAGATGGTTTAAACTTTGGGAGTAAAAACCATAAATAGGAGGTGGTCCCCCCAATATAAAAAATTATAACTAGAGGTCACACAAAATTCTAGCATTACCCTTGGGGTTAATGGACATACATACCTAAAATCATTTTTACCCAATATAGGCATACCTGTTAGAAAAAAAACTGTTGAAATAAATGATTCAATAGATATATATATATAGACACACATACATGTCACACAAGTTTAAAAACTCAATTATAGTCTATAAGAAATATAAAATAGATAAAAACCTGATATTCAGTGTCATATATAAAAACCGGTCATACATCGGTAGTAAATACAATCAACAGACCAAAATGTTTTCCATAAAAAACAAATCACAAAAAAATCAAAAACAAATAATCATAAAAAATATCATAAAAAAATTGTTGAAGAAGAAATAAAAAATAAATCAAAAAATAAACAAATAAAATCAGAAGGCCTACCTCGCTAAGAAAATATGAGACCCTATTTGGAAACCTTGGCAAGATTCATCCACTTCCATAGTATCTAGATCCTAAGTAGATCTTCTAGTTGTTGTGCGGAAGTGGATTCTCAAAGGCTTTGGTATGTGTGGATCATCTGGTTATTGGTGTTCCAGAAGGTGAATCTTTCGTTAGGATCATTCTGTGTTCCAATCATCATTGAATGGTTTCTGTGTGTAGTGTTTGGTGTGCTCCATTATCCAATGGTGATGGCTTCATTTTTTTGGGCTGGTTCTGGTAGTCACTTCTCTATTGAAGCCTTATTTGAACCCTTCACTACAATGTCTTCATGCTCCCTTCGTCTCTCTACCAGTTGTTCGGTTGAGTTGGTTGATAATAATCTATGGGACATTCATTCGTTTAATCATGGTTTCCCAGAAGTCAAACCCAACTCTTATTGCATGAAGTAGAAGATTTTGGTGGATGAAGATCTTTATTACGGTTGGTTTTAGTTGGATGGTCTGTTTTCCATCGTGATTTGTGGTTTATCCTGGTGTTGTGCAGATTTCTTCGTCAACACATGTTTTTTTGGTTGGAGGTGTCAATGATGTGGGTAATGGAGATGTATTCCTATGGTCAAGTCTTGAAGGTGTTCTAGAAACAATGATAGAGGACGACATGTATGACCAGGGATTTTGTGAAGTGTGTGATGGAGTTATGGTTTATTGATCTTGGCCTCATGATGGGGTGTGTTTTCTGAGGCGATTAGTTTATTTGAATCTGGTTTCGGTTGTTTCTTTAGGACATGAGTCAGTATAAGCATGGTTGGTGGTGGCTTCCATTCTATTGCGGTTGCCTAATTTTGTTTTGAATGTTGAATTTGGAAAGTTTTATAGCAAGTTGGTGTTCTTTTGTTTTTTGTTAATTTTTTGAGAGGGTTTTGAAGACTTGGTCCATGATAGTATGCTTGATTTTGGTCTTTTTGGATTTTTTTTGTGGAAGCTACTGGTTGTTTTTCAAGGAGAATCTCTCAAGGAATTTTCAGAGAAGAAATCATTCACATTCTCATAGCCATATAGATTGGGATATTTGAGAGGGTATGCCAATTTTTATCAGAAACAAGCACGTGCATCTCTGCATGAGATAGCTAGACCAGCGGCCATGCGATAATGGAGTCTTGAAATGTTAATCTAGATGATAGAAATGGGAATTTCCTATTTTTATGATCTGGGATGACTTCTTTTATGGTTTTTATTTTTTTTGAAATTGTTTGGGTTCACACTTAGACTTTAAAAGTGTCATTTAAAAAGTACAAAAAAGGATTTGGAAATAGTCGAGTGGTGTGATTTAAGATTCTATTCACCGAGGAGGAGCACCGACAGTGGGTGGCTTCTATGGAAATATTTTGATATCATGATGAGTTCACAAATGGTTATGGGTTTTAAAATATATCGGGACACTTTTATCAGTGCGTAAAAATTTGCACTGATAAAGAGAACTTTTATCAGTGATTAATACTTAAGTGATGATGAAATGACCCTTTATTAGTGATTATTTAGTACTGAAAATGAACTATCATTATCAGCACTAAAAATAAAGGATAAAATAAATCTTTATCAACACTATATTTATAGCACTGATAAATATTAATTTTATCTACGCTTCTTTAAGCATTGATAATGATTGTTTTATTAGTGCTAATTACGTAAGCGCTGATAAAGGATTTATAATTATAATTAAAAATAAAAATTTGTAAATATTTATATATACTTAATAAATATATATAAATATAAATATAGTAAATATATTACTTTTTAAATATATTTATTATAATTTCGCAATTATATATTTATAATTATATATATTTTTTAAAAAATAATATTTACACCATTATATATATTTATATAATTATACATATATATATATATATAATAAATATATATAAATATAAATTCAATAAATATGTTCATTGTTTAAGTAAATTGACTTGAAATTAAATAATTATTTAAATTAATATATATATATATATATTTACAATTGAATAAATACTTTTAAATAAATCATTATTTATTTATAATATATATATTTTTAATTGAATAAATAATTTTAAAGAAATATTTATTTATTTATAATTATAAATATATAATTTTATAAATATAGTAAATGTAAATTTATAAATATATTTATTTATAAATATATTATTAATAGTATTAATGAATATCTAATTTTAACTCTATGCATATATGTTAAAAATGGGAGAAATTGAATAGAGTAAGAATAAGTACACTTTAACAATATTTTAAAAATGGATAAGTTTACTGTGTGTGCATTGTATATTAAAATTAATTAATTATGTATATGTGAAATCAATATAACACACATTTGATCTTTGTTAAATTGAAATATCAAATGACATTCAGTTATATGTCTAACACTATTCAATAAGAGTCAATGTTTTTGATTCATATTAGTTCTTAATTATAAATCATTATTCAATAAATATATGACCATTTAAGGTAAAGTGCATAAATATTTTTAAATATATAAATAATGTTTATATACATTAATATAAATCAATATATTTAATATATACAGTTTAATAACATTAATTATCCTAATTTTCTAATTAATAAAATGTTTAAAATTTAATAATGTATAGTCAACCTAATCATTTTTATCAATAATTATTTAATTAATAAAATCCTTCATATTTTTTTAATAAATATTATTATTTTTTATTTATTTAATTATTTCAATTTATTTATTCATACCTTTATCAGCACTACAAAAAGCGCTTGTAAAATGTTAAATTTATCTATACTTTCTTTAGTGCTGATAAATATGTCATTTATCATAGTTTTGGCTAGGACTGATATATCCAATTTCAATTAAATGTTAGTTTAGTAGTAGTGATTTTTTAAGAATAGGGACTTGTGTGTTGTGTTGTTGTACGCCACACTCAGTACAATATTCACTAAATTCCACTGAAGTAAGATGGTCTCCAAATTTGGTGTAGATGACCTTCATCTTGGGCCCTATCTCCACCTCCACTATGGAATGAAATAATTTTATTTCCATTAGAGCCTAGTCCATGCTTGAGAGTATATTGAGACATATATAGCATCTCATTTCATCCATTATTAGTAGAAAGTAGCAGTTCCCACTTGGTGTCTTTGGCGTGATTGTCCCATAGAGGTCAATATGGGAAAGGTTAAGGACTTGTTCCACCCAATGCTTCTCTTTATTGGAGAAATATACTCGATTATACTTCATAGAAAGGAAACTATCATATAATTTTTCCACCTAATCAATCCATGGATTCCCTCGCACCATTTCATGTTGAGAGAGATTATAGAGATCCTGAAAATTTAGGTGTTCATTCCTTGTGTTCCAGCACTATTCCACCTCTGACCTCCTTGCAAAAAATCATGTAGGCTATGAAATATAGAGTCTTAGCTTGTATAAATGATTGGGAAACTTTTTTCAAAGGAAAATAGGCATCATTTCTTTTCATGGATCTTCATTATGCCTCCTTATATTAGTACCTAAAAAAATTCTCGTCAAGCTTCCTGATGCTGAGTATGTTGGTGGGGAGCCTCAGGATGAAGTACCCCTCTATGAGCATGTTGTTCTTTCCAATCTTATAGGTGATCAAGATCATCCTACACCCCATGATATTGATGACAGATCCATCACCAAACTTTATGTTTCTATGGATCCTAGAGTCAAATTTGGATAATACAGTGCGAGAACTAGTCATGTGGTTTTTGCATCGATGTCGTGGTTCTCTAAGTTGTCGTCGTAGAACTCTTTATGAGCATGTTGTCTAGAGACATTTACCTTGGCTAGACAAAGAGGATTACATTACGACAGTGGGGAATTAGAAGCAGTGGATCATGACAATGGAATATCTAGCATAATTTTTCACACCCTTTCTATAAAGAGTGTGTGATCATCCTCAATACTCCGTATTATATGGTCATTTCCCTATTTTATCCTATTACATCAATCTTTAGCCCAGTAAACCATATTTTCATAGTACCAATATTGGTCTATTGAGACATCATGGACACCTGCAGATCCCCTACCATCCCTTCATGGTTGTTAGTGGAACCATTTTATTATCTTGGAGTCATTGAAGGGTTCATCCCCTTATGATTTTCTTCATTTTTTCATCCCACTCCTCCTTGGTGAGGAGAAAATTACCTACCTAGTTGATGGTGGGCCCTAGATTAAAATAGTCCTCTTCCACTTTGAGTCTCCTTATTAACTCCTCTATAGAGAGAATTGAGATTTCAATAAGAATATCAATTGAAAAAAACATTTGGGAGAACTTATAGGTTATGATTCACAGGTACTTCTCAACAACCAAGTATTGAGGATCTGAATTGCCGAGGATTGTGAGTTGGTTGACTAAACCAATGGGACACATCAGAATGTTTTCCACTAATTTTATATTGTGAAAATAAATGACTTTTTACTCCTTATAGAGATTATGAGCATTGGCCTTTAGTATACGATCAATGTTGATGTGCATGTTCTTGATGGTGTACCATGATTCCTTGTAACATTCCTTGATAGAGAGTATCGAGATCATCTCTGGTATAAAATTACAGAGGATGGCATCTAGTACCATTTTATATTCTTTTAGTTCAACACCTCTAGTGTTGAAGACATCCCATAGTACACATTCACGAAGCATGATCATCATCATCATGGATAAGTCGTTGTAGTTTGCCTTCATGAGGATCAAATACGTCGTTGATCCCCAACCTCCTCCACTACCTGATGTACCACCAAAGGTATCATACCACCATTAATGAGGTCTCTTGGATGTGATAATTATGTCTGGGAGATTCAAGGATATTAGGGAATGAAGTGAGACATCATTCATTACGTAAACCGCGCCCTAATAACAATTGTTTAAAATTCCATACTGATCAAAAAAAAAAAACACAAGAAAAATACTTTGAACGTTGAAGGAAAATTCTAGAACACATGATATGTTTTGTGCACCACCAAGTGGTATGATTTTATGGAGAGGTTTCCATTACATTATATACAAAAATAAAATAAATACAAATTTAAAATGTAATTAAAACCACACATAAAACATAATGAGGTTAAACTATGTTGATCCATAAATGATGGAAAATAATGATGGGGAGGGGAATATAACGATGGAATTAATCCTCATTATTGAAATTAGTCAACAAGTATTGTAATCACTTGAAGAAAAATATTCATTGGACTCTAACCCATTTGAGTGCGATGTTGTTGCGATATACCGCAACATCATGATCATATACAACAATAAGCATGGAATGGTTATTTATTTTTATGATTTTAATTATTCTACCATTTTATTTAAATTTCTTGAACAACTAAATAATGTTATTGAAACTGATGATGTAGATTGTTGATCTTTCCATCACATATGAAATTCAAAAATGTGCAGTGTGTGATTTTTCACAATGATGAATTAAATTTGGCAATCAGTATAGCCATCATTCAAGTCAATATCTCTAGAAACATGGATATTGAAGGTGGGAACTATCTAGTTACTATTGATCTCTTGTGTCACCACACATTCAAGGCTGGTACTAAGGCTGAGTACACAATATTTTCATATTGTTTATCATGTATGTTCATTCTTCAACCTTCCTATTTTTTTTTCTTTTT
Organism: Viscum album; assembly: GCA_963277665.1. NCBI lineage: Eukaryota > Viridiplantae > Streptophyta > Magnoliopsida > Santalales > Viscaceae > Viscum > Viscum album. Next base: position 829,850,048 of record OY728141.1, on the reverse strand, counting down.
TGGTTTTCAGAATATCATTCAAAATGTTATGGTCTTTTATGTTTTTGACATATTTTTTTGGAATTAACTGGTCAATGTTATTTTCAATATTTTATTTTAAACCATTAGCACTGGGTAGGTAGAATTTAGTATAACACCCCAAGCTTCCACGATACACTTCTCCTTGAATAATACAATACCTTGTGTTGTACACAACTTTGAGTTCTAACTCACCACAATCAATCAAACTAGCCATTATGAATAGTAATAACCACTATTTGAAATTTTATAAATTTTATTTTTCAAAATGGACTTCATTTTTTGGATTTAGAATATCAAAATTTGCTTAGGGTTAATTTTTGGTATTTTTCTAAAAACTTTCAATTTTTGATAAATAGTAAAAAACACTATGTTATTGTTAGAAACTGACTTTTTATTTAATTAATTAATTATTTTATTTAAATTTATTTTAGGTAAAAATAGATACATAATACCTATATATTTTAAATGTAATTTATTTGTGTCATTTTATAATAAGTTTATATATATAAAATTTTATTGAACTTTTTACCGTCTTTTACCGACCTACTAGGAGTATTTGCAAATTTGCATAAAACATAATTTTACTACTTCTGTGAGTTGAATTTAAAAAATTAGAGAGACATAGTTGATATCAGTAAGTAAAATGTGGTTCAATAATGTAACACCCCAATCTTCCATGGTACGTTTCCCTTTGAATAATGTAATAGCTTTCATTATACGCAACTTCGAGATTCTAACACACCGTGACCAATCAGACTAGCCGTTGTGAATAGTAATACCCACTTTTTGAAATTTTATAAATTTTATATTTCAAAATGGAATTTATTTTTGGATTCGGAATATCAAAATTAGATTAAGGTGAATTTTTGGTATTTTTCTGAAAATTTTCAATTTTTGATGAATAGTGAAAAACACTGAGTTATAGTTTAAAAACTAATTTTTATTTAAATAATTATTTATTTTATTTAAAATTTTTATGTCAAAATAGATACATAATACCCATATAATCTCACTTTAATTCATTTGAGTCAGTTTATAATAATTTTAGATATATAAAAATTTTATTGACATATTCACCGTCTTTTACCCACCTCCTAGGAGAATTTACAAATTCACATAAAACATAATTTTACCGCATCTGTGAGTGGAATTTAGAATATCCCAGAGACACGGTTAATATCAATAAGTAAAATGTGGTTCAATAAGATGAAAATAATTTTTGGTAAATAGTAACTTTTTTACTTTTATTTACCACGGTAAAAAGTAAATAGGGTAATTAAGGGTAAAAATGATATTATTATTACCCTAAAACATATCCTAATTCTATTGGATAAGTTTAATTCGACCAAAAACAACCTTAGGAATAAAATGTGATCCTTTAGGTCCACTTGGATTAAATTATTACATTTATTATTATTTTATTTAAAGAAGAGTTAAAAGTGTTAAAATCAAAGTTTAATAACTAAAACATTTTTAATATGGGGTTATATATAACATAAAATCGACTAAAAATATTCATTATAAAGATAAAAAGATTTCATCCATAATTTTATTTTATTTATAATTTTTATACAATCAATAATTAAATTTATTTATGACACAATGATGATGCAATAATTACCATATTAATGAAATATTAAGATAATTGATATTATAAATATCCAAATAAATGTAATTTGAGACTTTTAATGAATTAAAATTATTTTCTAGGTTAATATGACATGTTAGGATTGATTAAATAATTTTTTTTCAAAGTAATAATTTCTGTTATTAATTTAACAAAAACTAAATACCAAACAGTTTCAAAATTGACATAAAAGAGTTTTTAAAACAAATATTATATTATTAATTGATATTATATTGCTAAAAATATAAGGTTCATCCAAAAGACTTATATAATGATATTTTTATCATTAATTAACCACTTGGGGTTCTCTTAGAAGTATATAGTATGTTTATTAACCATATAATATAAAAATACAAGGAGACATGGTAAATGTCAAACTATATAACTAAGAGTTAAATCTAAACGATAAAGTTAATATAGTGACCCAAATCTATATAAAACCTATTGGTTGAGTGGTTTTAGACCCATCCCCAAATTATCCTTTAAATAATCAATTTTGGATCCATTATAAACCGGAAATGATTTTATTATAAAATAATATTTCTAGCTTTTCCTAAGGTGCCCCTCACCCCTCTTATAAAAGGGCACTCCCCCTTCTCTCTAATTCACACCTTTGAAGTCATTTTTCTTGGTCAAAAACTGACCAAATAACCTATAAACTATCCTACCTTCATCCTAGAGGCCATCATTTAGTCATAAATCCATCCTAAGGAGCCCTTTTGATCAAATCAAAAGGAAGAACCTGAAGAAGAGGTAAATATTTTTTCACCTCTTCGAAGTACCTTTCTTCTTCCAATTCCTCTTTATTTGGTATTTCCATTATAAAATAATAACTCTTGTATCTTATATATACTGTGATGTTATTATAAATATGGTAAAACCATATTCATTATTCTATACATCCTTTTAATGACATGTCACCATACGTGTGTACGTACCACTTACCGTCTCCACGTTGTGGTGTAATTGTTATTCAATACATTATTATTTGGATGGGTACAATAATGATGTGTAATTGATGTAAATAATAAATATAAAATGATAATTATTATTCATATATGATATACCATCCAATTATATATTATTTTAATATCAAAATAATGATATTGTCGCTCGTGGGTACGTACGGATTACCGTCTCCACGAACGCGATGAGATTCATTCCCCATCGTATCCATTCAAGACTAATTTTCATTTGATGATTAAAAATAATGTTTAGAGACTTTATATAGTTTTGGATATGAATATGATACATCCCATCCATAACAAATATGACTCACATAACAAAGAATATAAAGGAAAATGAATCTGTTAACACCCAAAACGATGATAATACTAAGATATTAATAAAAAAGAAATGTTAAAAGATTATATATGATATCATATTAATGTATATGATTATTGTATAATTTCATAATAATCATTTCAACATTATACAGGAGGTTAACCTACCCTCTAACAAGGTAAAAGTACAATGTAAGGGGTTTCTTATCTAACTTTTAATTCCGTGAGATTTCCATTGTTCACCACTTATTTATTGCATGTGGTGTGTGTACTTACCATTATTGTATTAATTGTGTAATATAATTTAATTTATGGATATTTACATAATCATTGTATGATCCTTATTTCATGGGTGTATTTTTTGTAAGTTACCAAATCGATAAGGGAATTTGAAATTTCAATTTCCACACATTCGGCTTTACGCATACTTCATTAATTATTTTACTCCAAGATTATGTGTGGAATCACTATTCATTTGCTTATGTCATAATTTCCACTTACCTTTACTTGGATATACTTTTTATACAAATAATCACTCCATTGATAAATTCTCAAGTCATCGATATGAACTTGATACGAGTAAGTGTAACCCAATCTCAATTTGTTGAGTTAAGCATCCCATTCATTGGTGTTGTTTTTACAAGAATATGTGTTAATGTCCTCTGATTGATTTACAATAAATATCCAATAATATTGAGTTTATTTATATTTTTCACACAAAATTATGTTGTTCATTTATCCTTAACCTAAGGATATGATCTTTATAAGAGATTTCATCTCAATTTACATTCCATTGAGACTTCTTTGTTGTTATACACCAAATCACTTTTATATGTTATATATAATATAATTTGACGTAGTATATCATGAATCCCTTTATTCTCATGATATTATAAAGTTTTTATTACCTCATTTATCTTTATTCGAGTATCTATCCTTTGTTTAGGAACTCTAACTAAAATATCATTTTAAATGTTTTAAAGATTTATCATTCTAAAATTTTCTCATTAATGTCCATGTTTTAAAAAAGGTTTTAAAGATTTATTTATATGGATATTAAAGTTTTAAAATTAAAACTCCTTTTATAAGTTTCAATGTGGTATGGGGCACTTTAATTCAAAAATCTATTTTGAACAGCTTCTTGATAAATAGTGAGACTTTTAAATGTTTTCATGAAAAATGGGGATATTTCTCTCAAATAGTTTTGATGATTATTTTCATATATGTCGATATCCTTCATTATTCTTGATTGAGGTTAATATGTTACAATACAATCTTTGATATTGTACTGAATGAGTTATGTTTGACTGTGGATGTGATATTTTTATACCATTCATGGTTTGTGGATAAACTATAGACATTTCATATGCAAGTTTTAATACGGATGTTTAGATTATGTTTCACCCATTTCATATGAGGAATGAATTGGACTTAGTAAGTGATGGGTTGAACCTGATATTTCTCCTCGATGCATCGGTAGGTATCATGAGACAAACTAGTGTCTTGGAATAAGGCCTTGACAATATCTTATTTGTAGTCTTGGCACAAGGCCTTGAATATGTGGTTATGATGTCCGACATTATGCATTCCATCATTATGAGATTAGATATTGATATTTCATGTGATTATTCAAATAGTTGAATACCCATGTGAGTAAGTAAATGGAATTATTTGATTTTATCATTTCAATATTATGCTGAAGTTCGTGTTTAAAAATCTTTTTTTTAGTCTTATACATTTCCTTAAATGTTTATGCTTATTTATGAATGTTTTCTCTATATTTTTATCTTTTCTGAGAATCTCATCTCACCCCTTTCTATGTTTTATTTTTCCCAGGATGAGAAAAAGTATATTATGACTGACCTGTAGGGATAGTATATGGGATCTCATTGTTGTATTTGAAATAATGTTGCTATAGTCTTCCACGTTAAATTGTATCTCCAAATGTCATCGAATACTCTTAAAGTCACATACTTAAAAGTAAATAACCTAATCACATATTCTCTCTTATAGATTAATCATTTCCATAAATAACCCAAATCACTATAAATCCACAATAAAAAAACATAGATAAAAATCCACCATTACTCCTCATATGAAATCCCATAGTATTATATTTTCCTTAGGCATATAGTGTTCCCAACCGAGCGAATGTCTTCCAAGATAACATTTATCACTTAATCACCAAATCATTTTCCTATACTAAGGGTATTCATTAGATAAGACATAAGATCCCAAATAAACTTATTATTGATCAATAAAATCATTTAACTAAAAATAATTAGTCACACTAACCAGGGACTTCACGTAGTCCAGTGGTAGGTGATAAATCCCAATCACACTCTGGTTGTGGGTTCAATTCCCACAGCTTTGTCCCACGCGATGGGTTGTCACACGATCTGCCTGTTGTCCTTTTTCAAAAACTATATTTCATAACATTGCCAAAATGAGATAAATTCCTCAAAATAACCATAACATAATTTAACCACAAATGTTATCTCATACCTTTCATTTTCACCCAAAAATATAATAACTTTTAATTGCCTCAAATTAAAGGATCATATAAAACCAAATGGTTATTTATAACTATATCCATATCATAAAAGATAATTCTTCCTCAAATATCATTTTCACATGATAAATTGCAGGGTTACACATATAAGAGAAAATTCATCCAAAGTAATCTCAAAAACAAAGAGCACTAATTCCATTAAACATTTTGCCATCTATTTATTTCCACATAGTTTCTTACTTGACCAAGTGGTTATCCTATAGAATAGGGCATTGACTTGGGTGATTCCAAGGTCCCTTACATTTATGAAAAATGAACGTAATTGGAATCATAGGATCATTTTTAGTTTCTTCCATAGTAATTTTTATTTTTCCCCAGCAATTATTTACATTATGATCTTATTTCCCGCACATAAAGCATTTATTTGTTCCATTGAGACACTTTCATGGGTGTCTCCTTCCACATTTTTAGCATGATGGAAATTGATATTTCTTCTCTCCATGGTCACTACAGCTGGAGTTCTTATCATTAACTGCCTTTCTCTTCATTGTTGAGTCTGGGAGTTGGTTAATATATATGTTGTTGATCATATTTTTGGAAAATTTATTTGGAATGAAGACAATATCTTTTATTCCTATCAATATTCCATTTCGTTTTTCATTTACACCATTATTTCCACCTTGTACATCATGTTCAATGTTACTATGACTTCCTTGGAATCCAGCCATTGACTAAAACCAGAAAGCATTGCGTGAGTTACATTAGTCATAAAATCATTTAGAGAATATCGTGACACCGTATTTTCAATTTGAAACACCTTAGTATTAACCAAGGTCATTTATTTTCATCTTATATTAAAATCCTTCAATTTGAAACACCTTACGCAACTTCAAGATTCTAACACACCGCGACCAATCAAACTAGCCGTTATGAATAGTAATACCCACTTTTTAAAAATTTATAAATTTTATCTTTCAAAATAAACTTCATTTTTGGATTTGGAATATCAAAATTACCTTAGGGTAAATTTTTGGTATTTTTCTGAAAACTTTCAACATTTGATGAATAGTGAAAAACACTGAGTTATAGTTTAAAACCAAATTCTTATTTAAATAATTATTTATTTTATTTAAATTTAATTTAGGTCAAAATAGATACAAAATACCTATATAATCTCAATTTAATTCATTGGAGCCAGTTTATAATAATTTTAGATATATAAAATTTTTATTAAACTTTTCACCGTCTTTTACCCACCTCCTAGGAGAATTTTCAAATTCACATAAAACATAATTTTACCACTTCTGTGAGTGGGATTTAAAAAATTCTAGAGACACAGTTGACATCAGTAAGTAAAATTTGGTTTAATAAGATGAACATAATTTTTGGTGAATAGTAACTTTTTACTTTTATTTACCAAAATTAAAAGTAAATAGGGTAATTAAAGGTAAAAATGATATTATTATTACCCTAACACATGTACTAATTATATTGGATAAGTTTAATTCAACCAAAAACATCCTTAGGAATAAAATATGATCATTTAGGTCCACTTGGATTAGATTATGACATTTATTATTATTTTATTTAAAGAAGAGTTAAAAGAGTTAAAATCAAAGTTTAATAACTAAAACATTTTTAATATAGGGATATAAATAAGATAAATTAGACTATAAATATTCATTATAAATCTAAAAATACTTACTACATAATGGATAAAATCATGGGTAGTACGCACACCAGATGCAATAAATAAGTGGTGAACAATGGAAATCTCACAATATTAAAAGTGAGATAAGAAACCACTTACTTTGTACTTTTTCCTTGGTCGATGGTAGGTTAACCACCTGTATAATGATGAAATAATTTTTATTAAATTATAAAAGAATCATATACATTAATATGATATAATATATGATCTTTTAACATTGCTTGGTTAATAATATCTTAGTATTATCGTCATTTTGGGTGTTAACAGATTCGTTTTCCATTACATTATTTGTTAAGTGAGTCATATTTGTTATGGAAGGGATGTGTCTTATTAATATACAAAATTATATAAAGTCTCTAAACATTATTTTTAATCATAAAATTAAAATTAGTCTTGAATGGATACGATGGGGAATGAATCTCATCGCCTTCGTGGAGACGGTAATCCGTACGTACGCACGAGAGACAATATCATTCTTTTGATATTAGAATAATATATAATTGGATGGTATATCAAATATTCAGAATAATTATCATGTTATATCTATTATTTACATCAATTACACATCATTATTATACCCATCGAAATAATAATGTATTGAATAACAATTATACCACGACGTGAAGACGATAAGTTGTACGTACGCACGTATAGTGACATGTCATTCAAAGGATGGATAGAATAATGAATATGTTTGTACCATATTTATAATAATATAAAATTATAAAGAATATACTGGAGCTATTATTTTATAATGGAAACAACAAATAAAGAATAAGTGGAAGAAGAAAGGAACTTGAAAGAAGTGATGAAATATTTACCTCGTTTTCATGTTCTTCCTTTTGATTTGATCAAAAGGGCTTCTTACGTTGGATTTTTGACTAAAGGAGGGACTCTAAGATAAAGGGAGGACAGTTGAGAGGGTATTTGGGCAGGGTTTGGCCAAGAAAAATGTCTTTGAAGGTGTGAATTAGTGAGAAGGTGGAGTGCCCTTTTATAAGAGGGGTGAGGGGAACCTTAGGAAAAGCAAGAAATATTATTTTATAATAAAATCATTTTTGGTTTATAAAGGCTAAAAAATAGATTATATAAAGGATAAGGTGGGTATGGGTCTAAAACCACTTAACCAATAGGTTTTAGATAGTTTTGGGTTACTATATTAACTTTATCTTTTAGATTTAACTCTTAGTTAAATAGTTTGACATTTACCATGTCTCTTTTTATTTTTATATTATATGGTCAATATACTTACTATATACTTCCAAGAGAACCCCAAGTAGTTCAATAATGATAAAAATATAATTATATAAGTCTTTTGGTTGAAACTTAGATTTTTAGGAATAAAATATCAATTAATAATATAATATTTGTTTTAAAAACTCTTTTATGTGAATTTTGACACTATTTGGTATTTTGTTTTTGCTAAATTCATATTAGCGTTATTACCTCGAAAAAAATTCATCTAAACAACCATAATATGTCATATTAACCTATAAAATTAGTTAAATTCATAAAAAGTCTCAAATTAAATTTATTTGGATATTTATATTATCAATTATTTTAATATTTCATTAATTATGTAATTACTGTATCATTATTGTGTCATAAATAAATTAAATTATTTAATCTCAAAAAAATATAAATAAAATACAATTATGTAGGAAATATTTTTTATTTCTAATAAATATTTATAGTCGAATTTATCTTATGTATAACCATATATTAAAAATGTTTTAGTTATTAAACTTTGATTTTAACTCTTAACCTTTATTTAAATAAAATAATAATAAATGTCATAATCTAATCCAAGTGGACCTAAATGATCATATTTTATTCCTAAGGTTGTTTTTAGTCGAATTAAACTTATCCAACAGAATTAAACATGTGTTAGGGTAATAATAATATCAATTTTACCCTTAATTACCCTATTTACTTTTAACCGTGGTAAATAAAAGTAAAAAGTTACTATTCACCAAAAATTACTTTCATCTTATTGAACCACATTCTACTTACTGATATCAACCGTGTGTCTCTGATTTTTGAAATTCCACTCACAAAAGAAGTAAAATTAAGTTTTATATGAATTAGTAAATTCTCCTAGGAGGTGGGTAAAAGACGGTGAAGAGTCCAATAAATTTTTTATAAATCAAAAATTATTATAAACCCACACCAGTGAATTAAATTGATCTTATATAGGTATTATGTATCTATTTTGACCTAAAAAATTTAAATAAAATAAATAATTATTTAAATATAAATTTGGTTTTAAACTATAACTCAGTGTTTTTCACTATTCATCAAAAATTGAAAGTTTTTAGAAAAATACCAAAAATTCACCCTAAGCTAATTTTGATATTACTAATCCAAAAATGAAGTCCATTTTGAAAGATAAAATTTATAAAATTTTAAAAAGTGGGTATTACTATTCATAATGGCTAGTTTGATTGGTCGCAGTGTGTTAGAATCTCAAAGTTGTGTATAACGCAAGCTATTACATTATTCAAAGGGAAACGTACCGTAGAAGCTTGGGGTGTTACATTATTCCCCCCTTTTGAAAATTGTGTCCTCATAATTTTTATAATTGGTCTTGAGAACCTAATTAAAAGTCCCACATCTAAAAAAGAGTCAATAAAACTATCACTTTAAAAGAAAGAAAGAGAAGTAGGATGGTCACTCAAGATAACCCATACTTATATACCATGTAGGAAAACATGGGTATGGAAGATAAACTAATTGCCAAGTTCTGATGGAGAGCGATAGAAAAAATGATCAGGAGAAAGTTAACAACAAGAAAACCACAAACTTATGATGGGACAAATGGTCATTAGTTTTCCAGTAGGAAAATTAAAAGAACAACGTTTTTTTAAGTCACATTTCATAAAGATGGGGAATTTATTTATGAGTTTGACCAAGAACATAAAGAGATATACTTAATTTTTAAGTAGAGTTTCATTCTTTAATTAATTTATACTACTAACTAATTTTTTTAAACGATGAGTATTCAAGATGACTTGGTCACACCGGAAGAGCTAGAATCAACTTCTAGAGAATCACATGATTCACAAAGGATAAAATATATATTTACCTTGTATTTAAAGATTAATCAAAACCAAAATGGAAAGTATAATATCATATGATCCCCCAAATGATATTCCTTTAGATAAAGAAGCACTAATCTTAATTTCTAAAATTAAACCAAAAATAACCCAAAGTTAAATAAATACCATTCAATAAACAATTGTCCTTAAAATCCTTCAATATAATGCAAACTAATATTGAAACCCAAAACCTAGAATAATTTGGTTATGTAGTCTTCAACGTAAAATTGTATCTCCAAATGTCATCCACTACTCTTAAAGTCACATACTTAAAAGTAATTAAGCTAATCACATATTCTCTATTATAGGTTAATCATTTCCATAAATAACCCAAATCACTATAAATCCACAATAAATACATAGATAAAAATCCACTATTACTCCTCAAATGAAATCTCATAGTATTCTATTTTCCTTAGGCATATAGTGTTCCCAATAGAGTGAACGTCTTCCAAAATAACATTTGTCACTTCATCACCAAATAATTTTTCTACACTAAGGGTATTCATTTGATAACACATAAGATCAAAAATACACTTATTATTTATAAATAAAATCTTTTAATAATTATTCACACTAACCAGGGACTTCACGTAGTCCAGTGGTAGGCGATAAATCCTGATCGCACTCTGATTGTGGGTTCGATTCCCACAGCTTTGCCCAACGTGACAGGTTGTCACATGGTCTGTGTGTTATCATTTTTCAAAAACTATATTTTATAACATTACAAAAATGAGATAAATTCTTCAAAATAACCATAACATAATTTAACCACAAATATTATCTCATACCTTGACTTTTCATCCCAAAATATAATAACTTGTAATTTCCTCAAATTCAAGGATCATATAAAACCAAATGGTTATTTATACCTATATCCACAAGAGAAAAGATAATTCTCCCTCAAATATCATTTTCACATTATAAATTGCAGGGTTACACATATAAGAGGAAATTCAACCAAAGTAATCTCAATAACAAAGAGCACTAACACCTTTAAATATTTTTCTATCCATTTATTTCCACATAGGTTCTTCCCTGACCAAGAGGTTATCCTATAGAATAGGGAATTGACTTGGGTGGTGCTAAGGTCCCTTAAATTTACGACAAATGACCATAATTAGAATCTTAGGATCAATTTTATTTTCTTCCATAATACTCTTCATTTTTCCTTGGCAATTCTTTACTATATGCCCTTCTTTCCCACAAATAAAGAATTTCTTTGTTCTATTTAGAAACTTTCCTGGGTGTCTCCTTTCACATTTCTAGCATGATGGAAATTGATCTTTCTTCTCTCCATGGTCTTTACAGTTGGAGATATTATCATTCACTGCCTTTCTATTCTTTATTGAGTCCGGGAGTTGGTTAATATATATGTTGTTGTTCATATTTTTGGAAAACTGATTCTCCATGAAGACAATATCTTTTACACATATCAATATTTCATTTTGTTTCTCATTTCCACCACTATTCCCACCTTGGAAATCATGTTCAATGTTATTATGAATTCCTTGGAAACCAACCATTAACTAAAACCAGAAAACATTGTGTGAGTAAGAATAGTGCTAAAATTATTTAAAAAATATCATCACACCTTACTTTCAATCAGAAACACCCTAGTATTAACCAAGGTTATTTATTCTCATCTTATATTAAAATACATAAATTGTTTTGTAATGATAATGTAAATTATCCTAAGCATATCCCTAGGGAGTGTCATAACCAAGAGTTTAACAAGGTCCGTTGTCGTGCACCAGTCCCCGTTCGAGTATATCTCAAAGTGATGTTTTCGGGTTTTATCCCTATGTAATAATGCACCGCCTCTGGGTAATTGGGGTCGGGGCGTTACAGTTGAATTCAAAGGAAGTTTTGCAATAACCTTGGAAACAAGATTTAGATAAACTCTGATTAGAGCACATTACGATAAGATAGACTTTGAGGATTAGTATAGAATAACTTCCTAAAAATTTGGTAATGTAGAGATTTTGTGAGTTTTCCAAGAAAATACATCCCTGTTTGGATACGAGCAGGTTGAGGCGGCTCTAGTACAGATGTACCTAGGGGTAAAATCCAAAAACACCACTTTGAGCTAGACTCGAAATGGAACTGGTGCACGACAACGGGACTTGCTGCACTCTTGGTTACGACACTCCCAGGGGATATACTTAGGATAATTCCCATTTTCTTTACAAATCATTATGAAGAACTTACGAGTATATACCTCCTCAAAGAAACTAATTTTATGGATTATATCCATAAACTGTTCAATTTATGTTAGGTATTTTATAAGTTTGGAATTATTCATTACAATTCCTAAACTGACCTAGTGTATGCCATTGTTTAGAAATGGTGCCCAGTAGAAGGAATGTGAACTCCACCAATACGTATGATCCAAAGAGTAATAAGGATCATATATTTCAGGGTATTAAGACAAAATTTAGAAGGGAAGTAGTCTCCCATGTATTCTCAACATATGAAGAAATAGTATCATGTGTTAATAAGATAAGTAAAGAATTCTTTGAGTCCTATGGATTTGAAGGGAAGAAAAAGAAGAAAAGGATGGAAGAGAGAAAGATGGATAAAGGGAAGAGGAAAAGAAGGATTTTCCCATATATGATAACTGTGGAAAGAATCATCTTGGTAAATTCTTGAAGGGAATGTGAGTTTTTTATAAGTGTGGAGAAAAAGGACACCAAGTACATGATTGCATGGGTAAGAAATTTTTTTCTAATGTACAATGCTTCATCTGCAAGGAGTTGGGACAATATGCGAATCAATGTCCATATCATCAGAGTATACCCCAAATGCTATTATTGGATAAGAATAAATTTCTGATACTACTGAATATAAAGATTAATGATTAAGAGTTGTTATATTTTCATTAAAGTATTGTGTCATTTGAGTTTTTTATTAAAGATGTACTGGTTATATGAATTAATGAAATAAATAAATATTGTACTGCCATACTATTTCCTTGTGAATTTGAGATTATATGGTCCTAGTACTAAGGTAGTAATTTTGGAATAAGATATGGTTGATTTGGATAAATTATATTGGATATTCTAGACTATCTTGGAACTGATTAATGGTTTGTTCATTTCATTATTGAAGGAATATTCAAAATTTTGGATATAAGGAATATATCCAGTATTATATAAAGGATATGGGAGCATTAATGTAATCAATAATGTTTTATGGTAATTAATGGTGTGACCATGTTATAAAATAATAAACGATGAAGGTGTTCACATATTATTACATGAAAATAAGAATCTTCATTGTGTTTAACTTCCTTATAAATTTTGGACTGCGAGTTTGGATAGAAGTATTTGTATAATTCTAAATGTTGTAATAGATTAAGTTTGAAATTGGATATTATTGTTGAGGTTATTTTTGGATTGTTATAAAAAAGACAACACACAGACTGTGTGACAATCCATTGCCTCAGACAAAGATGCAGGAATCGAACCCACACCATAGTGCGATTGGGATTTATCTCCTACAACTGGACTACATTAAGTCCCTAGATGGTATAATCTAGTTTTTTTGAAGGGTCTGATAGGTGAATTATAAATTCATTATTTTTGGAATCCTATACGATTAGGATAAATAGAATAGTTTTTTTGAAATCTTTTGGAGTGAAAGATGAGGTTATGATAAGAATTAGTTAAAGGATGTAACTCTACTTGTCAAGTATATATATATATATTCCCACTTATTAAGACTAAATTTTATTAACCCAATTTTTGAAATGAGTTTTCCACAAAGGTATTTTATATTTTCAACCTTTTATTTTTGAAGAACAATTTCAAATTGTGAGGATGCAATTTATTGAAGGAGGAAAGAATGTAACACCCCATGATTTCAAAGTACATTATTTCTTCAAAGTAATTCAATAACTTGCACTACATGAAACACTGAGTTCAAGCGCATCACGAATTACCAAACTAGCTGTTCAAAAGCAGTTATGGATAGTATTAATTGAATTTTGAACTATATATAATCCTTATAATTGTAGAAACCATATTATGAGTTTCTTAGACAAAATATAAGAACTAATTCATTTTTTTTCAGATAAAAGAAGTATTTTTCCAAAAATGCAATTTTACCGCCTTTTAATGGTGAACCCTTTCTAAATTCAATATTTGATACTTTTATATATTAACTTTGACAAAATAATCTTCTTATTTAGAATTGGGACATAAGAATTTAGTTTCAATTTTTGTTTGGTGTTTTTCTGATAACTTTCTTATTTGTGTGAATAGTGAAAAATACTATATTTTAACTAAAAAAAACATTTTTAATGAAAATAATTTATAGTGTTAAATTATACATTTAAATGGTTTGGAAGTATTAATAGATTATATTTTTACCATTTAATCCAATTCTGGTCATTGTAAGTAATTTCACTTTGAGATTGGACATAAACAAATGTCAATCTTTTGATAGTTATTATTTCTTAAAAATACGCCTTTTGGTTTTGACAACAGGAATTAATTTTAAATTAATAAATGAAACTTATATGTTTTTAATTTGGTAAAATAGACTTCATTTTTTAATTTTTAATATCAAAATTATCTTAGGGATAATTTTTTGTATTTTTCTATAAACTTTCAAGTTTTGATGAATAGTGAAAAACACTGAGTTATTGTTTAAAACCGACTTTTTATTTAAATAATTATTTATTTTATTTAAATTTATTTTAGGTCAAAATATATACATAATACCCATATATTTTCAATGTAATTCATTGGAGTCATTTTTAAAAAATATTAGATATATAAAACTTTATTGAACTTTTCACCGTCTTTAACCCACCTCCTAGGAGAATTTGTAAATTTGCATAAAACTTAATTTTACCGCTTCTATGAGTGGAATTTAAAATATACAAGAGACACGATTGATATTAGTAAGTAAAATGTGGTTCAATAAGATGAAAATAACTTTTGGGGAATAGTAACTTTTTACTTTTATTTTCCACGGTTAAAAGTAAATAGGGTAATTAAGGGAAAAAATGATATTATTATTACCGTAACACATGTATTAATTTTTTTGGATAAGTATAATTAGAAAAAAAACAACCTTAGGAATAAAATATGAACTTCTTTGGTCCACTTAGATTATATTAGGAAATTTATTATTATTTAATTCAAAGAAGAGTTAATAGAGTTAAAATCAATGTTTAATAACTAAAACATTTTTAATATAGGATTACACATAAGATAAATCCGTCTATAATGATTAATTAGAAAACAAAAAATATTTCCTACATAATAGTATTTTATTTATATTTTTTATACATTAAATAATTTAATTTATTTATGACACAATGATGATGAGGTAATTACCTAATTAATGAAATATTAAAATAATTGATATTATAAAGACCCAAATAAATGTAATTTCAGACTTTTTATGAATTAAACTAATTTTATAGGTTAACATGACATATTAGGGTTGGTTAGATGAATTTTTTTCGAAGTAATAATGATTCTATGAATTTACCAAAAACAAAATACCAAATAGTGTCAAAATTGACATAAAAGAGTTTTTTAAAAACAATATTATATTATTAATTGATATTATATTCTTAAAAATACATGGTTCAGCCAAAAGACTTATATAATTATAGGTGTATCATTAATTAACCACTTGGGGTTCGCTTTGAAGTATATAGTAAGTTTATTAACCATATAATATAAAAATACAAAGAGACATGGTAAATGTAAAACTATTTAACTAAGAGTTAAATCTAAAATATAAAGTTAATATAGTGAACCAAACATGTCTAAAACATATTTGTTGATTGGTTTTCGACCCATAAACACCTTAGACTTTAAATAATACATTTTTGAGCCACTAGAAACCGAAAATTATTTTATTATAAAATAATATTTCTAGCTTTTCCTAAGGTGCCCCTCACCCCTCTTATAAAAGAGCACTCCCCCTTCTCTCTAATTTAGACCTTCAAAGCCATTTGGATCATCCAAAATCTACCCAAGTACCCTAAAAACTATCCTAACTTAATCTTAGAGGCATTAATTTAGTCATAAAGCCAACCTAAGGATCCCTTTTGATCAAATTAAAAGGAAGAACCCAAAGTAGAGGTAAATATTCCATCACCTCTTTAAAGTTCCTTTCTACTTCCACTTCCTTTTTCTTTGTTGTTTCCATTATAAAATAATAAATGCAGTATCTTCTATATAATTTAATGTTATTATAAATAGGTTATAACCAAATTCATTATTCTATCTATCCTTTGAATGACATTTCACCATACGTGCGTACGTAGGGATTACCGTCTCTACGTCGTGGTGTAATTGTTATTCAATACATTATTATTTGTATGGGTATAATAATGTTTAGTAATTGATTTAAATAATAAACATAACATGATAATTATTCTGTATATATGATATAACATCCAATTATATATTATTTTAATATCAAAAGAATGATATTGTCGCTCGTGCGTACGTACAGATTACCGTCTCCACGAACGCGATGAGATTTATTCCCCATCGTATCTATTCAAGACTAATTTTTATTAGATGATTAAAAATAATGTTTAAAGACTTGATATAATTCTATATATGAATAATATACATCCCATACATAACAAATATGACTCACATAACAAAGAATATAAATGAAAATGAATCTGTTAACACCCGAAACAACGATAATACTAAGTTATTATTAACAAAGCAATGTTAAAAGATCATATATGATGTCATATTAATGTATATGATTATTGTATAATTTAATAAAAATTATTTTACCATTATATAGGAGGATAACATACCCTTTAACAAGTAAATGTAAAAGTTAAGGGTTAATTCTACAATCTCTTCATTATCTGAGGTTGTTTATACGTAATTATCTACTGGGACCTCTTAATCATCCACATCCATGTTTCTTAAAAATGTATTTCAAAACATTATTACTATTTAATAGATAATGTTTTATATTAAATTATACCCTTATTTGACTTTTATAAGATGTTTATAATGGAATCTTCCTGGCATTTTCAAAACAAGGTCCTTTATAACTTTTTCGACAAAATTAAGGTAAGACTGTCTTTTTTAACTTATACTGCAGGTGCAGCTATTTTCCTCCATTATAACATCGTCGAAGCTTCCATTAAAATATTATAAGGTTATTTTAAAATTAAATGTTTTCTTTATAAATTATGTGACTCGCAAATGATTTCAAAATAAAAAGAGATATTTCTCTAAAAAAAGGTTTTGATTTCATCTATGTCAACATCCTTTGATAGATTTTAAGCTTATTTGAAGTTGATTTATTATGATACAAAACTCCCATATTGTATTGAAGGTTTTGTGATATGTTTGATTTTTAATGTTTTATTTTTACACCATTCATGATTTATGGATAAATTATTGACATTTCGTATGCTAGTTTTAATAAGAATGTTTATGTTATGTTTAAACCTTTTCATATGAGGAATGAATTGAACTTAGTAAGTGATGGTTGGAGCCCACTATTGATCCTCGATGTATCAGTAGGTCTCATGAGACAAAATAGAGTCTTGACAGAAGGCATTGAAGAAATCTTATTTTTACTCTTGGCACAAGGCCTTGACTATGTGGTTATGAAAGTCTGGAATTATGCATTCCATCATTATGAAAGTGGCTATTGCTATTTCATGTGATTATTCAACTAGTATAATATACATGTGAGTAAGTAAATGGAATTATTTGATTTTATCTTTTCCATATTATGATGAAGTTCAAGTTTAAAAGGATTTTGTTTTAGTCTTATACATTACCTTAAATGTTTATACTTATTTATTAAAGTTTCCACTATATTGTTATCCTTACCGGGCATATGAGCTTATCCCTTTATTATGTTTTATTTTCCCAAGATTCCAAGAAGTGTATTATGATTAATATGTAGGGTTAAGATAAAGGGAATAATGGAATTCTCAAATAAATATTTATTCTATGTTTTATGTTTGAAATTGTAATGTAATGTTAATGTATGTAATCTATTTTCCAACACTACTAAAATTATCAGTCCTTCGAGACTTGATTCCTTGTAATCATTCCAGAGTTAGTGAATTATTACATAACATTGGCATGATACAAGGAAATTATATACTGAAAGACAGATCAGTTTAGTAGCCTTAGAAACACTAGATAAATTCATAAGGTCAACATTACAACTTGAAAAGAAAAACAACACTAACTTATTCCATTTGAAACATCCAAGATTCCTAGATTATGCCTGAAAGTCACTCATAACTAACGTTTTCATATCCTGGAAAAATGAAACATAAGAAAGGGGTGAGCTCAAATGCTCAGTAAGAGTAATCAATACAGTATAAGATAACACAAACATTAGTCAAGGTGAATAATTAAAAACACATGCCTTTACAAATAATTAACATGATGACTTTATGTAAGGAATATGAGTTAAGTAAATAATTCCATAATAAAACATAGTCATGGGTATTCTTCTAGTCGAATAACCACATGAAATAATAATAGCTAATATCATAATGATGGAATGCATAATTCTGAACATCATAACCACATAGTTAAGGCCCTGTTCCAAGACTAAAAATAAGATTTTTTCAAGGCCTTTTGCCAAGAAACTAGTTTGTCTCATGAGACCTACCAATGCATCAATGAGTTATAGCAGGCTCCACCCATCACTTGCTAAGTCCAATGCATTCCTGACATGAAATGGGTGAAACATAATCTAAACATTCATATTAAAACTAGCATTCAAAATTTCAATACTTTATTCACAAACCAAGAATGGTATAAGAATAGCACATCCACAGTCAAACATAACTATTTCTATAAAATATGGAAGATTGTATTGTAACAAATTAACATCAATCAATAATAATGAAGTATATCGAGATAGATGAAAATAATCATAAAAACTATTTGAGATAAATATCCCCTTTTTCTTGAAAACATTTAAAAGTCTCACTATTTATCAAGAAGCTGTTTAAAATAGATTTTTAAATCAAAGTGTCCCATACCACTAAAAAAACTTTTAAAAGGAGTTTTATTTTTAAAACTTTAATGTCCATTTAAATAAATCTTTAAAACCATTTTTAAAACATGGACATTAATGAGACAAATTTAGAATGATAAATCTATAAAACATTTAAAATGATATTTTAGTTAGAGTTCCTAACCAAAAGAGAGATACTTGAATACAAATAATTGAGTTAATAAAAACTTTTTAATATCATAAGAATAAATGGATTCATGATATACTATGTCAAAGTACATTATATACAACATATAAAAGTGATTTGGTGTATAACATCAAAGAAGTCTCAATGAAATGTAAATTGAGATGAAATCTCTTATAAAGACCATATCCTTAGGTTAAGGAGAAAGGAACAAAATAATTATGTGTGAAAAATATAAATCATCTCAATATTATTGGATATTTATTATAAATCAATCATAGGACATTCACACATATTCTTGTAAAAACAACACCAATGAATGGGATGCTTAACTCAACAAATAGAGATTGAGATAAAATTACTCTTATCAAGTTCATATCGATGACTTGAGAATATATCAATGGAGTGATTGTTTGAATAAAAAGTATATCAATATAAAGAGAAGTGGAAATTATGACATAAGAAAATGAATAGTGATTCCACACATAATCTTGGAGTAAAATAATCAATGAAGTATGCGTAAAGCCGAATGTGTGGAAATTGAAATTTCAAATTCCCTTATCGATTTGGTAACTTACAAAAAATACACCCATGAAAGAAGGATCATACAATTATGACTTAAATATAAATAAATTAAAGTATATTACACAATGAATACAATCATGGAAAATACACACACCACATGAAATAAATAAGTGTGAACAATGGAAATCTCACGAAATTAAAAGTGAGATAAGAAACCCCTTACTTTGTAATTTTTCCTTGGTCGAGGGTAGGTTAACCTCATGTATAATGGTGAAATAATTTTTATTAAATTATACAAGAATCATATACATTAATATTATATCATATATGATCTTTTAACATTGATTTGTTATTAATATCTTAGTATTATCGTCGTTTCGGGTGTTAACAGATTCATTTTCCATTATATTCTTTGTTATGTGAGTCATATTTGTTATGGATGGGATGTATCTTATTAATATACAGAATGATATAAATTCTATAAAAAATATTTTTAATCATAAAATAAAAATATTCTTGAATGGATATGATGGGGAATGAATCTCATCGCGTTTGTGGAGACGATAATCCGTACGAACGCACGAGCGACAATATCATTCTTTTGATATTAAAATAATATTTAATTGGATGGTATATCATATATGAAGAATAAATATCATGTTATATATATTATTTACATCAATTAGAATTCATTATTATACCCATCCAAATAATAATGTATTGAATAACAATTACACCACAACGTGGAGACGGTAAGCCGTACATACGCACGTATGGTGACTTGTCATTAAAAGGATGTATAGAATAATTAATATGGTTGAAAAATATTTATAATAACATCAAAATATATATAATATAGTGGATTTATTATTTTAGAATGGAAACAACAAAGAAATAGGAACTGGAAGAAGAAATGAACTTAAAAGAGGTGATGAAATATTTACCTCTTATTCAGGTTCTTCCTTTTGATTTGATCTAAAGGGATCCTTAGAATAGATTTATGACTAAAGGAGGGACTCTAGGATGAAGGGAGGACAGTTTAAAGGGTATTTGGGAAGGTTTTGGCTGAGGAAAATGGCTTTGAAGTTGTGAATTAGAGAGAAGGGGGAGTTCCTTTTATAAGAGGGGTGAGGGGCACCTTAGGAAAAGCTAGAAATATTATTTTATAATAAAATAATTTTCGGTTTATAATGATTCCAAAATGTATTATTTAAAGGATAAGGTGGGTATGGGTATAAAACCACTCAACCAATAGGTTTTATATAGATTTGGGTCACTATATTAACTTTATATTTTAGATTTAACACTTAGTTAAATAGTTTGACATTTACCATGTCTCTTTGTATTTTTATATTATATGGTTAATAAACTTACTATATAATTCCAAGAGAACACCAAGTGGTTCATTAATTATATAAATATAATTATATAATTATTTTGAACTAAAATTATATTTTTAGGAATTGAATATCAATTAATAATATAATATTTGTTTTAAAAACTCTTTTATGTCAATTTTGACACTATTTGTTATTTTGTTTTTGTTAAATTAATAACAAAAATTATTACTACAAAAAAATTTCATTTAATCAACTATAACATGTAATATTAACTTATAAAATTAGTGGAGTTTATTAAAATTCTAAAATTAAATTTATTTGTATATTTATAATATCAATTATCTTAATATTTCATTAATACGTTAATTACTGCATCATCATTGTGTCATAAATAAATTTAATTATTTAATGTATAAAAATTATAAATAAAATATCATTATCTATGAAATAATTTTATCTTTATAACTAATATTTATAGTCTAATTTATCTAATGTATAACACTATATTAAAAATGTTTTAGTTATTAAACTTTGATTTTAACTCTTTTAACTCTTCTTTAAATAAAATAATAATAAATGTTCTAATATAATCCAAGTGGACCTAAAAGATCATATTTTAATCCTAAGGTTGTTTTTGGTCTAACTAAACTAAGAAAATATAATTTTGACATGTGTTAAGGTAAAAATAATATCATTTTTACCCTTAATTACCATATTTACTTTTAACTGTGGTAAATAAAAGTAAAAAGTTACTAATCAACAAAAATTATTTTCATCTTATTGAACCACATTTTACTTACTGATATCAACCATGTATCTCGGATTTTTGAAATTCACTCAGAGAAGCAGTAAAATTAAATTTTATCTGAATTTGTAAATTCTCTTAGGAGGTGGATAAAAGATGGTGACAAGTTCAAATTTTTTTATATATATCTAAAATTATTATAAACTGACTCCGATGAATTACAATGAGAATATATAGGTATTATTTATCTATTTTTACCTACAATAAATTTAAATAAAATAAAAAATTATTAAAATAAAAATTCGGTTTTAAACTATAACTCAATGTTTTTCACTATCCATCAAAAATTAAATGTTTTCAGAAAAATACCAAAAATTCAACCTAAGATAATTTTGATATTCTGAATCCAAAAATGAAGTCTATTTTGAATGATAAAATTTTAAAAAGTGGTAATTACTATTCATAATGGCTAGTTTGATTGATTACAGTGTTTTAGAATCTTAAAGTTGTATATAATGCTAGCTATTACATTATTAAAATGGAAACAAACCATGGAAGCTTGGGGTGTTACATTATTCCCCCCTTTTGAAAATTGCATCCTTGCAATTTTTAAAATTGTGCTTGGGAACATAATTGAAAGTCCCACATCAAAAAAAAGATTCAATAAAACTATCACTTTAAAAGAATGAAAGATAAGTAAAAAGGTCACCTGAGATAACCCATAATAGGATTACATGTTAAAAAACATGGATATGGATGATAAACTACGTGTCATGTTATGATGAAGAGGGATAAAAAACATGATCATGAGAAAGTTAACAATAAGAAAACCACAAAATTGTGATGGGACAACCGGTCATTAGTTTCCTAGTAAGAAATGTAAACATACAATGATTTTTTATGTTTCTTTTCATAAATATGAGGAATTTATTTATGAGATTGACTAAGAATATAAATAGATATACTTACTTTTAAAGTAGAGTTTCATACCTTAATAAATTTCTACCACTAACTCATTTTTTTAAACAATGAGTATTCAAGATGACTTGGTCACACCAGAAGAGCTAGATTCAACTTGTAAAGACCCGTAAAATTCAAGGAAATTTTTTTCTTAATTTTCTTTAGAATTTTACAAGAGCGCGGTTTCAGACGGCACCTGATTCCGAGGCCCGGAGTGCCCGGAATTAATTTCTGAAGTTTGGCTCGGGTACGTTCAGTGAACGAACGAGCGGGAATTCCTAACTTTTGATCCGGTGCTCGGAATTGAAATCCGAGGGCACCGATGAACTCGCAGCGCCGATATTCGCTTAAAGAGACCTTTTCGGGAGTTGCGTTTGTTGCGGGATGAAAGTTAAGTTTTGGGGTTTTTAGTTTGAGTTAAATAAAATTGTGTAGAACAATTTTAATATAACTTGTTAAAACCTATCAAAGGAGGTTGGAAGTGGGACCCACACCCACTTAACCTCCCTTGGGAGGATTAAGTGTGGTGGGGCCCACACGAACCCCTAATCCTTTCAAATTCTCTCAACTTGCTTAACCCCTAATTAATGACTTGAGTTACTTAATTAATTATGGGAGTTAAACCTTTTGAATTTCAAACTTTTGAAATTCTAATGAGTTTTGTGTTAATAAAATAAGATTTTGTCTTATTTTATTTTGGGTTATTTGTTTTGTCTTCTTGAGAGGTGGAGAGCTCTTCTTCTTCTTCTAGCTCTGACGAAGAACACGAATAACGCTCAAGCTCCGACGAAGAACGACGCCTCTCTTCTTCGTTTACCGTGTCAACGAAGGGGACGCCACTTCTTCCTCGGACAACCTTCGTCGGCGTACAAGTTTCGCCAACGACGTGTCTCTTCGAACGCATCCCTTCGTCATCGGATTTGACGAACGGCTACCGCGACGCCCGACCTCAGCGACGCCGTCTTCCGCGGATCGTAGACAAATCTTCGAACCTTATACCCGAGGTAGGGGTTGATGTTTTATTTTTTAATTATTCCATTTCTTGATCGTGATTTTAGCAAGACTAACGTGTGACTTGAATTATTTTAAGTTGCGTTATTATTTTAACGTGAGGGGGGCCGGACCGCACGAACACGGCCGAACCCCCCTCCATCGTTCTTGTTTAATCTTGCGGGTGGAAGCAAGTGGCGTGGTGCCGTCGCACCACGCGGATAATCGTGCAAAGCAAGTGGTGTGGTGCCGTCGAACCACGCGGATGATCGTGCAAATATTTTACGCGGCGCCGTCGCGCCACGCCGAGGAAGAATCTTCAAGAACGCGACGCCGTCGCGCCGCGTTGAAAGGAATCAAGGCACGGGAAGGGGCGCGGTGCCGTCGCACCGCGCCGGACGACGAACACCGCGGCCGGTTCCGGGACGCGGCGGGACGAGGAGACCGCGGCCGGTTCCGGGCCGCGGCGGAAGAGAAGACCGGCGGCCGGGCCGCCGGCGTCGGAAGCCGAAGGGGGGACCGGAATTTCCGGTCCCGTTGGAGAAAACCGGCCGGCCAGCTGGCCGACCGGAAGCCATTAAACCGGGGGAATTAATCCCCCGGCCGGCATGTAAAACCCCCCTCTTTAAGAGGGGGGGCGGTTCCATGAAAGGGGGGCAGCAGCCCCCCGGTTTTCTTAATTAAAACCGGCCCCCACGTGGGGGCCGTTTGTTGCAAAGGCGCGGCACAAGGCCGCGCCGCCTTGTCAAACCGCGGGGGTTTGATTCCCCCGCATGCAGCCATCTCGTGGCGCCAGGCCGCCGCGGCCCGCTACGCTGCCACGCCGCCGCGCCGCCCCAGGGGGGGGGGGGGGGTCGGGCCGGGTCGGCCCGGACCCGGACCCCCCCGTTTCGAACCATAATTGGTTTTTGGCCCATAACTTGAGCCTCAGACCTCCGATCGACGAACCGTCAGCGGCAACACGATCCTTGGATCGAGACAGTCGTTTCGGTTTATTGCACTCAAGGTTTCGGATTACTTTGAGTTCGGCCGGGTTGGTTCGTTCACGAAACCAACCGGGCCTTCGGAGCGGAAACGCTCATATCTTGAGCTACGAACGTCCGATTGACGCGCCGTCAGTCGCGTTGTGTTCCTCTTAGTGAGACGGATCTTTTGGCATACTCCGCCCGAGGTTTGGACGCAGGTGGAGTACGGTCGGGTTGGTTTTGCCTTAAAAACCAACCGGGCCCCGGAGACGAAAATGCCAATAACTCTCAGACCGGGCGTCCGATCGACGCGCCGTCTGTTGCGTTGAGTTCCTGTTGACGATACGGAACTTTTGGATACATCAACTCTGGTCTTCGTGACAGTTGATGTATCAGCCTCTCGGCTCGTGGAGCGGACCCTCCGAACGAGCTTGCTGTGTGCGAGAACCCTAGTGCTGGCTGCGACTGCTGCTACTGTTCTACTGCTACTACTGCTACTGTGACTGCGACGACGACAGTACAGAGATCCTGTGTGGATTCGACGACGACAGTACAGAGATCCTGTGTGGATTCGACGACGACGACTACAGCACTCAGCGATCCTACGTGGATCAGTGCTACAGGTCCTGTGTGGGCCCGATCCTGTGTGGGTCCTTGCGCTCAGCGGTTCTGTGTGAGCCAGCGCCTACAGGTCCTGTGTGGGCCCGATCCTGTGTGGGTCTTTGCGGGGGTTAGTTACCTATCGATCCTTCGTGGGTCCGACGACTTAGATGGATCAGTGATCATCTTTATCGTCCTTGAAGAAGTATACCTGTGTGAGCTGAATCCTGTTGCTTTCCTGTGTGGATTGTGTTGTGCAATTCTGTGTGGATTATGTTTTGCTTTCCTATGTGGAATACGTATACTTTCCTGCGTGGACTGAGTTGTACTTGAGCTCGGAGGTTGGAGTGTATTTGAATTGATGACTTAGGTATTTGTATGGGCATATACCTAAGCAGTGTCGGTTGTTACTTCGTGATTGTACTTTTCTTCGTGGTTTATCCTTTGTGGATTTGTGAGACCTTCAGGGGTCTCGGGGTCCCTACTGAGTAGCTTGTACTCACCCCTGCACGAGCTTTGCCCGCACTACGTTGTGTTGGTTGCAGACGACGGACAGCGTTGACCTTAGCTGAGACTTGCAGAGCGGGACGGTACCCGGAGGTGGACCACTGGGCGGGACGTGTACGGAGCGGACGGCGGGACCCGTGGAGCAGAGGAGCTATCTGTACCTACCCTTCAGGTGGGATTTCCAGTGGACAACTCGGAGTAGCGGCTTTTACCTTTTCAGTTGCTGTTTTCCCTTTCGAGTTGTACTTTACTTTCAGTTTGGGTTTGTATACTGGCCCATTTACTTTTCCGCACTTTCAGTAGTACTCTGTTTTTGTTTAGTGTTTACTTTCCGCTTGCTTACTCTGTGGTGTTTGTTTACTTTTCAAAGGCAATGCCTTCCCTTTTTACTGGGATTTACACCTTGGTGCTAGTCGCCAGCCCCTGGCCTATGGAAGGCGGGCTTGGGGTAGTCACGGCACAGACCCCGAGGGCGGGTCGTGACAAATTGGTATCAGAGGAGTTCGGTTCTACCGCGAACTCTGATCTTTTCTATGTGAAGCAATCATATTTAGCGTATTGAGTGTGGTTATCAGTCCAGGGAGTCCAGTGTTGGTGCGGCGGCCGACGTATCCGTACACTAGGACCCTGACTTCTGATTTCCGACTTAATGCACGAAAACATTGATTGCGTGTGTGTTTCAAAGTTTTCTTTGTGATTACTTATATCAGCTCACCAGGTATACTGTTCTAACCGTGGCGCACCTGTTTCCTTTCCAGGATGGCCCCACGACGACAGCCAGCTAGGGTTCCGAGAGTTGAGCGAGACGACAACCCACCGAGCGACGAGGCCTCGGTGCAGGGCCCTTTTCCAGTAGTGGCACCGGCGGTAGCTTTACCCGCCGATCCCCCGATGCTTCCAGCAGCAGCCGCTGACGATGCACGTCGCCTCAGCGCACTGCATGAGTTTCAGCGCCAGCGACCGCCCAGGTTTCGCGGGGAGATGGATCCCCAGGCAGTAGAGGACTGGCTGGAGGCAGTGGTTCGAGTGTTTAGGCTAGTGAGGACACCAGCAGACCTCATGGTGATCCTCGCTGCGAGCCTACTACACGCAGCAGCAGGACGATGGTGGAGCCTGATGCTCCAGGTGCACGATGAGGCATCCCTACTTTGGACGGACTTTGAGAGCCTCTTCCGCTCGGAGTTCGTCCCAGCCACCCTTCGTGCGGTGCGTATCCAGGAGCTTCTACAGCTGCGGCAGGGCAGCATGACGGTCGCTCAGTACTCGGCGAGATTTACCGATCTCTCGCGCTACTCGACCGACATGGTACGGGACCCATTCTTCCGGGCCCGGACCTTCGAGCAGGGTTTGAGACACGAGATCAGGGCATCGCTGATCTCCCTCAGCATACCGACTCAGACAGGAGTACTGGAGCGGGCCCTTCTGATCGAGAGCTTCCTTGCTGAGTCTACACCAGCACAGCGACCCACCGCAGGGCGGCACGTGGCATAGTCATCTGCAGCAGGCAGTCAACGGATGACTCAGGGGTCCAGACAGACCAGACCTTCGGGCAGACGATCTCAGGGCACTGGCTTAGCAGTGCGGGGCACACAGCGCGGAGCCAGTCTTCCGAGAGGCAGACAGTGCTACTCGTGCGGCGGGCAGGGCCACATGGCTCGTGACTGCCCGACCCGTCGTGCCGAGGAGCAGCAGACAGTTGATGGACCACCAAGGCAGAGGCAGAGGGTCGACCATGGCGGTCCGCAGGGAGGAGGCGGATGAGGCAGAGGAGCTGGACGAGCAGCCGGTGGTGGGCGACGCTTTGAGGCTCTGCCACCACCACCACCAGGAGGTCCACCCCGACCACAGGGAGCTGGCGGGCAGCGACAGGCACAGCTCCAGGCAGTAGAGGCCTACGAACACGGCGCACCCGAGATGATTCGAGGTACTATCTATGTCTATTCCACCCTTGCTGCAGTTCTTATAGACACAGGAGCGAGTCGTTCTTTCATAGCCGCTGCCCTTGTTCGGAGCTCGGAGATTCCGACAGAGCCGTTGGCTCGATCCTTACGGCTAGAGACTCCAACGGGAGCAGACTCGACGATTACGCACTGGTGCCGGCAGTGTGAGCTTACTCTAGGAGGCGAGAGCTTCGGCTGGGATCTTCTTGTAGCAGCGTCGAGGCCTTACGACGTCATCTTGGGCATGGATTGGTTGTCTACGGTCCATGCACAGATTGACTGTTTTAGGCGCAAGGTGCGATGTGTACGCACCGACGAGAGCAGGTTCACCTTCACCGGCGAGAAGGGAGCCTTAGCAGCACATGATGGACTTCCGCGGAGGAGAGGACAACCCATCACTCATCAGTTGGCTAGCCTTATCCTTGGAGCAGTTGACGTGCGGAGTCCTGGTTTTCCTGCAGTGGTGGATCAGTTTGCGGACGTTTTTCCCGACGACGTTCCAGGGATACCTCCTCGCAGAGAGGTAGACTTTTATATTGACTTGTACCCCGGGACAGCCCCGATATCCACTCCAGCATATCGGATGGCCCTCGCCGAGCTTCGAGAGCTACGGGTACAGTTGGAGGACTTGCAGGGCAAGGGATTCATCCGACCCAGTGTTTCACCCTGGGCTTCCCCGATTTTGTTCGCCAAGAAGGCGGACGGGAGCTTGCGACTTTGTGTTGACTATCGTCGCCTGAACCAGGTGACAGTGAGGAACAAGTATCCGCTACCGAGGATTGATGACCTCTTTGATCAGCTCAAGGGAGCACGGTGGTTCTCGAAGATAGACCTCAGGTCAGGCTATCATCAGCTCAGAGTCAGAGACGAGGATGTGCAGAAGATGGCCTTCAGATGTCGGTATGGCCACTATGAGTTCTTGGTTATGCCTTTCGGTGTAACCAATGCTCCAGCAGTGTTCATGGCTCTCATGAACAGGATCTTTCAGCCATACCTCGATCAGTTTGTCGTGGTCTTCATCGACGACATTCTGATTTACTCTACGACAGAGGAGGAGCACGCCTATCACTTGCGAGTTGTTCTTGACACACTCCGAGAGCACCAGCTTTATGGTAAGCTCCCGAAGTGCCAGTTCTGGATACGTGAGGTCCACTTTTTGGGACACGTTATCTCTGAGGCGGGAGTTGCAATGGATCCCGCGAAGATTGAGGCTGTGTTAGCATGGGAGCCACCCAGGAGCGTGACTGAAGTTCGGAGTTTCTTGGGACTAGCTGGATATTATCGGAGGTTCGTTCCAGACTTCTCTAGAGTTTCAGCATCACTCAAATCTTTGACGAAGAAGGGGAAACCCTTCGTGTGGTCAGACAGATGTCAGCAGAGCTTCCAGGAGCTGAGACAGAGATTGACTAGCGCACCTATCTTGAGGTTGCCTGACGAGGGAGTAGGATACGTAGTCTACTGCGATGCGTCAGGGACCGGACTCGGATGTGTTCTGATGCAGGAGCGGGCCGTGATCGCCTATGGATCACGTCAGTTGAGGCCGCATGAGCAGAAATACGCTACCCATGACCTGGAGTTAGCAGCAGTGGTCTTCGCTCTGAAGACATGGCGACACTATCTGTTGGGAGAGCGCTTTACAGTCTTTTCCGATCATCAGAGTCTCAGGTATATCTTCTCGCAGAAGGACCTGAACCTGAGACAGCGACGATGGATCGAGTTCCTCCAGGACTATGACTTTGAGATAGTCTATACTCCTGGGAAGGGAAACGTAGTAGCCGATGCCCTCAGCAGGAGGACGGGCATTCAGCTACTTGAGGAGGCGACGAAGCAGCTAGCCTCTTTGCAGATATCCTTCGTGGATAGAGATGGAGCAGCCTTTCTTCAGTCTCTCACAGTCACCCCTCCACAACTGCAGCGAGTCAGGGAGGCACAGCGTGGGGACGCTGACTGTGAGACACGGCGTGCACAGATATCCTCGGGACAGGCACCTGATGGTTTCTCCCTTGGAGCAGAGCACAACATCCTTTTCAGAGGACGTACCATGGTACCAGTCGCATTGCGAGAGGAAGTACTGAGAGAGTTTCACACTTCTCCTTTAGCGGAACATCCTGGAGTGGCGAAGATGTACCAGGACCTCAGATGACAGCACTGGTGGCCGGGCATGAAGAAGGCAGTAGCAGAGTTCGTTTCTCGATGCCTTACCTGCCAGCAGTTGAAGGCAGAGCATCAAGTACCAGCAGGCTTGGTACAACCCTTGGAGGTTCCGGAGTGGAAGTGGGACGGCATATCTATGGACTTCGTGACTGGACTTCCACGCACTTCCAGAGGTCACGACTCCATCTGGGTGATTGTTGCCCGACTCACCAAGTCGGCACACTTCTTACCCATCAGAGAGCAGGGCTCAGTGGAGAGCTTGGGACGTCTCTACATTCAGGAGTTTGTGCGGCTCCACGGCGTGCCATCATCTATCGTTTCCGATCGAGATGCCCGCTTTACTTCCCAGCTTTGGAAGGGGTTACAGGAGGCGTTCGGTACGCAGTTACGTCTTAGCACAGCTTTTCACCCTCAGACGGATGGTCAGACGGAGAGGACCATTCAGACTCTCGAGGACATGCTCCGCGCATGTGTCCTCGACTTTGGTCGTAGCTGGGAGGACCACCTACCCTTGGTGGAGTTCGCGTACAACAACAGCTACCACTCCACCATCGGGATGGCACCGTACGAGGCGTTGTACGGCCGACCATGTAGATCTCTTTTGTGCTGGACAGACCCTGGGGAGTCAGCACTGGTGGGACCGGAGATGGTCCAGGCCACGACGGAGAAGGTCCAGGTCATCCAGGAGCGGATGAGGACAGCTCAGAGCCGGCAGAAGTCATACGCTGACAGGAGGCGGAGACCACTGGAGTTCGAGGATGGCGACCACGTCTTCTTGCGGGTCTCACCTCGACGTGGTATTCAGAGATTTGGCCGAGGCAGCAAGTTATCTCCGCGCTTCATCGGACCCTTCCAGATTCTCAGCAGGATTGGCGAGGTAGCTTATCGCCTGGCTCTACCACCTCAGTTGCACCGGGTGCACGACGTCTTCCACGTATCTCAGCTGAGGAGATACGTGCACGACCCGACACACATCATTGATCATGGGGAGCTTGACGTTGACGATGGGGCGACTTTTACGGAGGTCCCGGTGGAGATAGAGGATCGACAGGAGCGGGTCCTGCGTGGGCGATCGATTCCTCTTGTGCGCATCAGATGGCAGCACGAGAATCTCCAGGAGAGCACATGGGAGCGGGAGGCTCAGATGCGTGCTCAGTACCCTCATTTGTTTCCCTAGTTTTTGATGTAGCTTTACGGGGACGTAAAGCCCTGAGGTGGGAGTAATGTAAAGACCCGTAAAATTCAAGGAAATTTTTTTCTTAATTTTCTTTAGAATTTTACAAGAGCGCGGTTTCAGACGGCACCTGATTCCGAGGCCCGGAGTGCCCGGAATTAATTTCTGAAGTTTGGCTCGGGTACGTTCAGTGAACGAACGAGCGGGAATTCCTAACTTTTGATCCGGTGCTCGGAATTGAAATCCGAGGGCACCGATGAACTTGCAGCGCCGATATTCGCTTAAAGAGACCTTTTCGGGAGTTGCGTTTGTTGCGGGTTGAAAGTTAAGTTTTGGGGTTTTTAGTTTGAGTTAAATAAAATTGTGTAGAACAATTTTAATATAACTTGTTAAAACCTATCAAAGGAGGTTGGAAGTGGGACCCACACCCACTTAACCTCCCTTGGGAGGATTAAGTGTGGTGGGGCCCACACGAACCCCCAATCCTTTCAAATTCTCTCAACTTGCTTAACCCCTAATTAATGACTTGAGTTACTTAATTAATTATGGGAGTTAAACCTTTTGAATTTCAAACTTTTGAAATTCTAATGAGTTTTGTGTTAATAAAATAAGATGTTGTCTTATTTTATTTTGGGCTATTTGTTTTGTCTTCTTGAGAGGTGGAGAGCTCTTCTTCTTCTTCTAGCTCTGACGAAGAACACGAAGAACGCTTAAGCTTCGACGAAGAACGACGCCTCTCTTCTTCGTTTACCGTGTCAACGAAGGGGACGCCACTTATTCCTCGGACAACCTTCGTCGGCGTACAAGTTTCGCCAACGACGTGTCTCTTCGAACGCATCCCTTCGTCATCGGATTTGACGAACGGCTACCGCGACGCCCGACCTCAGCGACGCCGTCTTCCGCGGATCGTAGACAAATCTTCGAACCTTATACCCGAGGTAGGGGTTGATGTTTTATTCTTTAATTATTCCATTTCTTGATCGTGATTTTAGCAAGACTAACGTGTGACTTGAATTATTTTATGTTGCGTTATTATTTTAACGTGAGGGGGGCCGGACCGCACGAACACGGCCGAACCCCCCTCCATCGTTCTTGTTTAATCTTGCGGGTGGAAGCAAGTGGCGTGGTGCCGTCGCACCATGCGGATAATCGTGCAAAGCAAGTGGCGTGGTGTCGTCGCACCACGTGGATGATCGTGCAAATATTTTACGCGGCGCCGTCGCGCCACGCCGAGGAAGAATCTTCAAGAACGCGACGCCGTCGCGTCGCGTTGAAAGGAATCAAGGCACGGGAAGGGGTGAGGTGCCGTCGCACCGCGCCGGACGACGAACACCGCGGCCGGTTCCGGGCCGCGGCGGGACGAGGAGACCACGGCCGGTTCTGGGCCGCGGCAGAAGAGAAGACCGGCGGCCGGGCCGCCGGCGTCGGAAGCCGAAGGGGGGACCGGAATTTCCGGTCCCGTTGGAGAAAACCGGCCGGCCAGCTGGCCGACCGGAAGCCATTAAACCGGGGGAATTAATCCCCTGGCCGGCATGTAAAACCCCCCTCTTTAAGAGGGGGGGCGGTTCCATGAAAGGGGGGCAGCAGCCCCCCGGTTTTCTTAATTAAAACCGACCCCCACGTGGGGGCCGTTTGATGCAAAGGCGCGGCACAAGGCCGCGCCGCCTTGTCAAACCGCGGGGGTTTGATTCCCCCGCGTGCAGCCATCTCGCGGCGCCAGGCCGCCGCGGCCCGCTGCGCCGCCGCGCCGCCGCGCCGCCGCCCCAGGGGGGGGGGGGGGTCGGGCCGGGTCGGCCCGGACCTGGACCCCCCCGTTTCGAACCATAATTGGTTTTTGGCCCATAACTTGAGCCTCGGACCTCCGATCGACGAACCGTCAGCGGCAACGCGATCCTTGGATCGAGACGGTCGTTTCGGTTTATCGCACTCAAGGTTTCGGATTACTTTGTGTTCGGCCGGGTTGGTTCGTTCACGAAACCAACCGGGCCTTCGGAGCGGAAACACTCATATCTTGAGCTACGAACGTCCGATTGACGCGCCGTCAGTCGCGTTGTGTTCCTCTTAGTGAGACGGATCTTTTGGCATACTCCGCCCGAGGTTTGGACGCAGGTGGAGTACGGTCGGGTTAGTTTTGCCTTAAAAACCAACCGGGCCCCGGAGACGAAAATGCCAATAACTCTCAGACCGGGCGTCCGATCGACGCGCCGTCTGTTGCGTTGAGTTCCTGTTGACGATACGGAACTTTTGGATACATCAACTCTGGTCTTCGTGACAGTTGATGTATCAGCCTCTCGGCTCGTGGAGCGGACCCTCCGAACGAGCTTGCTGTGTGCGGGAACCCTAGTGCTGGCTGCGACTGCTGCGACTGTTCTACTGCTACTACTGCTACTGTGACTGCGACGACGACAGTACAGAGATCCTGTGTGGATTCGACGACGACAGTACAGAGATCCTGTGTGGATTCGACGACGACGACTACAGCACTCAGCGATCCTACGTGGATCAGTGCTACAGGTCCTGTGTGGGCCCGATCCTGTGTGGGTCCTTGTGCTCAGCGGTTCTGTGTGAGCCAGCGCCTACAGGTCCTGTGTGGGCCCGATCCTGTGTGGGTCTTTGCGGGGGTTAGTTACCTATCGATCCTTCGTGGGTCCGACGACTTAGATGGATCAGTGATCATCTTTATCGTCCTTGAAGAAGTATACCTGTGTGAGCTGAATCTTGTTGCTTTCCTGTGTGGATTGTGTTGTGCAATTATGTGTGGATTATGTTTTGCTTTCCTATGTGGAATACGTATACTTTCCTGCGTGGACTGAGTTGTACTTGAGCTCGGAGGTTGGAGTGTATTTGAATTGATGACTTAGGTATATGTATGGGCATATACCTAAGCAGTGTCGGTTGTTACTTCGTGATTGTACTTTTCTTCGTGGTTTATCCTTTGTGGATTTGTGAGACCTTCAGGGGTCTCGGGGTCCCTACTGAGTAGCTTGTACTCACCCCTGCACGGGCTTTGCCCGCACTACGTTGTGTTGGTTGCAGACGACGGACAACGTTGACCTTAGCTGAGACTTGCAGAGCGGGACGGTACCCGGAGGTGGACCACTGGGCGGGACGTGTACGGAGCGGACGGCGGGACCCGTGGAGCAGAGGAGCTATCTGTACCCACCCTTCAGGTGGGATTTCCAGTGGACAGCTCGGAGTAGCGGCTTTTACCTTTTCAGTTGCTGTTTTCCCTTTCGAGTTGTACTTTACTTTCAGTTTGGGTTTGTATACTGGCCCATTTACTTTTCCGCACTTTCAGTAGTACTCTGTTTTTGTTTAGTGTTTACTTTCCGCTTGCTTACTCTGTGGTGTTTGTTTACTTTTCAAAGGCAATGCCTTCCCTTTTTACTGGGATTTACGCCTTGGTGCTAGTCGCCAGCCCCTGGCCTATGGAAGGCGGGCTTGGGGTAGTCACGGCACGGACCCCGAGGGCGGGTCGTGACACAACTACTAGATAATCACATGATACAAAAAGGACAAACTATATATTTACCTTGTCTTTAGATATTAATCAAAACCAAAATGGTTAGTACAAGATCAGATGATCCCCCAAAAGGATATTCCTTTAGAGAAAGAAACACTAATCTCAATTTCTAAAATTAAACCAACAATACCCCAAAGTTAATTAAATAGCATTCAATAAACAATTTTCCTTAAAATCCTTCAATATAATCCAAACTAATATTGAGACCCAAAACATAGAATAATTTGGTTATGTAGTCTTCCACGTCAAATTGTATCTCCAAATGACATCGACTACTCTTAATGTCACATACTTAAAAGTAATTAACCTAATAATATATTCTCTATTATAGGTTAATCATTTCCATAAATAACCTAAATCACTATAAATCCAAAAAAAAAACATAGATAAAAATCCACCATTACTCCTCAAATGAAATCTCATAGTATTCTATTTTCCTTAGGCATATAGTGTTCCCAACAGAGAGAACATCTTCCAAGATAACATTTATCACTTAATCACCAAATAATTTTCCTATACTAAGGGTATTAATTAGATAAAACATAAGATCCCAAATCAACTTATTATTGATCAATAAAGTTATTTAACTAAAAATAATTAGTCACAATAACCAGGGACTTCACATAGTGTAGTGGTAGGTGATAAATCCCAATCACACTCTGGTTGTGGGTTCGATTCCCACATCTTTGTCCGATGTGACGGGTTGTCACATGGTCTGTGTGTTTTCCTTTTTCAAAAACTATATTTTATAACATTACCAAAATGAGATAAAATTTTTAAAATAACTATAACATAATTTTATCACAAATGTTATCTCATACCTTGCATTTTCATCCCAAAATATAATAACATGTAATTTCCTCAAATTCAAGGATCATATAAAACTAAATGGTTATTTATAACTATATCCACAAGAGAAAAGATAATTCTTCCTCAAATATCATATTCAAATGATAAATTTCAGGGTTATACATATAAAAGAAAATTAATCCAAATTAAACTCAACAACAAAGAGCACTGATTCCTTTAAACATTTTTCCATCCATTTATTTCTACATAGGTTCTTCCTTGACCAAGAGGTTATCCTATAGAATAGGGCATTGACTTGGGTGATGCCAAGGTCCCTTACATTTATGACAAATGACCGTAATTTGAATCTTAGGATCATTTTTATTTTCTTCCATAGTACTCTTCATTTTTCCTCAACAATTATTTACTTTATGCCCCTCTTTCCCACACATAAAGAATTTATTTGTTCCATTGAGACACTTTCCTGGGTGTCCCCTTCCACATTTCTGGCATGATGGAAATTGAGCTTTCATCTCTCCAAGGTCTCTACAGCTGGAGCTCTTATCATTAACAACCTTTCTCTTCTTTGTTGAGTCCGATATTTGGTTAATAGATATGTTGTTGATCATATTTTTGGAAAACTAATTTGGCTTGAAGATAATATCTTTTATGCCTATCAACATTCCATTTCGTTTCTCATTTACACCACTATTCCCACATTATACATCATGTTCAATTTTACTATGACTTCCTTGGAATCCAGCCATTGACTAAAACCAGAAGGAATTGTGTGAGTTACAGTAGTCATAAAGTCATTTAGAGAATATAATGACACCATATTTTCAGTTTAAAACACCTTAGGATTAACTAAGGTCATTTATTCTCATCTCATATTAAAATCCTTCAAATTGGTTTTTAAAGAAAATGTAAATTATCCTAAGCATATCACCTGGGAGTGTCGTAACCAAGAGTGAATCAAGGCCCATTGTCGTGCACCAGTTCCTGTTCGAGTCTAGCTCAATGCGGTGTTTTTGGGTTTTACCCCGAGTCAATTTTTGTGACAGAGCCACCTCTACCTACTCGTATCAAGACAAGGTTGTATTGCTTGGAAAACTCACAAAATCTATACAATACAAAAATTTTATTGAGTTCTTCTATACTAATCCTCAAAGTCTATCTCAGGGCTATGTGAACTAATCAGTGTTTATCTAAATCTAGTTTCCAAGGTTTGTACTAAACTTTCTCTGATACCAACTGTAACGCCCTGACCCCAGTTACTAAAATTTGGTGCATTATTACATAAAATTGGCATGATACAAGGAAATAAAGTCCCAAAATACCGGTCAGTTTAGTATCCTTGTAAATCCTAGACACATTCATAAGGTCAACATTGCAACTTGAAAAGAAAAACAACACTAAATTATTCCATTAGAAACATCCAAGATTCCTAGATTGTGCCTACAAGTCACTCAAAACTAACTTCTTCATAT
This sequence comes from Viscum album, assembly GCA_963277665.1. NCBI lineage: Eukaryota > Viridiplantae > Streptophyta > Magnoliopsida > Santalales > Viscaceae > Viscum > Viscum album. Next base: position 829,812,916 of record OY728141.1, on the reverse strand, counting down.
CCTAGGAAAATGAAACATAAGAAAGGGGTGAGCTCAAATGCTTAGTAAGAGTAATAAATACAAAGGAAGATTAAATAAACATTAGGCATTGTGAATAATTGAAAAAAAATTCCTTTACAAATAATTATCATCCACACTTTATGGCAGGAATACGAGCTAAATAAATAATTCCATAACAAAACATAGTCATGGGTATTCTAATAGTCAAATATCCACATGAAATATCAATATCTAATCTCATAATGATGGAATGCATAATGCTGGACATCATAACCACATAGTCAAGGCCTTTTGCCAAGAATATAAATAAGATTTTGTCAAGGCCTTGTGCCAAGTCACTAGTCTATCTTATGAGACCTACAGATGAATCGATGAGCTATAGCAGGCTCCACCCGTCACTTACTATCTCCAATTCATTACTCATATGAAATGGGTGAAACATAATCTAAACATTCGTAATAAAACTAGCATACGAAATGTCAATACTTTATCCACAAACCATGAATGGTATGAAAATAGCACATCCATAGTAAAACATAACTCATTCAATACAATATGGAAGATTTTATTGAAATAGATTAACCTCAATTGAGAATAATGAAGGATATCGACATAGATGAAAGTAACCATCAAAACTATTTGAGAGAAAAATCCCCCTTTTTCTTGAAAACATTTAAAAGTCTCACTATTTATCCAGAAGCTGTTTGAAATAAATTTTTGAATCAAAGTGTCCCATACCACTTTGAAACTTTTAAAAGGAGTTTTAATTTTAAAACTTTAATGTCCATATAAATAAATCTTTAAAACCATTTTTAAAACATGGACATTAATGAGAAAAATTTATAATAACAATTCTTTAAAACATATAAAATAATATTTTAGTTAGATCTCCCAACAAAAAGAGAGATACTTGAATACAAATAATTGAGGTAATCAAAAATTTATAATATCATGAGAATAAAGGTATTCATGATATACTATGTCAAAGTACATTAAATACACTATATAAAGTGATTTGGTGTATAACAAAAAAGAAGTCTCAATGGAATGTAAATTGAGATGAAATCTCTTGTAAAGACCATATCTTTAGGTTAAGGATAAATGAACGAAATAATTATGTGTGTAAAATATAATTACAATCAATATTATTAGATATTCATTGTAAATCAATCATAGTACATTCACACATATTCTTGTAAAAACTACACCAATGAATTGGATGCTTAACTCAACAAATGGAGATTAAGTTAAAATTACTCCTATCAAGTTCATATCGATGACTTGATAATTTATCAATGGAGTTATTATGTGTATAAAACGTATATCTAAAAAAATTGAAGTGGAAATTATGACATAAGATAATGAATTGTGATTCCACCCATAATCTTGGAGTAAAATAATCAATGAAGTATGCGTAAATCCAGATGTGTGGAAACTGAAATTTCATATTCCCTTATCAATTTGGTAACTTAAAAAACATACAAACATGAAATAAGGATCATAAAATATTGATTTACATATAAATATATTAAATTATATTACAAAATGAATACAATCATGGGAAGTACACACACCACATGCAATAAATAAGTGGTGAACAATGGAAATCTCACAGAATTAAAAGTGAGATAAGAAACCCCTTAATTTGTACTTTTTCCTTTTTCAAGGGTATGTTATACTATTATATAATAGTGAAATAATTTTTATTAAATTATACAATAAATATATTCATTAATATGATATCATATATGATCTTTTAACATTTCTTTGTTAATAATATCTTAGTATTATCGTCATTTTGAGTGTTGACAGATTGGTTTTCCTTTATATTATTTGTTATGCAAGTCATATTTGTTATGGATGGAATGTATATTATTCATATCCAGAAATATATCAAGTATATAAACATTATTTTTAATCATCAAATGAAAATTAGTCTTGAATGAATATGATGGGGAATGAATCTCATCACGTTCATGGAGACGGTAATCCATACGTATGCATGAGCGACAATATCATATTTTGATATTAAAATAATATATAATTGGACGGTATATCATATATGAAGAATAGTTATAGTGTTATATTTATTATTTACATCAATTACACATCATTATTATACCCATCCAAATAATAATATATTGAATAACAATTACACCATGACATGGAGACTGTAAGCCCTACTTACGCATGTATGGTGATATGTCATTCAAAGGATGGATAGAATAATGAATACGGTTGTACCGAATTTATAATAAAATCATAGTCTATAGAAGATACTAGAGTTATTATTTTATAATGAAAACAACAAAGAAAGAGGAAGTGGGAGAAGAAAGGAACTTAAAAGAGGTGAGGAAATATTTACCTATTCTTTGGCTTCTTCCTTTTGATTTTATAAAAAGGGATCAATAGGATGAATTTATGACTAAAGGAGGGCCTTTAGGATGAAGGGAGGATAGTTTAGAGGGTATTTTGGAAGTTTTTGGCCAATCCAAATCGCTTTTATAGTGTGAATTAGAGAGAAGGGGGAGTGCCCATTTATAAGAGGGGTGAGGGGGCACCTTAGGAAAAGCTATAAATATTATTTTATTATAAAATAATTTTCAGTTTATTATGGCTCCAAAATAGATTATTTAAAGGATAATATGGGAATGGGTCTGAAAACACTCAACCAATATGTTTTAGACTGACTTGGGTCACTATATTAACTTTATCTTTTAGATTTAACTCTTAGTTACATAGTTTGACATTTACCATGTCTCTTTGTATTTTTCTATTATATGGTTAATAAACTTAGTATATACTTCCAAGAGAACCCCAAGTGGTTTATTAATGATACACCTATCATTATATAAGTTTTTTGGATGAAACTTAGATTTTTAGGAATGGAATATCATTTAAGAAAATAATATTTTTTTTAAAAACACTTTTATGTCAATTTGACACTATTTGATATTTTTTTTTCATTAATTTAATAAAAAAAATTATTACTTAAAAAAAAAATCATTTAATCAACCCTAACATGTCATATTAACCTATAAAATTAGTTTAATTCCTTAAAAGTCTAAAATTACATTTATTTGGATGTTTATAGTATCAATTGTCTTAATATTTCATTAATACGATAATTACTGCATCATCATTGCGTCAAAAATAAATTTAATTATTTAATGTATAAAAATTATAAAAAAATAACATTATATAGGAAACCTTTTTATATTTCTAATGAATATTTATAGTCAAATTTATGTTATTTTTAACCCTATATTAATTTTTTTTAGTTATTAAACTTTGATTTTAACTCTTTTAACTCTTCTTAAATAAAATAATAATAAATGTATTAATATAATCCAAGTGGACTTAAAGGATCATATTTTATTCCTAAGGTTATTTTTGGTCGAATTACACTTAGACAACAGAATTAGGACATGTGTTAGGGTAATAATAATATCATTTTCCCTTAATTACCATATTTACTTTTAATCGTAGTAAATAAAAGTAAAAAATTACTATTCACCAAAAATTGTGTTCATCTTATTGAACCACATTTTACTTACTGATATCAACCGTGTCTCTCAGATTTTTTAAATTCCACTCACAAAAGCGGTAAAATTATGTTTTATCTGAATTTGTAAATTCTCCTAGGAGGTGGGTAAAAGACGGTGAAAAGTTCAATAAAATATTTATATATCTAAAATTATTATAAACTGACTCCAATGAATTATATTGAGCTTATATAGGTATTATGTATCTATATTGACTAAAATAAATTTAAATAAAATAAATAATTATTTAAATAAAAATTTGGTTTTAAACTATAACTTAGTGTTTTTCACTTTTCATCAAAAATTAAAAGTTTTCAGAAAAATAACAAAAATTCACCCTAAGCTAATTTCGATATTCTGAATCCAAAAAGTGGGTATTACTATTCAAGCGCACCATGACTTACCTAACTAGCCATTCAAAAGCAGATATGAATAGTATTAACTGAATTTTGAACTATATATAATCCTTATAATTTTAGAATCCATATTATGAGTTTCCTAGACATAATGTAAGAACTGATTCATTTTTTCAGATAAAAGAAGTATTTTTCAAAAAATGTACTTTAACCACCTTTTTATGGTGAACCCTTTTTAAATCTAATATTTGAAACTTTTATATATTAAATTTGACAAAATAATCTTCTTCTTTAGAATCACGACATAAGAATTTAGTTTCAAAAAGTTTTTGGTGTTTTTATGATAACTTTCATATTTGGGTGAATAGTGAAAAAATACAATATTTTAACTAATTTTTTTTTAATAAAAATAATTTATATTGTTAAATTATAAATTTTAATGGTTTGGAAGAATAAATAGATTATATTTTTACCACTTAATCCAATGCTGGTCATTGTAAGTAATTTCACTTTGAGATTGGACATAAACAACTGTCAATCTTTTGATAGTTATTGTTTCTTAAAAATACGTCTTTTGGTTTTGACAATGAGAATTAATTTTAAATTAATAAATGAAACTTCTATGTTTTGAATTTGGTAAAATAGACTTTATTTTTTAATTCTTAGTATCAAAATTAACTAAGAGTAAATTTGTGGTATTTTTTTATAAACTTTCAATCTTTGATGAATAGTGAAAAACACTGAGTTATTGTTTAAAACTGAATTTTTATTTAAATAAATATTGATTTTATTTAAATTTTTTTATGTTAAAATAGATACATAATACCTATATATGTTCAATGTAATTCATTGGATTCATTTTGTAAAAATATTAGATATATAAAATTTTATTGAACTTTTTACCGTCTTTTACCCACCTCCTAGGAGAATTTGCAAATTCGCATAAAACATAAATTTACCACTTATGTGATTGGAATATCAAATATATGAGAGACACGGTTGATATCAGTAAGAAAAATTTGGTTCAATAAGATAAAAATAATTTTTGGTGAATAATAACTTTTTTCTTTTATTTAACACGGATAAAAGTAAAAAGTGTAATTAAGGGTAAAAATGATATTATTTTTACCATAATTCATGTCCTAATTTTATTGGATTAGTTTAATTAGACCAAAAACAACCTTAGGAATAAAATATGATCCTTTAGGTTCACTTGGATTAGATTAGTACATTTATTATTATTTAATTCAATGAAGAGTTAAAAGAGTTAAAATCAAAGTTTAATAACTAAAACATTTTTAATATAGTGTTATACAAAATATAAATTAGACAAAAACTATTAATTAGAAAGATAAAACGATTTATTACATAATGGTATTTTATTTATAAATTTTATACATAAAATAATTAAATTTATTTATGACACAATGATGATGCAATAATTACCGTATTAATGAAAGATTAAAATAATTGACATTATAAATATCCAAATAAATGTAATTTTAGTGTTTTTATAAATTCCAATAATTTTATTGGTTATTATGACATTTTAGGGTTGGTTTTATCAGTTCTTTTAGAAGTAATCATGCTGTTATAATTTTCACAAAAAAACAAATACCAAATAGTGTCAAAATTGACATAAAATAGTTTTTAAAACAAATATTATATTATTAATAGATATAATAGTCTTAATTATATAAGGTTCAGGAAAAATACATATATTATAATAAATATGATATTAATGAGCCAATTGGGGTTTTATTGTCATTTTATAATAGGTTTATTAACCATATAATATAAAAATATAAAGAGACATGGTAAATGTAAAACTATTTAACTAAGAGTTAAATCGAAAAGTTAAGGTCAATATGGTGACCTAAACCTATCCAAAACCTATAGATTGAGTGGTTTTAGTCCCATCCCCACCAAAAACTTTAAATAATTTATTTTTGATCCATTAGAAACCAAAAATGAATTTATTATAAAATAATATTTTATGTTTTTTTCTAAGGTGCCCCTCACCCCTCTTATAAAAGGGTACTTCCTCTTCTCTAAAATTCACACCTCCAAAACCTTTTTAATCAGAAAAAACCTACCCAAATATCCTCCCAACTATCCTACCTTCATCCTAGAGGCCATACGTGGGTCATAAAGGCCAACTATGGAGCCGTTTTGATCAAATCAAAAGGAAGAACCCAAAAAGAGGTAATGATTTCACCACCCTCTTTCAAGTTCTCTTATTCTTCTTTTTTTGTTTCATTTATAAAATAATAACTCCAGTGAATTCTATATAATGTGATTTTATTATAAATATGGAAAAACTATATTCATTATTCTATCCATATTATGAATGATAATGTCACCATGAGTGCGTACGTACGACTTACCGTCTCCACGCCGTGGTGTAATTTTATATTCAACACTATATTATTTGGATGGATATAATGATGAGTAATATGTATATAAATAATGAAAATAACATGATCATGTATTTGTAAAATTAATATAACATCCAATTCCACAAATTTAAGGAAATTATATTGTCTCTCGTGCGTATGTACGGATTATCGTCTCAACAACGCGATGGGATTCATTTCCACTTTCTCCATTCATCGATGATTATAAAAATATATATTACTAATAAGTATGTAATATATGACATAATAATTCTACTATATATATATATATTTACTTACATATATCTCATTCACATAGTTTCGTTCAATATGATATGAAAACGGAAACAACGTTTATGCGTACGTACGGACTACCGTCTCCATAAACGATGTTTTTAATTTCATATATATGTCTATTATAAATATTTATATTTTAAATATATATGATATATAAATCATGTTTTATATTCTGGAAGTATTTAAATCTTTATCTAAGTGATACAATCAAGAGTAACAAGTTAAAACACATACGATAAAGAAAGCGATTATTACCCAAAATGTTAATTTAACATGGAAATTATTATTAAATGGTTAGTATAAAGTAATAAATTAATCATGTATGATATCATAAATATTAATATGGTTCTAGTATAAATTAATAACATACTATGATCTTAACACAGTAGGTTAAACTTACCCTCAACTAAAGGAAAGTGCAAGGTTAGGGGTTTTCATCTCATTCCTTATTCCCATGAGATTCATGCTATATTGCCACCATTTACTTTTGTGTGGTGTATGTACTACCCATAATTTTATTCTTTGTGTAATACACTTTAATTTATGTGTAATTACATCTTCATTGTAAGATAATTCTTTCATGGGGTGTATGTTTCTTATGTTACCAAATTGGTAAGGGTTAATTCTACAACCTCTTCATTATTCAAGTTAGTTTATATGTAATTATCTTCTGGGACCTCTTTATAATCCACATCCATGTTTATTAAAAATTCATTTCAAAACATTTTTACTATTTCTTAAACTATGGTTTAAAGACATTTATACCCTTGTTTGACCTTATACATTTTGAAAGGAATCTTTCTATCATTTTCCAAACAAGTTACTTTATGACCTTTTTTGAAAAAATTAAGGTAAGAATATTTTTTTTAACTTATACGATGGGTGCGGCTATTTTCCATCGATATAACATTGTCAAAGATTACATTAAAATCTTATAAGAATATTTTAAAAATTAATGTTTTATTTATTATTATGTGACTCTTAAATTATTTCAAAATAGAAAGAGATATTTCTCTCGAATACTTTTTATTTCATCTATACCAACATCATTTGATAACTTTTACACTTGTTTGATGTTGATTTAATATGACACAAATATCCTATATTGTATATAAGGTTTTGTGATAAGTTTGACTATGGATGAGTTATTTTTATTCCATTCATGGATTATGGTTAAAGTATTGACATTTCGTATGCTAGTATTAATATGAATGTTTATGTTATATTTCAACATTTTCTTAAGATGAATGTATCGGACTAGTATGTTTCGTGTTGGGGACCAGTAAAAGTAAGCCCTCCAAGTTGGGGACCCGTAAAATTAAGCCCTCTAGGTTGGGGTCCGGTTATAGTAGACCCTCCGGGATGGAGTCCGGTTATAAAGGCTCTCCGGTTTGGAGTTCGGTTACAGAGGCTCTCTGGGTTGGAGTCCGGTTATAGAGGCTCTCTGGGTTGGGGTTCAGTTATAGTGAGCCCCTAGGTCCTGACACGAGGCCTTGACAGAGAAATTAAAATATGGTATTATACATTCCCTCCTTATGAAATTAGTTATCAAATGTGATTATTCGACTAGTATAATATCCATGCACATGTTTATATGGTAATGATTGATGTATTTTTTCCATATTATGTTCAAGTTTATGTTTAAAAAGGCTGTTGTTTTTATCACACATCTTGCCTTAAATGTTTATAGCTTCTGTAAAATTATTTTCCCTTACTGGGAATTTGAGATCATCCCTTTCTTATGTTTTATTTTCCCAGGATTCCAAGAAGTGTATTATGATTGATATGCATGGTTAAGATAAAGGGAATAATGGCGTTCTCAAAGACCTATTTATGATGTGTTTTATGTTTGAAATTGTAATCTAAAGTTAATGTATGTAATCTATTTTCCTATACTACTAAACTGATTGGTCCTTCAGGACTTGATTCCTTGTAATCATGCCAATGTATTAACATAATGCACCGACTCTGGGTAACTAAGGTCAGGGAGTTACAGTTGGTATCAGAGGAAGTTTAGCAATAACCTTTGAAACTAGATTTAGATAAACTCCGATTAGAGCACATTATCCTAAGATATACTTTGAGTATTAGTATAATAGAACTTCCTAGAATTTTGGTAATGTTGAGATTTTGTGATTTTTCCAAGAAAATACATCCCTGTCTCGATATGAGCAGGTAGAGGTGGCTCTGGCACAAATGTACCTAGGGGTAAAATTTGAAAACACTGCTTTGAGATAGACTCGAACAAGAACTTGTGCATGACAATGGGCCTTGCTGCACTCTTGGTTACGACACTCCCGGGGGATATGCTTAGGATAATTCCCATTTTCTTTACAAATCATTATGAAGGATTTATGAGTATATAACTCTTCAAAGAAAATATTTTTATGAATTATATCCATAAAATGTTCAATTTACGTTAGGTATTTTACATGTTTGGAATTATTCATTGAAATTAATAAACTGACATAGTGTATGCCATTGTATAGAAATGGCGCCCAGTAGAAGGAATGTGAACTCCAGTAATACGTATGATCCAAAGAGTAAGAAGGATCGTATCTTTCACGGTATTAAGCCAACATTTAGAAGGGAAGCAGTCTCCCATGTATTCTCAACATATGAAGAAATAATATCATGTGTTAATAAGATAAGTAAAGAATTCTATGAGTCCTATGGCTTTGAAGGGAAGAAAAAGAAGAAAAGGATAGAAGAGAGAAAGATGGATAAAAGGAATAGGGAAAATAATGATTTTCCCATATGTGATAACTGTGGAAAGAATCACCTTGGTAAATGCATGAAGGGAATGAGAGTTTTTTATTAGTGTGGAGAAAAAGGAAACTATGTACGTGATTTCATGGGTAAGAAAAAAGTTTCAAATGTACATTGTTTCATCTGTAAGGAGTTGGGACACTACACGAATCAATGTCCAAATTATTAGAGTATACCCCAAATGCTGTTATTGGATAAGAATCAAGTTATGATACTACCGAATATGAAGAGGAATGATTAGCATCTCTTATGTTGCTATTAAAGTATTGTGTCATTTGAGTGTTGTATCAACGATGTACTGGTTAAATGAATTATGGAAATAAATAATGATTTTACTATAATACTATTTCATTGGGAATTTGAGATTATATGGTCCTAATACTAAGGTTGTAATTTTGGAATAAGAGATGGTTGATTTGGATAAATTATATTGGATATTCTTGAATATCATGGAAATGATTAATGGTTTGTTTATTTCATGATTGTTGGAATATTCAAAATTTGGGATATAAGGAATATATCCAGTATTATATAAAGAATAAGGGAGCCTAAATGTAATCAATAAGGTTTTATTGTAATTCATGCTGTGACCATGTTTTAAAATAATACAAGATGAAGGTGTTCACATGTTATTACATGAAAAAAGGCTCTTAATTTTGTTTAACTTCCTAATAAATTTTGGACTATGAGTTTGGATAGAATTATTTGGATAAGTCTAAAGGTTGGAACAAATTAAGTTTGAAATTGGATATTACTGTTAAGGTTATTTTTGGATTATTATAAAAAGGAAAAAACACAGACTGTGTGACAATCCGTTGCATTGGAAAAAGATGCCGGAATCGAACCCACACTATAGTTCAATTTGGATTTATCTCCTACAACTGGACTACATGAAGTCCCTGGAAGGTATAATCTAATTTTTTAGAGGATCTGATAGGTGAAATATAAATTCATTATTTTTGGAACCCTATACGATTAAGATAAATAGAATATTTTTTTGAAATCTTTTGGAGTGAATGATTAGTTTTTTGTAAGAATTAGTTAAAGGATGTAACTCTACTTGTCAAGTATATATATATATATATATATATATTCCCTCTTATTAAGACTAAATTTTATTAACCCAATTTCCGATTTGATTTCTCAAGAAATGTATTTTATTTTTCAACATTTTATTTTCGAAGAACAATTTCAAATTGAGAGGATGAAATTTATTGAAGGAGGTAAGAATGTAACACCCCAATATTTCATAGTACATTATTTATTCAAAGTAATTCAATAACTTGCACTACACGAAACACCGATTTCAAGCGCACCACGACTTACCAAACTAGCCGTTCAAAAGCGATTATGAATAGTATTAACTGAATTTTGAGCTATATATAATACTTATAATTTTAGAATTCATATTATGAGTTTCTTAGACACAATGTAAGAACTAATTCATTTTTTTCAGACAAAAGAAGTATTTTTCAAAAAATACACTTTTACCGCCTTTTAATGGTGAACCCTTTTTGAATTCAATATTTGAAACTTTTATATATTCAATTTGACAAAATAAACTTCTTATTTAGATCTGGGACATAATAATTTAGTTTCAATAAATTTTTGGTGTTTTTTTGATAACTTTAATATTTGGGTGAGTAGTGAAAAATACTATATTTTAACTGAAAACAAAATTTTTAATAAAAATAATTTATAGTGTTAAATTATAAATTTTAATGGTTTGGAAGTATAAATAGATTATATTTTTACCATTTAATCCAATTTTGGTCATTGTAATTAATTTCACTTTGATATTGGACATAAACAAATGTCAATCTTTTGATAGTTATTATTTCGTAAAAATACGCCTTTTGGTTTTGAGAACGGGATTTAATTTTAAATTAATAAATTCAACATCTATGTTTTGAATTTGGTAAAACAGACTTCATATTTTAATTTTTAATATCAAAATTATCTTAGGGTGAATTTTTGGTATTTTCTATAAACTTTCAATTTTTGATGAATAGTGAAAAACACTGAGTTATTGTTTAATACCAAATTTTTATTTAAATAATTATTTATTTTATTTAAATTCATTTTAGGTCAAAATAGACACATAATACCTATATATGTTCAATTTAATTCATTGGAGTCCTTTTGTAAAAATATTAGATATATAAAATTTTATTGAACTTTTCCCCATCTTTTACCAACCTTCTAGGAGAATTTTCAAATTCACATAAAACTTAATTTTTCCATTTCTGTAAGTGGAATTTTAAATATCCGAGAGACACAGATGATATTATTAAAAAAATGTGGTTCAATATGATAAAAATAATTTTTGGTGAATAGTAACTTTTTACTTTTATTTACCATGGTTAAAAGTAAAAAGTGTAATTAAGGGTAAAAATGATATTATTTTTACCCTATTACATGCCCTAAGTTTATTGGATAAGTGTAATTTAAGAAAATAAAACCTTTGGAATAAAATATGATCCTTTAGGTCCACTTGGATTAGATTTGGACATTTATTATTTTTTAATTCAAAGAAGAGTTAAAATAGTTAACATCAAAGTTTAATAACTAAAACATTTTTAATATGGGGTTATACAAAAGATAAATCAGACTATAAATATTCATTATAAATATAAAAATATTTCCTACATAACGGTATTTTATTTATAATTTTTATCCATTATATAGTTAAATTTATTAATGACACAATGATGCAGTAATTACCGTATTAATGAAAGATTAAAATAATGACATTATAAATATCCAAATAAATGTAATTTGAGAATTTTTATAAATTCCAAAAATTTTCTAGGTTATTATGACATGTTAGGGTTGTTTAGATCAATTTATTTTGAAGAAATAATGCTGTTATTATTTTACCAAAAAAACAAATACCCAATAGTGTCAAAATTGACATAAAATAGTTTTAAAAACAAATATTATATTATTAATTGATATAATAGTCCTAAAAATCTAAGGTTTGGGAAAAAGACTTATATTATAATATATATGACATTAATGAACCAATTTGGGTTCTATTAGCATTTTATAGTAATTTTATTAACCATATAATATAAAAATACAAAGAGACATAGTAAATGTCAGACAATTTAACTAAGACTTAAATATAAATGTTAAGTTTAATATGGTGACCTAAACCTATATAAAACCTATTGGTTGAGTTATTTTCGACCCATAAAAACATTATACTTTAAATAATTTATTTTTTAACCATTAGAAATTTAAAATTAATTTATTATAAAATAATATTTTAAGTTTTTCCTAAGGTTCCCCTCACCCCTCTTATAAAAGGGCACTTCCCCTTCTCTAAAATTCACACCTCCAAAGCCATTTGGATCGGCCTAACCCTACCCAAATATCCTCCCAACTATCATAACTTCATCCTAGATTCCATACTTTGGTCAGAAAGCCATCCTAAGGAGCTATTTTGGTCAAATCAAAAGGAAGAACCCGAAAAGAGGTAATGATTTCACCACCCTCTTTCAGGTTCTCTTATTCTTCCTTTGTTGTTTAAATTCTAAAATAATAACTCCAGTGTCTTATATATACCTTGATGTTATTATAAATATTTCAAAACTATATTCATTATTCTATCCATCTTATGAATGATAATGTCACCTTGCGTGCGTACGTACGTCTTACCGTCTCCACACCGTGGTGTAATTTGTTATTCAACACTATGTTATTTGGATGGATATAATGATGAGTAATATGTATAGAAATAATGAAAATAACATGATAATGTCTATGTAAAATTAATATAAAATTCAATTCCACACCTTTAAGGAAATGATATTGTCGCTCGTGCGTACGTATGGATTACCGTCTCCACGACGCGATGGGATTCATTTCCACGTTCTCTATTCATCGATGATTATAAAAATATATATTACTAATAAGTATGTAATATATGACATAATAATGATACTAGATATATATATATATATATATATATATATATATATATATATATTTACTTACATATATCTTATTCACTTAGTTCCGTTCAATATGATATGAAAACAGAAACAACGTTTATGCGTACGTACGGACTACCGTCTCCATAAACGGTGTTTTTCATTTCATATATATGTCTATTATAAATATTTATATTCTTAATATATATGATATATAAATCATTTTCTATATTATTTAAGTATTTAAATCATGATCTAAGAGATACAATCAAGAGTAACAAGTTAAAACACGTACGATAAAAAAAGCGATTATTACCCAAAATGTTAATTTAACATGGAAATTATTACTAAATGGTTTGTATAAAGTAATAAATGAATCATGAATGATATAATAAATATTAATATGGTTATAGTATAATTTAATAACATACTACAATCTTCATATAGGAGGTTAAATTTTCCCTCGACTAAAGGAAAGTGCAAGGTAAGAGGTTTTCATCTCATTTCTTATTCCCGTGAGATTCATGCTATATTGCCACTATTTCCTTTTGTGTGGTGTATGTACTGACCATAATTGTATTATTTTTGAATTAAACTTTATTTTATGTGTATTTAAATCTTCATTTTAAGATAATTATTTCATGGGGTTTATGTTTCATATGTTACCAAATTGGTAATGGTTAATTCTACAACCTCTTCATTATTAAAGGTTGTTTATATGTAATTTTCTACTGGGTCATATTTATCATCCTCATCCGTGTTTCATAAAAATGTATTTAATTTTTTTTCACTATTTCCTAAACTATGGTTTAGAGACATTTATTCCCTTGTTTGACCTTATACATTTTGAAAGGAATCTTTCTGTCATTTTCCAAACAAGTTACTTTATGATCTTTTTCGACAAAATTAAGGTAATAATGTGCTTTTAACATATACGGTGGGTGGGACTATTTTCTGTCATTATAAAAACATCGAATCTTACCTTAAAATCTTATTAGAATATTTTAAAAATTAATTTTTTCTTTATAATTATGTGGCTCTTATATGATTTCAAAATAGAAAGAGATATTTCTCTCGAATTGTTTTGATTTCATCTATGTCAACATCCTTTGATAAAATTTACACTTGTTTAAAGTTGATTTATTATAACACAAATAACCTATATTTTATATAAGGTTTTGTGTTATTTTTGACTGTGGATGAGTTATTTTTATGCCATTCATGGTTTATGATTAAAGTATTTACATTTTGTATGCTAGTTTTAATATGAATGTTTATGTTATATTTCAACCTTTTCATAAGATGAATGTATTGGACTAGTATGTTCAGGGTTGGGGACCAATAAAAGTAAGCCCTCTGGATTGGTTATTGGTAAAAGTATGCCCTTTGGGTTGGGGTCTGGTTACATTAGATCCTCCAGGATGGAGTCCGGTTACAGAGGCTCTCTAGGTTAGAGTCTGGTTACAGAGGCTTTCTGAGTTGGGGTCCAGTTACAGTTAGACCCTAGGTCCTGGCATGAGGCCTTGACACAAAAATGAAAATCCGGTATTATAAATTCCCTCATTATGAAATTAGTTATTACATGTGATTATTCAACTAGTAGAATATCCATGTTCATGTTTATATGGTAATGTTTGATTTATTTTTTCCATTTTATGTTGAAGTTTATGTATAAAAATGCTGTTGTTTTTATCACACATCTCACCATAAAAGTTTACAACTTCCGCTTAATTATTTACCCTTACTGGGCATCTTAGCTCACCCCTTTCTTATGTTTTATTTTCCCAGGATTCTAAGAAGCGTATTATGATTGATATGTAGGGATAAGATAAAGGGAATAATGGCGTTCTCAAAGAACTATTTATGATGTGTTTTAGGTTTGAAATTATAATGTAATGTTATTGTATGTAATCTATTTTCCAAGACTGCTAAAATGAAAAGAAACATCCAAGATTCCTACATTATTCCATTAGAAACATCCAATCTTCATAGATTATGCCTGCAAGTCACTCATAACCAACATCTTCATATCCAGGGAAAATGAAACATAAGTAAGGGGTGAGATCAAAAGCTTAGTAAGAGTATGCAATACAATAGAATATAACACAAACATTTGGCATGGTGAATAATTGAAAACACATGCCTTTAAAAATAATTAACATGAACCATTTATGGCACGAATATGAGGTGAGTAAATAATTCCATAATAAAACATAGTCATGGGTATTCTACTAGTTGAATAACCACATGAAATATCAATATCTAATCTCATAATTATGGAATTCATAATGCCAGACATCATAACCACATAGTCAAGGACTTGTGCCAAGACTACAAATAAGATTTTGTCAAGGCCTAGTGCCAAGACACTAGTTTGTCGTATGAAACCTACCGATGCATCAAGGAGATATAGTGGGCTCTACCCGTCACTTACTAAGTCCAATTCATTCCTCATATGAAATGGGTGAAACATAATCTAAACATTCGTATTAAAACTATCATATGAAATGTCAATACTTTATCCACAAACCATGAATGGTATAAAAATAGCACATCCATAGTCAAACACAACTCATTCAACACTATATAGAAGATTGTATTTTAACAAATTAACCTCAATAGAGGATAATGAAGGATATCAACATAGATGAAAACAGTCATCAAAACTATTTGATAGAAATATCCCCCTTTTTCTTGAAAACATTTAAAAGTATCACTATTTATCAAGAAGCTATTTAAAATAGATTTTTGAATCAAAGTGTCCCATACCACTATGAAACTTCTAAAAGGATTTTTAATTTTAAAACTTTTAATGTCCATATAAATAAATCTTTAAAACCATTTTTAAAACATGGACATTAATGATAAAAATTTAGAATAATAAATCTTTAAAAAATTTAAAATGATATTTTAGTTAGAGTTCCTAACCAAAAGAGAGATAATTGAATACAAATAATTGAGGTAATCAAAACATTATAATATCATGAGAATTAAGGGATTCATGATATACTATTTCAAAGTACATTATATACACCATATAAAAGTGATTTGGTGTATAACAACAAATAAGTTTCAATGGAATGTAAATTGAGGTGAAATCTCTTATAAAGACCATATCATTAGGTTAAGGATAAATGAACGACATAATTATGTCTGACCTGCAGGGATAGTCTATGAGATCTCAGTGTTGTCATTAGAAACAATGTTGTTGTAGTTTTCAATTTTATGATGTAATTTAAACCTAATGAATAATGCAACTCCACAAGCTTTCACGGTATGTTTCCCTTTGAATAATGTAATAGCTTGCATTATACACAACTTCAAGATTCTAACACACCGTTACCAATCAAACTAGCCATTATTAATAGTAATACCAAATTTTTGAAATTTTATCTTTCAAAATGGACTTTATTTTTGGATTCGGAATATCGAAATTAGCTTAGGGTAATTTTTTGGTATTTTTCTAAAAACTTTCAATTTTTGATCAATAGTGAAAAACACTAAGTTATAGTTTAAAACCGAATTTTTATTTAAATAATTATTTATTTTATTTAAATTTATTTTATGTCAAAATAGATACATAATACCTATATATTTTCAATGTAATTCATTGGATTCAGTTTATAATAATTTTAGATATATAAATTTTTTATTGAACTTTTCACCGTTTTTACCCACCTGTTGGGAGAATTTGAAAATTCACATAAAACTTAATTTTACAGCTTCTGTGAGTGGAATTCCAAAAATCTGAGATTCATGATTGATATCCTTATGAAAAATGTGGTTCAATAAGATTAAAATAATTTTTTGGTGAATAGTATCTTTTTACTTTTATTTACCACAGTTAAAAGTAAATTGGGTATTTAAGGGTAAAAGTGATATTATTATTACCCTAAAAAATATCCTAATTATATTGGATAAGTATAATTAAACCCAAAAATAACTTAAGAATAAAATATGAACCTATTTGTTCCACTTGGATTAGATTAAGGCACTTATTATTATTTTATTTAAAGAAGTGTTAAAAGAGTTAAAATCACAGTTTAATAACTAAAGAATTTTTAATATAAGGCTATACATAATATAAATTCATCTATAAATATTCATTAGAAATCTTAAACTATTTAGTATATAATGGTATTTTATTTATAATTTTTAGATGTTATATAATCAAATTTATTTATGAGACAATCATGATGAAGTAATTACTGTATTAATGAAATATTAAAATAATTGATATTATAAATATCCAAATAAATTATATTTGAGACTTATAATTAATAAAATTAATTTTCTAGGTTAATATATCATGTTAGGGTTTATTTGAAAAATTTGTTTCAAATTAATAATGCTGTTATGAATTTAGAAAAAACAAAATATCAAATAGTGTCAAAATTGACATAAAAGAGTTTTTAAAACAAATATTATATTATTAATTGATATTATATTACTAAAAATATAAGGATCTACCAAAATACTTATATAATTATGGGTGTATCATTAATGAACCAATGTAGGTCTTCTTGGAAGTTTATAGTAAGTTTATTAACCATATAATATAAAAATATAAAGAGACATGGTAAATGTCAAACTATTTAAGTAAGAGTTCAATGTAAAAGATAAAGTTAATATAGTGACACCAATCTGTCTAAAACCTATTGGTTGAGTGGTTTTAGACACATTCACACCTTATACTTTAAATAATTATTTTTGGATTCATTAGAAATCAAAAATTATTTTATTATAAAATAATATTTCTGGCGTTTCCTAAGGTTCCCCCGACCCCTCTTATAAAAGGGCACTCCCCCTTCTCTCTAAATCACACCGTCAAAGCCATTTGGATTGGCCAAACCCTACCCAAATACGCTCTCAACTATTCTAACTTAATCCTAGTGGCCATAATTTAGTCATAAATCCAACCTATAGGGATTTTATGATCAAATCAAAAGAAAGAACCCAAAGAAGAGGTAAATATTTCATCACCTCTTTCAAGTTCCTTTCTTCTTCCACATCCTCTTTCTTTGTTCTTACCATTATAAAATAATAACTCCAGTATCTTATATATAATGTGATGTTATTATAAATATGTTAAAACCATATTTATTATTCTATCCTTCCTTTGAATGACATGTCACTATACATACGTACGTACGACTTACCGTCTCCACGCCGTGGTGTAATTGTTATTAAATACATTATTACTTGGATGGGTATAAAAATGATTTATAATTGATGTAAATGATAAATATAACATCATAATTATTCTGAATATATGATATAACATCTAATTATATATTACATTAATATCAATATAATGATATTGACGCTCGTGCGTAGATACAGATTACCGTCTCCACGAACGTGATGAGATTCATTCCCCATCGTATCCATTCAAGACTAATTTTCAGTTGATGATTTAAAATAATTTTTAGATACTTGATATAATTATGTATATGAATAATATTCATTCCATCCATAACAAATAATACTCACATAACAATTAATATAAAGGAAAACAAATCCATTAACACCTGAAACAACGATAATACTAAGATATTATTAACAAAGAAATACTAAAAGATCATATATGATATCATATTAATGTATATGATTCTTTTATAATTTAATAAAAATTATTGAACCATTATAAAGGAGGTTATCCTACTCTCTAACAAGGAAAATGTACAAAGTAAGGGGTTTCTTATCTCATTTTTAATTCCATGAGATTTCCATTGTTCACCACTTATTTATTGCACGTGGTGTGTGTACTTCCCATGATTGTATTCATTGTGTAATATAATTTAATTTATGGATATTTACATCATAATTTTATGATCCTTCTTTCATGGTTGTATGTTTTGTAAGTTACCAAATCGATAAGGGAATTTGAAATTTCAATTTCCACACATTCGGCTTTATGCATACTTCATTGATTATTTTACTCTAAGATTATGTGTGGAATCACTATTCATTTGCTTATGTCATAATTTCCACTTCCATTTCTGTGGATATAATTTTTATACACATAATAAATCTATTGATAAATTCTCAATTCATTGATATGAACTTGATAGGAGTCATTTTAACTCAATCTCCATTTATTGAGTTAAGCATCCAATTCATTGGTGTTGTTTTTACAAGAATATGTGTGAATGTCCTCTGACTAATTTACACTGAATATCCAATAATATTGAATGTTCTTATATTTTCCACACATAATTATGTCATTCATTTATTCTTAACCTAAGGATACAACCTTTATAAGAGATTTCATCTCAATTTACATTCAATTGAGACTTCTTTGTTATTATACACCAAATCACTTTTATATGGTGTATATAATGTACTTTGACATAGTATATCATGAATCCCTTTATTATAATGATATTATTATGTTTTTATCACATCAATTATTTGTATTAATTTATCTCTCTTTTGGTTAGGAACTCTAACTAAAATATCATTTTAAATGTTTTAAAGATTTATTATTCTAATTTTTTCTCATTAATTTCCATATTTTAAAAATGGTTTTAAAGATTTATTTATATGGACATTAATGTTTTAAAATTAAAACTTATTTTAAAAGTTTCAAAGTGGTATGGGACACCTTGATTCAAAAATATATTTTAAATGACTTCTTGATAAATAGTGAGAATTATAAATGTTTTCAAGAAAAAGGGGATATTTCTCTCAAATAGTTTTGATGATTATTTTCATCTATGTCGATATCCTTAATTATTCTCAATTGAGGTTATTCTGTTAAAATACAATCTTCCATATTGTATTAAATGATTTATGTTTGACTGTGGATGTTCTATTTTTTTTTACCATTCATGTTTTGTGGATAAAGTATTGACATTTCGTATGCTAGTTTTAATATGTTTGTTTAGATTATGTTTCACCCATTTAATAGGAGGAATGCATTGGACATAGTAAGTGACGGGTGGAGCCTACTATATCTCTTCGATGCATCAATAGGTCTCATGAGACAAACTATTATCTTGGCATAAGGTGTTGACAAAATGGAAATAATGGTGGAAATGAGCAACAAAATAGAATGTTGATTGGCGTAAAAGATATTGTGTTCATGCCAAATCAGTTTTCCAAAAATATGATCAAAAACATATATATTAACCAACTCCCAGACTCAACAAAGAAGAGAAAGGCAATTAATGATAAGAGATCCATTATTGGAGACCATGGAGAAAAGAATACTCAATTTTCATCATGCAGGAAATGTGGAAGGAGACACCCAAGAAAGTGTCTCAATGGAACAAAGAAATGATTTACATGTGGGAAATAAGGACATAAAGTAAAGAATTGTTGAGGAAAAATGAAGAGTATTACGGAAGAAAATAAAAATGGTCCAAAGAATCAATTAACAGTCATTTTCCATAAATGTAGGGGACCTGGCCATTACACGAGTGAATGCCCAATTATATAGGATATTTTCTTGGTCAAAGAAGAAGCGATGTGGAAATAAATGGTTACAGAAATGTTTAAAAGTATTAGTGATTTTTGTTGATGGGATTACTTTGGAATTATTTTCTCTCGTATTTGTAACCCTATAGTTTGTCATGTGAAAATGATAGTTGAGGAAGAATTATATTTTCTCTTGTGGATATAGTTATAAATAACGATTTGGTTTTATATGATCATTGGGTTTGAGGAAATTACAAGTTATTATATTTTGGGATGAAAATGTAAGGTATGAGATAAAAATTGTGGTTAAATTAAGTTATGGTTATTTTGAGGAATTTATCTCATTTTCATAATGTTATAAAATATATTTTTTGAAAAAGGACAACACACAGACCGTGTGACAACCTATCGCGTCGGACAAAGCTGTGGGAATTGAACCCACAACTAGAGTGCGAATGAGATTTATCACCTACCACTGGACTAAGTGAAGTCACTGGTTAGTATGACTAATTATTTGTAGTTAAATGATTTTATTGATCAATAATAAGTTGATTTGGGATCTTATGTCTTATAAAATGAATACCCTTAGTATAGGAAAATGATTTGGTGATTAAGTGATAAATGTTATTTTGGAAGACGTTCGCTCTGCTGGGAACACTATATGTCTAAGGAAAATAAAATACTATGGGATTTCATTTAAGGAGTAATGGTGGATTTTTATCTATGTTTTTATTGTGGGTTTATATTTATTTGGGTTATTTATGGAAATTACTAACCTATAATAAAGAATATGTGATTAGGTTAATTACTTTTAAGTATGTGAATTTAAGAGTAGTCGATGTCATTTGGAGATAAAATTTAACGTGGAAGACTACATAACCAAATTCTTCTATGTTTTGGGTCTCAATATTAGTTTGGAATATATTGAAGGATTTTAAGGAAAATTGTTTATTGAATGATATTTAATTAACTTTGGGGCATTTTTGGTTTAATTTTACAAATTTAGATTAGTGTTTATTTCTCTAAAAGAATATCCTTTTGGGGGATCATCTGATCTTGTACTAACTGTTTTGGTTTTGATTAATCTCTAAATACAGGGTAAATTTATAGTTTAACCTTTGTGGATCATGTGATTCTCTAGAAGTTGATTCTAGCTCTTCCGGTGTGGCCAAGTCATCTTGAATACTCATAGTTTAAAAAAACGACTTAGTGGTATAAATTTATTATAGAATTAAACTGTACTTAAAAAGTAAGTATATATCATTATATTCTAAGTCAGTCTCATAAATAAACTCCTTATATTTATGAAATGAAACTTAAAAAAAATGCTGTCCGTTGACATTTTCTGGTGGGAAACTAATGACCATTTGTCCCATCACAAGTTTGTGGTTTTCTTGTTGTTAACTTTCTCCTGATCATGTTTTCTATCCCTCTACATCAGAACTTTACACTTAGTTTCTCATTGATATCTATGTTTTTCTACATGGAATCCTAGTATGGGTAATCTCGGGTGACCTTTGTACTTATCTTTCTTTCTTTTAAAGTGATAGTTTTATTGACTCATTTTGTGATGTGGGACATTCAATTACATTCTCAAGCCCAATTTTAAAAATTACGAGGACACAATTTCTAAAAGGGGGAATAATTTAACACCCAAAGCTTCCACCGTACGTTTCCCTTTGAATAATGTAATAGCTTGCATTTTACGTAACTTCGAGATTATAACACACCACGACCAATCAAACTAGCTGTTATGAATATTAATACCCACTTTTTAAATTTTTTTAAATTTTAACATTCAAAATTGATTTCATTTTTGGATTCGGAATATTGAAATTAGATTAGGGTGAATTTTTGGTATTTTTCTGAAAACATTCAATTTTTGATGAATAGTGAAAACAATGAGTTATAGTTTAAAACCAAATTTTTCTTTAAATAATTATTTATATTACTTAAATTTATTTTAAGTCAAAATATATTCATAATACCTATATAATTTCAATTTAATTAGTTTTAGTCAGTTTATAATAATTTTAGATATATTAAAATTTTATTGAACTTTTCACCGTCTTTTACCCACCTCCTAGGAGAATTTGCAAATTCACATAAAACGTAATTTTATAGCTTCTTTGAGTGGAATTTCAAAAATATTAGGGACAAGGTTGATATCATTAAGATAAATGTGGTTCAATAAGATGAAAATAATATTTGGTGAATAGTAACTTTTTACTTTTATTTACCACGGTTAAAAGTAAATAGGGTATTTAAGGGTAAAAATGATATTATTATTACCCTAACACATGTCCTTATTCTATTTCATAAGTATAATTCGACCCAGAACAACCTTAGGAATAAAATATCAACCTCTTTGGTTCACTTGGATTAGATTAAGACACTTATTATTATTTTATTTAAAGAGGAGTTAAAAGAGTTAAAATCGAAGTTTAATAACTAATTGTTTTTTAATATAGGGTTATACATAAGATAAATATTACTATAAATATTCATTAGAAATCTAAAAAATTTACTAAATAATGGTATTTTATTTATAATTTGTAGACATTAACTAATTAAATTTATTTATGACACAATGATGATGCAATAATTACTGTATTAATGAAATATTAAAATAATTGATATTATAAATATCCAAATAATAGTAATTTGAGATTTTTAATGAATTAAACTAATTTTATATGTTAATATGACATGTTAGGGTTGATTATAAGAATTTTTTCTAAGTAATAATGCTGTTATAAATTTTTCAAAAACAAAATACCAAATACTATCAAAATTGACATAAAAGTGTTTTTAAAACAAATATTATATTATTAATTGGTATTATATTCTTAAAAATATAATGTTTAGAAAAAAGACTTATATAATGATGGGTGTATTATTAATGAACCTCCTGGGGTTCTCTTGGAAGTTTATAGTATGTTTATTAATCATATAATATAAAAATACCAAGAGACATGGTAAATGTCAAACTATTTAACGAAGAGTTAAATCTAAAATATAAAGTTAATATAGTGACCAAAATATTTATAAAACCTACTGGTTGAGTGGTTTTCGACCCATACCCACCTTATACATTAAATAATACATTTTGGATCCATTAGAAAACGAAAATTATTTTACTATAAAATAATATTTCTTGCTTTTCCTAAGGTTCCTTTTACCTCTCTTATAAAAGGGCACTCCCCATTATCTCTAATTCACAACTTCAAAGCCATTTTGAAGGGCCAACCCCTGACCAAATACCATTTAAACTATCTTCCCTTAATCATAGAGGCCTTACTTTATTCATAAATCCAACCTAAAAATCCCTTTTGATCAAATCGAAAGGAAGAACCCAAAGAAGAGGTAAATATTTCATCACCTCTTTCAATTTCCTTTCTTCTTCCACTTCCTCTTTCTTTGTTGTTACCATTATAAAACAATGAATCCAATATCTTCTATATAATTTGATTTTATTATAAGTATGGTACAACCATATTCATTATTCTAACCATCCTTTGAATGACATGTCACCATACATGCGTACGTACGGCTTACCGTCTCCATGTCGTGGTGTAATTGTTATTCAATACATTATTATTTGGATGGGTATAATAATGATTTGGAATTGATGTAAATAATAAATATAACATGATAATTATTCTTCATATTTTATATACCATCCAATTATATATTATTTTAATATCAGAAGAATGATATTGTCGCTCGTGCGTACGTATAGATTACCGTCACCACGAACGTGATGAGACTCATTCCACATCGTATCCATTCAAGAATAATTTTCATTTGATGATTAAAAATAATGTTTAGAGACTTGATATAATTCTGTATATTAATAATATACATCCCATCCATAAGAAATATGACTCACCTAATAAATAATATAAAGTAAAACGAATCTGTTAACACCCGAAATGACGATAATACTAAGATATTATTAAGAAAGTAATGTTAAAAGATCATATATGATATCATATTATTTTATATAATTATTTTATAATTTAATAACAATTATGTCACAATTATAAATAAGTTTAACCTACTCTTGACCAGGTAAAATGTAAAAAGTAAGGGGTTTCTTATCTCACTTTTAATTCTGTGAGATTTCCATTGTTCACCACTTATTTATTTCATGTGGTGTGTGTACTGCCCATGATTGTATTCATTGCATAATATACTTTAATTTATGGATATTTACAAAAAAAATTGTATGATCCTTCTTTCATGGGTGTATGTTTTTTAAGTTACCAAATCGATAAGGGATTTTTAAATTTCAATTTCCACACATTCAGCTTTACACACACTTCATTGATTATTTTACTCCAAGATTATGTATGGAATCACTATTCATTTTCCTATGTCATAAATTCCACATAAAGTTATGTGGATATTATTTTTAGACACATAATCACTCCATTGATAAATTCTCAAGTCATTGATATGAACTTGATAAGAGTAATTTCAACTCAATCTCTATTTGTTGAGTTAAGCATCCAATTCATTGGTGTTGTTTTTACAAGAATATATGTGAATGTCCTATGATTGATTTACACTGAATATCCAATCATATTGAGTGTATTTATATTTTCCACACATAATTAAGTCGTTCTTTTATCCTTAACATAAGGATACAGTCTTTATAAGAGATTTCATCTCAATTTACATTCCATTGAGACTTCTTTGTTGTTATACACAAAATCACTTTTATATGGTGTATATAATGTTCTTTGACATAATATATCATGAATCCCTTTATTCTCATGATATTATAATGTTTTGATTACCTCAATTATTTGTATTCAAATATCTCTCATTTGTTTAGGAACTATAAATAAAATATCATTTTAAATGTTTTAAAGATTTATTATTCTAATTTTTTTCATTAATGTACATGTTTTAATAATGGTTTTAAAGATTTATTTATATTTACATTATAGTTTTAAAATTAAAACTCCTTTTAAAATATTCAAAGTGGTATGAGACACTTTGATTCAAAAATATATTTTAAATGGCTTCTTGATAAATAGAGAGACTTTTAAATGTTTTCAAGAAAAAGGGGGATATTTCTCTCAAATAGTTTTGATGATTATCTTCATCTATGTCGATATCCTTCATTATTCTCAATTGAGGTTAATCTGTTACAATACAATCTTCCATATTGTATTGAATGAGTTATGTTTTACTATGGATGTTCTATTTTTATACCATTAATGGATTGTGGATAAAGTATTGACATTTCGTATGCTATTTTTATTTTTAATATTTAGATTATATTTCACCCATTTCATATGAGGAATGCATTGGACTTATTAAGTGATGGGTGGAGCCCGCTATAGCTCCTCGATGCATCAGTAGGTCTAATGAGACAAACTAGTGTCTTGGCACAAGGATTTGAAAAAATCTTATTTGTAGTCTTGGAAAAAGGCCTTGAATATGTGGTTATGATGTCTGACATTATAAATTCCATCATTATGAGATTAGCTATTGATATTTAATGTGGTTATTCGACTAGTAGAATACCCATGACTATGTTTTGTTATAGCATTATTTACTCAGATCATATTCCTGCAAAAAAGTGTTCATGTTAATTATTTTTAAAGTCAAGTGTTTTCAATTATTCACCATGCCTAATGTTTATGTTATATTATAGTTTATTGGTTACTCTTACTGAGAATTTGAGCTCACCCCTTTGTTATGTTCCATTTTTCCAGGATATAAAGAAGTTAGTTATGAGTAAATTGCAGGCATAATCTAGGAAGCTTGGATGTTTTTAACACATGTTATAATTCTATTGGATAAGTGTAATTTGACCAAAAACAACATTAGGAATAAAATATGACCCTCTAGGTCAACTTGGATTAGATTAGGACATTTATTATTATTTTATTTAAAGAATAGTTAAAGAGTTAAAATCAAATTTTAATAATTAAAACATTTTTAAGATAGGGTTATACAAAATATAAATTAGACTATAAATATTAAATAGAAAGATAAAACTATTTCCAACATAATGGTATTTTATTTATAATTTTTATACATTAAATAATTAAATTTATTAATGACATAATGATGA
The DNA here is from genome assembly GCA_963277665.1 of Viscum album. Lineage (NCBI taxonomy): Eukaryota > Viridiplantae > Streptophyta > Magnoliopsida > Santalales > Viscaceae > Viscum > Viscum album. The sequence goes on along the minus strand of OY728141.1, from coordinate 829,786,099 downwards.
TGCAGTAATTACCATATTAATGAAATATTAATATAATTGATATTATAAATATCCAAATAAATGTAACTTGTGACTTTTAATGAATTACACTAATTTTCTAGGTTAATATTAAATTTTAGGGTTGATTAAATGAATTATGTTCTAAGTAATAATTGCTGTTATTAATTTAACAAAAACAAAATACCAAATAGTGTCAAAATTGACATAAAAGAGTTTTTAAAACAAATATTATATTATTAATTGATATTCTATTCCTAAAAATATAAGGATTGGAAAAAAGACCTATATAATTATATGTGTATCATTAATGAACCACTTGTGGTTTTATTGGAAATATATAGTATGTTTATTAACAATATAATATAAAAATACAAAGAGAAATGGTAAATGTCAAACTATTTTACTAAGAGTTAAATTTAAAATATAAAGTTAATATAGTGACCCAAATCTATCTAAAACCTATTGGTTGAGTGGTTTTAGACCCATCCCAAACTTATAATTTAAATAATACATTTTGGATCTATTATAAACTGAAAATTATTTTATTATAAAATAATATTTCTTGCTTTTCCTATGGTGCCCCTCACCCCTCTTATAAAAGGGCACTCCCCCTTCTCTCTAATTCACACCTTAAAATACATTTGGCTCAGCCAGAAACTTCCCAAATACCTTCTCAACTTTCCTTCCTTCATCATAGAGGACCTCATTTAGTCATAAAGCCATCCTAAGGATCCCTTTTGATCAAATCAAAAGGAAGAACCCCAAGAAGAGGTAAATATTTCATCACCTCTTTCAAGTTCCTTTATTCTTCCACTTCCTCTTTCTTTGTTGTTTACATTATAAAATAATACCTCTAGTATCATATATATACTGTGATGTTATTATAAATATGGTACAACCATATTAATTATTCTATCCATCCTTTGAATGACATGTCACCATACGTGCATACGTATGGCTTACCGTCTCCACGTCATGGTGTAATTGTTATTCAATACATTTTTATTTGGATGGGTATAATAATGAAGTGTAATTGATGTAAATAATAAATATAACATTATAATTATTCTACATATATGATATAAAATCCAATTATATATTATTCTAATATAAAAAGAATGATATTGTCGATCGTGCGTACGTACGGATTACTATCTCCACGAACGCGATAAGATTCATTCCCCATCATATCCATTCAAGAATAATTATAATTTGATGATTAAAAATAATTTTTAGAGACTTGATATAATTCTGGATATGAATAAAATACATCCCATTTATAACAAATATGACCCAAATTACAAATAATATAAAGGAAAATGAATCCTTTAACACCCAAAACGATGATAATACAAAGATATTATTAACAAAGAAAAGTTAAAAGTTTATATATGATATCATATTAATGTATAATATTCTTGTATAATTTAATAAAAATTATTTCACCATTATACTGGAGGTTAACCTATCCTCAACAAAGGAAAAAGTACAAAGTAAGGGGTTTCTTATCTCACTTTTAATTCTGTGAGATTTCCATTGTTCACCACTTATTTATTGCATGTGGTGTGCATACTGCCCATGATTGTATTCATTGTGTAATATACTTTAATTTATGGATATTTACATCATCATTTTATGATCCTTCTTTAATGGGTGTATTATTTGTATGTTACCAAATCGAAAAGGGAATTTGAAATTTTAGTTTCCACACATTCGGCTTTACGCATACTTCATTGATTATTTTACTCCAAGATTATGTGTGGAATCACTATTCATTTTATTATGTCATAATTTACACTTCCCTTTCTATGGATATAATTTTTATACATATAATCACTCCATTTATAAATTCTCAGGTCATCTATATGAACTTGATAAGAGAAATTTTAACTCAATCTCTTTTTTTTGAGTTAAGCATCCAAATCATTGGTGTTGTTTTTACAAGAATATGTGTGAATGTCCTTTGATTTATTTACACTGAATATCCAATCATATTGAGTGTATTTATATTTTACACACATAATTATGTCATTGATTTATCCTTAACCTAAGGATATGGTCTTTATAATAGATTTCATCTCAATTTACATTCCATTGAGTCTTATTTATTGTTATACACCAAATCACTTTTATATGGTGTATATAATGTACTTTGACATAGTATATCATGAATCCATTTATTCTCATGATATTATAATGTTTTTATTACCTCATTTATTTTTATTCAAGTATCTCTCTTTTGGTTAGGAACTCTAACTAAAATATCATTTGAAATGATTTATAGATTTATTATTCAAAATTTATCTCATTAATGAAAATGTTTTAAAAATGGTTTTAAAGATTTATTTATTTGGACATTAAAGATTTAAAATTAAAACTAGTATTAAAAGTTTCAAAGTGGTATGGGAAACTTTGATTCAAAAATCTATTTTAAATAGATTATTGATAAATAGTGAGACTTTTAAATGTTTTTAAGAAAAAGGGGGATATTTCTCTCAAATAGTTATGATGATTATTTTCATCTATGTCAATATCCTTCATTATTCTCTATTGAGGTTAATCTGTTACAATACAATCTTCCATACTGTATTGAATGAATTATGTTTGACTGTGGATGTGCTATTTATATACCATTCATGGTTTGTGGATAAACTATTCACATTTATTATGCTATTTTTATTACTAATGTTTAGATTATGTTTCACCCATTTCATATGAGGAATGTATTAGACTAAGTATGTGACGGGTGGAGCCCACTATAGCTCCTCGATGCATCGGTAAGTCTCATGAGACAAACTAGTGTCTTGACATGAGGGATTGATAAAATATTATTTCTAGTCTTGGAACAAGGCCTTGAAAATGTGGTTATGATGTCCAAAATTATGCATTCCATAATTCTGAGATTAACTATTGATATTTCATGTGGTTATTTGACTAGTAGAATACCCATTGCTATGTTTTATTACGACATTATTTACTCAGCTCTTATTCCTGCCACAAAGTGTTCATGTTAATTATTTTTAAAAGAACGTGTTTTCAATTATTCACCATACCTAATGTTTATGTTATCTTCCGCTATATTGGTTACTCTTACTGAGAATTTGAGCTCACACCTTTCTTATGTTTCATTTTCCCAGGATATAAAGAAGTTAGTTATGAGTGACTTGCAGGCATAATCTAGGAAGCTTGGATGTTTCTAACACTTGTCCTAATTCGATTGGCTAAATTTAACTCGACCAAAAACAACCTTAGGAATAAGATATGATCCTTTAGGACCACTTGTATTAGATTAGGACATTTATTATTATTTTATTTAAAGAAGAGTTAGAAGAGTTAAAATCAATGTTTAATAACTAAAACATTTTTAATATAGGGTTATATATAAGATAAATTCTACTATAAATATTAATTAGAAATATGAAAATATTTCATACTTAATGTTATTTTATTTAAAATTTTTATACATTAAATAATTAGATTTATTTATGACACAATGATGATGTAGTAATTATTGTATTAATGAAATATTAAGATAATTGATATTATAAATATCCAAATAAATGTAATTTGAGACTTTTAATGAATTCCAATAATTTTATAGGTTAATATGACATGTTAGGGTTGATTGAATGAATTTTTTTCTAAGTAATAATTGCATTTATTAATTTTAAAAAAACAAAATACCAAATAGAGTCAAAATTGACATAAAAGCGTTTTTAAAACAAATATTATAATATTAATTGATATCCTATTCCTAAAAATCTAAGGTTAGGCAAAAAGACTTATATAATGATAGGTGTATCATTAATGAACCACTTGGGGTTCTCTTGGAATTATATAGTAATTTTATTAACCATATAATATAAAAATATAAAAGAGACATGGAAAATGTCAAACTATTTAACTAAGAGTTAAATGTAAAAGATAAAGTTAATATAGTGACCCAAATCTGTCTAAAACCTATTTATTGGGTGGTTTTCGACCCATCCTAACCTTATCCTATAAATAATCTAGTTTGGAGCCATTATAAACTGAAAATTATTTTAGTATAAAATAATATTTATAGCTTTTACTAAGGTGCCCCTCACCCCTCTTATAAAAGGGCACTCCCCCTTCTCTCTAATTCACACCATAAAAGCTATTTGGATTGGCCAAACCATGCTCAAATACCCTCTTAATTGTCCTACCATCATCCTAGAGGCCCTAATTTACTCATAAATCCATCTTAAGGAGCCGTTTTGATCAAATCAAAAGGAAGAACCCGAAGAAGAGGTAAATATTTCATCACCTCTTTCAAGTTCCTTTCTTCTTCTACGTCCACTTTCTTTGTTGTTTCAATTATAAAATAATAACTACAGTATCTTCTATATACTTTGATGTTATTATAAATATGGTACAACCATATTCATTATTCTATCCATCCTTTGAATGACATGTGACCATATGTGTGTACGTACGACTTACCGTCTCCACGTCGTGGTGTAATTGTTATTCAATACATTATTATTTGGATGGGTATAATAATGATGTGTAATTGATGTAAATAGTAAATATAGCATGATAATTATTCTGTATATATGATATACCATCCAATTATATATTATTTTAATATCAAAAGATTGATATTGTCGCTTGTGCATACATACGGATTACCGTCTCCATGAACGCAATGAGAATCATTCCCCATCATATCCATTAAAGGCTAATTTTCATTTGATAATTAAAAATAATATTTAGAGACTTGATATAATTATTTATATGAATAAGATACATCCCATCCATAACAAATAATATAAAGGAAAACGAATCCGTTAACACCCGAAAGGACGATAATAATAAGATATTATTAACAAAGCAATATTAAAAGATCATATATGATATAATATTTATGTATATGATTCTTGTATAATTTAATAACAATTATTTAACAATTATACAGGATGTTAACCTACCCTCAACCAAGAAAAATGTACAAAGTAAGGGGCTTCTTATCTCAATTTTAATTCTATGAGATTACCATTGTTCACCACTTATTTATTGCATGTGGTGTGTGTACTGCCCATGATTGTATTCATTGTGTAATATAATTTAATTCCTGGATATTTACATCATCATTTTATGATCCTTATTTCATGGGTTTATGTTTTTTATATTACCAAATCGATAAGGGAATTTGAAATTTCAATTACGACACATTCAGCATTATGCATAATTCCTTGATTATTTTACTCCAAGATTATGTTATGTCATAATTTATACTTCCCTTTCCGTGGATATAATTTTTAAACACATAATAAATCCATTGATAAATTCTCAAGTCATCGATATGAACTTGATATGAGTAATTTTAACTCAATCTCCATTTGTTGAGTTAATCACCCAAATCATTGATGTTGTTTTTACAAGAATATGTGTGAATGTCCTCTGATTGATTTACACTGAATATCCCATCATATTGAGTGTATTTATATTTTACACACATAATTATGTCATTCATTTATCCTTAACCTATGGATACCGTCCTTATAATATATTTTATCTCAATTTAAATTCCATTGAGACTTCTTTGTTTTTATACACCAAATCACATTTATATGGTGCATATAATGTACTTTGACATAGTATATCATGAATCCCTTTATTCTCATGATATTATAACGTTTTTATTACCTCAATTATATGTATTAAAGTATCTCTCTTTTGGTTAGTAACTCTAACTAAAATATCATTTTAATTATTTTAAAGATTTATTATTCTAAAATTTTCTCATTAATGTCCATGTTTTAAAGATGGTTTTAAAGATTAATTTATATGGACATTAATGTTTTAAAATTAAAACTCCTTTTAAATGTTTAAATGTTGTATGAGACAATTTGATTCAAAAATCATTTTTAAATGGATTCTTGATAAATAGTGAGACTTTTAATTGTTTTCAAGAAAAAGGGGGATATTTCTCTCAAATATTTTTGATGATTATTTTTATCAATGTCGATATCCTTAATTATTCTCGATTGAGGTTAATCTATTACAAAAAAATCTTCCATATTGTATTGAATGATATATGTTTGACAGTGGATGTTCTATTATTATACCATTCATGGCTTGTGGATAATGTATTGAAATTTTGTATGCTAGTTTTAATACGAATGTTTAGATTATGTTTCACCCATTTATATAAGGAATGCATTGGACTTAGTAAGTGATAGGTGGAGCCAGCTATAGATCCTAGATGCATTGGTAGGTATCATCATACAAACTAGTGTCTTGACACGAGGTCTTGACACAATCTTATTTGTAGTCTTGGGACAAGGCCTTGACTATGTGGTTATGATGTACGACATTATGCATTCCTTCAATAAGAGATTAGATAATGATATTTCATGTGGTTATTCAACTAGTAGAATACCCATGACTATTTTTTATTATGTCATCATTTACTCATCTTATATTCCTACCATAAAGTGTTCTTGTTAATTATTTTTAAAGGCATGTGTTTTCAATTATTTGAAAAGCCTAATGTTTGTGTTATCTTCTGTTGTATTGCTTACTCTTACTGATAAATTGAACTCACCCCTTTCTTCTGTTTCATTTTTCCAGGATATGAAGAAGTTAGTTATGAGTGACTTGCAGGCATAATCTAGGAATCTTGGATGTTTCTAATGGAATAATTTAGTGTTGTTTTTATTTTCATGTTGTAATGTTGACCTTATGATTATATCTAGTATTTCCAAGTCTACTAAATTGACCAGTCTTTCAAGACATGATTTCATTGTATCATGCTAATGTTATGTAATAATTAATCGACTCTAGGTAACTGGGGTTGGGGTGTTATAGTTGGTATCAGAGGAAGTTTAGTACAAATCTTGGAAACTATATTTAGATAAAATCTGATTAGTGCACATAGCTCTAAGATACACTTTGAGGATTAGTATAGAAGAACTTCCTAAAATTTTGGTATTATAAAAATTTTGTGATTTTTCCAAGAAATACATCCCTGTTTAGATACGAGCAGGTAGAGGTGGCTCTGGAACAGATGTACCTAGGGGTAAAACCCGAAAACACCGATTTGAGCTAGACTCGAACGAGAACTGGTACACAACAATGAGCCTTGCTGCACTCTTGGTTACGACAAGGGGATATGCTTAGAAGAATTTACATTTTCTTTAAAAACCAATTTTAAGGATTTTAATATAAGATGAGAATAAATGACCCTGGTTAATCCTAAGGTGTTTCAAATTGAAAATATCGTGTCATGATATTCTCTAAATGATTTTATTACTACTGTAACTCACATAATGCATTCTGGTTTTAGTCAATGGCTGGATTCCAAGGAATTTATTGTAACATTGAACATGATTTACAAGGTGGGAATAATGGTGTAAATGATAAACGAAATGCGATTTTGAAAGGCATAAAAGATATTGTCTTTATGCCAAATCAGTTTTCCAAAAATATGATCAACAACATATATATTAACCAACTTCTGGATTCAAAAAAGTAAAGAAAGGAAGTTAATGATAAGAGCTCCAACTATAGAGACCATTGAGAGAAGAAAGCTCAATTTCCATCATGCTATAAATGTGGAAGGAGACACCCATGAATACGTCTCAATGGAATAAAGAAATACTTTATGTGTGGGAAAGAAGGGAATAATGTAAAGAATTTCCAAGGAAAAATGAAGAGTACTATGGAAGAAAATAAAAATGATCCTAAGATTCCAATTACAGTCATTTGTAATAAATGTAAGGGACCTTGGAATCACCCATGTCAATGCCCTATTCTATAGGATAACCTCTTGGTCAAAGAAGAACCTACGTGGAAATAAATCAATGGAAAAATGTTTAAAGGAATTAGTGCTCTTTGTTGTTGAGATTACATTAGATTAATTTTATCTTATATGTGTAACCCTACTATTTATCATGTGAAAATGATATTGGAGGAATAATTATCTTTTCTATTGTGGATATAGTTATAAATATCCATCTAGTATTATATGATCCTTGAATTTGAGGCCATTACATGTTATTATATTTTGGGATGAAAATGCAAGGTATGATATACCATTTGTGGTTAAATTATGTTATGGTTATTTTGAAGAATTTATCTCATTTTGGTAATGTTATAAAATATAGTTTTTGAAAAAGGAAAACACGCAGACCATGTGACAACTCATCACGTTAGACAAAGCTATTGGAATCGAAACCACAACTAGAGTGCAATTGGGATTTATCACCTACCACTGGACTAAGTGAAGTCCCTGGTTAGTGTGAATAAATATTTTTAATTAAATGATTTTATTGATCAATAATAAGTATATTTTGGATCTTATGTATTATATAATGAATACCCTTAGTATAGGAAAATGATTTGGTGATTAAGTGATAAATGTTATATTGGAAGATGGTCGCTCTGTTGGGAACACTATATGCTTAAGGAAAATAGAATACTATGGGATTTCATTTGAGAAGTAATTGTGGATTTTTATCTATGTTTTTTTGAGCATTTATAGTGATTTGGGTTATTTATAGAAATTATTAACCTATAATGGAGAATATGTGATTAGGTTAATTACTTTTAAGTATGTGACTTTAAGAGTAGTCGATGTCATTTGGAGATACAATTTAACATGGAAGACTACATAACCAAATTCTTTTATGTTTTGGGTCTCAATATTAGTTTGGATTATATTGAAAGATTTTAAGGAAATTTTTTTAATGAATGTTATTTATTAAACTTTGGGGTATTGTTGGTTTAATTTTATAAATTAATATTAGTGTTTCTTCCTCTAAAAGAATATCCTTTTGGGGGATCATCTGATCTTGTACTAACCGTTTTGGTTTTGATTAATCTCTAAAGACAAGGTAAATATATATTTTATCCTTTGTGAATCATGTGATTATCTAGAAGTTGATTCTAGCTCTTCCAGTGGGACCAAGTCATCTTGAATACTCATCATTTAAAAAAAATGAGTTAGTGGTAGAAATTTATTAAATAATGAAACTCTACTTAAAAAGTAAGTTTATCTCATTTTATTCTTAGTAAATATAATAAATAAATTACTCATGTTTATGAAATTAATATTAAAAAAGAAACTTTGTCTGTTTACATTTCATACTGGGAAACTAATGACTGTTTGTCCCAACACAAGTTTGTGGTTTTCTTGTTTTAAACTTTCTCCTGATCATGTTTTCTATCCCTCTCCATCAGAACTTGACACTTAGTTTATCATCCATATTCATGTTTTTCTATATGGAATCCTTGTATGAGTTATCTCAAGTGACCTTTGTACTTCTCTTTCTTTCTTTTAAAGTGATAGTTTTATTGAATCTTTTTCGATGTGGGGCTTTCAATTATGTTCCCAAGCCCAATTTTAAAAATTGTGAGGATGCAATTTCCAAAAGTGGGGAAGAATATAACAGCCCAATATTCCACGGTATGTTTCCATTTGAATAATGTAATAGCTTGCATTATATGCAACTTCGAGATTTTAACACACCATGACCAATAAAACTAGCCATTATGAATAGTAATATCCAATTTTTGAAATTTTATAAATTTTATATTTCAAAATGGACTTCATTTTTTGATTCAGAATATCAAAATTATCTTATGGTGATTTTTGGTATTTTTCTGAAAACTTTCAATTTTTGATGAATAGTGAAAAACACTGAGTTATAGTTTAAAACCGAATTTTTATTTAAATAAATATTTATTTTATTTAAATTTATTTTAGGTCAAAATAGATACATAATAACTATATAATCTCAATGTAATTAATTGGATTTAGTTTATAATAATTTTAGATATATAAAAATTTTATTGAACTTTTCACCGTCTTTTACCCACCTCCTAGGAGAATTTGCTAATTCACATTAAAAATTATTTTACCACTTCTGTGAGTGGAATTTAAAAAATACGAGAAAAACGGTTGATATCATAAAGTAAAATGTGGTTCAATAAGATCAAAATAATTTTTTGTGAATCATAACTTTTTACTTTTATTTTCCATGGATAAAAGTAAATAGAGTAATTAAGGGTAAAAATGATATTATTATTACCCTAAAACATATCCTAATTCTATTGTCTAAGTGTAATCTGAAAATAAAAAAACTTAGGAATAAAATATTATCCTTTAGGTCCAATTGGATTAGATTAGGACAATTATTATTATTTTATTTAAAGAAGAGTTAAAAGAGTTAAAATCAATGTTTAATAACTAAAACATTTTTAATATAGGGTTATACATAAGATAAATTTTACTATAAATATTAATTATAAATATAAAGTTATTTCCTATATAACGGTATTTTATTTATATTTTATGGACAATAAATTATTTAATTTATTTATGACAGAATGATGAACCAGTTATTACTGTATTAATAAAATATTAAGATAATTGATATTATAGATATCCAAATAAATGTAATTTTATAATTTTAATGAATTAAAATAATTTGATAAGTTAATATGACATGTTAGGGTTGATTAAAATAATTTTTTTGAAGTAATAATTGATGTTATTAATTTAAAAAAACAAAATACCAAATAGTGTCAAAATTGACATAAAAGAGTTTTTAAAACAAATATTATATTATTAAATGATATTCTATTTCTAAAAATCAATGGTTCACCCAAAAGACTTATATAAGGATAGGTGTATCATTAATTAACCACTTGTTGTTCTCTTAGAAGTATATAGTTAGTTTATTAACCATATAATATAAAAATACAAAGAGACCTGGTAAATGTAAAACTATTTAAATAAGAGTTAAATCTAAAAGATAAAGTTAATATAGTGACCCAAATCTGTCTAAAACCTATTTCTTGAGTGGTTTTCGACCCATACCCACATTATCATTTAAATAATTTATTTTGGAGAGATTATAAATCGAAAATGATTTTATTATAAAATAATATTTCTAGTTTTTCCTAAGGTGCCCCTCACCCCTCTTATAAAAGGGCACTCCCCCTTCTCTCTAATTCACACCTTCAATGCCATTTGGATCAGCCAAAACATTCCCAAATACCGTCCCAACTATCCTCCTTTCATCTTAGTGGCTCAAATTTAGACAAAAATCCATCCTAAGGAGCCATTTTGATCAAATCAAAAAAAAAACCCGAAAAGAGGTAAATATTTCATCACCTCTTTCAAGTTCCTGTATTATTCAACTTCCTCTTTATTTGTTGTTTCCATTATAAAATAATAACTCTAATATATTCTATATACTATTATGTTATTATAAATATGGTAAAAACATATTCATTATTCTATCCATCCTTTGAATGACATGTCACTATACGTGCGTATGTACGACTTACCATCTCCTCGTCGTGGTGTAATTGTTATTCATTACATTATTATTTGGATGGGTATAATAATGATGTGTAATTGATGTAAATAATAAATATAACATGATAATTATTCTTCATATATAATATAACATCCAATTATATATTATTTTAATATCAAAAGAATGATATTGTGTGGGAAATAAGGGCATAAAGTAAAGAATTGCCGAGGAAAAATGAAGAGTACTATGGAAGAAAATAAAAATAATCCTAAGATTCCAATTACGGTCAATTTTTAAAAATTTAAGGGACATTGGAATCACCCAAGTAAATAACATATTCTATAGGATAACCTATTGTTCAAGGAAGAACCTATGTTGAAATAAATGGATGGAAAAATGTTTAAAGGAATTAGTGCTCTTTTTTGTTGAAATTACTTTGGATGAATTTTCTCTTATATGTATAACCCTACAATTTATCATGTCAAAATGATATTTGAGGAATAATTATATTTTATCTTGTAGATATTGTTATAAATAACCATTTGTCTTTATATGATCCTTGAATTTGAGTTAATTACATGTTATTATATTTTGGGATGAAAATGTAAGGTATTAGATAAATTTTGTGGTTAAATTATGTTATGGTTATTTTGAAGAATTTATCTCATTTTAGTAAAGTTATAAAATATAGTTTTTGAAAAAGGAAAACACGTAGACCGTGTGACAACCCATCACATCAGACAAATCTGTTGGAATTGAACCCACAACTAGAGTGCGATTGGGATTTATCACCTACCACTAGACTACGTGAAGTCCCTTGTTAGTATGACTAATTATTTTTAGTTAAATGATTTTTTTGATCAACAATAAGTTGATTTTGTATCTTATGTATTATCTAATGAATACCCTTATTATAGGAAAATTATTTGGTGATTAAGTGATAAATTTTATCTTAGAAGACATTCGCTCTGTTGGGAACACTATATACCTAAGGAAAATAGAATACTATGGGATTTCATTTGAGGAGTAATGGTGGATTTTTATCTATGTTTTTTTATTGTGAATTTATAGTGATTTGGGTTATTAATGTAAATGATTAACCTATAATATAGAATAAGTGATTAGATTAATTAATTTCAAGTATGTGACTTTAAGAGTAGTCGATGTCATTTGGAGATACAATTTAACGTGGAAGACTGCATAACGAAATTCTTCTAAGTTTTGGGTCTCAATATTATTTTGGATTATATTTAAGGATTTTAAGGAAAATTGTTTATTGAATGGTATTTATTTAACTTTGGGGTATTGTTGTTTTAAATTTAGAAATTAAGATTAGAATTTCTTTCTCTAAAGGAATATCTTTTTGGGGGATCATCTGATCTTATAATAGCCGTTTTGGTTTTGATTAATCTATAAAGAGAAGGTAAATATATAGTTTATCCTTTGTGAATCATGTGATTCTCTAGAAGTTGATTCTAGCTCTTTTGGCGTGACCAAGTCATCTTGAATACTCATCTTTTAAAAAAATGAGTTAGTTGTAGAAATTTATTAAAGAATGAAACTCTACCTAAAAAGTAAGTATATCTCTTTATATTTTTAGTCAATATCATAAATAAACTCCTTATATTTATGAAATAAAATTTAAAAAAATGTTCTCCGTTTACTTTTAATACTGGGATACTAATGACCATTTGTCCCATCATATGTTTGTGGTTTTATTGTTGTTATCTTTGTCCTGATCATGTTTTCTATCCCTCTCCATAATAACTTGACACTTAGTTTATCATCCATATCCATGTTTTTCTACATGGAATCCTAGTATGGGTTATCTCGGCTGAACTTTGTACTTCTCTTTCTTTCTTTTAAAGTGATAGTTTTATTGACTCTTTTTTCGATGTGGGAATTTAAATTATATTCCCAAGCCCAATTTTAAAAATTTCTAGGACACAATTTGCAAAAGGGTAAAAAAATGTAACACCCCAAGCTTCCACGGTACATTTCCCTTTGAATAATATAATAGCTTTCATTATACACAACTTCGACATTCTAACACACCACGACCAATAAAACTAACCATTATGAATATTAATACCCACTTTTTAAAATTTTATAAATTTTATCATTCAAAATGGACTTTATTTTTAGATTCAGAATATCAAAATTATCTTAGGGTGAATTATTGGTATTTTTCTGAAAACTTTCAATTTTTGATGAATAGTGAAAAACATTGAGTTATAGTTTACAACCAAATTTTTATTTAAAAAATTATTTATTTTATTTAAAATTTTTTAGGTCAAAATAGATACGTAATACCTATAAATTCTCAATGTAATTCATTGGAGTCAGTTTATAATAATTTTAGATATATAAAAATTTTATTGAACTTTTCATCGTCTTTTACCCACCTTCTAGGAGAATTTTCAAATTCACATAAAACTGAATTTTAACACTTTTGTGAGTGGAATTAAAAAAATATGAGATACATGGTTGATATAAGTAAGTAAAATTTGGTTCAATAAGATGAAAATAATTTTTGGTGAATAATAACTTTTTAGTTTTATTTACCACGGTCAAAAGTAAATAGGGTAATTAAGGGTAAAAATAATAATATTATTACTCTAAAACAAGTAAAAAATCTATTGTCCAAGTGTAATTCGACCAAAAAAAACCTTAGGAATAAAATATGATGCTTTAGGTCCACTTGGATTAGATTAGGACATTTATTATTATTTTATTTAAAGAAGAGTTAAAAGAGTTAAAATCAAAGTTTAATAACTAAAATTTTTTTAATATAGGTTTATATAGAAGATAAATTAGACTATAAATTTTCATTAGAAATATAAAACTAAATCCTACAAAATTTTATTGTATTTATAATTTTTAGACATTAAATAATTAAATTTATATTTGACACAATGATGATGCAGTAATTACCGTATTAATGAAATATTAAGATAATTGATATTATAAATTACCAAATAAATGTAATTTGAGACTTTTAAGGAATTTAAATAATTTTCTAGGTTAATATGACATGTTAGGATTGATTAAATGTATTTTTTGTAAGTAATAATTTCTATTATTAATTTAACAAAAACAAAATACCAAATAGTGTCAAAATTGACATAAAAGAGTTTAAAAAAAATATATTATATAATTAATTGATATTCTATTCATAAAAATACAAGGTTCGGCCAAAAGTCTTATATAATGATATGGGTATCATTAATTAACCACTTAGGATTCTCCTGTAAGTATTTAGTATGTTTATTAACCGTGTAATATAAAAATACAAAGAGACATGGTAAATGTCAAACTATTTAACTAAGAGTTAAATCTAAAAGATAAAGTTAATATAGAGACCCAAATATATCTAAAACCTATTGGTTGAGTGCTGTTCAAACCATACACACCTTATCCTTTAAATAATATATTTTTAAGCCATTATATAATGAAAATTATTTTATTATAAAATAATATTTCTATCTTTTCGTAAGGTACCCCTCACCCCTCTTATAAATGGGCACTCCCCCTTCTCTCTATTTCACACCTTCAAATCCATTTCTCTCGTCCAAAATCTGTTAAAATACCCTATCAGATATCTTAAATTCATACTATAGGCCCTCCTTTAGTCATAAATCCATCATAAAGAGCCCTTTTGATCAAATCAAAAGGAAAAACCCAAAGAAGAGGTAAATATTTCATCACCACTTTCAAGTTCCTTTCTTCTTCCACTTCCTATTTCTTTTTTGTTTCTATTATAAAATAATAAATCCAGTATCTTCTATATACTATGATGTTATTATAAATATGATACAACCATATTCATTATTCTATACATCCTTTCAATGACATGTCACCATACGTGCGTACGTACGACTTACCGTCTCCACGTCGTGGTGTAATTGTTATTCAATACAATATTATTTGGATGGGTATAATAATGATGAGTAATTGATGTAATTAATAAATATAACTTGTTAATTATTATTCATAAATGATATACCATCCAATTATATATTATTTTAATATCAAAAGAATGATATTGTCGCTCATGCGTACATACAGATTACCGTCTCCACGAACGCGATGAGATTCATTCCCCATCGTATCCAGTCAAGACTAATTTTCATTTGATGATTAAAAATAATGTTTAGAGACTTGATATAATTTTGGATATTAATAAGAAACATCCAATCCATAACAAATATGACTAACATATCAAAGAATATAAATGAAAATGAATCCATTAACACCCAAAACGATGATAACACTAAGATATTAATAACAAAGCAAAGTTAAAAGATCACATATGATATCCTTTTAATGTATATGATTCTTGTATAATTTAATAACAATTATTTAACCATTATACAATAGGTAAAAATTCCCTCAACCAAGGAAAAAGTTCAAAGTAAGGGGTTTCTAATCTCACTTTTAATTCCGTGAGATTTCCATTGTTGATGACTTATTTATTGCATGTGGTGTGTGTACTGCCCATGATTGTATTCATTGTGTAATATAAATTAATTTATGGATATTTAAATCATAATTTTATGATCCTTATTTAATGGGTGTATGTTTTTATGTTACCAAATTTATAAGGGAATTTGAAATTTCAATTTCCACACATTCAGCTTTACACAACTTTGTTGATTATTTTACTCCAAGATTATGTGTGGAATAACAATTCATTTGCTTATGTCATAATTTCCAATTTCCTTTATGTTTATATACTTTTTATACAAATAATCAATCCATTTATAAATTCTCAAGTCATCTATATGAACTTGATATGAGTAATTTTAATTCAATCTCCATTTGTTTAGTTAAGCATCCAATTCATTGGTGTTGTTTTTACAAGAATATGTGTGATTGTCCTATAATTGATTTACACTGAATATATAATCATATTGAGTGTATTTATATTTTACACACATATTTATGTCATTCGTTTATCCTTAACCTAAGGATACAGTCTTTATAAGAGATTTCATCTCAATTTACATTCCATTGAGACTTTTTTGTTGTTATGCACCAAATCACTCTTATATGGTGTATATAATGTACTTTGACATAGTATATCATGAATCACTTTATTCTAATGATATTATAATTTATTTATTACCTAAATTATTTGTATTCAAGTTTCTCTCTTTCGGTTAGGAACTCTAACTAAAATATCATTTTAAATGTTTTAAAGATTTATTATTCTAAATTTTTCTCATTAATTTCCATGTTTTAAAAATGTTTTTAAAGATTTATTTATATGGACATTAAGGTTTTAAAATTAAAACTTCTTTTAAAAGTTTCAAAGTGTTATGGGATACTTTGATTCAAAAATCTATTTTAAATGGCTTCTTGATAAATAGTGATTCTTTTAAATGTTTTCAAGAAAAAGGGAGATATTTCTCTCAAATAGTTTTGATGATTATTATCATCTACGTCGATATCCTTCATTATTATCGATTGAGGTTAATCTGTTACAATAAAATCTTCCATATTATATTGAATGAGTTATGTTTGACTGTGGATGTGCTATTTTTATACCATTCATGGTTTGTGGATAAAGTATTGACATTTTGTATGCTAGTTTTAATATGAATGTTTAGATTATGTTTCACCCATTACATATGAGGTATGCATTGGACTTAGTAAGTGATATGTGGAGCCCACTATAGCTCCTAAAAGGATCAGTAGGTCTCATTAGATAGACTAGTGTCTTGGCACAAGGCCTTGACCAAATCTTATTTGTAGTAATGGCACAAGGCTTTGACTATGCGGTAATGATGTCTGACATTATGCATTCCATCATTATGAGATTAGTTATTGATATTTCTTATGGTTATTAGACTAGTAAAATACCAATGACTATGTTTTATTATGGAATTGTTTACTCAGCTCATATTCTAGCCATAAAGTATTTATGATAATCATTTGTAAAGGCATGTGTTTTCAATTATTCACCATACCTAATGTTTATGTTATCTTTTGCTGTATTTCTTACTATTACTGGGCATTTGATCTCACCCATTTCTTATCTATAATTTTCCCAGGATATGAAGAATTTAGTTATGAGTGACATGCAGGAATAATCTAGGAATCTTGGATGTTTCTAATGGAATAATTTCATGTTGTTTTTCATTTCAAGTTGTAATGTTGACCTTATGAATGTATATAGTATTTCCAAGGCTACTAAACTAATTGATATATCAGGACATGATTTCCTTGTATCATGCCAAAGTTATATAATAATGCACTAACTCTGGGTAACTGGGGTCGGGGCGTTACAAATAAGATGAAAATATTTTTTTTTGTGAATAGTAACTTTTGACTTTTATTTACCGTAGTTAAAAATAAAAAGAGTAATTAAAGTAAAAAATGATAATATAATTACGCTAATTTTTTTTATAATTCTATTAGATAAGTTTAATTCGACCAGACCCTTTTTGTCCACTTGGATTTGATTAATACATTTATTATTATTTAATTTAAAGATGAGTTAAAAGAGTTAAATTCATGTTTTTTTAACTAAAACATTTTAATATAGGGTTATACATACGATAAATTAAACTATAAATATTCAATATAAATATAAAATGATTTAATATATACTTATATTTTATTTTTAATTTTTATACATTAAATAATTAAATTTATTTATGACACAATGATGATGCAGTAATTACCTTATTAATGAAAAATTAAAACAATTGATATTATAAATATCCAAATAAATGTAGTTTTAGACTTTTGATGAATTACACTAATTTTATAGGTTAATATGACATGTTAGTGTTGATTCATTTTTTTTTCAAAGTAATAATGCTGTTATGACTTCAACAAAATCAATTACTAAATAGTGAAAAAATTGACATAAAGGAGTTTTTAAAACAATTATTATATTATTAAATGATATAATAGTCCTAAAAATCTAAGAATCGACCAAATGAAATAGATAATAATATTTATGTCATTAATTAACCACTTGGGGTTCTCTTGTAATTTTAAAGTAAGTTTATTAACCATATAATATAAAAATACAAGGAGACATGGTAAATGTTAAACTATTTAACCAAGAGTTATATCTAAATGATATGGTTAATATGGTAACCTAAACTAGTATAAAACCTATTTATTGAGATTATTTCGACCCATAACCACCTTAGACTCTAAATAAATCCTTTTTGAGCCTTTAGAAACCGAATATGATTGTATATTAAAATAATATTTCTTTTTTTCCTAAGGTACCTCTCACCTCTCTTATAAAAGAGAACTTCCCCTTATCTCACATTACCACCTCCAAACCCTTTTGGATTGACAAAAATCTACCCAATTATCCTCCCAAATTCCCTAAATTCAACTTAGATTCCTTAGTTTGATCAGAAAGCCAACCTATGTAGCCCTTTTGATCAAATCAAAAGGAAGAACCCGAAGAAGTTGTAAATATCTCACCACCTATTTCAAGTTCTTTTCTTCTTCCACTTCCTCTTTCTTTGTTGTTTCCATTCTAAAATAATAGCTCCAGTATATTCTATATACTATTATGTTATTATAAAAATGGTACAACCATTTTAATTATGTTATCCATCCTATGAATAACATGTCACCATACATGCGTACGTATGGCTTACCGTCTCCATGTCGTGGTGTTGTTGTTATTAAATAAATTATTATTTGGATGGTTATAATAATGATGTAAATAATAAATATAACATGTAAATTATTCTGTATATATGATATAATATATATTTACATACAATTTTAATATCAAAAGAATGATATTGTCGCTTGTGCGTACGTAAGAATTATCATCTCCACAAATGCGATGAGATTCATTTCCCCGTCATAATAATTCAATAATGATTATCATTTGATGATTAAAAATAATATTTAAATAACATAATATCATTATAGATATGAATCAAATACATCATATCCATAACAAACATGACTTACGTAACAAAACATATAAAGGAAAACGAATCAGTTAAGACCTGAAACGATGATAATACTAAAATATTATTAACAAAGAAATATTAGAAGATCATATATGTTATCATATTTATGTATGTGGTTCTTGTAAAATTTAATAGCAATTATTTAACTATTATAATGGAGGTTAAAGTACCCTTGACCAAGGAAAAGTACAAGGTAAGTGTTAATTTTACAATCTTTTTATTATCTGAGGTGGTTTTTACGTAAGTATCTACTAGGACCTCTTTATCATACACATATGTCTTTCCTAAAAATGAATTTCAAAACATTTTTTTATTTCCTAGACTACGGGTTAAAGTAATTTATACCCTTGTCTAACTTTTATAATTTTTTTTATAAAGGAATCTTTTCGTTGTTTTCCAAACAAGGTAGTTTATGACTTTTTCAACAAAATTAAAAAAAGAATGTTTTTTAACTTATTCGGAGGGTGCAGATATTTTCCAATATTATAACACCTTCAATGCTTCCCTTAAAAGATTATAATAATATTTACAAAATAATTTTTTTCTTTTATAATTATGTTACTTTTAAATGGTTTCAAAATAGAAAGAGGTATTTCTTTCAAATAGTTTTAATTTCATCTATATCAATATCATTTTCTGGATTTTAAACTTGTTTGAAGTTGATTTATTATGATAGAAATATTCCATATTGCATTGAAGGTTTTGTTATATGTTTGACTATGGATGTGTTATTTTTATACCATTCATGGTTTATGGATAAAGTATTTACATTTCATATGCTAGTTTTAATTCAAATGTTTATGTTATGTTTAAACCTTTTCATATGAGGAATGCATTGGACTTAGTAATTGACGGGTGGAGACCACTATAGATCCTTGATGCATCGGTAGGTCTCATGAGACAAACTAGTGTCTTGGCACAAGGCCTTGAAAAAATCTTATCTGTTTTCTTGGCACATGGCCTTGACTATGTGGTTATGTAGTCTGGCATTATGCATTCCATCATTGTGAAATTGTCTATTGATATTGCATGTGATTATTAGACCAGTAGAATATCCATGTGAGTAATTAAATGGAATTATTTTGATTTATATTTCCCATATTATGATGAAGTTTATGTTTTAAAGGGTTTTGTTTCAGTCTTATACATTGCCTTAAATGTTTATGTTTATTTATGGAAACTTCGGCTATATTGTTATCCGTAATGAGCATCTAAGCTCCCTACTTTATATGTTTTATTTTTCCAAGGATATGAAGAAGTATATTATAACTGACCTATAGGGATTGTCTAAGGGATATGGGTGTGGTCTATGGAGAAAATGTTCTTGTATTTTTTCATTTTATAATATAATATAAAACTGATGACTGTATCTAATACTTACAAGGATACTAAACTAATCGGTCATTCGATACTTTATCTTTTGTGATCATGAAAAAGTTATGTAATAATGCACCGAATCTAGGTAACTATGGTCGGGGCATTACAATTGGTATCAGAGGAAGTCTAGTATAAACCTTGGAAGCTAGATTTAGAAAAACACTAATTAGAGAACATTACTCTAAGATAGACTTTGAGGATTGGTATAGAATAATTTCCTAGAATTTTGGTAGTGTAGAGATTTTGTGTATTTTCCAAGAAACACATCCCTGTCTAGATATGAGTAGGTAGAGGTGGCTCTATCACATATGTACATAGGAGTGAAATCTCCGACAAGGAGTTTCGGGCTTGACCCGGGGTATCATGGTACACAACAATGGGCCTTACTGCACTCTTGGTTACGACACTCCCAGGGAATATTCTTAGGATAATTAACATTTTCTTTACAAACAATTATGAAAGATTTATGAGTATATACCTCCTCAAAGAAAACATTTTTATGATTATGGATTATATACATAAACTGTTCAATTTATGTTAAGTGTTTTACAAGTTTGGAATTATGTATTGCGATTCAAAAGATAATGTTGTGTATTCCATTGTTTAGAAATGGCACATAGTGGAAGGAACAGAAACTGTATCAATGCACGTAATCCATGTAGGTATTTCCCTCCTACTCAAGATAATTATAGTGGAGCTGGTGATACAACTGGTTCTGATCAACTTATCACCATACAGGGACAACTCACTCCAGTTATGAATAATTACCTTAACCGTATGGAGCACCCTGATCCACAAAACGGAGGATCAATGTTACATCGATTCATGAGGCAACAACCACCAATGTTCAATGGTACTACAAATACATTTTTAGCTAAGAAATGGATAAGTTCCATAGTGAAAATATTTCATGCTTTGTGGAGTAGTGAAAGGGAAAAATTTGTCATGAAAGTTTATCGCCTCACAAGAGATGCAGATCAATGGTGTTCATTGATTCAAAACACAAAGGAAGATGATGAAGTATCAAATATGGAATGGAGGTAGTTTAAAGATCTCTTCTTGGAAAAATACTTTTCTCGTGACCATCAAGGGGATATGGAAAGACAATTTTTGAGTCTGAGGCAAAAGGAGGATGAGACTGTCACAAAATATGAGGCTAACTTTACAAGGTTAGAAAGGAATGCTATAGATTATATATGTAACCCAAGGAGTACTATAGATTGATTCTTTGATGGGTTAAAACCATTTCTCCATTGAGAATTAGTCTCATAATCCTTCTCATCGTATGAAGATATTGTTTCATGTGCTATCAAGACAGAAAAAGAATTATCTAAGTCTTTCGACTTTAAAGAAAAGTAGGAGAAGAAGAGGTCTGCTAAACACTCTGGAAATTGAAATAAAGGGAATAAGGGAAAAGATGAATATCCATCCTATAGTAAATGTTATAAGAAACACCCTGGTACATTCTTGAAGGAAATGAGAGTCTGTTACAAGTGTGGTGAAAAAGGACACCAAGTTCATGATTGTTAAGGAAAGAAATAAACATTCAAGGTTGAATGCTACAATTGTAGAGAAATGATGAATTATGAAAATTCATCTCCTAAGCTCCAAGGAAACATAACTCAGAAAAGGACAAGGGAGTAAGACCAAGATTATACGATCACTACTGCTGAAGTTAAATCTCTAAAAGATATGGTGGCAAGTAATTTAATGGTTTCCTCAAGTTTAGAAAATGATTTATTTTATTTTAGATCATTGAATTGTTTCATAACTTCCCAGTTTGTTAAAAAAATTTGATATTTCCAATTAAATTTTAAAAGAGTGTTGTTAGTCAAAACTCCTAAGGGAAGTATCATTGCAAAAGTGTTTTGTTAATCAATTCATATTAAGTAATATACATGTTATTTATCTTCTGATCTCATATTCATACCCATGATTGAATTTGATATAATCCCCAGTATGGATTGGATTTCAGACCATGATGCGAAAATTTATTGTAAGAAAAAAGAGGTTACAATTTTTGATGATGATGATATAGAACACCTTATCTTTAGAGAAGAAATGTCACCATCTTATTCTTATCTAGATCCACCCCTAGTAGCTCAACTAAATTCAATTATTGGGGAGGAAGAGAATGAAATAACTATGGGTGAGGAAAGGAATGTTCAAATAGAGGATGTACCTATTGTGCAATAATATGTTGATGTGTTTTCAGAGGATTTACCTGGACATACTTCAGAATGAGAAATTGAGTTTTCTATTGACTTAATTCCTGGTTCAAGGCCCATATCGAAGAACTCTTATATAATATCCACTATGGAATTAGTGGATATAAGGAAAAAACTAGAGGAGTTGAGTAATAAAGGATTTATTCACCCTATTGTTTCTCTATGTGGTGCCCCTATTCTTTTTGTTAAGAAGAAAGATGGATCTATGAGGTTGTGCATTGACTACAGAGAGATCAATTCTATAACAATAAAGAACAAGTATCCCCTACCTCGCATTGATGATTTATTCGACCAAATTCATGGTGATCAGTATTTTTCAAATATTGAAATATGATATGGATATCATCTGTTGTGTGTGAAGAAGAAAGACATTCCGAAAACAGCATTTCATACTAGGTACGAGCATTACGATTTTACAGTAATGCCTTTTGGATTGACTGATGCACCCTCTGTCTTTATAGATCTAATGAATATATTTTTAAAGGAATATCTTGATGAATATTTAGTGGTATTTATTGATGATATTTTTGTGTACTCCAAAAGCAATGAAGATCATGAAAATCACTTGAACATTATTCTAAAGACTATTAGAAGAAATGAGTTATATGGGATGTTTAGAAAGTGTGAACTCTGGATTCAGAAGATTTATTTTGTTGTCCATATTGTCTCTAAGGATGGAATCTATGTTGATCCTTCAAAGACCAAGCCAATCCAAGAATGGCCTGCACCGACATGTATAACTGAGGCATGGAGTTTTATTGGTTTAAAAGGTTATTATCAGTGCTTTGTCCAGAATTTTTCCTAATTGGATAACACATTAACCAAGCTCACACGTAAAGGGATTAAATTTGTTTGGGAAAAAGAGTTTGAAGAATTTTTTGAAGACATTAAGAGAAGATTAGTCAATGCTTCTATATTGACTCTACCATCGGGGAATGATGGGTTTGTTATTTATAGTGATTCTTCAAAGAAAGGACATGGTTGTGTCTTTATGCAGAATGAGAGGGTTATTTCCTATGCATCAGGACATCTAAAATCCAAGAACAAAAATATCACACTCTTGATATTGAATTAGCTGATGTAATCTTTGCATTGAATATTTGGATACACTATCTATATTGTGAAAAATGTGAGATTTATACTAATCACAAGAGTTTGAAGTATATTTTCACACAAAATGAACTCAACATGAGGGAAACATAATGGCTTAAAATACTCAAGGATTATTATTCCCCATACAGTACCACCCGGGAAAGGAAAATAAGGTGGAAGATGCTTTGAGTATAAAGGATCATGGAGTTCTGAACAAGTTGAGAGTTGAAAAGGATCTTATATACATGGATCTAGTAAATATGGACATGGGAATAACCATGGAAGTTGAAACATAAATACTTTTTCAAATAATTTCCAAAAAAATATTTACTAGAAAGAATAAAAAGTTCTCAGACTAATGATGAAGAGTTTCAAAAGAATATTAAAGCTGTGAATGATGGGAGATTAAGTGAATTTGTGTATGAAGATGGAATTTTGAAATTTGGGATGAGACATTATGTTCCTGACATGCCTGATCTAAAAAGAGAATTATTCAATGATGCTCATTGCTCCAATTTCTTTATACACCCTGGTAGTACTAAGATGTATAGATATTTGAAGGAACATTTTTGGTGGGACAACATGAAGAGAGAGATTGCTGATTTTGTGTTGATATGTATGGTTTTTCAACAAGTGAAAGCTAGAAGACAACATCCTAGAGGTTTCATGCAACCTCTTACCATAACTGAATGGAAATGGGTTGATATTACGATGGACTTTGTCATGGATCTAGCAAATAATCCTAGAAGGAATGAAACAATATGGGTTATTATTGATCATCTTACCAAGTCAGCATATTTTCTTGCTATAATATAAGATTTACCACTTGAATGTCTACCAAGACTATATATTATTGAAGTTGTAAGAATTCATGGAGTACCTTTATCGATTGTTTCTGATCATGATACCCATTTTACATCAAGATTTTGGAAAAGTCATTAGAAATCCCTGGATACTGAACTTCGTTTGAGCACTTCCTACCACCCTCAAACTGATGGAAAATCAGAACGGGCTATTCAAACCTTAGAAGACAAGTTGAGATCTTTCGCACTTGACTTTCAAGGTATGCAGGATCAATATTTACCTCTGGTAGAATTTTTCTATAACAATTGATTTCATTCAAGTATTCAAATGGCACCATATGAGGAGTTATATGGAAAGAGATGTCACACACCAACTTGTTGGGATGATGTTGGTGAAAGAATACTCGTAGGCCCAGAACTTGTTGAGGAAACAATGGAAAAGGTTAAGGTTATCCAAACCCACATTGAAGCAGCTCAAATTTGGAAAAAGAGCTACGCCGATAACCGAAGGATGGATTTGGAATTTTAGGAAGGAGATCATATTTTCATGAAGGTATCTCCAAGTAATGGAGTTATAAGTTTTGTTAATAAGGGTAAACTAAGTCCCAAGTACATCATACCTTTCGAAATTCTAGAACAAATTATGGTTGTAGCTTACCGTTTGGCAATGCCTCTAAGTCTCTCCCAAGTTCATGATGTGTTCCATGTATCACTGTTGAGAAAATACTTGACCGACCTAATGCATGTACTAACCTATGAAGAAATATAACTGGAACCTGATCAGTGTTTTTGTGAAGAGCCTGTCAAGATTCATGATACCAGAGAACAAGTGATGAGGAACCAGACTACTCATCTAGAAAAAGTTCTATAGAGAAACCATAAGATGGAAAAGGAGACTTGGGGACCTAAGGATCTTATGATGAAGAACCACTCGATTATTTTTATGCAGTGATATTCTAGAAATTTTGAGGAAGAAATTATTTGAAGTAGGGGATAATGTGGCACCCTAAGCTTCCACAATATGCTTCTCCTTGAATAATACAATAGCTTGTGTTGTACACAACTTTGAGTTCCAACACACCACAACCAATCAAACTAGCCATTATGAATAGTAATACCCAATTTTTGAAATTTTATAAATTTTATTTTTTAAAATGGACTTCATTTTTGGATTCAGAATATCAAAATTAGATTAGGGTGATTTTTTGGTATTTTTTTGAAAACTTTCTATTTTTGATGAATAGTGAAAAACACTGTGTTATTGATAAAAACTGATTTTTTTAATTATTAATTATTTAATTTAAATTTATTTTAGGTAAAAATAGATACATAATACCTATATAAGTTCAATTTAATTCATTGGAGTCATTTTATAATAAGTTTAAATATATAAAATTTTATTGAACTTTTTATCGTTTTTTACCCACCTCCTAAGAGCGTTTGGAAATTTGCGTAAAACATAATTTTACTACTTCTGTGAGTTGAATTTCAAAAATCTTAGAGACAAAGATGATATTATTATGTAAAATGTGGTTCAATAAGTTGAAAATATTTTATGGTGAATAGCAGCTTTTGACTTTTATTTACCGCTGTTAAAAGTAAATAGGGTAATTAAAGGTAAAAATGATATTATAATTACCCTAACACATATCCTAATTCAATTGGATAAGTGTAATTCGACCAAAAACAACGTTAGGAATAAAATATGATTCTTTTGGTCCACTGGGATAAGATTATGACATTTATTATTATTTAATTTAAAGAAGAGTTAAAAGTGTTAAATTCAAGTTTTCCTAACTAAAACATTTTAATATAGGATTATACAGAAGATAAATTTGACTATAAATATTAATTAGAAAGATAAGATGATTTACTAAATAATGGTATTTTATTTTTAATTTTTAGACATTAAATAATTAAATTTATTTATGACACAATGATGATAAAATAATTACTTTATTAATAAAAAATTAAAATAATTGATATTATAAATATACAATTAAATGTAGTTTGAGACTTTTGACAAATTAAACTAATTTTATAGGTTAATATGAAAATTTATGATTTATTAAATTCATTTTTTTGAAGTTATCATGCTGTAACAACTTCTACAAAAATTAATTACTAAATAGTGACAAAACTGACATAAATGAGTTTTTAAAACAAATATTATATTATTAAATTATATAATAGTCCTAAAAAACTAAGGTTCAACCAAAAGACTTAAATAATAATATTTATGTCATTAATTAACCACTTTGGGTTCACTTGGATTTTTATCATATGTTTATTAACCATATAATATAAAAATACAAGGAGACATGGTAAATATTAAATTATTTAACGAAGAGTTATATCTAAAAGATAAGGTTAATATGGAAACCTAAACTTCTCTAAAACCTATTGGTTGAGAAGATATAGGACCATAACCACCCTATACTCTAAATAAATCCTTTTTAATCCTTTATAAACCGAATGTGATTATATATTAAAATAATATTTCATGTTTTCCCAAAGGTACCCCTCACCTCTGTTATAAAAGGGCACTTCCCCTTCTCTCAAATTCACACCTCCAAAGCCTTTTGGATAGGACAAACCCTAAAAAAATATCCTCCCAACTTCCCCCACTTAAACCTATAGGCCTTATTTGTATCAGAAAGCTAATCTAAGGAGCCCTTTTGATCAAATCTTAAGGAAGCACCCGTAGAAGAGGTAAATATCTCACCACCTCTTTCAAGTTCTTTTCTTCTTCCACTTCCTCTTTCATTGTAGTTTCCATTCTAAAGTAATAAATACAGTATTTTTTATATACTGTGATGTTATTATAAAAATCGTACAACCATATTCATTATTTTATCCATCCTATGAATAACATGTCACCATACGTGCATACATACGGCTTACTGTCTCCACGTCGTGGTGTAGTTGTTATTCAATACATTATTATTTGGATGGGTATAATAATGATTTATAATTAATTTAAATAATAAATATAACATGTAAATTATTATGTATATATGATATACCATCTATTTACATACAATTTTAATATCAAAAGAATGATATTGTCGCTCGTACGTACGTACAGATTACGGTCTCCACGAACGCAATGAGATTCATTTCCCCATCGTAATCATTGGAGAATAATTTTCATTTGATGACTAAAAATAATATTCAAAGAACTTTATATCATTATGTATATGAATCAAATACATCATATCCATAACAAACATGGTTTATGTAACAAAACATATAAAGGAAAACAGATCAGTTAACACCCGAAACGACAATAATGCTAAAATATTATTAACAAAGAAATATTATAATATCATATATGATATAATATTTATGTATTTTGTTATCTTATAATTTAATAAAAATTATTTAATTATTATACAGAAGGCTAACGTACCCTCTACCAATGAAAAGTACAAGTTAAGGGTTAATTTCACAATCTCTTTATTATCTGAGGTTGTTTTTACGTAAGTATCTACTAGGAAATATTTATCATCCACATCTGTGTTTCTTAAAAATGTATTTCAAAATATTTTTACTATTTCCTAGACTATGGGTTAAAGTCTTTTATACCCATGTTTTACTTTTATAAATTTTTTTATAAAGGAATATTTCCATCATTTTCCAAACAAGGTAATTTATGACCTTTTTGAAAAAATTAAGAAAAGAATATTTTTTTAACTTATACAGTGGGTGCGACTATTTTCCTACATTATAACACGTTAAAATCTTCCCTTACAATCTTATAAGAATATTTCCAAAATAAATGTTTATTTTTATAACTTTGTTCCTTTTAAATGGTTTCAAAATAGAAAGAGTTATTTCTTTCAAATAGTTTTAATTTCATCTATATCAACATCCTTTGATGGATTTTAAACTTTTTTGAAGTTGATTTATTATGAAAAAAATAATCCATATTGCATTGATGATTTTGTGATATATTTGACTATGGATGTGTTATTTTTATACCATTCATGTTTTATGGATAAAGTATTGAAATTTCGTATGCTAGTTTTAATACGAATGATTATGTTATGTTTAAACCTTTTCATATGAGGAAGGCACTGGACTTGGTAAGTGATGGGTGGTGCCTACTATAGCTCCTCGATGCATCGGTAGGTCTCATGAGACAAACTAGTGTCTTGGAACAATGCCTTGAAAAAATCTTATTTGTAGTCTTGCCACAAGGCCTTGACTACGTGGTTATGAAGTTTGTCATTATGCATTTCATCATTATAAAATTTTCTATTGATATTTCATGTGATTATTCAACTAGTAGAATATCTATGTGATTAAGTAAATTGAATTATTTTGATTTATATTTTTCATATTATGATGAAGTTTACGATTAAAAGGCTTTTGTTTTATTCATATACATTGCCTTAAATGTTTATGCTTATTTGAAAAAAATTCCTATATATTATTATCCTTACTGATCATATGATCTTACCCATTTCTATGATTTATTTTTCCCAGGATGTAAAAAGTATATTATGACTGACTTACAGGGATAGTATACGGGATATGAGTGTGGTCTATAGAGACAAATTTGTTGTATTTTTTTCATTTTATAATATCATGTAAAACATATGAATGTATCTAGTAATTCCAAGGCTACTAAACTAATCGGTATTTTGAGAGTTGTTATTTTTTCATCATGAAAATTTTATGTAAAAATGCACCGACTCTGGGTAACTAGGGTCGGGGCGTTACATTTAGCATTTCATATTTTGTTGTACCAGGGCTTATTTCATTTGGAATTTCAATTATTTTCAACATAACTCATAGAACTCCTATATAACTTAGGCCATTACCTTGATGTGTGTTAGGAGATTAACCCATATGTCCCCATACAAATATTTTTCTCTAGAAATGTTTCCCTAAATTTATGTTTTCATGCTAATTTGAAATCATGGAATCCGAATAATCACAGACAATTATTTTTTAGAATTGGTACCTTAATTCATGATCTAATGATAAATTGAAAAAAATGAATAACCAATTGTCCATGTGCTTCCCTTTTCATGAGAAGGTGTTTAAATTTAATAGGACTCCCAATGGATTTCTACACATAACAACACCCATAGCCTATATGGTGGATTTAAATGGTCCATTTATCCTTGAAACACTAACATTAAAAAGGGTTAGAGGTTAGGAACATGTGTAATGTGATGACTTGTTAACTAGACATAATGTGTGATTTGGATAAATAATATACTATCTTCATAGCATGATCATGTAAAAAATGTGAAATACCTATTTTATAAAAAGATATATAGTTATTTTTCAAGAAAACCAAAATAAAATGTTTACGTAGACTTGAGTATACCAAGCTTGTATAAATGTACCAAATAATTGTAATCTTACTGTGTATTTCATTTAATAGGTTTGAGGGTTTGGGAAATCATGTTTTAAAAAGATATAGTCTTCATAAAATCTTTAATAAGACTTGGACAATTTTGTTGGTAAAATCAATAAGGTTTGATTCCAAGTATTGTATTGTTATTTCCAGAACATATATTATCTATGCCTAAATATATTTAATAATAACACAAATAATTCTTGCATTTTTTATAAAGAAAGTGGGGGAAACCATGGAAAGTTTTAATTTTTTTAGAAAGTCCATTCATAAAAACTATTGATGATATATGGTTGATGGATCCATTCAATAAGAGTTTGGTGTTTTTATTGGATGTTAGTATGTTGTTCCCTAGGTTATAGTAGATTCTTCTAAAATATGTTCCTTATAATTATTTTGTTCAAAAATAATTTGAAAATATAGATTAATTAGTGTATAATTAATTCAGAGTGTTAATAAACCTTATGCACCAGGTTTAGTCAATAAAATGCATATAATATTTAAACTATATGCATTCACTAGATGCATTTTGTTTATGAATACCGTGAAGAACCAATAATGAAATATATTGTAATCATTATTCATTAAACATAATAAATAAACTATATAAGAAAAGGTGATTCATGAACTTATTATAGTATTTAAGATAACAATAAAATTGTTGTACTATAGTAAGTTGTATAAATAGTCTGAATAATCAGTAGAATAAATTATATAAATATTGTAAAATTTATTCATTGTATACTGTATGTATTTAGTTTATGTATTATGTTACTAAAGAGTGATAAACTACATGAATTCAGTGTAATATATAATATATATAAATATTATCCTGAATAAGAGAGGTGAAAAAATTTATGAAGATTATTCAGAATAGGATAGTTAAAACATTGAAGATTATCTAGAGGAATAATGGTAGTTAACTTCCGATGTAGCCTATATTCCTTTCAATAGAAATTTTTATTGGTAGAGTATGATAAGGAGATTTTAAATGAATTTCATGCATATAATATTAGGATTTTTTTGGACAAGAAAATAAAAAATAAAAAATCTAATAGATGTCATTTTTCTAGATTCAAAATAACAATAGGAATGTAAAATAATTGATGAAAAATATTCCAAAATAGGATTATAGAAGGAATATTTTAATAATGTAAAAAAATATATAAACTTTGTATGAAAATTATAAGAATGAAATTAATAATTAATAAGAAAAAATTATAGTGGACAATTGCCGGCATATATCTATTTTTGGGTAAAGTGATGCTGTAGTGAACTAAAAGTGAAGTATACATGTATAAAAAATGAATGTAATTTAAAATGAAATGGTGTGTCATTGGAAGTCAGTATCATTGAAATTTAATGAATAATAAGAATGAAAATTACCTAAATAATAATGATAATTACCTAAATAATCCAAACATGAATTATAGATATCCATGTACATTAGTTTTGAGGAGAAATGCTAAATAAGATGAAGACTCGATTTTAGAGACTATAACATTTTCATTGTATAAGTATCACATAAATTTTAAGGATTCAAGAGATGAAGTATAAAACCATCATTAATGCATTAGGGAAAGGGGAACTGACCAAGGATATGGGTTTAGACATTGCAAAAATAATGAAACAAATCAAAAATTTTATAGTTAAGAAACAATATTCAATGTTGAATCAAATAGAAATTCATGTATTTAGACAAATAAAAAATGAAAATGACATGATTAATAAATAATTATGATTCAGAAATGGTGTCTACCTATATTATCTAAGTATGAAAGTTTGAATGATGATGATGGTAGAATAGAATGTAATTGGGTTTTAAAAAGATCCTAAGGGTTAGGTGGAGATGTGGTGGGAGAGAATCTTATCATGTTGGAGGGTTGATATATTGGAATAGATAAAATAGAGAGGATACAGGGTTTCAATGAAGAATAACAGTGAGGGGAGATGAATGTGATGGATAGATGAGTGGTGTGAGATGCTATTGAGGTTTGAGTGGAGTTGAACATGGAGGGAAGTTGTAGAGATTAGAATAAGACTACAACAATGATAGGGTATGGATGTTGAGTAATGAGTAAGGTAGTTGATCATGGTGAATTAATGGTGATTTTTTTCTATTTTATGATTATGGAGATGAAAATAATTGACAGATTAAAATGTGGCATGTATAGGATACCAAATTGTAGAAGTATATATCTTGGACCACTATAGTTATATTTCTTCATTACTTCAGGAATGAAGGAGAATTCATGAAAACTAATGATGATATATGGTTGTTGTTCTCATTAAACTGTTGTTTCATGTTTTTTGACAAAAAAAAGTTGAAATAATAGGATAAACTTATCTTCATGTTTCAGAAGTGGTGTATTCCCTGAGTAAACAAGCATGAGAGTTCAAATGCTAGAAAGGGTAGAATATAATAGAACTGGGTAGTAGAAATAACCTAGGGTTTAATTGGAGATGTGGTGGGAGATAATCTGAGCATGATAGATATTTGAATATATTCAACAAGATAATATAGTAAATTTGCGTGGTTTTGATGAAGAACAAGGGTGAGGGGAGACAGATGTGATGGGGGGCTGAGGGGAGAAAATGAGATAGATGGGGAAAGGGGATCCAGACACGATTTTGATATAAATAGATTAAAAGAATCTTGCAGTAATGGGTTGGGAAGATAGACATGTTGAATTGAAGTGGATGGATTTTTTACCCAATGTATGATTAGGGAGACATGAGTAAATGAGAAATCAACACATGTGGAGGAGAGGACCCCAAATAATAGAATTATAGATGATAGACAACTGTACTTATATTTCTTTTGTACTTTATGTAGGAAGAGGGGGAATCCATGGAAATGATTTATTTGTTATAAGAAGTCCTATCATGTCAATCAATGATGATATATGGTTACTGTGTCCATTCGCAAGATATTGTTGTTTTTCATGGATATAACTATGCAAGTCGATGACATTAAACATTCATGAACTATTTTGATCTCTTTTTTATAATGCGTTAAGATTATTTTGTATTTTTTATCAAATTGTGGACACTGCCATCCCCGGTGGCCTTGGGTGTGATGATGTTTTCATCCACCACTCTTTTATGTATGAGTTTTGGATTTCTCACCACTTATTATAAGGAATGACCCAACCTAATGAAATTAATCAAAGTAGACATGGTTAGTGAAGAAATTAATTCATAGAACCTATGATTTTGGAGTGCATGGATGGAATGAAATTAACACATTACATCCTAC
Organism: Viscum album; assembly: GCA_963277665.1. Lineage (NCBI taxonomy): Eukaryota > Viridiplantae > Streptophyta > Magnoliopsida > Santalales > Viscaceae > Viscum > Viscum album. The sequence continues at coordinate 829,752,711 of OY728141.1, read as the reverse complement.
CTTAAACATCAAATCATATACTAAAATATAAAATACAATTTTCCAACATTCCCATTAAAGAATAATAAATATTATTATTCATAGGTGAATGAAATTGGATTATAGAAGCTTGTATAACACATCTATCCATTTCAATATAAAAAAATGGATGAGATAAGCATGGAAAACCTATACAGTAATTTCAATATAAAAAACAAAATTTGGATAATGAATAACCAACTTCAAAAATGAATTTTCCATACAATTCATATGAATAAAGTTAAAATTAGGTTGAAAATATCTCTAATTAGTGACAGAAAAAAAATATAAATAATTAAAAATAATATACATTTTATACATATTATATCATGATTTTCACATTACTCTAAAAATCACTATGATTTTTCAAAACAAATGATAACAGAATGAGAGATAAGTCAAGGAGTGGGGATTGTAAAATGGATGCTGAGATATTAAATTGCGACACACATACATATAATCCATCATTGTATGTAATATAAAATTATTATATGTATTCTTACCACATGGTAAAATTACCCTTTCAATGAAAATATACATTCCAAAAAATAATTTCACTGATGGATTTTTCATATCATGGTTCTGTGTCCCTAAAACATCAAATGAATCCATATCTAAAATTCTATCACTAACAACTTTTTTTATAATAGATATCTAAAGCTTGATCAAAATAGTTGATCATATAAATCCATCACGTTTCATGAATTTTAAATGTTAATACTTAATAATCATCTTTTATCATTTTGAGGGATAGTGTTTTGACCATATATTTCATGAGTTTTTTCACATAAGAGTACCTTTCTAATTTAATTGGGATTAGGCCAATTATACCACCCTATAAAAAGTTATAAAATATTTAGTGAAGTTAATTCCAAATAGTCTCACCCATAATTTCGTCAATCCACAAGCCTCCATAGATCCTCATGTTGATGGATTAATCTATATCTCTAGTTAGATGATTTTATCCATGTCCCTATAATCCTATAAAAATATTTTTTTAATTTCAATCATTGTGGTGAAGGTTATTATAAATAATCCAATATGTTGTATAATTTGGGTGAAATGGTAAAATTCTATAATTTGGTGGCCATGTCCCAAAATATATTTAACATCATATAATATGGTCAAAACACAAATCATGGGAAAATATATATTTATTGAATAATCACATATAAAAATACCATGTCCTCCCATGACACAAATGAAGTTTTGACTTTTTAAATTTGAATGTTTTTTAATTAATTAAAAAAACTATATATAGAACATGAATGGTTTTAATGATGGGATATTAAAACTTAAAAAATCAAAAAATTTAATGTATTTATAGCTTTATAAATGTTCAAGAAAACACAATCAATAATTTCATTGATCGATTACCAAGTTTTTGAATGTAACCTTGAAGAATAATTTTTGTTTGTGTAAAAATATTGAAATAAATAATTTATTAACACATGTTTGGTCTGTTTTAATAGGAGGATAAACTTAGAAAATTAATGTCATTGAATAATAAAGTATGTGAAAAAATTTCATGTCATGTAATCTCATGTTATTAATACCATAAACTCACTAAACAAGAAAAAAAAAGATTTTTTTTATTTTCTATTTAAAAAAGAAAAGGAACGTGATATAATATAATGGAAATGAAGAATAAACATGAAAAAAAACAAAAATATGTGATTTAAGGAAAACTTATATTTGATTGACACCACTTACTAAATTTTATAGTAATTATTACCCTATGTTAAAAAAAATTTTGAAATGAAAAAAGCCTTTGTAAAATTTCTGAATGTGCATAAGAAAACCATTATGGGAGTGTGGTCCTTCTGAAAAACCATTAAGTTGATGGGGAAGGTTGGACTATAAGTTCCAACCAATGATTCTCAAAACCTCCATGGGATTTATCCTTCATTTTGATGTAAAAAATTGACATTGAGTTGAAACATACTCCAATTTCAACATCCATTGTTCAAATTTCTTCTTGATAAAGTGATACCTGAACTTAATGTTCATCATTCCATAATGATGAGTATGATTTTTTTTAATATTTTCAATGTAATATCCTAATTTTTTAAAGATAATAAAAACCCTCTTCTTGAAAATTTATAAATGTTTTTATATGAAAATTTAATTTTTCAATAAAAAACACGTAATAATCATTTTAAAGATATTTTGTAAGGGTAAAATCTCAGTTCACACATTGGAATATTCAATCAAATATTTATAGAGTCATGCATTAAGTATTTTCATGGTTCTGATACCCATATAGGGTTGGTGTAGATATAATAAAAATATTAAATATATAATATTATGCACACATAATCTATCAAAAATAATTGGATAAATCCACAATAATGCATCATATGAGACATTTGAGACCACTATTAGGCCCGAGATACAGTGTTTAACCTAGGTTGGGTATTTCATTTGTGATCATAAAAGTTTTGGTCAGGATGCTTGTGATAATAAGTTATTTAATATTTTTATTATATTTTCTTAGAAAATAATTAATATCTCGCAATTGGTGCATCGTATGCGAAATATGAGACCAACATTAGGTCTAGAACATGGTGTTTACTCTAAATAAGATATAACCCTTATACATGTCCGGTGTTTAGCAACATCACATACGATAAAAACCCTTTTTATATTTAATTATTTAATTACTCCATTTTTTAATTAATAAATAATTATTTTATGTCAAACAGTATGTCATTTGAGAGTTCTGAGACCACCGTTAGGTCCATATTGATGGGTTTACCATAGGTACGGTATAAATTTTATGTGTGTGAGGTGTTTGGAAACATTCAATTATATTTAATTATTTTATTATTATGATTTTTAATTAATAAATAATTAATATATCTCAAACAGTGCATCTTATGAGAAATATGTGACCGTCATTAGGTTAAGAATTTGGGTTTTACCTTAGGTGTGTCATAACATTTATGTGAGTCTAGTTTTTGACAACATCACATGTGATAATATGGTTTTAAATTTTAATTATACTATTATCCTAATTTTAATTAATTAAAATTCATTGATCAAAATATTATTTTATCTTCCTGAATGTTTTAATGGGAAGAACACCATTTATGATGCCACATCAATCCATAAGATTAAAAATACAATGGTTTTGAATTATTTAAAATATGAAATTCCATTAATTGATGATTTTTTAAACTCCATCATTTACTTCACATTGAATGAAGAATTAAATGGGAGTTTTCAATTTTCGTTATATAATGATGGTTATTGTTAAAATGTCAATGGTGATAATGATTAAGGATAATTAAAAATAAAAATATAAATAATTATTGTTATTATTTTTATTATTATTAATTATCAAAAATATTATTAATGATAGATATGATGAAAGTGATTTCGTAATAATAATAATATAAATTTTTTGTTATTATTATTATTAATGTGAGATATTTAATAATAAAAATATTTTATTATTATAATTGTAATTATGTTGTTAAAAAATATGTTTTTTGTGTAAATTATATATATATATATATATATGGTTTTCTTGAATTTATTAATTGGATAAATAAATATGCCTTGAGGATTTTTTAAATTGAAGAAATGCATGATGTGTTTTGAAAAGAGTAATTGAATAATATAATAAATGATGAAATTATTATTTTCTGATGGGATCATGAATCAATCGTATCTTCTACATTTGGCATCAGATTGGCGATTTGTTATTGACATCATGACCCAAACAATGAGGTGGTATTTTCAAGACCAATGTTGGATATTTAATTTGAGAACATGTTGTAGGTCTATAAAGAACCCAATATGATGACGGGGTTGGTGTATGAAATTAAAAGGAGAGAGTAATGAAATAACTGATGCAAATAATAAGTGCTATTAACTTAATTAATGAATGTTTATTATAAATTGGATTTGGGGGTGTGTGTTTGACATGGGTAGGAAGCACATTATTTCTCAGGCCTCTACCCCCTCTCTTAATCACTCTCTCTCACTTGTCTATTTTATTTTATTCTTATAAACTTATTTTTTCAAAATAGTATTCAATATTAATTGGATTGACACATCATCCATTTAGTTGAATTCGTCTCAATGAGTAGTAATTTATTCCTAAGCTTGTTCTTGAAGGGGAAAAGGTAATTTTTTCATATTTAGTTTAACATTTTTTATTATCAAAGAAATTTATAATTCTAAAGAATTCAAAAATGGGTATGGTGAAAGGATTCTTTGGTTTTTAATCATCATATAGTTAGGAACAAGTTTGTTTTTGTTGATGATAGCCTTTTTAAACCTTGACAATGACTTGGAAAACTGCATGGTAGGAAGTTACTTACCTAACTTTTCTCTCATTATACATGTTTTTTAGTGTGATTATCATATTGGAATATTTGATATCAGTTCCTGACATTTTATTCCTTTTGGTTGTGTGTGTGTAACCCGTGACACCATGTTACCTTACTCCATGAGAATTGTTAAAATATATAGATTCAATGTTGTTGTTTGATGCACATGTCTAATTATTGATTATGCTATATTTTATCATGATGGTTTCTTGGATATGATGTTACTATTTCATTGAGATATTTCTAGTATATGTTATACTACTATTTATTTTACATGGTACCCAGGAAGTAGGTTGACCCATCATGCCTTGGTATCCTTAGAGGATAAGTATGTTCAGATGCTAAATGTGAATAAATGATGAGCCCAAGATGGATTATGGATGATGGAGCATGATTTATTAGTGTATATTGACATGAAGTCATGAAGATCATGAGTTTATGAGACTTTTATGTGATGACCATGGGGCATGAAGATCATCAGTGAGCAGACCTACGTTATAATAGTGGGGTATGCTGGTCTATGTGATCTGAACCAAAGATAACACTAGGGAATGATGGCATAGTGTGGAATCAACTGGAGTCCCAAGGTATATATGAATATAAAGAAACATCAGTATGACTATAGTATTGATACATTTCCATGATTGTTCTTATTTTTTACGACATGGAGCCAAACTAGGTACGATCGGTGGTTTTTGGCGGCTTGGTTAGCGCACAACCGATCGTTTTTGGGTTATATGTATATTCTATTACACATCGATCATTAATATGGAATAAAATATTATAATTGAGAACATAAGGTTAAGGAATCATTAGTAGTGTTCCACCAAGTCTTGTACTCACATCCATCTTAGGCATTTCGATGTGCATGTAGATAACATGAGGGATCCGATGAAGGGAAATTATCATGTGGTGGATAGCTGAGCTGAGGAGTGTGGATCTAATAGAAGACTGGGATGAACACTAGGGGACCTAAAAGTATTTATTTATTTATTAGTTTATTTCCTTTATAAATGATCTCCACTTATATAAGATACTTTATTTTTATTACACATATGTCATCTTTTTTTTTTCCGTTTGTTTACTTTGATTATTTATAACATTGTTTATTGTTCATTATTGATCCTATGAAATGATATTGAGGGTATAATCTCCCCACTGAGGGACTCATAATCTCTCTAATAGTTGGATGCCTCAAACACATGGGGGACACACATGAGTTTACGTGACATTCTAGCTTGGCCCCGGTGATTCGTTTCAGGGTGTTAAAAATGGTATCAAAGAGTCAAGACTAAACAACATGTTCTCATCTTCATTTACTTTAAGTCAAGATATACAAGGGGTATGATGGTTGGGACTTGGTCAAGGGAACTATCATAGGGTCTATCTAACACTGTATAGTGAATATCTGAGTTACCATAAAATGGGAATTTATGTTTTGCTGTTACTATTGATTATACTCACCTTGGGTGATGCATGTGATACTGATATGTAATTTATGAGATTTCAAGTGAATTCATGCATCATGACTGGACATGTAGGTTTAAATTATATATACATATTTATACATGTTATTGTACTACATTTAATTTCATTTGTTAAATTCCTTGATTTATACTATTTGTTTGGGATATTTTCACTTTGTGTGGTGTATCTGTGTTGTCATTCTATTATGATATATCATTATTGGCACTAATTAGTTGAACTGAGAAAGATGTTGTGTCAATATATATATATATATATATATTATGGTGATTAATGTGGAGGGATGTAAATAAAGTTTAGGTCTTGTTGGGTTATACCTTGAGTTGTGGGTAGAAAACTAGGTAAGACTTTGTGTGATATCAGAAACTATTTAGGACTTCTTATTTTTATAATGTTCCACTTGTGATGGAGATGTGAAAGTGGGAGTATGTTTTCCAAACATAGTGGTCTGCTTTATTCATGAAATATACTTTCGGGATACTTCTTCGGGATGAGAAATTTATAAAGAAGGAGAATTGTAATATCTTAAATTTTCAAAGACAATAAAAACCCTCTTCTTGAAAATTTATTAGTGTTTTTAGCTAAAAAATGTAATTTTTAAATAAAATCACATAATAAATGGTTTCAAGATCATGTATAAGGGAAAAATATCAGTTAACACACTGTAATATTTAATCAAATATTTTTGAAGAGAGGCTCCGAGTAAGTGTGAGATTCCAAGACCCATAGATCCTCAACAAAGAAAGAATAAAAATATTAATATATTAAATTATTCACATTAAATGTATATAAAATAATTAGATAACTCCCAAATGGTGAATCATATAAAAAATATGAGACCCCCATTAGGTATAGGAATTAGTGTTTATCCTAGTAGGGGTATTACATTTGTGAGCGTCCAATGTTTTCTCAGGTATCTTGAGAGAATAAGTTATTTAATATTTTTATTATATTATTTTTTGAAATTAATTAATATCTCTCAAATTGTGCATTGTATGAGAAATTTGAGACCATCATTTGGTCCGTAACTTGGTGTTTACCATAAATGAAGTATAACTTTTATGCATGTAGGGTGTTTGGAAACATCATTGGTGATAAACCCTTTTTATATTTAATTATTTAATTATTCCATTTATTAATTAATGAATAATTATTTTCTCTTAAATGGTGCATTTTTTGAGAAATATGAGAGCACTATTATATCCTGAATGTGGCATTTACCCTAAGCATGGTAAAAATTTTACGCGCATCGGGTGTTTGGAAACATCACATAGGATAACATCTTATTTATATAAAATTATATTATAATTCAAAATTTTAAATAATAAATAACTAATATATCACAAAAATTGCATTTTATGAGAAATATGAGACCACTGTTAGGTCTGGAATGTTTGGTATACCCTAGGTGGGAGATAAATTTTATGTGTGGCAGGTGTTTGACAACATCACATGTGATAATATCATTATAAATTTTAAGTATATTATTATTCTTATTTTATTTAATTAAAATTCAATTATTTAAAAATTAATTTTTCTTATTTAATGTTTTAATGTGAAGACAACCATTGATTATGCTGTATAAATCCATAAGATTCAAAATAAAATGGTTTTAACTAATTTAAAATTTGTAACACCATTAATGAATGATTTTAGACACTTTTTCATTTACATCACATTAAATCATGGATTAAACATGAATTTTCGATTTTTGGTATATAATAGTGGTTTTTTAAAACGTTAAAGGTGATAAAGGTTAGAGATAATTAATAAAAAATTAATAATAGTTGTTTCTATAATTATTATTATTAATTATCAAAATTAATATTAATGGTGGAAATGATGACTGAGATTTAATAATAATAATATAATTTTGTTATCACCATTTTTATTAATGTGATATATTTAAAAAATAATAATAATTGTTTTTGTTGTTGTTAATATTATTATTATATTGTGATTTTTTTTGTGTGGAAATTAATAAATGTATATATAAATATATGGTGGTATTGAATATATTTATTAGATTAGGAAATATTCTTTGAGGAGGTTTTAAATTAAAGAAATGCTTGATGTGTTTTGATTGGGTAATTGAATAAAATAATAAATGCTAAAATTATTATTTTTGTGATGGGATCTTGAATCGATCATATCTTCTACATTTGACATCAGATTAATGAACCATCACTGGAATTTTCACTCTAACAACGAGGTATTCTTTTCAAGATCAACGTGGGATATTTAATTTATGCTCAAGATGTGGTTCCATGAAGCACCCAATATGATGATGGGGTTGGCACATAGAATTAAAAGGAGAGATTAATAAAATAAGTGATGAAAATAATAAAGGTTATTAAATTAAATGATGAAAAGGTATTATAAATTAGATTTTGGGTGTGTGCATGACATGGGTAGGAAGCCCATTATTTTTCACACCTATCTCCTCTCTCTTATGCTTTCTTTATCTATTTTATTTTTCTAAACTTCTCTCCACAATATCATATTCAATATTGATCGTATTGATGCATCATTAGTTCCATTGGATTTTCCTTGACAAGTATAAATTTATAACTAAGATTATTTTTTATGGTGATAGGGTAATGTTTTTCTATTTTATATAATATTTTTAATATTCAAATATAGTAATAATTATAAATAATGTCAAAATCAGGATGGTTCAAGGAAATGTTGGCATTTTTATCTTCTAGTTAGGTGTAAGTGTAGTTTTTGTGTCTATATCCTTTGTAAACATCAATATTGACTTGGAAAAGTGTGATGTAGGACGTTCCATACCTTCTTCGGATATTTTTATACGTGTTTCTATGGTGTGATTATCACAGTGGAGTATTGGATATCAATTATTGACTTGTGATTATTTTTTTGTGTGTGTATAGCCCATGACACCGTATGACATTTCTCCCTGAGAATTGGTGACATAGAAATATTCTATGCTGATATTTGATTCACATGTTTTATTATTGATTATAATATATTTTCTCATTATGTGGGCCTTGAAATAATGCTACTGTTTCCATGAGATATTTTAGGTATATGTTGTACAATTGTTTATTGCTCATGGTATACATAAGATAGGTAGACCCACCATTGGTCAGCAGTCCTAAAGAGGGAGGGTGTTCAGATTCTATATGTGAATTGATAACGAGGCCGAGATAGATGATAGGGGAATGATGGACTAGTGTGTCCTGACCTGGGGTCATGACGATCATGAGTGATCAGACCTGTATGTGATGATCATGGGACATGCCGATCATGAATGATTAGACCTATGTGGAAATAGTGGGGCTTTATGGTCTATGTGATTTGACCCGAAGATAGAACTAGGGAATGATATCCATGTGTGGCATGACCATGTTCCATAGTGCTTGTATGGATATTGAGTAGCTTGAGGTTGGATCTGATGTTGAGAGTTTTCCATTATTGTTCTAATATTTTCCAACATGGATCTGAAGCATGTACTACTTGGGGCTTTTGGAAAATTGGTTAGCACAAAACCACTCAGTTTTGGATTTTATGTTTATTTTTGTTATGAATGGAATATTATTATGGAATACACTTTTGTACATTATCACCTCAAGTTAAGGACACATTAGTGGTGTCCCACTAAGCATTGTACTCAAACCCTACATATGCATTTTGATGTTCTTATAGATTGCATGAGGGATCTGGTGAAGGGAAAGGGCACTATGGTGGATAGTTGAGATGAGGATCAGGGAGATAGTAGGTGATCAAGACAGAAACTAGAGGGTGTATTATTTATTTATTTATCTATTTATTTCTTTTGAACATACTTTCCACTTAAAAGAGCTAATTTATTTGTATTACATGTATTTAATCTTTATTTTTTTTTGCATGTTTACTATGATTATTATTATATTGTTTATTGTTGATTATTGATATTGCAACATGATATTGAGGGTATAGTCTCCCCTACAATGGATTCAAACCCTCACTACTAGTTTAAAACCTATTGCGCATGAGGAGATGCACACGAGATCACATGACATTCTAGTTCAGAACTAGTGATTCGGGTCAGGATGTTATAGACAACACCTGTGTGATCACATTTAATCACTATATGAAAATATATATATTATACCCTCACGTCACTGTTGTCATATTTTTTATTTTTTTGGGATATATTATATAATCTTATTGGTTCTATATTGTTTTTGGGGTATGAAAGACGTTTTTGGATATTGTAGGTCAGACCCAAAAAAAGATCATGTTGTGACCAAAGTGCTTATGTTGTGAACTTCCCATGCATCATGGGTGATTTGAATGAGTAATTTAACAAAAAAAAAGTGTTTCATGGCACAAATAATCCCTTTTAATAAATCATGTATTCCATAGGGGTTGTTCGTATCATAAATCATAGTCTTCACACCATGAAAACGTCATAAGGGTCGTCTATGCCATGAACAAGAGTAGTCATTTTGTGAATGTGTCTGAATCCATAATATTTATTTTTTAAATAATTACCCCATCAATTATAATTGGTTGTAACCCTTTATTATTATCCTCTTCATCTGGTTGATATTGGAAAAAAATAGGGATTCCCTTTTACCCTGACTTTTGAGCTCCTGCTCATTGATTTTGAGGGAAAATCCTTAGGTATACCCCTTAGTTCCTTCCACCCTTACTCATTCCTCTTTATTTCATTATTCCATGGTTTCAATTCCTCCATGAACCCCTAGGATGATATAGGTCAAGATATAGGTTTGATTATGGTTTTAATTGGGTCTTTGGTTGTTCAAGTCTTTTAAGAATCATCTTCTTACTTTTGGGAAAATTCAGTGTTGAAGGAGAGATGTTTAAGACTAGTCAGGAGAGGATAACAAATAGATTAAGGTAGGGGTTTATATTGTGTTCCATTCTTTTTCAATTTATTAGATGATTGAGTTTTATAAATTTAGTTTTTATTATATTAAGGTTATGTATGAAACCCATTGTTCATTTTCAAGTCATTTTTAGTTATCCAAGACATGGTATAAAGAGTTTTCTAAATGTATTTCAAGTTATGTTTTTTCATTAAATGTATTTATATTCCATACACATAAAAATTATTTTTTCACTTTTAAATTGTTTAAATGAAAAATAAAGGTGGGTTGGATCTGTATTTATTTCTAAAGGATAAATATCTGGTTTTGAAGAATGAGTTTTTAATGGGAAAAAGGAGTGATTTTCTAAATAATTTTTAATGAAAAATTTTAATTAGGAATTTTAATAAACTGAAGTGAAATGGAAATCCAGGTCTGGTTTAAATTTAAGGTCTATTTGAAAGCATATTAAAATTAATGGTTAGTGGTCATGATAACCTCATTGCAACGACCCAAACATTCATTAATGGAAATTCTTCTTCATCTGATTAAATGTATCATTTTGTAAAATTTGAACTTCTTTAGTTTTGTGTTTTGGATTTTAATATACTATTAATAATGTTGACCTTTTCTAATATAGTCATTGAATAGTGATAACATGATTAGTATAAATATAGGGCTTTAACAAATCAAATTTACTCAGAAAAAGGAAGCGATGACCTCATCTAGTAGACTTGTCCCATATGAAGCCCATTTGTCGGAGCACAGAATGGAGGTGGTGTCATTGGGATTTTCTCTTGACCAAGACCAAGCTAAGCTTGAAAACATTATGCTTGAGTAGAACTGCCTACGGGATAATTGGAAGTTGATAGAGATAACCACTCGAGCAATGTTATCCGAGCCACCCTAAGAGTCTGTCACCATCGCACACCTTACCAATTGGTCTTATGCGGGTGTTATAAGGGGTTATGTAACAAGACCTTATCACTATGATTATGTGAATTATTGTTTTACATAATAAGGAATATACATTTATTTTATTATTGTTACTTCATAAATAGTTTTTAAAGTACAAATAGTATTTTTAGTTAATATTCAACTAATAAATATGTTTTTATGAATTAATTGTTTTTTTGAATTAAATTATATTTTAATAAAATATTATTATTATTATATTAATTTTTATTAAATATAAGTTATCATATAATTATATGAATGTAATTTTAATTTTTATTATGGTTTGAAAGCTGTTTTTGTCAAAACCCATGATTTTTAGATAAATGTATTTTTTTGTTTTAAAAGTAAAAATTCACATATTTAGAAAATTATTTAGATAAAATAAATATTATTTTTGGAATCAGGAAATCCAAATTATTCAATGGTGAAATTTTCATAATTTTCTAAGATCGTCGAATTTTTTGGTAAAAATTAAATACCGTTTAAATATTTAATGCATTTTATGACATCATAATGACCCAATAGTGATGTAATAAAATATGATAAATGATATTTTCTTCCAATATATGTTTTACTTTTAAAATAATGTGATTTTAGATTTTTTTTATTTATTTTTACCAAGATTTAGTGGACCCTTCAAGACTTATAAATAAATTTCCCTTTTTAAATGAATTTCCTTAAGAGTGTGACTCATCTCCACATAAGACACCCTATTATTTTAATATGTTCGGCCATTGGACTTATATAATATTGTTTCAAAATCACCTTTGGCAAAATGCATGGGCAAAAACCATGGTCTAGTTTGTGGTTCTAATTAGTTTCAAGCGAGGTCTCCCAAACCTAAATAATAATGAATTCCTTCTCCTTTCCAATATAAACCCACCCAAGCTCCCACTTACTCTTCACTAAAATCCTTTGTATTTCGTCTAGACCCTTACCTCCTCTCTCTAGAATCCTCCCAAGTCACCCCAATCTCCCAATAAGCCTATATCAACCCTCTCCCAAGCCATTGGGATCACACTTCCAAGTAAGAGATTTCTTTCTTTTTATTTTTGTCTCAATTTCATTATGTTGTTATACCATTTTACTTTCAATTAAAAATATTGGGGTGTGATTTTTAACCTACCCCATACTGCCTAATTTATGTTGGAATTATGGGATACCCCTTTCTCTCTCATTAATTCCTTCCATGTACACCCGTTACTATGCCGAAATTTCATAAGGAATGTCTCTCTCCTTATTTGCATTCAAGATATTCTTTTGAAATATGAATCTAAATTACATTACATATGTTGGTAAATGTATCTATATGACCCCCTTACTTTCCATGTCATGTATATATTATGATACACCCCTTTATCTCTCATCAACCATTTTTTATGAATTCTTACGTCACGTCATTACGCTACCGAAATTGCACTGATTTTCCAAGCCAATGTCATTATGAAGTGAATATAATGCCCATTTCTATATCAATGGTATTCACCTTTATGAAAATTTAATTATTAATTATAAAGCTTCTTGTATTTATTCCACATCCCTTTATCATGGAATAAACGATGATGATTTATTTCATTTTGTACGATCCATGTGGCATACTTATGCATGAAATGAAATGTTTATGAAGGGGGCGCCCTGATAGCTCTCCAATGAATTGGGTAATGAATAGTATCATGATACGTCATGTGCAATGGGTGTTGAATCATTCTAATTCAAGTTCAATTAGGGTTTACTCGTGCTTCATGTGCCATGAGGGTTTACTCATGCTCCATATGCAATGAGCCTTGGCTCATGTTAATTCCATGTTAAGTGTTGTTGCCAAATTTCCATATTATGTAAATCATGTTTTATCATGCCTTTAGGTTTATGTTTCTCTTGAAATCCATTGATATACCTATTTTATAACATTTAATGCATTTCTCATGTTATTACATGTTTATTCCATTACTGGGCTTTATATCTCACCCTTTTCTTATGCATGTCCTCAGGATATCCTATACAAGGCTAAGTACGAGGGAATATAGTGGTTATGTAAAGGAAGTTTTCAATAAAGATGTTGTATTTCATGTTTTAAATTGTTATATAACGGTCCTATGCCCCAAATACACTAGACCTCTCAATATTTTATGTTGTATCAAGTGATGTTTATGTAATAAATCATGTTTAAGGGTGTAATAAAGAGTAGGGTTGTCATAGTTGGTATCCAAGGATAGGTTTAGTTATTTTTAGAATTAGTATTAGAAAACCCTAGTAAATCCATAGAGATAAGACTAATTATAAAAAAAACATCCATATTTTTTGGTGAGTATTGAGTAAGTGGTTTATTAATAAAATACATCCCTTTCTGGATACATGCAGGTAGAGGTGGCTCTGGTAGAGATGTACCTAGGGGTGAAAATCTTGACAAGGAGTTTCAGGCTTGACTCGGGGTATCCTGGAACACAACAATGGGCCTTACTGCACTATTGGTTATGGAACTCTTGGGGGATATGATTTGGTAAATTCACAAGCTTAGTATGAACCGTTATTAAGGGAATTAAAAAAATTCCCCTAAGAATATATGTTTGAAATTATATCATGGAAAACATAGAATGAATCTGATAGATTCATAAGTTTAGGAAATAAAAGTTATTTAAAAGTCATCCATTTTTTGTCTTTGGATTCTCTATTTTTGTTTAATAGTGTAAAAGTTCTCATCCTTAAGTCTATATTGGATAGAGTAGAACCAGAATCAAAAAGTTAAAGGTAAGGATATTTCCTATAGTTCTATGCATTATTTTATATCCCGAAAGTATAGTAGAACAATCCCAACACCACCAAAAATCATGAAAGTAAAGATGTCAGTGAGTATAGAAAATGGGGAAATCATTGCATCCCAGGAATATAACTCCTCCCCAATCATAATAATGGACTGAAATTCCTGGAGAACCTTGTCATTATCTCTCTGGTATAATTTTATGCAATTCTCGGCATGGATTGGATTTCCTTATATAGAGAAAACATAAACTGCCATGAGAGGGAATTTACTCTCTATGTGGCGAATCAACCCTCGATTCTATAAAAGTGCAAGGAGGAAGATGGATCTTATTTATCTCCATCACCTCAAGCATGGATATTACTGCCCTATGAGCATTTGTATCTGGATAAGATGATTGAGTCCAAGGAAGAAACCATCCTTGAAGACATGCCTATTGTGAGGGAATTCATTGAAGTGTTTCCTGAGGAATTTCCTAGTCTTCCTCCTAGATGAGATGTTGAATTCTTAACTTACCTTATACCTAGGGCATTTCCAATATCCAAGACTCCATATAGAATGGCTGTTGTGGAACATGAGGAGCTGAAGAAACAACTACAAGAGAATCTGGATAAAGGGTTTATATGCCCAAGTGCTTCACCATGGGCTGCACCAGTCCTCTTCATCAAGAATAAATATGGGTCAAAACACCTTTTCTTAGATTATCATGAGATTAAAAAAATCATGATAAAGAAAAAGTATCCTCTACCACAAATTTATGACTTGTTCGATCAGCTATGTGGAGCAGAATAATTCTTAAAGGTGGATTTGCAGATGAGATATTATCAGTTAAGGGTGAAGAAGGAAGATATCCCCAAGACAACTTTTCATACAAGATACTGTTACTATGAATTCATATTTATGCCTTTTGAACTCACCAATTCTCCAAAAATAATCATGGAATTGATGAATAGATTCTTTAGAAATTACCTCGACAAATTTGTGGTAGTCTTTATAGATGTTATTCTGATATACTACAAAAAAAAAGAGGATCATGAGGAAAATATAAGAACTATACTAAAGACCTTACAGAAGGAGAAGCTCTATGAAAAGTATAGCAAGTGTGAGTTCTGGTTGAAGGAGGTCTCATTCTTGGGCCATATCATCACAAGCAATGTTATATCCACAGATCCGTCCAAAAAAGCTGCAATAGAGGGGTGGTCGAGGCCAACATCAATAATGAATATCCATAGATTTTTGGGGTTAGCTGGATATTATCGAATATTTGTGAGAAATTTCTCACAATTTTCCAACACTCTTACTAATCTAACTCTGAAGGGAGTAAAGTTTTCATGGAGTGATGAATGAAAAGAAAGCTTCAAGGTGCTGAAAAGTTGGCTTATCACTGCGCCCATGCTCACTTTACCCATAATTGGAGAACTTTTTGTGGTATTTAGTGATGATTCAAAGAAGGTCCTGGGCTATTTGTTGATGCAAAATTACAAAGTCATTGCCTATGCTTTAAGGAAATTGAATGTTAATGAGAAGAATTATCCAACACATGATCTCGAGTTGGCTGTGGTGATCTTCGCTTTAAAAATTTGGTAGCATTATCTCTTTGTGGAGATGTGTGAAATATATACGGACCATAAAAGCCTTCAGTATATATTCACATAGAAAGAGTTGAAAATGCGCCAACAAAGATGGTTAGAGCTGATCAAAGACAATGACTGCTCAATCCATTACCACTCCGGGAAAGCGAACAAGGTGGCATATTCTCTAAGTAGAAAGGTCTCAGTGACTCAATCATTGATGATAATTGAGAAGGATCCAATATTTTTAGATTTGATGAAGATGTACATGGTAATCATAAAGAAGAGAACATCATAAATCCTTTCACAAATGATTTGTCAACCATATCTTTTTGAAAGGTTAAAGGATGCTCAAAAGGATGATGTGGGAATTAAAAAGAAACTGAAAGCTACCAGAAAAAATGAAATAATTGGAGTTAAATGTTAACGAAGAAGGAATTATGAGATTTGGGAAAAGAAAATATGTTCCATCATGTTTAGAGCTAAAGAAGGAACTTTTGGATGATGTACATAGATCAAATTTCTCTATTAACCCTGGAAACAAAAAGATGTTTTGAAATCTCTTAGAGAATTTCTGGTGGGATAATATGAAGAAATAGATAGTCGAATTTATATAAAAGTGTCTGGGGAGTCAGTAAGTGAAGGATGAGAGATAAAAGTCTAAGGGGATGATGCAACCATTACCCATACTGGAATGGAAATGTTTGAACATCACCATGGACTTTGTCACTGGACTTTCGAAGACATCCAAAGGCAATAATGCAATTTGGGTTATTGTGGATCATCTTACAAAGTCTGCACACTTTATTGGAATTCGGGAGGATTGCTCATTGGATCAATTGGCATAGATATATATCAGGGAAGTGGTAAGGTTGCCTGGAGTTACACTATCTATTGTATCTAATCGAGATCCATGATTCACCTCTACATTTTGGAAGAGTCTTCAACATGCTCTGGATACTGTGCTGAACTTTAGTACATCTTATCATCCTCAAACCGATGGCCAATCTGAGCAGACTATCCAAACACTTGAGGACATGTTGAGAGCATGCTCAATGGACTTTAATGGAGGATGGGATCAACATATTCATCTAGTTTAAATCTCTTATATTAACTGTTTCCACTCAAGCATCCAAATAGAACCATATGAAGACCTTTACGGGAAAAGGCGCATAACACCGACATGTTGGGATGAAGTCAGTGAGAATAAGCTTCTAATACTAGAAATGTTCAATGAAATGGTGGAGAAGGTGAAAACCATTTAGTAGCATATCAAGGTAGCCTAGAGTCGATTGAAGAGTTATACAGATAACCCTCAATGAGACCTTGAGTTTAAAGTTGAAGACATGGTATTTCTATGCAAATATCTGTGGAATAAGGTCATGAGGTTTCGAATGAAAGGGAAGTTAATTCCTAAGTATATCAGCCCCTTTGAGATTTTTTTATCCTTTAAGAGTTGTGGCCTATCGACTAGAACTTCCACCTACCATGGCCAATGTACATGATGTCTTTCATGTATCCATCTAAAGTAAGTACATACCATACCCATCACATGTACTCTCTTCATAGGTGGTACAGTTAGAGGACGATCTTTATTATGAGAAGAAACCATTAAAGATCTTAGATCATAGAGAAAATTTTATACAAAATAATACAATGTCCCTCATAAAGGTGTTTTGGAGAAACCAAAATTTTGAGGAACCAATGTGGGAATCAAAGGAAATGATGAAGCAGAGTAACCCGCATCTGTTTTAGTGTGGGAAAAGAAAATTTCGTGGGTGAAATTTCTTAAGGGGGGAAGATTGTAACGACCCAAATTATCATTAATTAAAATTATTCTTGATTTGATTAAATGTATCTTTATGTAAAATGTGAACTTCTTTGGTATTGGGTTTTTGGATTTTAATATATCGTTAAGAATTGTGACCTTTTCTAATATAGCTGTTGAACAATGATCACATGTTTAGTATAAATATAGGGCTTTAACAAATCCAATTTACTCAGACAAATGAAGCGATGACCCCATCTAGTAGACTTTCCCCATACGAAGCCCATTTGTCAGAGCTCGGAAAGGAGGTGGCATCATTGGGCTTCTATCTTGACCAAACCCAAGCTGAGCTTGAATACATTAAGCTTGAGCGGAACCACCTACGAGAGAAGTAGAAGTTGATAGAGATAACTACTCGAGTGATGTTATCCAAGCCACCCTAAGAGTCTGTCACTATCGCACACCTTACCCTTTAGTCTTATGAAGGTGTTATAAGGGGTTATATAACTAGTCCTTATCACTATGATTATGTGAATTATTTTTTTACATAATAAATAATATACATTCTTTTTATTATTTTCACTTCGTAAATAGTTTTTAAATTACAAATAGTATTTTTAGTTAATATTCAACTAAGAAATACATTTTTATGAATTAATGGATTTTTTGAATTAAAAATATTTTAATAAAATATTATTATTATTAAATTAATTTTTATTAAATATATGTTATCATATAATTTTATGAATGAAAATGTAAGTATTATTAAGGTTCGAAAGCTATTTTTGTTAAAACCCATGAATTTTCGATAAATGTCGATTTTTGTTTTAAAAGTAAAAATTCACATATTTATAAATATATTTATATAAAATGAATATTATTTTTGGAATTATGATGTTGAAATTATCCAACAGTGAATATTTCATAATTTTCTGAGACCGTTGAATTTTTGAGTAAAAATTAAATACTGTTTAAATATATAATGTTTTTAATGACATCATAATGACCCAATATTGATGTAATAAAATACTATAAATGATATTTTAGGCCAATATATGTTTTAACTTTAAAATAATGTGATTTTTTATTTTTTTGATTTATTTTACAAAGCTTTTGTAGACCCTTCAAGACTTAAAAAATTATTTTCTCTTTTTAAATGAATTTCTTTGAGAGTGTGACTCACGTCCACATAAGCCACCCTATTATTTTAAGAATTTAGGCCATTTTACTTATAGAATATTATTTTACACTCCCATTTGGAAAAAACCATCAGCAAATACCATGTACTGGTTTGTGGTTTTGATTAGTTTAATGTTAGGTGTCTCAAACCTAAATAATAAAAAATTCCTTCTCCTTTCCTATATAAACCCACCCAAGATCCCACTTCATCTTCACTCAAAGCCTTTGGAGTTCGTCCATCACCTTCCCTAATATCTCTAGAATCCTCCCAAGGCTCCCCAATCTCCCAATATTCCTCTCTAGACTCTTCCAAACCTTTGGGATCACACTTCCAAGTAAGGGATTTCTTCCTTTTCATTTCTATCTCAATTTAATTATGTTCTTGTACCCTTTTACTTTAAATTAAAAATATTGGTGTTTGATTTCAAACCTCCCCAATACTGAACTCTTTATGTTTTAATGATGGGAGACCACTTTCTCTCTCATTAATTCCTTCCATGTACACCCGTTACTATGCCAAAATTCCGTAAGGAATTTCTCTCTATTCATTTACATTCAAGATATTCTATTGAATTATGAATATAAATTCCATTACATATATTGGGGCATGTATCTATATGAACCCCTTCCATTCCATTTCAAGTAAATATGATGATACACCCCTTTCTATCTCATCTACTTTTTTTTATGAATTCTTATGTCACATCGTTATGCTGCCGAAATTGCACCGATTTTCGAAGCCAATGTCATTGTAAAGTGAATACCATGCACATTTTTCTATCAAGGGTATTACACTTTATGAAAATTTAATTATTGATTATAAATATTCATGTATGCATTCCACATCCCATTATAATGGAATAAATGATTATGATTGATTTAATGTTGTACAATCCATGTGGCACACTTATGCATGAAATGAAATGTTTATGAAGGGTGCACCCTGATGGCGCTGCAATGCATTGGGTAAAGTATAGTATCATGATATGTCATGTGCCATGTGTTTTGAATCATTATAATTCAAGTGAAATAAGTGTTTACTCATTCTTCATGTGTAATGAGAGTTTACTCATGCTTCATATGCAATGAGCCTTGGATCATACTAATTCCATGTTAAGTGTTGTTGCCACATTTCCATGTTATGTTAATCATGTTATATCATGCCTTTATGTTTATGTTTGTATTGTGATACATTGATATTAGTATTATCTAACATGTACTATATTTCTCATGTTATTCCATGTTTATTCCCTTACTATGCTTTATAGCTCACCCTTTTCTTATGCCCGTCCTCAGGATATCCTATGCAAGGCTAAGTACAATGGAATGTAGTGGTCATGTAAAGGAAGTTTTCAATAAAGATGTTGTATTTCATGTTTTAAGTTGTTATGTAATGGTCCTAAGAACCAAATACACAAAACCAATCAATCTTCTATGTTGTATCAAGTGACGTTTATGTAATAAATCATGTTTAAGGTTTTAATAAAGAGCAGGGTTGTCATATTCACGGTGCCCCTTATATTTTTATCTTTCCCTTTATGGATGATGATTCGTTCATTTTGAGTCTGGTTAATTAATAATGGGGTTTTTTCTTATGAGGTAGTTGGAGGTTAGGTGAGAAAAAATCTTATTATTTTTATTGATGAATTTATTTCTTGGTTGATTTCCCACCTCCATTAATTTCTGGAAGTCATGGGGACCTAGAGTAGTTAATAAATGGTTTGGATGTGTGTTATGCTATCCTAGTGTGTGAAAGATGTATAATTTAATAGGAGAGTCATGAAATCCTAGGGTTGGTTAAATGGTACTCGATAGTCCCTAAGGAGAATCTAGATGGGGATACTTTAAGGATTTCCATAGGGTCTTGCGAATATGGGAACCAGGTCTAATCATCCATGTTTATAGTGACTAAGGTTTTTCATATATAAATATCTCATCATTTTTTCTGAATATTATTTAAATTACACCAAAAATTCTCGATGACTACAATATATTAATATCTTTGGAAGCTTTGAATCATGAAAAACATGTTTATAATTGAACTACATCATCTCCCATGAAGCTCTTCATAATTATCACCCTTCTTAGACATATCATACACAATAACTTTATTCATTTCCCAGTGAATGGAACATAAGAAAGGGTGAATTCATATATTTATTTAAGGAAAAAAGGATGATATGTAGACATAATATGAGTACAAGGGTATGATAACATGATCATAACATTTTAAAACCATAATTTTCATTTCAAAGATCATAATATTGAGTCATGGCATAAAGATTGGAAATTCATAAGACATGATTAACAACGGTTTCAAAGAACATGGTTCATTATATCATAACATTTTCATAAGACATGAAATTTTTTTATACACATAAGTATGGAAAATAATTTCCATAGTACTCAAGTCTCATTTCCAAGGCTATCATAGTGGAATGGATTCACTACCCAAACCCTCGAAGTTGTCAAGGTTTACTCCTAAGACTATCATAGTGGATAATGTCCCTTACTTAACTAGGTTCACTCCCCATTTCAGTCATGTTTATCTCATGATACATAAATCTTTACCCAATGAATTGGAGGGAGATATAGGTCACACTCATATTGGTTCTAATATAACCATCATCTTCAGTTCTAACATAACCACTTTCCTTGATTATAACATAGACACCATTGTTAGTTAAAACGTAACTACCATCCTTGTTTATAACATAACCACTATCCTTGGTTATAACATAACCACCCTCCTTGGTTATAACATAAACACCATCCATGGTTTATAATGGAACCACCCATCACATAATGGAACCACAAATATATGTGTCATATGATCATAAAACATTCCTAACTATAGAACCCATGAATAGAAATGGGTTTCATAAATATTTAATCATATAATACCCTTTGCAAAACAAATATAATTCATAAACATTTAATCATTTCATCATAGTATAATCTGTGGGAAAAAGGAATGAGTTTCATAAGCATTTCGTCATGGTATATCCAATGGAAGTGGAATAGGTTTTATATCCTTCTTTCATCATAAACATAAACTATTCAAATAAATAATAATAATAATGATATCCTTGGATCAAATCCCAAGTAAATAATTATTAATATCAAATGATTTCATCTTAAATGGAAAACGATTTTGAAAGATCACTTGGAAGATTCCTTGAGGAAAATTGCCTTTCCTCTTTAAAAATGACATTTTAAAACAAAAAAGTAAAAAAAATATCAATTTATTTTTCATTGAAAATAACCTAGTTAACTTTTAAATTATTCTTCAATGTAATGATTGGTCATGATTGTCGAAATGTTTTTCCACGCCATACACATTAAAATGAACATTCCATTCACAATGTCAAAAAGGGCATTATTCAGAAAATGACAAGAATATTAATTTTAAACCATTTTTATAAAATTTAAATTGGGTAAAAATTACATTAAATGTTATTGGGAAAATATTTAAAACATGTTTGAATTCATTTTTACAAAACATGGATACGATAAAACATTTTTGACTAAAGAGATAAATAATGCTGGTTTTCCTAAAAAGCATTATTTTGGAATCTTGTGTGTATAAAAAAAAATGAATACAAAACATGAATTTTTAAGAAAAAACCATAGGATAATAAAATTCATTATTTTCTTGATATATAGATCATATTATTTTATTATCATAAAAGTAAACCTATACATTTCGGATAAACAATGAAATTATAACATAAAAGCATTACCTCTTTGGTAATATTTGAATCATAAGCCCAATGAAAGAATTAAATTTAACAAAACATTAGATATCATTAATATAAATAAATATATGATATAAAATTTAAAAATTTTTGTATATACACCTCATGAAAGAATATATGTTCATAACATAACTTATGTCTCAAAGAAGACAATTTGAAACAAAAATCAATTACCTCGAGTTCTTCTTGCCTCAAAAGTGATCTATATTCATGTATATTAAATATAAATGTATTATAAATATATTAAATGACTATAATAATATATATAACACCCTATATTATGTACTTATACCATTTTATCACCTATTAATTAACATTTCATTATTAAAATCACTGTTTCGGGTAATAATTTTTTTTATTTTTCCCTATATGTTTTGATTCGGTAGTTTTGGTCATTGTAAATTGATCATCATTACATAATATAAAGAATGTTAATAATTATATTAATATCATATATTTTTATTATATAAAAATTTAAAATCATTCATAAATGTTAGACATAAAAAGATGAAATGCGCTGTTTAAGGAGATGATAGGGTGTACGTACGCATGAACGTTGTTTCCATTTTTAAATGGATGAAATGAAAGAAATGTAAAAAATAATTCACCCATATAGAGTCATTATTATTTAATTTATATCATATATATTATCTAAAACTATAATTATTACCATAAAAGTAAAATGAAAATGAAATACAAATCACATTAGTTCATGAGGTGGTAGTCCACTATACATATGAGCAAAACTATTATTTCCAAAAGGGGTATCAGATAAGAATATAGATGTGAAATTATAATTCTAGTTTAACTTTTAGGTAACAAATATCACATATA
The DNA here is from genome assembly GCA_963277665.1 of Viscum album. Classification (NCBI taxonomy): domain Eukaryota; kingdom Viridiplantae; phylum Streptophyta; class Magnoliopsida; order Santalales; family Viscaceae; genus Viscum; species Viscum album. The sequence goes on along the minus strand of OY728141.1, from coordinate 829,729,208 downwards.
TTAATTAAATTTATCACTATCAGCTTCTATATAAATTTTAAGTGAAAATAAATCACATTTCTTCATAAGGTGATATTCTGCTGTACACATGCTCGATAGTTTCATTTCCCATTTGAGGGAGGAGGAAATGGATATAGGTCATACCCTTAAAATAATGAAAACTAATTATATTGAATATATTTATTTTATTATATTATCATTGATTAATAATATTTAAAGGATGTGGAAGAAGAAATAAAATAGAAATGCCAGTTTAAGAACGATACATATTCTTTGGATATCCTTCTTAGGTTAGCAACAAAGTACAAAAACATTAATTTAGAAAAATTTCCCGAATACATCGCTAATTTCATGATGTTTCAGGAAAAATGTCTTGAATTCAATGATGTTTCATGAAAAATGTCCTGAATTTACAAATGTTTCGTGAAAAATGATTCAAAATTTGCAACGATTCCCGAAAAAGGTCGATACATTAGTGATGTTTTCTGAAAACATTGCTCATTTAGTGACATTTTAAAGCAAAGGTCACTAATTTAGCCACATTTTATGAAAAGTTTTCTAAATTAGAAACATTTTTCAAGGAGTGTCTCTAAAAATTTATATATTTATATTCATCACTTACCCACATCGATATATATATATTTAAAATAATATATATAAATAGAGACTCACACATATAAACTTATATTTAAATATATAAATATATATATATATATATAAACACATAGACACACATATATAAATATATAAATACACACACACACACATATTTATTTATAAAAAAACCTTATTTATTTTAAATTTAGTCATGTTTTTAAGAAAACATGGCTATTTTAGCGACTTTTTAACCAGTGTTTTAAATCGTGGATAATTATATATATATAATCGTAATTATATATATGTATACATACACATATATATATAAACACACACACAAACATATAAACAAATAAACAAATATAAAATATAAATATAAAATATAAACATATATATGTAATATAAAATATAAATATAAATATATATATATTTATAAAATTTAAAATATAAAAATATTTAAAAATATATATAAAATATAAAAATATAAATAATATAATATAAACATAAATATTTATAAATATATTAATTTTAATATATTTATATATAATATTATATATAAAATATTTATTTTTTAAATACTGACACGTATTTATAAACATATATAAACACATAAACACACACACACCCACACACATTATAACATCCCAGTTTTGTGTGATTCCTAGAGGTGCCCCGTAACCGGTTGGTCACATAGCCGCAATCACATTTTCCCAAACTCTAGAGGCTGCCGACTAACAGCGAGGGCCTTGGGTGTGATAGTGGGGAAACTATGACCTCATTGGTAGAGTAACAAAACAGAAAAATAGATAACAATAGCGGAAGAAGTAATACCATACAATAAGAAAATAACAGAAGACTAAAAATAAACAAACTTCAGAATATATATATATATATATATATATATATATATATATATAATGATTCATGTCACAATTATCTAGGAATGCAGCCAAACAAGTCAAAATGCTAGAATATAGTACTAAACCAAAGAACAAAGGAAAACAAGTAAACAACTCCACCAACATCGCATGTCTCACCTTGGTCCCTTGCTCTCCAGCACTATAGTCATGAAGTACCCGATGTAGAAAGGTTATTTCCCTTTCTATATATTTAATAATATAATATATTTGTGCCTAAATGCATGACCCAAATAGGGTGTGAGACGAATCCCAGTAGGCAACCACCCAAATATCAATACCTAACTGTCAGTGAATATATAGAGAAGACAATATAAAAAATGAAGTAATAAACATGGAAGTTCTCAAAATAAAAAAATCATAAAATTTCAACTACATTCATTTAAATTTATTAAATAAAAATCCCAACAATATAAAGCAACCCTCTAGGGAGTTATCACAGTCTATCCCCTCTGGTTCATCTTAACAAAGACTCTCTGAAGAAGCACTCACCGTGAATTCCCCATGAGGAATCTTAATGGTAAACTACACACACTCTGGGGAAGCAATCAATGTCTAATTCCCCCCCTATGGTCTCAAAACGTGGAACTACAGACACTCTGAGGGAGCACTCATGTACATCCCCCCTAAGGCCTCACAACATGAAAAGTATAACAGACACTCTAAGAAATTCCTCAGCGTCCACTCCCCCTATTGTCTAAATACACCAGTTTCCCACAGCCTTGTATAATACAATCACACACAAACGATATCTAGCATCCAAAGTTAATCTAAAATACTACATGGATAAACAAATACACATCATAACGCAATCATGTCATATAATATCACTCCATCCTAACCGCACTAGGCATGGAAAGAAGAGCAGCCTAACATACAATTCTATACCCAACATCCAATATCCGATCAAACAAGGGAAACAACCCATACTCAAGAAAATAAAGCAGAATAGACATTAACAGGGTTAAATTACCTAAACACACAATACCCTAAACTAGGGTATTGGGCACTTTTTGCACATATAACTCGAAGGAAAACTACAGAAAGGCACAAACCACCTACCTCAACATTGTAAAATAGATATAGTTGAACCTCAGCCTTTTAATTGACCAAGAACGTGGTAGATCTACAAAAAATTCAAAAACATTAAACCTTGAATAACTCAAACAATAGGAGAAATCAAGAGGAGATGCTATATAAGAAGTAATAACTCACTGATGTGATTCCAATGTAATCGACGATGTTTGATTTAGAGCACAGATGGTTGATCAGGGGATCTGAGAAGAATTGACAATATCCGTTGCTCTTGGATGAGACAGGTTCAGAAGAAGAGAGTTCTATCGATTAGACGTGATCCCAGTCCGATATAACAATTAAAAAAAATACATAGTGTGTTCTTTAAAGACACATGGCATGTATATGCCTTTACCAGCCCCGCTTTAGGCAGTCTCTAGGTCACCCCACATGGTCATGTACTCAGCCGTTACACGACCATTACATGCCTACCTATAGCAACCTGGTACCTGGCGTGTACTCCTAAGTACACAACATGTACTCCTAAAATTTCTAGAAACTCCACTTTTTCTCAAAAACACTAGAAAACAAGATCCATACCTGAAATAAAGATCCGGGTTCTTACAAACACACACATATATATAAACCAAGACACACATATTTAAACATTTTTATAAAAATATATATTATATATATAAACACACACACACACACATAAAAAAATATATATATTTACACACACATATTAATATATAAAAACAAGTATTTATTTCAATTTTAGTACTATTTTTATGAAAATGTGTAATTTTAGTAACATTTTTATCAGTGTTTTAAATGTAGTTAATTATATATATATAATTATAAGTGTATTTATATTTATTTATACATTCATAAATACATATATATATATTTACACACACAAAAATACATATAAAAATATAAAAAAATATAAACATATAAATAAACATAAAATATAAACACATATATAATATATTATATAAAAAATATATGTATATATATAATATAAACATATATTTTTACAATTTAAAATATAAACACACATATATAAAATAAAATATTAACAATAATATAAAATATAAAATATAAAATATAATATATATATATACACATATAAATATATATATATAAATATATATAATGTTAACTTTTTAAATACAGAAATGTATTTATATATAAAAATAAAATAAAATAAAATAAAATAAAATATTAATAGTAAATGTGGGAAAGTTGTTTTGTTATTTCGAAGACCATTTAGGTGTCAAGCATTCAAATATGAGTAGAGGATTTATTTCCTAGTGTGCATGTGTGTTTGGGTGGGGAACTAGATGGGAGTTTTATCAGAGATGAGGTGTATTTATGAGTTGGATTGGGTCTGGGATATGGGAGAGATTATGGTTACTATAATTAATAGAATGGGTGGTGGGGAATCAGGTGGGATATGTAATGAATAGGGTGTGGTTGTAGGGTATAAGAACAAGACAGTTTGTGTGTGATAAATTTTTTTCATTTTACATTTTTTTTAAAAATTTACCATAAATTAAAAAAAATAATTTTTTTTAAAAAATATATCAATTTTCCAACGTTTATTTATAGGCATTTCCAAAAAAGATCCGTAAATGAGGTATCACTAAATAGCAATATTTATAAACATCACTAGATTAGTGACATTTATTTATAGACATTTCTAAAAAAATCTGCAAATGAGGTGTCTCTAAATACCTATGTTTATAATCATTACTAATTTAGTGTTGCTTATAAACATTGCAAATTAGTGATGTTTATAAACACTTCTAAATTAACAACGTTTATATACATTGAAAATTACTATTTTTTTGTAGTGCCAAAGCATTCATAGGATGTATTTTTGGTCAAAACAAGGGCTTTAAGTTTTGGGGTGGTATGTAAGGAAGATATTATTGTAGGTATTGTCTAAACCAAAGGGCATTAGAAGTATTAATAAGATTGGAGAGGGGGTGAATTTTTATAAGAGGGGGATGGGACACAGTTAGAATTTGTAAGAAGAAAAAGGTGTACCTAGTTTTTACACAATACAGAAGCTTACAAAATAGAACATTCACAAAAAAATAGAAGATATATGGTCAATATATGGCCATCTAATAATAATTAGATAATTTTTATGTCATTTTTTACCTCATATCTTTTTTGTTTAACCCCTTGCTAAAACTATTTTCACCATAATCATGGTAATAATTTTTTAGTTTTTTACTATTATTTATGATAAAAAATTAATTCAACCTCATTTGACTGTATTAATTATATTTATCCACAGTATGAAGTTTATTTTACCAAATTAAACTCACAGAAGTGATAAAATTTAATAAAATCAGCAAGCATGATGGACATGCAGTTTTCCAAAGGAGATGTTTTCATAAGTTTAAATAATTTTAAATCAAAATTGAACATAAAATTGACTTTAATGATCTATACTAGATTAATAATAATCTAATTGTAAAAATTTGACATTAAAACCATTTTATAAAAAAATGTAACTTTTAAAAATTCTATAAAAGAAATGAATCTTTTTAATTAAAAAATGTAATTTTCACTATATATAAAAAATTTTCTATTTTCAAAAAATTACCAAAAACTCACCCTAAGATAATTTTGACATGATTATTATTGAAATGAAGGTTATTTTTTCAGAGAAAGTTTCTTAAAGTGGAAAAAATAATTTTAAAATAATCTCACAAAATGCAATGAAACTATTTTTTAGAAAAATAGAGTTTTATGTATAAAATTGGATTTATTTTTATATCATGCCTAATAAAACATATTAGATGAATTTAAAAAAAATTTATTGAATATATAATAAATAAATTTTCTTAAAATCAATGACCAATATTTATTAATTTAATTTATTCAGATAAACACATGTTGTGATCATAAAATAATTTTTAAAAAAATATTTCCTTTATTTTCAATTGGTCACTATTTTCATTTCTAATTATTTTATAATCAAATATTTAACTTTATATTTTTATAGGACATATATTTTCATAATTCATTTAATCCTATTCAAACTCACAATTCCAAACTCTAAGCGATAACTAGCATATTAAATAATAATATTTTTACAGTATATCATTTTTTGTTAAAAATCAATGTTGTGTGTAATTAAAGCCATACAATAATGTAAATTTACTTGAAAAAAATATTTGATATAATATTTGGGTGTTAAATTATAGGCCCTTAAAATGAATTTCACTCTCAAAATTCCATCACTCTGATATAAACAACTCAAGAGACTTCTGTTTCATTATATCCTTAGGTTCCCATAGAGCTTATTCAATTTTATGATTTCACCACAAAATTTTGACCAGGTAAGTGATATTTTTTGTATCACATTCTCTCTATGATCTAGAATCACCACCAAATTCTCCTTATAAGAAATATGATTATTCTATGGTAGGACTTCTGAGTTCGTATCATGTGATGGATCAGGTATATACTTCCTCAATAGAGATATATGGAACACATCGTTGACTTGAGATAGGTTTGGAGAAATATACAAATGATAAGATATTATCCTAATATGATCAAGAATGTCAATAACACCAATATATTTAAGGCTCAACATTCCTTTATATCTTATGAAAAAGTTCATCCTTTGGTTGTTCTTCGATCAACTTAAAACTCATTTCTTACTCTAACAAATAAAGTTGAAATTTTCATGAATGAAGGACTAAAATTAACTTCCACATGTTATAAGATCCATAATTTAATTATAATTCATGCATTCCATCTCCATTTATCATAAAAACAAAAATAGTTAGCATAAGTTATCAAATATGGATAATTAATCATATGATTAAATAACACAGAAATATCTAAAACCTCATCCAGAGTTCAACATAAACTATTCCATATATTTTTTACCTTATAAACCTTGAAAAAATCATAAAAAATTATGAATAAGGTCACCAAATTTCCAAAATCATCTAAGTATTAATCCCCCAAATATCATAATTTACTTCTTAATTTTCATATTATAAATATGTGAATACCTGGATCATATATTATTCTAAAACATGGTAATAACCAGAATTACCCAAAAAACATCAATGAAAACATACAAGCTTCCTCATTCCTTAAATAATATAATATATTATTCAATATATTCCATGAATCCAAGAATATGTAAACTCTATTAACGATTACATAAACCACTTTTTCATCAATTCATTAATTAGTTTGATGGTAATAAATACTATACAATTTAATTGTTCCATATCAGTCATCTCTTTATCCCAAATAAGAATAATTATCTCAATATCAGAAATATATTAATGGTTATCTTTCCCTTTATCATGTGTTTCCCATAAAATATAACTTTCCCATTAAATAACTTTTCTTGTTGATCTGTATCATTCAATATATTTTTTCAAATCCATGAAAAAACTATCTAAAACAATATATATATATATATTTCATGATTCATATAACATAATTCTTTAATTACACTATAGAAACACATCAATAATTCCATATAATTATTAACCCATTAACTAGGATTCAACATCTTATTCCTTAATTCATCCTTCTTTAATATGTCATTGGTAGTCTCTTCATAATCTACCAAAAATAAATTTCTCATACAAACTTTCTGATATTCTTCTTGATCTCCCCCCTAGAACATCTATTTGTATAATGATTATACATTCTACAATTAAAAAATTCAACCATTGATGATGGATTAGGGAAACCTTTATTCTCATCCACGGTGTTAAATGAAGTTCTAATTTTTTCCTTCGAAATTACATACTCTATTCTATTCTTCTCAACACATAAAACATCTTCTCATTTATTTGAGACATTCCCTTGACTTATTCATCCCACACTCTTGACATATTGAAAACTAAATATTCTTTCCTCTATCATCTTCAACACCGAAAATCTTAGCAAACTCTATCCTTATATACTTTGGTGAGATAGAAAGTTTGTAAAGGAGAATGTTTTTAATCATATATCATAACTAATTAGGAATAATCCTAATATCTTTCACTCTAGTCATCATCCCATTAGGTTTTGCATCAAAAATTTTTCTATCACATTTAAAATTAACTTAGACCCTTTTAGATCTCTCTATTGATTAAAACTAAAAAGAAGAGTGTGAGAAATAATATTAATAATGTGAAACTAAATAGTTATGAAAAATAATCTATAGGATGTCTAAATCTTGACACATTCATTTCAATATATGAAACATTAGGTTTATCCTGGGTTATATATGATTATCATCTAGTCAAATCCTTCATAATGTTTCATAAAGAAACTCTGGATTAACGAAAGCATATCCCTTGGGTTTGTAAAAATTGGTTTGCAGTAAGGGCACACTCACTGTGGACTAGAATGAAAATCATCATATACTCGAACAAAATTTTCAGGTTTATATCCTGTAGATGAAACTGTGTTAAAACCACATCAACTTTTAGTTCCCAGATAGGGATTTATTTTTAGGAAAACCATATATTCTCTTCTATATGAAAATTTATGGCGTAATCGTATACATAGGATTATCCCTTGGATAATCACTAAAGTTTTGTCATTCTATTTTCCAATGTTTAACTAAACATATGATATGATACCAACTATAATGTCCTAGGATTTTAATACATAAATATCTAATATTTTTAGATAAATATTCATTACATTACACAAAAACACACCCAAGTATCATAAAGGGTTAGTGTGTTTTCAAACTTGGAAACATAAACAACTTGTTCATAAGTGTACTATATCATAATTCACTTAGTTATTCATAATTATCACCCATCTTAGACATATCATACATGATGTATTTATTTATCACTTGGGGAAAAGAAAACATAACAAAGGGTGAGATCAGTTTCTTGGTATGGGTAAAGAAGGGGGATATGTAAGCATAACATTAGCATATGGGTATGAGAAAATAGAAATAACATTTGAAAATGATTCTTAACATTTAAAAAACATTAAAAATGAGTCATGACATAAATATTGAAAGTTAATAAGTCATTTATTATAAAAGAATCAAGGAACCTAATCCATAAGAGAATAATATTGGCATAAGACATGAAATCATGGAAAAAACATAAGTATAGAAAATCATTTCCATAGTAGTCAAGTTTCATTTCCAAGTCCTCATAGAGGAAATAATTCACTCCCCTATCCATCGTAATATTCAAGGTTCACTCCCAATACTATCATAGTGGAAACTTTCCTTTACCAAACCAGTTTCACTCCCCATTCTAGTCCTTTTTAGGTCATGAGATACCAATCATTACCCAATGAATTGGAGGGAGATACAGGTCCCACCGAACTTGTTTATAATGTAACCACTATATTTGGTTATAATATAACCATTTTACATGGTAATATTATATCCACCATCAATTTTATAACATAACCACCATCCTTGGTTATAATGTAACCACTATCCTTGGTTATAACATAAATACCATCCTTGGTTTATAATGGAATCACCCATCACATAATAAAAACCATACACATGTTTGTCACAATATCATAAAATGTTCATCACTTCGAAACCCATGAAATGAAATGGTTTTTATAAACATTTCATCATAGAATAACCAGTTGAAAAAGGAGGAGGATTCATAAGCATTTCATAGTGGTATAAACAGTGGAATAAAAATGAGTTTCATAAAAATTTTATAATCATAGACGTAGAACATTCAAAAAAAATAAAAATGAAATCCATGGATCTTATCCCCACTGAATCATATGAAACATCAAAGGATGTCATCTTAGATGAAAGAATATTTTAAAATATCATTAGGAACATTTCTTCTGGAAAACAACCTTTCCACTTTGAAAATCACCTTTTAAAAATAAAAATTCATATAAAATTTTCAAAATTATTTTCATTGAAAATATCCTTGAAAAATTTTAAATGAATATTCAAAGGAATTATTGGTCTCAATGAAAGAAAATTCTCTTCATGCCGTACACAATAAAACCAAGATTACATTCAAATTTTTGTTAAAAATTCAAAAGAGATTTTTTCAAAAGAAAAGAATAATATTAATTTTAAACCATTTTTTAAAAAGTAAAAAATAATTAAATATATATCTAACATATATTGGAATAATATTAAAAACATTTTTGAACTTTTTTTAGAAAATATGGATATGAAATAAAAAAAATTCAACTCAAGATAGAAATAAAGTTGGTTTTCTTTAAAACATTTATTTGGAATCATGAGTTCATAGAGAGAGGAAAGTGAAAGGAATACATATATTCTCCAAAAATAAATAGAATAGAAAAACATTAATTAATTAATTTATATATATATCATAGGATATTATCATCATAAACATAATAATAAATAATCTTGATAAATAATTAGGTTATAACATAAAATCATTACAACTTTGGTAACATTTTAATCATAAGCCCCATGAGAGAAAATATTATATATATATATATATCATAGAAATAAATATATTCGTGATATAATATTTCAAGGGGTAATTTATATACCTCATAAATTAATATAGGTTCATAACATAACTTATGTCTTAAAGAAGGAAATTTTAGACAAAAATCCCTTACCTCGAGTACATCTTGTCTTAAAAGAGCACTAGATTCCTATATAATAAATTATAAATTCGTTATAAATTTATTACAATAACATAATAATATATGTAATACCATATATTATGTACTTAGACCCTTTTATCAAACTTTTATTAACGTGTCTTTATTAAAATCCCTGTTTCAGGTGATAATCACTTCGTTTTTTCTTGTATTGTTTGATTCGGAAGTTGTGGTCATTATACATTGATCATCATTCCTTAATATAAATATTTTTTATTATTATATTAATATAATATATTATAATTATATACAAATTTAAAATCATTTAGAAATAGAAATATTAAATTCACTATTCATGGAGATGATAGGTCATACTTACGTGTGAACGTTGTTTCCATTTTTCAAAAGATAGAATGAATGAAAGATAAATAATAATTCACCCTTATATAATAATTATTATATAATTTATAACATATATATTCTAGAAATATATCCTTATTACTATATAATAAAATGAAAATAAAAAATATGTCACAACGTTTCGTGAGGTGTTAGTTTTTTGTACACAACAATGGAGTTATTGTTTCCTAAAAGGTTGGAAGGTAAGAATTTATATGTGATATTAAAATTTAAAAATTATTTTTAATTCATAAATAGCACATATATTCATTAAATATAACTTTATAACCTTCAATGTAAATCCTAAGTTAAAAATTAATCACATTGCTTCGCGAGGTGGTATTTCACCGCACACAAGATTAACGATTCTGTTTCCCATATGAGGGAGGAGGAGATGGATATAGGAAATAAATTTTTCATAATAACATCTTATTATATGTAAGATACTGATTTTATTATATGATCATGGTTTAATAATATTTAAAGGGGATGGAAGAAGAAATAAATGAGAAATGTTTGTTTAAGAATGATACCTCCTCTTCTAATAACATCCTTAGGTTAACACCAAAATACTTCATAGGATGTCATTATGATCAAAAAATGGGTTATAGGTCGTGGGGAGGTAAGTAAGTAAGGTATTTATATAGGTATTATCTCAAATAAAGGGAAATAAAAGTGTGAAGAGGAGAGTATATGGGGTGGCCTTTTATAAGTGGGGGAAAGGGAACACTTGAAATTTTTGGAAAGAAAAAGGTGTACCTTCGTTTTATACATTTAAAATGGATCTAAAATGGAACATTCATGAATATAAAAGGATATAATGTTTATATATGGTTAAAAAATTATAATTTTTCATGTTTTAAGTGAAATTTAACCCTTATCTTTGTAGTTTAACCCCCTGAGTAATCCCATTTTCACCATAACCATGATAACAATTATATTTTCTATTTTTACTATTCATTAAGGTCAAAATTTAAGTTGAAATTATTATATAATATTTATTATTATGATTAAAAATATATTATATTTTATCAAATTCAACCCACAAAAGTGGATCAATTTAATAAAACCTATAAGCGTGATGAAAATGCGGTTTCCCAGAGAAGTAGTTTTCGTAATTATAAGAAGTTTTTAAATAGAAATTGAAAATAAAATTGATTCCAATGATCTAGTAAATGGTTAATGTATGTTAAAAATAGAGTGTCATTACATCATACACCACTCATTAATTCAAAACTTTAGCTTATAATATTAACTACTTTAATTTACAGTATTTCACTATTCACTAAGAATTAAGCAATAGTTTAAAAATAATAAAAAAATTACCGTAATATTTTTTTGATGTTTATATTTAAAAAATTAATCCATTTTTTAAAAATAATTTTCAAAATATGATAAATTTAATTTTTCACATAAAATTCCTATTTAATTTAAAAGTACCAATTTTAATATTATGATTAATTTTCTGACGAAAGAAAAACTACTTATTATCTCCGAAAATTATCTTTTTTTATAATGAAAAATGATATTAAATTATATATATATTTTATGAAAATAAAATATATTTTAAATCATTATATTTAATATAAATGTGAAATTAAAACATTTATGTTTTACAAAAATTCAAACAATTGATATATCATTTTTTAAATATTATTTTATTTGTATCATAATTTGAATATTCCATTTTTAAATTTTATAAATTTTATAAATATTATATTAAACTTACATTGTTGAGGTTACTATTATTAGAATCAGGTTAATATTCCTAAAATCCAAATTACTATTCCAATAGTCAGGTCACTATTCCAACAACCAGATTACTAATCTAACAGTTAGATTGGTAGCAATATTATGGGGTCTATAATTCTTATAAATACCTCATATTTTATTCATTATTAATTTAGATCTATTTTATCTAAAGGTTTTATGTATTTTTATTTTTATGATGAATACTATGATACTAATTTTTTGCCTCATTTATACAATGTTGTTCGTGAGTACAATATTTCTATTGGATCAAGAATATCCAAATTTTCATATTTTAGTTATATTATTTTCTATTTTTATCCCATTGTAATACTTTAAATTATTATACCCATTTTTATTCTTCAATGTAATGATCAAATTAAAATAATAAAAATTATTTGGTTTGGTCATGTGGTGCTTGTGCATTATATTATATTACTAAATATGAAAAAATTATAAGAAGTAAAATTATATCAATAATATTATAAGTTTTTACATTATTTCCCCCATAAAAAATTTCTACCTTGAAATTTTATTTTACATACTACGATGAAATAATTTAATCATACTTCTGCTTCATGGCTTCCTCTAGTCCCCATGTCACCTCCCCATACTTATGGTTTGGATATAGTATTTTGACTATGTGAGTTTTCCTATTGTGTAGGATTTTATCCCTATAGTCCACGATATTTATTGGTTACTCCTCCTAATAAATCATTTTCCATTCGTACAACCATTAACTTCAGCATATGTGAGAGATCTAGTATGTACGTCCTGAATAGGGATGAAAGGAATACATTGTGTACTTGAGACATGGATCATGGGAGTGCTAGAAAATAATCCAAAACTATGATGAGATCAAGAATCTCAAAGGGGTGAATATACATAAGAATTAGCTTTCCCTTCTTCCCAAATTTCATGAATCTCTTCCATGATGATTTATGAAGAAATACATTATCTTTAACTTCAAACTCCATGTCTCATTAACAATAGTTAACATAACTCTTCTATCAACATTTAGATGCTCTAATGTGTTGTTGAATGGTATTGACTTTTTCTAAAATATTCTTTACCATCTTAGGTCCCATCATCCTGCGTTTACTAACTTTATCCCAACATACACGTGTTCTATATATATTCCCATAAATTGATTCATATAGAGGTATTATAATTCTTGAGTGAAAGACATTATTTTATAAGAACTCGATAGGAGGAATATGTTGATATCATACTAATTTTAAGTCAAAAAATAATTCTCTAAACATGTATTGTAATGTATGGATTGTATTCTTAGATTGGAAATCCATTTATGGAGTCATAAGTCATACTAAAGTTCAAATCTATGTTTATCACTTATTGAAGAATCTTCCAGAACATAGAGGTAAATCTTTTTTCTCAATCAGATACAACTGACAGTTGTGTTCCATATAGCCCCACAACGTCCCAAATGTATATACTTTAAAGTTTATTGAGTGATAAGTCCTCTTGAATAGATACTAAAAGAATATTATTTGTAAGACAGTCCTCCACAAACATTGTAGATTGTTTCCACTGGATGTCTTTAGAAGACTAGTGAAAAAGTCTACAACGATGTTCTCCCATTTCCATATTGGTATTGGTAATTGTTGCATTATCCCCTTTTATTTTTTTTCTATAACTTTACATTCTAATATACCGAGCACATTGATTTATATTCCATGACATACTTCTTCAAATTTTCTCACCAACAGTTTTCTTGGAGATCTCAATACATATTCGTGTTTCCTAAGTGGATGGAGAAGGTTGTGTTATGTTAATCATTCAACATCTCATTCATTATCAAATGATTTTATGGTACACATAGTCAAGACCCGAATCATAAAACTCCTATATCATCAATTTTAATCTTTTAGTATTTTCTATTTATTTTAGCTTTTACCATCTTCTAAATTTTCAAATCATCTCTTTGAGAACCATTTATCTTCTCCAGAAAGAATGTTTGAACAATATTTTGAGAAACAAATGATGATTTACTTCTTTTTTGATCACCATGACCATATTTTGTAGGTATGATATGATTTCATCCTTCTCAATTCACATTATTGAAATGTTTCTAGATCCTTTCTACTTAAATAATTTATCACTTTATCTTAATTCCCATGATGGTAGTGGATTGAGAAGTCATAGTCCTTGATCATCACTAACCATATTCAGTAGTGCATATTATGATCCTTATATGTGAATATATAATTGAGGATATTGTGATCTGTATATATTCCATACTAATCCCCATTAAGATAACACCACTATATTTTCAATGCGAATAGCATTAAAAAAACCCCAATCTTGCATTGGATCATTTTTCTCATTATCTTTCAACTACATTGAGTAGTAGGCTATCACTTTATAATTTTTCATTAGTTATATACTAATACCTTCTTTAAAGCATCATTTTATACAATTAATAGTATCCCATTTATTGGAAGTGTAAGTACTAGTGTAGTGATAAACATTTTTTTAAATTCCATGAATATATCTTTGCATTCATTGGTCCAAAAAATTTACTCAATTATGAGTCATCATTATTAGTGGGTTTGAAAATTGCAAGAATCTCTTAAAAATCATCGATAATACCTATCAAGACTAATAAATCTAAAAATATTTGTAAAAGATGTTGGTATATGACACTTATCAATTTCCTTTGTCTTATAAGGGACTATAGATATCCCTTTCATGGCGATAACATGCCACAATAATGATACTTCCTCCATAAAAAACTCACATTTACCATACATTGAATATAGATTCTCCTATCTAAATTTCCTTAGAACAATATTCAAATACTCCACATGCACCTACTTTCTCAGGGATAATATCAAAATATCATCTATAAATACTAAAAAAAATTTGTTGATGTAGTATTTATAGACTCTATACATTAAGTCCATGAAAATTTCAAGAGTGTTAGTGAGTCTGATCGGGATCACTATGAACTCGTAGTGTTCATATATTGTTTGAATGGAAGCCTTGGTAATATCTTCCTTCTTCACCTTTAATTTGTGATATCTTGACTGAAGGTCCATCTTAAAAAAGTATTGGGGCCCACATAGTTGATTGAACATGTCATTTATTTGTGGTAGGGGATACCTATTCTTTATCATGATTTTTTTTGAGTTCACGATAATTGATGAAGAGGCACATTGAACCACCCTTCTTCTTAAGTAAGAGGACCATCACATCCTATGGTGAAGAACTCAGGTATATAATACCCTTTTTTAGATTCAATTATAACTATTTCTTCATTTATTCTAACCCAATGGTGGATATTTATTAATGAGTACATAATATGAGTGATGATCCAGGTAAAAAATTCAATCGAGAACTCAAACTATCTTCCTGGAGGAAGAGTAGAAAAATATTCAACGAATACATCAGTATAATCACTCAGAATGGGTATGTAATTAATAATCAATCTATCCTTTATCTCAATCATTTTAACTATATATGATTTTTCATAAGGTAATAATATAAACACATGATATAAATATTCCATAGGAGACTCAACCAAATCCTTATACTTGTATAATATTGTAAGATGACTTGGGATGTGAAGAGTGATATCTCTCTCCCAAAAATTGATGTTTGATTAATTTAATGAGAGAAAATCCATGCCCAATTTATCATTAAAATCCAATAAAGTATGTAAGACATGATTTTCTGGGTGGTTCAGTCCACAAACATTAACATAGGAGGAGTAATATAATTGTAATGCAATATTTAATCAATTTTCTATTATCATGGATAACTCAACCCCCTTATTTTGAGGCGGGGTTTGAATAGTTAAACTAAAAATTCAAGATATGAAAGAATTTATAAAGATATAATCATATAGGACATTTGAAACTCATTAATGGATAATGAGCGCACCTTTAGCTATTTGATTTTGGTTCTATTCATTTAAAATATCAAAAAAACATAGGGATGAGAATACATAAACTAAAAAACATATAAAAATAGAAACTAAAAACATAGAAATAATAAATCATAAATAAAAAAAATCTAAGATATGAGTCTCTAAGATTCAATCTAGGTTATTCAGGGGAATTTTTCATTTTAGGTTTTCTAACCTAACAATATATTAAAGTACCTTATAATGGTACCTAGAGATTTTTTGAAATTTACAAAGAATATTCCCTAAAAATATCAAAATAGGTGTATAAAAAAGGACACTTTGTTGTGCACTAGGTGATGAATGAGTTAGTACACAATTTTCCAATTTCAGGGTTATTAACCCTAAGTACAAATATGCTATATCCACATGCAATTACATTATCTAGATAGGGATGTGGTTTCATAGAAACCACTCACTCTATACTTCAATAATATTTTAGGATATTTTCCTATACATAGGATTATACTTAGTCATAATCCTTGGTTAATCAATAAAGTATTATCGTATTAACACCCAAAAATAACTAGACATTATTATGATACCAAATATAGACACCCAATCGTTTTACACATATTATTATATGATTTTTTAAATAAATATTCATTAAATACAACCAAAGGATTGACAGACCTAGTGTCTTTGGATGACTATGTATATAAAAGAATAAAAATAAACTAAAATAAAAAATCACTATTTTAATCTCAAAAATGAGCTTCTAAATACCATTGAAATCCTAAACTATATAAGATAACCTTGTGAATACATAAATGAAAGGGGTTAGTTATAAAACCTTGTAAGGGAATAATCATTATAACGATGCATATCATATGAATCGAAAGGCATAACATGATAACATAAAATAGAAGGCTCAGGATTATAAATATGGGGACATGATATAAAGATAATGGAATCATAATATCATGTCAATATATCAATTTGGAAACCATATAAAAATAGACATAAACTTAAGTCAAGGATGTCTGCCAATACAACATCACATGGAAGATAGAGTCCAAACACAGATTATGTTTACTCCTTAATCGCAAATATTTGATCTCATGAGACAAAAAAATTACCAAATTCATTGGAATGAAAAATTGTACAACCATAAAAACAATAACATAAGTATTCATCCTACAAATAGAAATTAAACAAAATTATTAAACAAAGGAATTACATATGAATCAAAATTGGTGGAATATTATTACCTCATTAGGGGAAACATTAAAGAAAGTATTACCCCATTAAAGGAAGGGAGAATAGTCTAGGTATATATGTAATATATATATATATATATATATATATATATATATATAATTTTCTAATAATTCCAAACATTAAATATATACATAGAATGTGAGTTAGAGAGATAAATGTAATAACCTAAAGAATATGGTGGTTTAGAGAGATCGTCGACCTTATGTTCCAGAATCACTCTGCATGTACACTTAATGTATAATAAAATAATATTAGAATAATTAATTAATTAATAATATTTTACATCAATATTTGATTTATTATAACTTTATTAATTTCATTCATAACCAATTCAATGATATATAAAGTTTGATTTCACTTTTCTAAGGGGCCTCGTTACATGGTTCCATGGTCAGATTAAAATTGTATACTTATGAATGTTATTGTCAAATGGGAATAAAACTCTATAAGTGAAGTGAAATTGTATTAATTAACTTATAGAAATATAAATGGTCTGAAATATATTTTTTTATTTCAAATATATGGATAGTCCATTTAAGAAAAACATTATTGTAAAATGGTTAGTTTATTTTGGAAGTTTCACCAACCATCATGAACTTGTTTCATTTTATTTAATATTATGGGAAAATATTCATTCTAGAATGTGAAGAAATATATTATATACACATATATTTTATTTTAAACAATTATAAGTTACTTTAAACCTATCATGAATGTGTTAATGGGAAAAAATTTATCATCCATGGAAAAGGTTAACCCACAAATTACAGATGATGTTTTCATTTTTAGAATAAGAGGAGGAGAGAAGATGATGAATGATAGATATTCCATTAAAACATAAATATTACATCATATATATGATACGGGAGTTATTATGAAATATTTAATGGTAATATTTTTTAGGGTGATGAGGAAGAGAAAAATAAAGTACATAGTTTAGGGTATTACCTTCTCATTTGGATGTCTCCTCTTAGGAGGCACCTTGAACTAGTATTTTGACGAGATAAGAAGAATGAGGATTTTGGTAAGGGTATTTGGAAGATGTTTGGGTGTAAATATTTCAATCTTCATAGCTTATAAGTTTTACAAAGAAGTGGTAGTTATGGGTGGTCAGGTTACTTTTCCAATAATCTGATTACTATTCTAATAGTCAAATTTGTAACAATAATATGGGTTCAATAATTCATATAAATATAAAATATTTAATTCCTTATTAATTCAATTCTAATTTCTCACAATTTTATATGCATTTCTATTTTTAGGATAAACATTTTATTATTAATAATTTTTCTAACTTCTAAAGTGTTGTTCGTGAGTGCAATTATTCTTGTAGATTGAGCATATTAACCTTTTTATATTTTAGTTATCTTATTTTATAATTTTATTCCATTTAAATATTTTGATTTATTATTTTCATTTATATTATCTAAATGTATTTTTTAAATTAATAAATAATAATTAGTTGTTTTTTTCATGTGTTTTGTGTGAATTATATTATATTACCAAATATAACATAATTATAAGAATGTAAATTTCATTGATAATATTTTGTTTCTTTACAAAACTAGCCACAATAATAAAAAAATCTTTGAGATTTCACAAAAGGCCTCTTAGAATGGTTACGTTCCCCACACTAGAGGCACTTGAGATGCCTCTTCTTTCCCTAATAATATTTTCCCTACTCTACCATCTTCTTTGAATTTGCAAACGTGAGATCTCCACCAAAACCAACCTAGATTGAGTATTGATCCACACATTGCCATTTTTATAGATTCTTTTTAATGTAAAAGTCCCTTTTATTCACCTTTCGATAAGAGTTAACACATAATGTTGACCCAAAAAATGAAAATTCTATGTAAAGATCTTCTTTTAAATACAGAGAAATAAGGGATTCATCACCAATGATACTTGGTGAGAAGCATACCAAACATGAAAATTTATTAGGATAATCATCAACCAATTTATCACATTTATTGATACACATGAGCTCAGAATCATTATCCTTCTTCAATTAGATGGGATATTTATATTGAATAATGACTGACTTCATGAATTCCCAAGCATTCTTTATTACAGAAAAGGAGGTACCAGGACCTCCCATAACTCTCAGCCATGTCCATCAAATAAGGGACTCACATACTTTGACATAAGAGTATCAGGAATCCTGAGATAATTAAATATTCCTGTAATTTCTTTAAACTTTATCATTATCTCAATATTACCCCACTATCCTCCATAAAAATGTGGAAAATTATTCAAGACGTTCAGGATATGATAAAAAATTTGGAAATACTCTAGCTCTAGTACTCGATTCAGAGTCTGGGTGGATTCAAGAACTTCAAATTACAGTTCTAAAAGATATGAAGGGCTACCTCAAAGACTAAACTGGTGAATGGACATTAGAACTATCTGGTATTTTTTGAGATATTTTTGTACATCATTAAACATAGTCTTATCAACTCAAGAATAAGGAAAAACCCAAGATAGAACACAAACATAAATAATAGTATTTAAAAAAACAAAACACTTTTATCAAAACATCATTACTATAATAAAAAACAAGTCTTCTCTATTTATTGAACATTACACTTACAATTTAAAATGAAAAGTCTGGATATAAATCTATCACAAGTAATTTTTTAACCTTCTTATGGAATTCTATCCCTGGTCTCATGTCATCATTTTTCAATTTCATTTTTGAAACCATTTTCATTTAAAATCCATCACACAACAAAAATTTCATTTAAAACATCCCCACAAAAACATTACATAAAGTATTTGAAAATTTTATTTAAAAAAAAATTAATAAAATAAAACCTTTTGTTAATTGAAAACAATTTCTTTTAAAATAAATTAAAAGGAACCTATATAAGGCCCCGACCATAGAAGCCCGATGTCACTGCCTTACTTTATTACATTAGAATGATTACAAGGAATAATATCTCAAAGTAATGATCAATTTTGAAGATTTGGAAAATTAAATTATATAAATGATACCCATATTACATTTAGAAATAGAAAATAAAATATGATACATAATAAAATTAAATAAACTACATCCTTGATAGATCATTTAATTATTTCTTATTCATATCCTAATAAAGGGAAAAAAATTAGTGTGATCTCAAATTATCTATAAGGGTATGTACAAATGAAACAATAATTAATCAATGAACATAATCAACTTAAAAAGGTAAATAAATTGGAAAACATACCATGTAAATATCTAGATAAGGAATAATCAATATGACACCATATAAAACTTAAACACATTTCATTTAACAATAAAATGAGAATGAAATTCATCCATTAAAGGTGTGAAAGAAAAAAATCCCATGGATAACAATAATAACTAAATTCTATATAAATGAAATTTTTAATGATTGAATTTCATGTTTCCCAGAACATGATACCACTACCATCAAAATATATTATCTATATAGTTTAAACTAATCTTATTTGGCCAACTGATTCGTCGCATGAGACTATTGATTAATTGAGGGGATGTCATTAAATAGTCCCCAAATAGTTAATTACATGTCTAAATCATTCCTCATACAGTGAAATAATCAACAAAAATAATAAAAAATGTGCCCTATTAAATATTTTTATTGAATAAAATATATAGATTTATCAATAATTTCTTAGTAAATCATATAACTATAAAAATGTGAACTGTATGTTAAAATGGTATATAATTTAGGAAATAAAAATTACAATTAAATGAGAATATGTTTATTTAATATAAATAAAATGTAAAACAATACTGATCATAGGGAAACGATTGTTTCAAAATAATGTTAACAATCACAAAGTAAAGTGATATGGAAAAGATATATTTTAACACAGGGTAATTTTTTAATCAAAACACCTCGAATGAGATAGTTCAAAGTGAAACTTAAAATACCTTGATGTTTTATTGAATCATTATATTTAATAAAAAATGGGATGTATATATACAACATTAAATTGAATTTTTTTATAATAAAAAATAATTATGAATGGAATATAAATTGAGATGAAATCCCTTACATTCAGTACAACGTTTCAGGTGTGTTTTTATGTTCCTCAATAATAAACCTATGTTAATAATTTAATCTATTGATAATTTCTTTTAGTTTTATAATTAATTTTATTTCACTTATTAAAATGTATTATACAACTACCTAAAAAAATTAAATACCCATTAGTGTTTTGACCAAATTCGTTTCATGTGTCAAACCAATCATGAAATATGGTTATGAAAAATGAACCAATTCTATAATTATAGAGATAGTAGGTCATAAAAATGCATAAATAACATTCCCATTTTTCAATGATTATTATGGAAATAAGTTAAGTAACATTTTATCATTAAATAATGATCATTATATCATAAATTACATTTCAATTAATCATATATACATATATATATAATTCTTGTTGGGTAAAAGGAATCATATCGTATCGAGGAGGTGGTAGTCCATACGTCTACAAATGACGTTATCACATTTTTTAGTGTGTGAAGAGGGAAATAAAGAAAATGATATATTATATTTACATAAAGGAAATTATTTTATGAATATCATATATATTTCATTTATGTAACATATTTTTAATTAAAAACATTCTTAATAAAATCCATGTAATTTTTGAACGTATCACATCATTTTGAAGAGGTTGAAGTCCACAGGTCCACAAATTATGTAATTGTATTTACAAAAAATGGAAAGCATGAAGGTATGTCTTATATAAAAATTATATAACTATGAGAATAAATTAATGTAATATATATCATATAAAAATAACATTTCCATAATTCCTTTCCCTGATATGTGGTAAAGGAAAAATGAATGACATCATTTCGTGAGGTGGTATTCTACTATACACACGAACAATAAACTCTTTACCCATTTAATGGAAGTCTGTATAGGTGTAGGTTGAACCCTTAACATAATAATATATCAGTACATTTATTTAATGATGTTATTATATAAGCATGTAATTATAATAATTTAATTGTTTGAGAAATAAATAAATCAAAAGTTATTATTGAAGAATGTTACCTATTTTTCATGTAACTCCCTTTGGGTTTTACTAAAGGAATTATATGGTTTCTTTTAAGCCTGAAGTGAGGATTTTAGGATGAGGGGTGTGGGTGAGTTTCTTTTTTATAGTGGAGGTGGAGTTGTATTCTTGTATATAAGATAAGGTAAACACTATTGAGAGGTCTACCTTAAATAATATTCCTAAAATAATGAATAAAATTATATTCAATGGAGGATATGTTTGAAAAATTTCCATAAAATAGGTTTTGTACATGTTTCTAGGTAATTTTGGCCCTTTAATTTTATGGTTTTGTTCATTGTTAATCTTAATTTTACCTTAATCACATTAATTAATTTTAAATGAATTCACAAATATTTTCAGTAAAAAAATATGTTGACTAATCTAGAAATTATAAATTATGATGATTCAAAATATTAAAATCTATTTTTTCTAAATTTAAATAATAAAATTGGAAGAAATTAAATTAAATTTAATCCCAAAGACTGGATGAAGAAGCATAGTTTTTAATGTAAAAATTGTTCAAAAGTTTGAAATGTTGTTACATAAAATTTCAATGTGAAATTGATTTAAATGGTCTAAATTAGATTAATTTATATATAATTGATTTAATGTTACTTTAAAACCAATTTAAAAAATAATTTAACTATATAAATAAATTATACAAAAATGTAGTTTTTAATTTAAATTCTATACTTTTCAATATTAATTAAAAAATGAAACTACATATAAAAATACCAAAATATATCCCTAATTTAATTTTAACATATAAAATTTTTAAAACTGAAAAAATTTAATTTTAATATAGGTTTTCCATTAGAAGGATGTAAAGGTGCCTATATAAAAATATATATTTTTATTTGCAATATTGGGTTTATTCTTATCATATTCTTATAAAATCTATTGGATGATTGTAAAAAATATTTGATTGAATAATATATATATATATTAAATTAATATAATTCACTAATTTTAATTAATTTTATTTATTAATATAATAAGACTATGTGAGAATAAAAATTGTTTTTTATAAAAACATTCCCTTTCTATTCAGTTGGTTCTTATATTAATTTTTAATTAATTTGTAACCAAATATTTCAACCAAATATTTTTATAAGTTAGTCAATAATATTAATAACTATCAATTTCACAACTAGGTTATATCTTATTATATTAAATAATAATTTCCTAATAATATTACCTTGTTTGGTAAAAATCGGTCTTACGTGTTACACGAACAACCAAATAATGTCGTTCTTGCATGTAATAGAAGATAACTCAGTGTTGTGAACAATAAAAAATATAAAATCAATTTATATAAAATAATATATATATATATATATATATCATAATATCTAGGTATGTTATATTCCATTCTATTCTTAGTGTTTCGTGTCATACATGCTATTAAATCTAATGTTCTTACTTTAGAATTATAGGGTGTTACATTCTCCCACCATAATTAAATTGCATCCACACAATTTAAACATGATCTTGGAATAAAGGATTTGATATTTTAAAATAATATTGTTGGAAAACCCACTTCATAAATAAGATTAATAACACATATTGATAATAATAATGAAACTAAAATGTGAAGGTCACAAAATAACTAAGCTTTCAAATTAGAGAACATTAGTGAAAACATGAACATGGAAGAGTAATATTACTATCAATTTCTAATGGAGAGAGATAAAGAAAATTTTTATGTGAAAGTTTATGGGAAAAAATCCATAAATCACATTTACAGAAAAGTTCATTTATATCATAAAAAATGATGATAATAGGATAAAGTTTTTTTCATGACCATTTTTATTTTAGTGGAGGAATTCATTCACTCTTTAAGAATATAAGTAATTATACATTTCTATTTCATAAACAAAATATTATCCTTTGGTTGTGCCTTGAACTATTTATACCAAATTTCTTATCATATGTTGCATCACATGGTGAAGTAAAAAATTAATATCTACAATCCCATTCAATGATTAACATAAAAAATTTCACAAATTTTTAACTATTCAAAATTATTATTATCCAACACATTAAAATAATTTTCAAGGAAGTTAGTAGTAACTAATTTATTTATCTATATAAATCATATATTTTTCTAAATGTCATTATCTTAAAATTAGGAACATATTAAGCCTTATTATTCCCTCAACCATTTATTTTTAAAAAATGTTCTAATTTATACTAAATCACATTTCTTGGTTATAAATATCAATCAACATAAGCTTTTTAATTCTTAATAAAAAATTACCAAAGTACATTTCATATAAACTCCATAAT
Organism: Viscum album; assembly: GCA_963277665.1. Taxonomy (NCBI): domain Eukaryota; kingdom Viridiplantae; phylum Streptophyta; class Magnoliopsida; order Santalales; family Viscaceae; genus Viscum; species Viscum album. The sequence continues at coordinate 829,704,464 of OY728141.1, read as the reverse complement.
ACTTATAACTAAGATATCATCAACCATATAATTTTACAACATTATTCATGGATATAAATATAGGAAAAATTAATCATTCCACTTCAGCTATATCAATATCATAAGCTTGACCATGATCCCATAGATTTTCCAAGGTTTATTACCTTGATGATTAGGGAATTTATTTACATAATTCCTCATATACTCGCAATTGAAACACTAAATAATATCTCTTTCCTTATTTCCTTTTCATTCATTTTCCTAGATACCATTCTCTTCTCACTTATAACATACTCCCAATGAATTCAAGCATTTCCCGGGGTGATTATTTACATAATTATCACGTGTGGGAATATCCTCATTTCAATTTTTCCTTTTATCCCTTATTTTCTCTTCCATCCTCTTCTTTTATTTACTCCCTTAGAATCCACTAGACATACAAAATTATTTACCAATCTTTATAGCACATAAAATCATTTCAATATATGATGAAAAATATCGAGACAACAAATCCCTTCAAATACATGGATTAAGTCCTTCAAATAAATTTACAATCTTACTTTATGTGTTGTGTATGAAATCTATAGAATAACTTTATAATCATCTAAAGCTAGCTTCATACTCAACAATAATTTCTTCCTAACTTTTTCTTTACACTAAGGAACATTCTCTTCATCATAGTTTTTTTCTCATGAGGGAAATATATTTTAAATAATGTGTCCTTAAAATTTTTTCATTCCATGAGTTCTATTTCCTCTTATTCTTTAATATTCACGATCAATGACCACCATTTATCCACATCACCATTGAGACAATACACTTAGATTTTAACAGTTTCCTTTTCACTACATCCCCATGCCAAAAATATCTCACACAAAGACTTAATTATTTTCTTAGCTTCCATTAGATTAGTAGACCCATTAAAAGATAAGAGACTCAGTCTCATAATGTAATCTAACACCAGATAATATCTATGTGGAATAGGTTGCTCCATCCAAGAATTGTTACATGTCCTAAATATATTAATATACCCAAATATATAAATAATTTGACCAGTTCCAATAACAAGTACATTGACTTTCCTAGCAAGGAAATCTATGGATTGGTGAAAAGTATTTATACACATCTTTATTCCATGTTCCATTTATAAATAGTGTCATAAACTATATTATATCGTAACACCATGTAACATAATGTTTAATCTAAAAAATAGTGGAATACATGTCATTAATTGATAGAATTATTCATATCCAGTCTCCTAAACATAAATATGGTTTATTTGGGAATTTATGTTATACATATCCTCATATTATATCTTAGGGTTATATCCCATAATATATTTTTTTCGTAATTCTATTTCCCAGTGTATCAACTAAACTTCATTTGATACCAACTATAACAGGCCAACCCCAGATGTTAATAGTTAGTTCCTTACATTATTACATTAACATGATTACATAGAATCAAATCCCAATGGGCAGATCAGTTTATTAGTTTTGGGAAAACAATATTACATACTTGATACCCATATCACATTGAGAAATAGAAAGAAAAACATGATACATAATAAAATGAAATAAATAGCATCCATGAAAGCTTATTCAATGATTTCTTCTTCATATCATAGGGAAAGAAAAAAATTTAGGGTGATTTTCAATTCTCAGTAAGGTTAATTATGATGAATTAAATAATGAATCAATGAGCATAGTCATCATGGAATGGTAAATAACGGAGCACACATGCAATATAAATATCCCGATAAGGCATAATCAATATGGAATAGTAGATAACTGAAACACATTCTATTTAATCAATAATATGAGAATAAAATGAATCCATAGATATTGTTAAATAAAAAATCCCATAGTCAATAATAATAACTAAATTCTCAATAAAGTTAATGATTAATTGTTGGATTCCATGTTTCCCAATCACATAATACCTTTATCATCTAGATCTATTCTAATGGCAATTTAAACTATTGCGATTTATCCTAATGGTTCATCTCATGAGAATAAAAATGCATCAAGGGGATTGCAGAAATTGGTCCCAAACCCATATCAATAATTTCTAATGATTTATTTATATATTGAAATAATAAACATAAATAATAAACAAATTTATTTATCAAATATCTATATTGAATAAAAGATATAGATTTATCAATAATTCCGTAGTTAATCAAATAACATTATATGAGAATTATATATAAAAATGACATAAAATTTAGATAATAATAATATAAATTTCAATAGAATCTTTATATTTAAGATAAATGTAATATATAATAAAAATAACTATAAGGAATTAATTATTTCATGAGAAACATAACAATCATAAAAGAAAGTGATATTTCAATGATATCTTTTATCGCATGGTAATTATTAAATATAAACCCATTGGTGGACATAGTTCAAATTTAAACTCAAATAACATAAATTATTAGCGAGTCATGATATTAAATGAATGAGTTGAATTATATACACCACATTAAAGTGAATTGGTGAAAATAACAAATAAGTCTCAATGGAATGTAAATTAAGATGGAATCTCTTACTTTTAATCTAACTTGTCACATGTGTAATTATATTTCTAAATAATAAACTTATGTTATTTATTTACATTATTGAGAATATTATTCAATTTTATTATTAATTTTTTTCTCTTATTTTAATTTTGTATAAAATTTCTTAGTCAATTAATTTTACATCAGAGGTTTTGATCAAAGACGATTCGTGTGTCAAAAACCAATTTGGTAGGTCACCTATGGTAAATTGTGTCAATATATAAACATATATAGAATAATAATAATGAAATTATTATCTTATTTATACATAAATTATTTTTTAAAAACCAATCATGAATTATTTTTATGAAAAATGAACAAACATTACAATCATAGAGAGGGTAGACCGTACATACGCATCGGTAACATTCCCATTTTTCAATTATCATGATAAAAAGAAGGTAAGTAACATTTTACCTTTCTAGGAATATAATTATATTATAATTAAAATTTAATTTAATCATATATAATTATATATATAATTATTGTGATATAAAAAGAATCACATCATGTCGAGGATGTAGAATTCTACACATCTATGAACAACCTTATCACTTCTTTTATTGTGTGAAAAGGGTAAGAAAGAAAATGATGTATTATATATAAAAAAAGGAAATTATATAATTAATAATATATATATATATATATTGTAACATATTTTTAATTAAATAAATCCTTTATATATTTTATGTAATGTGTAATCATATCACATCATTTTGAGGAGGTGGTAGTCTACACATCCACAAACAACGTCATGGTATTTACACAAAATGGAAATCATGGAGATATGTGTTATATAATAGTTACATAATTATTAAAAAAATATATTTATAAAATATATCTAATAAAAATAGTTTTTCCATTATAATTACCAACCAAGATATGTGGTAATGTAAAAAACAATTGACATCATTTCATAAGGCGATAGACTGCTGAACACTAGAACTATAAAATCGTTACCCATTTGATGGAAGTGTGTTTAGGTTTATATAAAACACATAACATAAAAACATAACAATGTATTTATAATACTTATGTAATTATATAATCATTGAATAATAATATTTTAATGGGTATAGAATCAAATAAATCAAAAGTTATATTTCAAGAATGTTGCCTTTTTTTTTCGTGTAACTCCTTTTGGTTTGCACCAAAGGAATTACTTGGTTTACTTTCTGACCAATGTGAGGCTTTTAGAATTAGGATATTGAATTAGGGAGATTATTTGAATTGTGTTTTATGAGAAAAATGGAAATATTGGTGTAAATAAATGGGATGGGTGAGTACCTTTTTACCGTGGAGGAGGAGTGACATTCTTGTAAATATAAAATGGTAAACACTATTTAGCGGTCTCCCTTACATCATGCGACTTCAGCAAAAAAAATTAAATAAAAGTGAGTATATGATCTAAATAATTCCATAAAATATGTTTTGGTCATATTTATAGGCCATTTTGGTGCTTATGATCAAGGTTTAGTCCCTTGTTAAGACTTATTTAACCTTAATTGTATTAATTAATTTTAAATACATTAACTAATATTTTTGGTCAAATCCTAAGTAGAAATTCCAAAAAATTATAAATTATTATGATTTAAACTTTTGAATCCATTTTCTTAATTGAAAATTAGAAAAGTGTTAAAATTTAATTTAAATCTAATCGCATGGATAGGATGATGAAGAAAGTTTTTAATGTAAAAATGGTCAAAAGTGTGAAATATTTTTATGTCAAAATTCAATGTGATATTCATTAAAATGAAATAAATTGGATTAATATAAGTATAATTGATCTAATGTGACTTTAAAAAGTAATTTAAAATATTATATCACAATATAAATAAATTAATTAAAAAATATGTTTTCAAATAATATTCAGTATTTTCTACTATTCATTAAAAATGAAACATCATAGAAAGATACAAAAAGTTCACCATACTATAATTTTGAAATTACAATTTCAAAAATAAAGTTTATTTTGACATTTAAAATTTATAAAATTTATAATTTTTTTTAAAATGGTGTGCCATTAAAAGCCAGTAAAATGAATTTATAAAAATTTAGATTTTTTCTATGTAACATTGGGGTTGTTTTTAAATTTATTTGTGAGCATAAAAATAGTTTTTTATATAAACATTCCATTTACATTCAATTGGTTCTTATATTAAATTCTAATTGATTTGTAACCAATGAATTGAACCATATATTATTATAATTTTGAAAATAATATTTATGAAAATAAATTTAATTTCTATGTTGTACCTTATTATATTAAATAATAATTTCATAATAATATATTTTTTTTGGAAAAATACAGTCTTACGGGTAACACAAATAGCCAAACAAAGATGTTTAGTGTGTTGCACAAGATAACTCAGTGTTATGTGCATTATAATATATATAATAGATTTATTTAAAATATTAATTATATCATAATGTATTAGGAAGTTATATTACTTTTTACACTTTGTGTTCCATGTCATAAATTCTATTATATACAATGCTCTTACATTCTTTTTTTAGGGTGCTGCATCCATCCCACCTTAATTAAATTTTATCCCTGTGATTTAAACATGATCATGTTAATCGAGAGGTAAATATTTTAATATAATATTTTTGAAAAATACAAATTTCAAATGGGGTTAATAACACATATTATTAATAATATGGAAAAAAATTTGAAGGTCACTATAAAAATAGGATTTAAAATAGGAGAACATTAGTGAAAACATGGACTTGGAAGAGAAATCAAACTATAAAATTTTGATGTAGAGTGATTCAGAACATATTCCACTGAAAATTTATGACCAAATATCCTTAAATAATATTCATGAAAAACTTCAATGATATCATAAAAAATGATGACAATAAAATAAAAATTTTTAATATCATTTTTCCTAGAGTTTAGGAATTCCTCCACCATCTACGAATATAAGTAAATATATGATTCTATTTCATAAACAAAATATTATCCATTGATTTTTCCATGAACTATTTCCACCTCAATTAATAAAAAAGGTTTCATCAAATATTTTAGTAATACATTAATCTCTAAAACTTCATTCAAATATCTTCTTAAACCATTTGATAAATGGTTAACCATTCCAAAATATTATGATCCAACACTTCAGAATCATTTCCAAGGTAGTTAATAGTACCCAAATTAAATTATCCATATGAATATTATATTTTTATAATTATTAGTAACTCAAAATTAGGAACATATTACAACTTATCTTTCCATAAAGCATGTGTTTTTCAAAAACATTAAATTACTACTAAATCACATTTCAAAGATATCGGTACCGATCAACACAATATGTTAAATCCCTGATGAAAAAGTACATCAGTAAAATAATTATAAATTCCATAATATATATAACTAGTATATCATCAACTACATAATTTTAAAACATTATTCAAGGATCAATATACTTGAAAATGTTAATAATTTCACTTTATCCAGAACAGTAACACAAGTTTGACCATGATATTTTACCTTATCATGTGGTATATTCCCATGATGCTTGGGGAATTCATTTTTGTAGTTCCACATATCCTTTTAGTTGAAATAATTAATAATATAATTTCAATTCTACTGCTTTCATTATTTTCTCAGGTGACATTTCTATCTGCACTTATAACATACTCCAATCCTTTCATTCATTTCCCAGGGTGATTATTTCTATAGTTATAATTTTTGGAAAATTTATTATTTACCATATTCCAGCTATCCATTATTTTCTATTCCGTCCTCTTCTTATCTTTCATAAATTATATCCCATTAGAATTTGAGAATTATTTCTCTATCTATACAACATATAACACTATTTCATCGTATGCAGAAAATGTTTGAGACACCAACGCCCTTCGAAGTCATGGCCTATATGCATTAAAAAAATGTTTAATATTTCATTATAGATTGTGTATGAAATCAATTGAATTCATTTCTAAATTTGTAAAGGTATATTCATACTCTATAACACATTCTTCCTCATTTTTCATTAAACTAAATAATTTTTTATTCATCTCAATTTTTTTCTCAAGAGGGAAATATTTTTGAAATAACGTTTCTTTAAAAATTTTCCATTCTATGAGTTCTATTTCCTCTTTTCTAGCATTCTAGATCAAATAACACCATTAATGAACATCACTATTCATACAATACACTAAAAGTGTAATGTTTTCCTATTCACCACATCCCAATGTTATAAATTTCTTCTCTAAAATCTTAATCCATTGATTAGTTTCCATTGGATCAGTAGTCCCACTAAACGATGCAGGGCTCTCTTTCATAAAGCGATCCAATATAGGATAATATCATTGTGGAATAGCTTGCTCCATCCAGGAAAGTTTTTGTGTGATAACCTCATTAAACTACCCGAATATATCCATACTTTATCAATTATAATACCAACTACATTGGTGATGAGTACTAATAGACTTATTCCTTCCAAGTGACATTTATAAACAATTTCATACACTCAAATTTATTATAACATTATGTAACATAACGTTTAATCCCAAAACTAGTGAAATACTTATAAAAAATTGAAATTTTTTTGTATATATAATCTAATAATCATTCAAAAATTCCTTGGGGTGTTATATTATGCTTATCATCAATGTATATCTTCCTTTAATATCACATATTATATGTCTTCATAAATCTATTTTAAAAGGATTCTACTGAACTTACTTTGATACAAATTATAACACCCAAACCCCAGAAGCTCGGAGTCGATGCATTAATTTATTATATTAGAATTATTACAAGGAATAAAATCCTGAAAGACCAATCAGTTTAGTTCTTTTGGAAAACCATATTGCATACATGATTGCCATATTATATTGCTAAATATAAAATAAAACATGAAACATAATAAAATTAAATAAATTTCATCCTTCAATACTCATTCAAATATTTCTTCTTCATATCCTGGGAAAAAGAAAAAAATTAGGATGAGCACAAATTCATGGTAAGGGTAAGTAAAATGAATGAAATAGCGAATCATTGAGAATAATAATCATGGAAAGGTAAAAAAATTATCACACATGCCATATAAATATTTGGATAAGGATTAATCACTATGGCATGGTAGATAACTGAAACACATGCCACTTAATCAATAAACTGAAAATGAAATAAATACGTAGATAATGTCAAAGAAAAAATCCATAGGAAAATATTATTAACTGAATTATAAATAAATTAAATGATTAATTATAGGAAGTCATGTTTTCTAGAAACATGAGAACTTTATAGTCAAGATATATTCTCAATATAGTTTAAACTACTTTGATTTAGTCAACTGATTCATCTCATGACACTGCAGATGGATCGAGGGGCTTTCATTAATGAGTACTTAACCCGTGTATTTCATTTCCAACGCATTCCACATATAATTAAATAATAAAACTAAATCATAAACATTGCGCCTTATCAAATATCTGTATTTAATAAAGGATATATATTTATCAATAATTCAAAAGTTAATCAAATAACTATCAAAGTGAGAACTGTATGTAAAAATTGTATACAATTTAAGAAATATTAATATTCATTTCTTGAGAATAAAAATATTTAATATAGATTTAATGTATAATAAAAATGATCATAAGGAATTGATTGATTCAAGTGAAAGTTAACTATCATAAAAGAAAGTGATATTGAAAGTATAACTTTTACCACTTGGTAATTTTTAAATCAAAAATCCCTTGGGTGAGATAGGTCAAATTGAAACTTAAAATACCATGAAGTATGATTGAATTGTGATATTTAATGAAAAGGGGTAGTAAATACACCACATTAAAGTGAATTGGTGTATAATAACAATAAATTCTCAATGGAATGTAATTTGAGATAAAATCCCTTACCTTGAGAGATGCTTGTCACACGTGTCTTTATATTATAGAATAATAGTGTTATGTTATTTATATTATTTATTGGGAAAGTTTTTCAAGTTTATTATTACTTTTATTTCACTTATTTGAATGTTTTATACAACTACTAAAACAATTATGTTTATGTTGGGTGTTTTGACCAAATGCTGTTCATATGTCAAAAATGACTTTGGTGGGTCGACTATGGTCAAAGGGTAATTATATAAATGTTCCAGAATAATATTAATGGTATTATTATCATATTTATACACAATTTATTCTTTTAAAACAAATAATGAAATATGGTTATGAAAAATTAACCAACGTTACAATAATGAAGATGGTTGGTCATACATACGCATGAGTAATGTTCTTATTTTTCAATGACCATTTTGAAATGAATGTAAGTAACATGTTATATTTATATAATGATAATTATATCAAAAAAAACATATTATTTAATCATTTATAATTATATATATAATTCTTGTGATTTAAAAGGAATCAAATCCTCTCAATGTGGCGGTAGTGCACACATCCACGAACGACGTTATCACTTTTGTGTGTGTGTGAAATGGGTAATAAAGAAAATTATATATTTTATTTCTAGAAAAGAAAATTATTTCATTAATATCACATATAATTCATTTATGACACATTTATTTAATTAAAACAATACTTAATCAATTCTTTGTAATGCGTGAATGTATAATATCACTTTGTGGAAATGGTGGTCTGCATGTCTATAAGCGATGTCATCATATTGAAAAAAAATGAAACGCATGAAAGTATGTGTTATATAAAAATTATAGAAATATGATGAAAACATAAATGTAATTTTTTTCATATAAAAATAGTGTTTCCATTATAATTATCAACCATTATAGGTGGTAATGGAAAAATGAACAACATCATTTTGCAAAGAGGTAGTCCACTGTACACATTAACTGTAAATCCATTACCCATTTGATGGATGTGTGTTTAATTGTAGGAATAAACCCTAACAAAAAATATCAGTATTTTTTGTATACATATGTTATTATATAATCATGGAATTATAATAATTAAGTGTTCTAATAATGAAATAAAAAAAGTGATCATTGAATAATGTTACTTCTTTTTTGAGTAAGTCCCTTTGGTTTGCACTAAATGAATTACATTGTCTTATTTATTCCCAAAGTGTGTATTATAGGATGTGGATAAGATATTTTATATATTAATTGGTTAGGTATTTGATGATTCAAATTTATTTATAGGTGTGAATATGTGTGAGGGGTGAGTGCCTTTTTATAGTGGGGGAGGTATGACATTCTTGTAAATATAAAAACGTAAATAATATTGAGTGGTCTCCCTTACATCATGTTACTCAAATAATAAACTATATTAGATCAAATAGTTTATATGTGATAAATTTTACAATTAAATAAGTTTTTTACATATAACTATGTCATTTTTTCTATTAAGTTTTAGGATTAGACCCATGTTAAACTTAATTTTACCTTAATCACATTAATTAATTTTAACTCCAATCAATAATATTTTTTGTCACAGAATAAGTTGATAGTTATATTACTTATAAATTATAATTATTTAAAAAATTTAATCTATTTTTTAAAAATTACAATCACAGAATTGGTAGCAATTAATTTAAATTTAATCATGTGGATGAGATGATGAAGCGGGTTTTTAAAGTGAAAATGTTTAAAAGCTTGAATTGTTTTTATATCCAATTTTCTTGTGAAATTGATTCCAGTGACCTAAATTAGATTAATTTATTTATAATTTATCATAATTTACTTAAAAAAAAAAATTAAATATAACTTATCTATATAAATAAATTATACAAAGAAGAAGTTTTGAATTAAAATTCAGTATTTTTAACTATTTATTAAAAAATAAAACATCATAGAAAAATCCAAAAGTTCAACCTAGGATAAGTTTTACATTATGATTTAAACAATTATATATATTTTTATATAAAATAATTATAATATTGGAAAAATTTAGTTTTAAAATAGATGCGCTGTTAAAAGGCAGTAAAAGTGCCTTTATAAAAATATAAATTTTATGCGTAATATTGGGGTTGTCCTTATATTATGCATATCAAATATATTTGATGAATAGAAAAATATTTTATTTCATAATATATATATATATTAAATTAATATAATTCACTAATTTTAATTAATTTAATTTATTAGGATAAAATGACTTTGTGAGCATAAAAATAGTTTTTTATAAAAACATTCTCTTTACATTCAATTGGTTCTTATATTAATATATAATTAATTTGTAACAAATTAATTCAAACATATATTTTCATAAGTTAGTTAATCCTATTCATATCCATTAATTTCATGGGTAGGTTTTATTATATTATACTAAATAATAATATCATAACAATATATTGTTGTTTGGTAAAACTTGGTCTTCTGTGTAACACAAACTAATGAATTAATTCGTTCTTGCATGTCACAAAAGATAACTGAGTGTTTCATGAATTATAAGCTATAAAATAGATTTATTTAAAATATTTAATATATCATAAAGTCTCGATTTGTTATATACCATTCTATTCTTGGTGTTCTATGTCATACACACAAATAAATACAATATTCTTACTTTAGAGTTTTAGGGAGTTAAAACATATTTTAAATTAAAATTTTGTTTTTAAAAAGGATTTACAACCATCACCCAAAATATTAAACCAAAATTACTAATCATGACTATGCTACAAAAAAATCACCTATCAACTAAGTACAATATTGCAACACCCAAGGATTTTTATAAAATAGATATTTTTAATTTTTTGATTTCTTATATTGTACACTACACTAATATTAGCCTACACTATAAAAAACACTATATTAGATTTTAGTATACAAAACACTATTCCCGATTTGTGTTACATGAAAGAGCGACCTTCCTCGATAGCTTGCGTTGTACGTAATAACAAGTTTCACTAAACAATGATATACTATTAAAATATTATTATTTAATTGGATATAAAATAGATGTTATGAATAATATTAACCAAATTTTTAATTTTATTAACATTAATATTACATATTTTATATACATGATATAAAAAAAAATTAATTTTTCAGATAAACGAAGTATTTTCAAAAAATGAGGTTTTTCGGCCTTTTGATAGCGAACCCTTTTAAAATATAGTTTTTTTACACTTTTATAAGGTTAATTTGACAAAATAAACTTCTTATTTGAATGTGGGATATAAAATTTTACATTGGATTATTCTTTGATATTTTTTTGACAACCCTAATATTTTGATGAATAGTAAAAATACGCAAAATTGTAATTGAACACAACGTTTTCATCAAAATAAATTAAATTGTTAAATTATCTTATTTAATGGTTTTAAAGTATAAATAGAATATATTTTTATATTTTAATACAATTTAAGTCATTATCATAAATTTTACATTGATTTCATCTCTAATAACATTTCAATATTTTGCAATGTTTTAACTTTTAAACAAAAACCCATTTTTTTTCATTCCAACAAAGAGATTAATTTTAAATTACTTATTGCAACTTTTGTGTTTTTAATTTTGAAAAATGGATTCAATATTTGGAATTAGTGGGTCCAAATTATTTTAATAGGTTATTTTTTTTGATATTATGAATAGTAACTATGATAATTTTTATTTAGCACAGTTAAAGGTAAATTCGGTAAATTCGAGAAAAAAATAATATTTTAAGGACAATAAAATTCTCCAAAAACCTAAAGAAATTATATTTTATTAATAAAACTCTATTATTAACATCTTTGGTTCAAAACATATTCTTTTTATGTCCACTTGACAATAACAATTCCATAGATATTAATAAAACCAATGAAAGTGACAAAATGTCAAACTCACATTTATTATAAGTATAATAACTTTAATATAGGTGAAACCAGGTGATATATTCTGAAATAAATAGTACATGGATATATAAAATAATTACATACATCATGGTAATTTATTTTTAATTTTTATGAAATAAATAATTACCTTAATGTATTATTCTTTGTTGAAGTAAAAATTAACTAATTGATGAAAAAGGAATGAAACAATTTTTATTAAAATAATAATAACCATAAAAAGGGAAAAACACATGAGAAAAAATTATTGGTCGAGTACATCTCGACCATAATCATCCAAAGGTAAATGTAGTTACTTTTTGGAGCATTATATAATAGATTATGAACTTTATATTATTTTATTTTAAGTAATGTAAAAGTTGGCACATTCATACTTTATTAAGTATAAAATTTTAATGTTTGATTTTATAGAAGATTAATTATAATAAATATATCCTCATGAAGGATATTAAATTTATCTTCATTATATTTTTCATAATTTTTACTCATCAAATATGTATATTAAATAATTACCCAAAATCATTGTAGTAATTATTTTATTAATGAAGATATCAAATAAATGTTATTAAAAATATTAAAATAAATATATTTTTGGGTAATTAATATCTTCATTTAATTTTCAAGTTACCCTTGACCTCTTAGGAAGATAATAAAATAGTTTTTTAGAAGTTAAATTGTTAGCTTAATATTTTTAAAAAATCAATAAATTGTATAGTGTCAAAATTGAAACTACTGACTGTTTATCAAAATAGTGTTTTATTATATTATTTTAAAATAATAAATAATTTTCAAAAATATATAATAATTATTATATGGTCAAAAATGTTCTAAATTATTTATTTATGATCTAATTTACATCAAATATGTATATATTTTACACATTTAATATTTAAATTTTTTTCCCGAGTTAAAATGAAATAAAATAACAAAGTGTTAAATTGAAAAGATAAGGTTTTAATGGACATATAATCTTGTATAAAATGTATTAGTTGATTATATTAAAACATTATATCAGCTCATTTACAAATTTGTGACATTTTATAGTTTTTTATGTGTGGTTTGGTTCTATTATAAATTAATATTTTTGAGGTTTCCAAAAGTACCCCTCACCTCAATTATAAAAGGGAACCTCCTCCCTCATTTCTCTATAAATCATTAACCCTTAATGTTCATTAATTACATGAATATTTCTCATATAAACATTCCTACTTACATTATATTTGTTTTGGTCTTCTCCAAAGACCAACTCTAGTTCCATTAAGATGAGATCTAAAGAGAGCACGTCAAAGAAGAGGAAATCTCCTCTACCGATTATTTTATATTTCATTCTTCTTATACTTCAAATTCATGAGTTTGTTTCATTATAGAATTATAACTCCATTATCACAAGTATAACTATATTTTATTATGATTATGAAACAACTATATTCTACTTTCTATCCATCCTAAGAAATACAAAATCACCACAAGTGCGTATGTACGACTAACTGTCTCCACATCGTGGTGTAATTTTTTATTCAACAATAATTAATTTGGATGGGTATTGTGATGATTATAATGGACATAAATAACGAATATAATATGATAATTATTTTTTATAATTAATATATCATCCAATTCCATAACATTTAACCATTATGTGAATGATACTGTCACTCGTGCGTACGTACAGCCTGTCGTCTCCACAATGCGATGAGGTTAATACTCCACATTAATCATTTAAGAATTATTATAAAATATATATAATAAAAAATCATGAAATATATGACATTATAGTTCTATTTTATATATATTTATATATATATATATATGTGTCATTTACTTTCTTCCATTCATTTCAACAAGGAAACAGAATCAACGTTCATGCGTAAGTACAACTGACTATCTCCAGGAATGGTGTATTCCATTTCATTTATCTATTTATTATATATATTTATACAATTAATATATAAGATATATAAATATTTTTTTACATTATTAATTAATTAAATCATTATCTATGTAATAATATCAATAATAATAAGTCAAAACATGTACGATAAATAAAACGATTATTACCCAAAACATTACTTTAATATGGAATTGATAAATGAATGGGTAATATAATGTCATAAATGAATCATATATTATATCATAAATATTATTATCATTATGTTACAAGTTAATAAAATGTTTTAAATAGTTATAAAAAAGTTTTTGAAAAATACAAAGCATCCCAGACATAAGGTAAGGGATAATTTTGCAATCTAATTTTTTTCTGAGATTGTTTATATGTAAGTATTCACTGGGGTACATTTATCATCCACATCCATGTTTACTAATTATGTAATATTATTTATATTATTATACATTTTTTTTAAATTTTAATTTTATACTTGGGTGAATTTTTATTAAATGGTGTTAAATTAATCTTTTGTCGTTATTCTATTTGAGGTACTTTTTGAATTTGTTGGAAAACGTATAAGGATAATGTTTTTTTAACTTATAAAGCTTGAAAGGATTTTTAAATATTAAAAATTACTTATTTACATGAATATTACTCTACATTATTTCAATTTCATTTTCAACTAAATTTTTTTCTTTAAAAATTTCATGACATTTTGAGAATAGAAAATGTTTTTGTAGAAGAAAGGATATTTTACCTAGGAATTAAGCTCAAGTGTTTTATCAAAATTATTTTCCATCTAAAATAACATAGTGTTATGTTTATACACCTATTATTACATTGATATTATTTTTTTTATGATTTAATTATTTTTATGAAATCTATTTATATTATATGGCTTATGTTATGATGGAATGATGCTTAAGAACCCCATTTTTTCCTTGGGTTATGCTATGGTAAATGGTTTATGGTTTGGGTCATATGTGAGAATGAATTATTTATAAGATGGGTTGGACCTATATCTCCCTACAATGAATTAATTAAATATTTATATCTCATGAGATATACTTTACTGGAATTGAAAGTAGATCCGATTATGTAATACGAGGCCAGAATGACAAGTAAATCTGATTCAGTAATATATGGTTGGAACGACAAGTAAACCTGGTTTTGTAATGGAATTTTCCCACTATGATGGTCTCGATAGTAATGAATTTAATATAATGGAAATCATATTATGTGATTATTTGTTTTCCATAATTCTATGTTTTATTCCAATTCTATTTTATCAGGGTTAATGTTCCTTTACGATCTATTCATTACGAACTGCCAAGATTTGTTTCATAGAGAATGATTATGATATTTAATCATCACGTTCATGTTTTTTAAATTATTATGTTCATGGTTTGTTTTTTGTTCTCCATTTTTACCCTTACTAATCATTTTAGATCACCCTTTTTATGTTTTCTTTTCCCCAGGATATAAATAAAGGTTTTAGGTAGGAAAATAAAAGTGGAATATCTTTATGGAATATGTTGAAGATCATTCACCAAGTTAGAATATTATGTTCTATGTTTCCAAAGACACTATAGTAATACAGTCTCTGGGAGTCTATTTGTGTTATGTATTAAGTATTCCCCAAAATTAATTTAATTTCTATATATAATAAGCTTGGTTCTTTACCGTTGGTATCAGAGCAGTGGTTCAGTCAACCTTTGGAAACTAGGATAAAAAAACTTTAGTGATATCCCTAGAGATATTTTTATAGTATGTCTAGGGATGTCCCTAAGGTTATGTACAACTATATGTTATAGTTCTAGAATTATAGTAATGATGATGAATAATCTAGGATTAAACCTAAGATGTTATAGATTGAATGTACTCCCCCTTGATTATAATGTTTTCCTAGTATGATTTTTTCCTCTCACACTATTCTTTTTGGGTTTTAGAAAATGGCTAGAAATATGAGGATTCTTGTTAATAAAGAATATGATTGACAATGGAATGATATTATTTATGTGAAACCAAATGAAATGGGAAATGGAAGGAAAAACATCATTATTATGCCTAATCATTAATCTGATAATATGATCAATAATATCAACTTTTTTGAGTTTCTTAACCCAACTAATAATAGAAAGATGAATTTCATTGTGATCATAGGGGAAATAAAGTTCAATTTTTCTCATGTAAATCATGTGGGAAGAGGCATCAAGAAGAATTCTTCATAGGAACTGGAAGATTTTTTTGGGTGTGTAAAAGAAGGATACAAAGCCAGTAATTGTAAAGGAAAATGTTTAGTTAGCACAAGGGATAATGATAATGGTATTACTAAGACATCAATTATGGTTAAATGTTTTAAATTTGGAATGTACGGGAATTATGAAAATCGATTCCCTAAGGGAAAATCTCATGAATGGAATTATCATGTTCACATGGGTAGTATTTAGGTTGATGAGGATGAAGAGACTACAAATGATTTATGAGATGAATTAAGTGTTAAGGAATAAAATGTTGAAGCTCGGTTAATGGTTTATGAAGATAGTGGAATGATTATAAGATTATCAAGAATACTGCTGAATAAATATTTTTATGGTTCTATGGAATAAAGAAACATATAAGTATTGTTACACTATTGTTTTTCTTTATGTATTTGAAAGTATATATTGAATGGTACCAATAAACATGAAATGCGATTGAAATATTTTTGGAAATCACATGATATGTAGATAATCAAATGTTTGATAATATTAATGACCTCATGGCTAATATAAGGAAAAATTTATATCATGGTTTTAGTATATAGATTTATTTGTTATTTTTTGTTCCTAGAAATAGGTAATGTTGATATAATTCATTTTCTCACTGAGGTCCTACAAAAATTCAAGTTATTATCATTTTCATAAGAATACATGATTAAGGTATTCACATATTTGGAATGTGACAACAAGAACTACCTTATGAGATAAGGGCGATAAATGTTATGTCAATTTAGTTCACCTATTTCTAATGTACTATATTTTCTATTTTTAGAAGGTTTGTAATGGTATCCATTTATGGATATTATTATTTATGTTCCCGTTTATGTTTGTTAGATTATTGTATTATCTCACTATAAGTGGACATATACATATTTGATTACTAATGATAACATTTTTGTTGAGAAAAATGGAATGACCTATCATTATATCGCATGATCTGCTAACAATTCAAGAATGAAAAATTCAACTTCTTTTCTTTAAATAAGTGATCAAGTAGAAATTGTTCAAGGAACGAACAATAGTGAGATTGTACAAAAATAAAGTATTTATTCTTGTTTTCAACTTTAGGAAAAGGATATTGAAAACCAAAAATGTTATCTTAGTAACATTCTATCTAATGAATTAGATGGTTCATTAAATCATCACATATTTATGGATTTCTAGTGGTTAAATTTCTTTACACCTTGTTCTATATCACTATCCATCAAAACATTATGGTTGGATTTCTCTTCCATATCCCTGTTTTCACTTCCCACCTAAGCTCTACTGTGTGGAAACCCAGTGATGAGTTACTTTGGGTGACCTTTATGTTTCTAAATTTCATTTTTAAAATTATGTTTTAGTATTCATTTTACGATGTGGGTTCCTATGAATGAAACTTTCAAGTAGTAAACCTTTTATAATGCTGATGAATTTCAAGGGTGAAATTCATATTAAGGGGGGTAGAATGTAGCACCCAGAGTTTTTTTATAAAATATATCTTTTTAATTAATTTGATTAATTATGTTGTATACTACAGGAAGATTATATTTTGATATAAAAAACACCGTATTATCTTTCAGTATATGCAACACTATTCTTGGATTGTGTTACGTGCAAGAGGGAACTTCCTCGAAAGCTTACGTTGTATGAAATACTTAGTTTCAATATACAACGATATATTATTAAAATATTATTATTTAATGGGATATAAACTAGTTTTTATAAATAGTATTAACCAAAAATTTAATTTTATTAGAATTCATTGTATTTATTTTCTTGACATGATATAAGAACTAATTCAAATTTTCAGATAAAAGAAGTATTTTTCAAAAATGCAGTTTTGTTGCCTTTTGATGGAGCACCCTTTTTAAATCTAGTTTTTGAAATTTTTATAATTTTAATTTGAAAAAAATAAAATTATTATTTGGAAGAAGGATATAAAATTTTACTTTGGATGAATTTTTGATATTTTTCTGATAACTTTCATATTTTGATAAATAGTAACAATATGTTAAATTTTAATTCAAAACACATTTTTCGTCCAAATAATTTATATGGTTAAATTATATTTTTTAACAGTTTCAATGTATAAATACAATATATTTTTATATTTTAATACAATTTAATTAATTTTCATTAATTTTACATTGAATTCATATGTAAAAACATTTTAATCTTTTTCAATGTTTTATCTTTTAAACAAAAACCTATTTTTTTTTTCATTTCGGCAACGGGATTAATTTTAAATTAATTACTACAAATTATTTATTTTGAATTTTTAAAAAGGGATTATATATTTATAATTATTTGTTCCAAATTATGTTAATAGGTTAAATTTATTTTTTTGATATTATGAATAGTAACTGTGGTAATTTTTATTTAACACGGTTAAGGGTAAATTGGGTAAATTAGAGTAACAAATAATATTATAAGGACAATAAAATTATCCAAAAACCTACAAAAACCATATTTTATTAATAAAAATCTACCCTTAACATATTTGGTTTGATACATAGTCAATATATGTCCACTTGACAATGAAAATGACATCGATATTAATAAAACCAATGAAAGTGACAAAATGTCAAAATCACATTTATTATAATTATAATAATTTTAATATAGGGAAAACCAGGTGGTATCTTCAAAAATAAATATTCCATGGAAAAGTAAAATAATTTCCTACATCATTTTAATTTATTTTTAATTTTTATGAAATAAAAAAATACCTTAAAGTATTATTCTTTGATGAATTAGAAATTAATTAATTGATGAGAAATAAATGATTTTTTTTATTAAAATCATAATAAACATAAAAAGGTAAAAACACATTACCAAATCTTACTGGTCGAGTATATCTTAACCAGAATCATACAAAGGTCAATCTAGTGACCATTTTGAGCCTTATATAATAGATTATGACCTTTATATTTTTTTTATTTAAAGTAATGTTAAAGTTTCCACATTAATAATTTAATAAGTATAAATTTTTTAATGTTTTATATTATAGCAGATAAATTATACTACATATATTTTCAGGAAATATATTAAATTTATATACATTATAGTATTTTATTTTTAATTTTTACTCAAAAAATATATATATTAAATAATTACCCAAAATCATTGTAGTAATTATTTTATTAATGGTGATATCAAATAAATGTAATTAAAAATATTAAAATAAATATACTTTTGGATAATTAATATTTGAAATTAATTTTCAAGATACCCTTGGCCTCTTATAAAGACAATAAAATAGTTGGTTTGATGTTAACTTCATATCTTAATTTTTTAGAAAATCAATAAATTCAATAGTGTCAAAATTGAAACTATTGATTGTTTATCAAAATAGTATTTTACATCAAATAAGTAAATATTTTACCCTTTTAATATTGAAATATTTGTTACCCTAATTAAAATGAAATAGAATAACAAAGTGTTAAATTGAGAAGATATGATTTGAATGAACATATAAACTTGTCTAATATAAATTTGTTAATGATATTACAACCCTATATAATCTCATATTAGAAATTGTGAAATTATTGAAGTTTTTATGTGGTTTTTTTATTATAAATTAATATTTTTTAGGTTTCCAAAAGTGCCCCTCACCTCAATTATAAAAGGTAACATCCTCCCTCATTTCTCCACAACTAATTAAGCCTTAAATATCATACATCCTATACCCATTTCAATTCTAAACTTCCCTAGTTATATTATAAAGGTTCTCGCCTTCTCAAAAGACCAACTCTAGTTCCATTAAGAGGATATCTAAATAGATAATGTCAAATAAGAGGTAATCTCTTCTATGATTATTTCATATTTATTTCTTCTTCTACTTCCACATAATGAGTTTTTTCATTATAGAATAATAACTCCATTAGAAATTATATATGGAGATGGTATTATAATTATGAAACAATCATATTCCACTTTCTATCCACCATAAAAAATGTAATCATCACGTGTGCGTACGTATGGCTTACCTCATACACACCGTGGTGTAATTTGTCATTCAATAATACTTAATATGGATGGGTATAAAGTTGAGTATAATGGATGAAATAATGAATTTAAAATGATAATTATTTTTTATATTTAATATACCATCCAATGACATACAATTTAACTATTAGTTGAATAATATCGTTGCGTGTGCATACATATGACCTACCGTCTCCACGACGCGACGAGATTCAATCGCCATGTGAATCATTTAAGAATGATTATAAAGTATATATAATATATAAGAATGAAATATATGAATTAATAATTATATTTTATTTATGTATATATATATATGTCAATTACTTACTTCAATTCAATTCAATAAGGAAACAGAAACAACGTTAATGTGTAAGTACGACCTACCATCTACGTGAATGGTATATTACACTTAAATTATATATCTATTATATATATATTTATATACTAAATATATAAGATATATAATTCATTTTTTACATTCTTGACTTAATTAAATCACATTCTAATTAATAATATGAAGAATAAAAAGTCAAAACATGTACGATAAATAAAATTATTATTAACCAAAATATTTCTTTAACATGAAAATGATAAATGAATGGGTAATACAAAGTCATAAATGAATCATATATGATATCATAAATATTATTATGGTTCTTTTAAAAGTTAATAATATGTTTATACACACTATATTGAAGTTTTAGATATATACAAAGCATATCAAACATAAGGGAAGGGATAATTTTGCAATATCATTTTTATTCGAGATTGTTTATATGTAAGTATTCAATGGGGTATATTTATCATCCACATATATGTTTCCTAATTATGTAATATTATTTCTATTCATCTACAATTTTTTATATTTAATTTTAAACTTTTCTAATTTTTTATTAAATGGAATGAAAGTAATCTTTTGTCATTATTTGATTTGAGGTACTTTTTGACTCTTCTGGAAAAAGTATGTAGAGAATTTTTTTTAACTTATACGGCATGAATGGATTTTTCTATCTTTATAATGCCTTATTTCCACGACTCTTACTCTACAAAATTTCATATTTATTTTAAAATAAATTATTTTCTATTAAAATTTCATAAAATTTTGAGAATAGAAAAAGTTTTTGTAGAAGAAAGGGTATTTTTATCTTTAATAAAGATCAAGTTTTTTATCAAAATTATTTTCCATCTAAAACGGAATAGGGTTATGTTTCTATCCCTATTATTACATTGATTTGATTATGTTTATGAAGGAATTATTTTTATGAAATACATTTATAATATATATATTATGTTATGATGTAATGATGTTTAAGAATCCCATTTATTTTTTGTTCTTTGTGTTTTTCAATGGTTAATTGTTTAATTTCATGGAGCATGTAAGAACAATTTCATTATGATAAGGGTGGGACCTGTATTTACCTCTAATGAATTTGGTAATTATTTATATATCATGAGAGAGACATGAAATAAACATCAAGTAAATATGGTTCAGTAATAAGGGGTTGTAATGACATGTAAATCCGGTTCCGTAAAACATTGATGGAATGAAAAGTAAACTCAGTTCAGTAATGGACTTTATCCACTATGACACTCTGGACAGCAATGCCTTGGATACTACAAAAATCATATTATGTTCTTATTTTTTTCCATGATTCCATGTTTTTTTCCAATTCTATTTTATCATGGTTAATTTTCCTTTATGATCTATACCTTACGAACTGTCAAGATTTATATTATGGATGAAGATTTTAATATTTAATATTTATGTTCCTGTTTCTATTAAATTATTATATTAATGGTTTGTTTTATGTTCTCCATTTTTACCCTTACCGAGCATTTGAGCTCACCCTTTTTATGTTTTATTTTCCCTAGGATATAAAGATAGGTTTTAGGTTTGAAAAAAGAGGAAGATCATTATGGGAGATGTTGAAGATCTTTCACCAAATTAGAATATTATGTTCTGAGTTTCCAAATACACTAAACAAATAAGATTTTTGGGCATTTTTTTGTGTCATGTATTAATTATTCTTTAAAAGTAACGTAATTTATATATAGGAAAATATTGGGTCTTTACAAGTATATACTTCAAAGTATAGTAGTATGGTTATAAACCTCTATAATAAACTTTTCCGTGTACCTCCATAACAATGAATGAATAAGTAACAACCATTTCATATGGATTATGCATTAATAGTACTAGTTGACACTTGTTTTTATTTACTATTTTGTTTATTACTCAATGTATCATATTCTTCTTAAAGGATATCCTTGTCATAATTATTTTCATCAAACATCAATAAGATTCCAATGAATATATTGGATGAAACTATAATAGGCATGGGGGATAAATTTTCAATAATTTTCCATTGATGTATAGTATGTTATCAATATCCAATAATTCATACTATTTTAACTAATTGTATATGAGATTTAAATCTGTTATATAAATATATAGGTGAGTTTTAAATATGAATTATGTTATATATAGTGTGAAATAAGAATATCATAATACATAATTAAATAGATAATGATTTGAATATCTTTTAATAATATAGAAAGAATAGATTTACTAGAGGAAAAATTTATAATGTTAATAAACTATACACAACTGATTTAATTAATAAAATGGATGTAATATTGTAAACTTCATTCACTAAGTGGATGAAAATAAATTATGATTGTAATGAAAAACCAATAATTCAATATATTTTAAATTTTATGAATTCAATTTAATAAACAAATTATATATATATAGGTAATTCATGAAAATCCTTTAGAATTTAATATAAAAGTTAAATTGATATACTAAAATATTTTTTGTGAAGATCTTTTAAAATCCTTAGAATAAAATATTTAAATATTTTCAATTAAATGCAGATCGTAAATTGTAATAAATGTAATAAGGTGTATGAATATTGTAAACATTATGCATTGCATAATGTATATATTTGGTGAATGAATTAAATTACAAATGATTAATATACATTATGAATTTATTTGAAACCATAAAGTATATAAATATCTTACTAAATAAGAATTTTAATAAAATATATGAATATTACCTAGAATAATATAGTTAATAAACTCTAAGAATATTATCAATAATAAAAAAGGTAATAAATTGGTTGAAGATTATCAATGATAAGAAATGTAATAATATTTTATTTCTAACATTGGGTAAGTGGTTTTTTATTGTTAAATGAATGATAGGTATTAGATGAACCTATAATATGGTAGGGGATTTAAATGAGTATATATGTAAACCCAAAATATACTAGTAATGAAGGAATTCTAAACATATAAGAAAGTAATGTTTTCTCTTCATATTGAACTTTTGCTTCAGCATAACTTCCTTATAGTAGGAATTTTGTTTGGTATGTAGTTTTTTTTATATTTTTCATAGTATGAGAAGAAGATTGTAATGTAGTTTAATGCATATAAGTGATGGATTATTTGTATAAAAAAATAAAAAAATTACCATATGTAATAGATTTTCATGACCTCGATTCAAAACTATAGTAGGGACTAATAAGTGATTGATGTAAAATATAGTCAAAGAAGTTTATGATTTGATTAGAGTTACTATAACCTTTGAAATGTATAAGTCTCAAATAAATTTTAGGGATGATGGAGATAATTTTTCAAATTTATTGGATGAATGCAACATGAAAAGGGAAAACTGACCAAGGTTATGTGTCTAGACATCAAGAAAAAATGAAACAAATCAAACCAATTACAGTGACTATGAAATGATATTCTAAGTGGAAACAACTGACGATTCACATATTTATACCACTAAAATATGAAAATATCAAGATAAATTAATCATCATGAATCAAATGTGATGTCTTCCCAGAGTAACCAATTTGAGAGGGTGAATACTGACATGGGTCAAATAGAAAAAATGGGTTCGTAGAAAGAACATAGGGTTTAAGGGAGTTATGGTGGGACAAAAGCTGATAAAAATAGAGGCTTGAATATATATGACCATATAAAATAGTAAGGATTAATGGTTTCAATAATGAAAAAGGGTTAGAGAAGCAAGATATGATGAATGGATGAGGAAAGCCAAATGTTAGAGAGGGGTGAGGGGAGCCAGATGTGCGGGGGAGTAGAAGCCATTAAAATAATATTGAATAAGTGGTTGGGATTGGATGTTGAGTAATGGATAGGGATATATGAAATAGTGAATTATCCAGGATGAATATTTTTTTTATATTTTATGATTTGGGAGACATGGATAAATGATCGATCAATGCATGGGGAGGATAGGACACCAAATAGTAAAAATATAGATCCTAGACCACTAGATCTCTAGTTATTCTATACTTTAGGAATAAAGGAGGAGTGGTATTGAGGTAGAGGTGTGGTTATGGAAATTTTACCAAGAAATGGACTCTCTTGTGCCTCCTCCCCACCAAAATCCTAAAATCACCCAACACAAAAAAGACAAGACCACCTCTATTTAAAGATTAAACCCACCCAAACTCCACCAAAAAGTCCCTAGATCTTAGCGACTATCCAGTGGATAAGAATATTATTGAGGAGCCCTAATAGTGGGTTTAGAAACTGGTTTCCCAACTATCTTGCTGGTGGTGTTGCTACTGAAATTCATCAGAACAACCACCTTGAGCCTTCTATGAAACATTCTTGAACCACTAGAGAATTCCCTAAGCCTCAAACACCATCTAAACATACTATTTTAGGATGTTCAGACTATCAAAACCACATTTTGAATATCTATTCTCAAAATAAACCATCCACCAGAAGAAAATTTTATGTTCCATATAGAATTTGAAACTTGTAGTGACACATATTGCTACATGCATACACATACACTCATATATATATATATATGTATGTATATATATATATATAAATACAAACACATTTCCATACATACGTATACATACACACACACATGAATTCATACACATATATACATAAACATATACTATAACATACCCAGTTTGAGGTATATTTCCATTTTATTATGTATATTAAAGCTATTTTATGACTGTGTCTGGTTTTGTGATTTTTTAGATGGTCTTGAGAAGTTATAGAGGTGTTCTACAGGGTTCACATATTATCCATAGCTTAGGAAAACCATGTGGATTTACTAGGTAATATTGCAAGAGGAAGTGGGGTCTTCAAGGTAGTTTTATAGTTTTCACACAGTTTTTCCTAACCGTGTGGTAACTATTTTAATTTGGTAGTGATTATTTACATGGTTAGAATAAGTTTTTCCATATTATGAGGTTTAACTGTGTGTTGTATTTAATGAAATTCAAAAATTAAATTTATAACCTAAAAAATCCCCTAAAACCCTCATTCTTCCTTCCATAACATAGGCTCATGAACCCCAAGCTTAATTATAGATATTTTTGGGATCCTATTCATTCTATATAATAATTTCAATGAATCATTGGGAATTTTATATTGGATATTGAAGGTAAGAATCAAGTTTCTCCTTCCCCTTCTATATATTCTAATTTTCACCCAAAATGATCTCTATATAAATCCTTTCATGCTAATATCTAGGGTTTGTAATATATTTTGATGGGAATGTTTTTATTCCTTAAAGGTAATGTGAGAAAGGATTGTATCTATGATATTATGGTGTGATTATAAAGCACAAAACCATTTTTGGTAGGTGGATATTGGGTTTGTGGATGTTTTCTTCAGATTCATTGGATTGCGTATTCTGGATGGAAATTATTAGATACATATTATTAGACAGTTCATATAGATATTTTTCTTTCTTTGGTTTTACAGAATTTTGGTAGAAAGTTCATCACCGGATAGAAATTCTTTTTGATAGCATTCTATGAACGCTGCATCATCGATATAATATTTTCTATGGTAAAGCTTCAATAATAGGATGTAGTTCATTTTATGAATCTCTCACTAATGATTTTTCATGGATACCCTTAAAAATATTTCAAACTAAACTTATTTAGTTACATGAAAATCATTGGTACCCTTTCATGGTTACAAGGTTACCCTTACATGGGTAGAAAAAACTTATTGCAACCTTTACACAAGTATACACTATTTCTTAATAACAGGATATTGAAGGTTTCAATAGAAGATACTAATGGGTATCAATATTTTCTCAAGTAAATGGATGTTTGACCATAATATTAGGAGGTTAATGAAACTTTTTGACTAGAAAATGAACTTTATAAAGGGGTTTGGTTTTCTAAATCTGATGAATACTGATAAATCAAGGAACATTGCTTCTTTTTTAATTAATTTTCAATTACTTGAAGGAGGATAGGAAGTGATTGAGTGTTTTTTATTTATATCTCCCATAATGAAAAATGTTTGCATTGATCTCCCATGGATATAGGACTTTGTACAAACCACATTAAAACATGTTTTCTATTTTTATTTCTATTTTGTGGGAAGTATGATCATGAATTTTATGTGTGGTGATTAGGTTGGTGTCAATAATCATAGTTCCAATTCACATAAATCAGGAGGTGGAAGTTATCAAACAAGATCTCTATCTTATACCATTGTGAAACTATTTTTCCACTATATAGACTTAATTGGACATATAAATGACTATATCTGGTAAAATGTTACTTTACAAGGTCCATCTCTTGGATTGAATGGATAATTGTTTTTTCTTCTCAAGGATTATTATCTCCGAACATGTGGTATCAATGGTATATGGTTTGAATATACTTTATAAGATCAAATTTATTTATGATAGTACAAACTCTATTAAATATTTTTAAACCACTTATTTTTTCCTTGTAATAGTGCTCAAAGGTCAAAATAAGGCTCTAGGAGAGTTTGAGCTTTTTTAGAGCTTAGATACTCGATTTTAAGAGTATAATGAGGCGCATGGTGAGTGCATAGTTTTTAAACCGTGCATAGTAATAATGTGGCCTAATGAGCAAGGGAATGGTTTTTATTAACCATTCAAGAAGCAGTAGACAACCATGTGTCCTAGAGAAGAAGGTTCATAGGTTATAAAACTATGAAACATAGTCCGAATAGTTGTGAAAATCATGAAATAAATTATAGGTTCACTTAGCATGATTGGTGTATAGTTTTTCTTTACCGTGTTTTTAACCATGTGGTGTGGTGGATAAGTTTGGTAGTTGTACCATACATGATGCACAAAGTTGAATAACTATATACCTTGATGTGTAAACGTTGTAGAATTTTGGATAGTAGAAAATTCATGGTTTATGGATAGTTGGAGGACCATGCAAGGGGTGTGAAAAAGGGATGATTCTAGAACATTGTTGGTGAACGGTTAGTCTGACCATTTGAAAAAACCTTCCACTCATTTAAAAATGGTTATTATACCATTTTCCCTTACTTCATTAAATATAATTTTCTGATATTTCCCCATTTATATCCTATTCACATTAGTAGAGCATATCTACATTTCCTCTCCTTATAGGATTTGACCTCTCCTCTCTAAGATCAAAATCAACCATCATTCATCTCTTTAGTTCACCCTTAGTAAGGATAATTTTCCTATTGCTTATTTTTATATTTTGTCTCATCATATTTGACATTATCTCCATGAAATAAAATATTCCATAATTTAAGGGTGGTTGTATGGTTTTGATATTTCTCCCATTCCATCCTCATGTAATGGTTGATACTGGGTGAGGAGTCTTCTAACGGTATAAGGTTGGTGGTCTTGTACGTTACCCCAAAATTATTTTTGATTATATCACATGTTTTTATTGTGTGTTTGGGGATTTATATGCATCACATTAAAATGTTAAATTCCCAAATTGTCTGAACCCGAACCATTATACTCCCATAGGCCCTTTACATTGTCAGTGGTTGTGACCACGAATTGATTGACCCCTCATAGGATGTGTTTCTTATACACTCATTATTAAATGGAATTAAATGAAATTTTTAAATAAATTTGAATGGATTTTTTAATGATAAATATCTCACTTGGCATTTGATTGGGTTGGAGGTTTATGACCCCATCCAAAGCCACAATTTGGGTGTTTTTACTAAATCCCATAACTCTTTTACCATGACCTTTTGACCAAACCACACTATAAGGTGGGTTTGGATTATCATTTATAATTGGAAATTTTAAATTTAAATAAATGGAATGTGAATGAAAATACCATGTAACATGGCACTTATTAAATTATTAATCATCTTTATAACTAAATGGGACTCACTAAAATGTAAAAGGGTATAAATAATTCTATTTTACTTTTTAATTTATGTATTATGATTATGTATTTATTATGACCATTATATACTATTATATGATGGCCTTCCTTTGGTATGTTTTGGATTCCATATCAGGTTTTTTCATTACTACCCTGAGGATTCCACCTAATTCATTGATTTATTTTTCAATAGTTGACACCCCTATAGGATTTGATCATTATCTTACATTGATGATTACCTCAGTATGGTTCCATGGAATCAATCTCGAATTTCTCTAAAATTATTATTGTGTTAGGACATGTGATACCTTATATTATATTATTAGGCTCCAATAATGTTAAGACTGAGGCCACTTGAGACTTTTTACTAGGGATTAGAATAATTATTGTTATATAGAATTTGTAATCCCATGGGTTTATTCCCTAGGTAACACTCGACACCCCTTTGTCTAGACACACGAATTATTGTTGCGTGTAGTCCTAAATACTAAAGTCTTGACATGCCATGGGACTATGTAGTTAGTCTACATCATTATTTTACATGGATGCCTTTTCTATCTTACTTGGACCCTAATCATATATATATATATATATATAATTTCACATGATAAGATACATTACTTCTTAGGCCATAAAAGGTAGAGTCGGATGGGTATCCCCTAATAACCCAATACGACTTTGAATTAGTTATTTCACTATTTTCATTATTATCATGCCTCCACATTGTTCATAGTATATTCAATGGATAGATTGTGTTATTCACTATTGGTGGTGTCCTACTAAGATTTACTCAGACCCTATTTAGGCCACTGATTGGTACCCAAAAAAACTACATTGATGAATATGTGGACAAAGGGAAGATTCGAGATATAGACAAATGATATTCTATACTAGGGTGGATTATGGGAGAAGAGGATCGAGATAGTGTATGTAAGGCTATTAGAGTTAATATTTTGGTCTTTTTGATTTTTTTTAGCATGTATTGTGTATGCATGTTTCAATGTTTCCCGTTTTCTCCCCATATTTATATAGCATCATGTCATCATTTTGTATATCAACCTGATACAATTCTTATTGATTATATATTTTTGGTTATATGATTTTGTGATTCTCATTTTTATCCTTACATTTACAATGTTGATTTTATTTAGCATATCATTGTGATCCACACTAATTAAGAGGGTATAGTCTCCTTGTCATGACATCATAGACCATCTTTTCTAGTTGACAAGATCTAGTATATGAGGAGGTGCACTTAAGGCCCTATGGTCCATCAAGTTAGTTTTGTTATGAGTGAATCGGGCCTAGTATGTCACAATGTGGTATCAGAGTTTTTTTATTTCTTTTCTACTATTCTATTACTTTGGGTTATTGTACAGGAGACTAGGATGTGTTAGAACTTGATAATAATCCATGCCTTGAAGTAAGTGGGCCACGTATGTGGGAAACCCCAGTTCCTAGGGTTGGGATTTGATATTCTAGATTATGCCTATTATTGTTGAAATATTTTCAATATTGGGGGATTCACATGTTTTATAATGTTATGTTTTATGGATTTTTCACTCCTGGTCCAAAACAGTAAGGGAGTATTAGTACATAAATCATGATATGAACTTAGATATTCATATATAATATATATTCCATTCCATGTTTTAATTATTGCATGTTATCTATTGTTACACATATGGTTTGTCATTATTACTTTGGTTGTGATATAATACATGTGCTTCTATAGTTTCATGAGTAAAAAGGAATTTTTTACAAAATTGTATTATATCTACATCAATGGGGTTTTTCCCATATATATTAATAGAAAAAACTTATTTAATGAATTTTGACATGATTAAATCACGTATCCTTAGTTACATGAATATAGAATTTTGATTAGTTATGATTTAATTAATGAAAATTTTAATTTATAATTGTAGTGCCTTATAAATTAAGAATGGTGATATATACAATATAACCATAAAATACAAACCTATTACATTCTGACACCTAATGTAAAAGTCTTATTATATTTAAATAAATTGAAAATAGTAACTTATAAATCTTAGGTATTTTTAACATGGAAATGTGAACTCATCTAATTGTACCATGGTATGAATATGTATAATGTTAATGAATGTTAATTCTTAAAGGAAATGGAAGTCATTAAATGGGGCTTGTAGTTGAAACATAAATGGTGTTTTCCTCTATAATTTGAAATTTATACTCCATATAATGGAACACCTTATATGAAATATAGAAATTTTACCTTTAATGACAATATTTATGGGCATTTTTGAGTGTCTATATGTCCATTCATAATCATCTCTTACACCAAGACTTGGATTCAAGAGTTGGTTAATAACTCTTGCGTAAGAAGGCTTTAGACTTATCATATTGTGTCACGACCCGACCCAACGGGGCTCGAGCCGCGACTCCCCAAGCCCGCCTCCAATAGGCCAGGGGCTGGCGACCAGCGCCGAGTAGGCTATCACACTCATGGGAGGCATTAGCCTAAGGTACCTGTACACACGCACCCACAAACACCTCCATGCAACAGTGCAGAGATAAAGAAACTGAAAAGTAAATGCATGCATACAATCTATCCCACAACCAGAGAGCAACAACAAAAGTACAAGGGCAAAACAGGGCCCACCAAAAGAAACCACAAAAGCGTATCCAACCTGCTCTGAAGAAGGGGAACGCTGCCACAAACACCCGCCAGAAAGCTCCCTCGGCACAGCTCCGGTAAACACCCCGGTCAACTCGCTCACTAAGCTCCGCCTGCTCCGGGTCCTCCTGAGACTCCGTCAAAAGCCCTGTGGTCTGCACAAGACACAAACATGTGCGGGCAAAGCCCGTGCAGGGGTGAGTATAAACATACTCAGTAGGCACCCCAAAAACCCAAAACCCAAGGGAGCAACTGAAGGCAACAGTCCGCTCAACCCAGCCAGAGGGAACCCAGACGAGAGAGAAACTCCATCCCGTGACCATCCTCGGCTAAACACAACTAGTCAGCTCAGCTCAGCTCAGGTGTATGCCCATACATACACCTTGAACAATCCAGATATACACAGCTCACGCCACAAAGCCACAAGAGGTACCGACCTCATCACCAGCAACTGTCCCAACCAGGAGAGTACACCACACGAACACTGTCATACCAGATGACACTCATCCGAGAGATACACTCCATCGGGATACTCGCAAACATCTCAGACGCTCGCCCGAGAGACCACGCTCGTCGGATAACATCACTGAGGAAACATCGCTGACAACATAACCACCAAACTCCTCGGATAGGGGATCGCCGCTAGGGTCCGCTAGGGGATACCAAGACCCACTCCGGTATACGTAGCTCACAGATAGGGGATCACTCCCAGGGTCTACTGGGGGATACCACGACCCGATCTGGCATACGTAGTTCTCACAGATGGGGGATCACACCCAGGATCCGCTGGGGGATACCACAACCCGATCTGCACTCGACAGAAGCTTCACACTCAGATAGAGGATCATCGTCCATATAAAGATGGTCACGACGATACCGGAACCCTATCTGGTATAACTCGCGATGTAGGGGATCGAACCGACGATGCCACAACCCTACCGAAACCACGCGCTGAGTAGGGGATCGCATAACCGACGATACCGCAACCCTACCGACACCAAGCGCTGAGTAGGGGATCGTATAACCAACGATACCGCAACCCTACTATAAACATCATGCTGAGTAGGGGATCGTAAACCCGACGATGCCACAACCCTACTAAGCACGGCCCACCGCGTAGGGGATCATATTTCCGATGATGCCACAAACCCTACGGGGTTAACCTGCTAGATAGGGGATCGCCGCCCGTAAATAAGCGGTCACAACGATACCAAGAACCCGATCTAGGTAAAGATGCTAGAGGATCCACTTCGGGCCCTCTGGAGGGATACCACAACTCTAACAGTATAAACATCCCATCGAGAGGATCACAGACCCATACGAAGGTTGTGATACCACACGAACCCTCGTAGGAACGAACCAAGGGAGAACCCTCAACCACTGCTGGTCCAAACGTCGCTACCCGAGCGACTCGCCCCAAAGCCACACTGCGCACCTCCGAAGCCAAAACCGAGGCCACCATCACGTTCTACACGGAAAAACACGCAGGATAGGCTGTTTACTCGCCTGAAACGGAGCACCGGTGAAAAAGGCACTATTCACCGTAGCTAGCTCGTGCGGGGCCCACACAACGATCCCGAAACCCATCGAGCGGATCACACCACGACGATCCCCTCGGAAAAACAAGCGGAATCGACTACTCGCTCGTCCAAAACGGACACCCGGTGAAAAAGGTACTATTCACCGAAGGCCGGCTCGGGTAGGGCCCACGCCTGGATTCCGAAACTCATCGAACGGATCGCACCATTGCGATCCTCTCGGAAAAACACACAGGATCGACTATTCATCCGCCAAAAACGGACTCCTGGTGCAAAAGCTGCGTTTCTCAGCAAACGCCAAAACCCGGCCTCGTGGGGCCCGCACCCCGTTCTCAGTCCCAACACCCGGAAACCATCTCAAAAAGTCCGTCATACCATCAGGGTCCCAACGCCACTGACGGCACGTCAAACGGACGCTCCGGGTAGAAGTTACAACGGCCCGAAGTCGTAAAATAATAAAATAATATTATTTTATACGACGTTTCTAACTCCCGGGCCACGATCCCGAACCATAAAATTCTCAAAGTTAGTTCAAAAGGTCCGTCTCGACGCAAGGAGCGCGTCGCCGCAAACGGCTCACAAATCGGAGTTACGGTTTGCGAGTTACGGGGGTTTAAAGAACCCCCGGAAAATCCTGGTCGGACCACCGCCAGCCTCGCCAGAAACCACCGCGCCGCCGCCGGATTCCGCCGTGCCGCCGCCGCCGCCGCCGGAAACCGCCGCGCCGCCGCCGTGCCGTCGCCGGATTCCGCCATGGCCGCCGCCCCTCGTCGCCGGAAAACCGGGTTTTCGCCGGAAAACTTCCGGGAGCCACCGGGAGCACCCCGGTGCTCCAAATTCAGATCCGAAAAAAGATTCGGAAAGCTCGGGACCCGAACTATACAACCCATATGAAAATTTGAAGAAAAACAACACAAAAACGGGATCTGGGATTGTAAAACTCAAACCACCTACCTCGCGGGCGAAACACCGACGTTCTGCCTCAGATCTGCGCTCCAGAGCTTCCGCTGCGCGCTCCTGGAACGTCCGCCGTCGAATTCTGAGCTCGTGGGTGCTCTGTTTGCTCGATTCGGCGGAGTGGCGGCGAAGAACGGCGAAGAACGACGAAGAACGATAAAAGGGTGGGGGGGGGGGGGGCGCTGATATTTATATCAGCGGCCCGCCGGCGCCAAACCCGCCTCGGACCCGATGCCCGATGCGAACAAAAGTAAGGTCACCCCTAGGGTAAACGCGCCGTTCTGAACGCAACGGCGGTCTCAGATTTTCCATCCGAGACTCCGTTCAGAAGTTATTTGAGCCGACGCTCGCACACAAACTTGCCACTTATTTACGGAAACGCCCCTCGTGGCGTTTCTCACCGCAGGCCCGCGCCCGCAAAGTTTACACCCCGCCTAGGGTAAACGGCACGTTCCGGACGCAACCGTGCCATCAGATTCCCGTTTTGAGCTACCGATTAGGAGATATCACACCCTCGCTACGTGCATAGTATAAAAATACTTAATATTTTTATAAAATTAATTCCGGGCACACCGGGCCTCGGAATCGCACGCCGTCTTCGCGCCTAGCTTTGGAATTATTCGAAGAAATATTCCAAAGTCTGACAGTGCCAAAAACCCGAGTCGCTACATCCTCTCCCCCTTAGAACTTTTCGTCCCCGAAAAGCCCTAAGCACATGGAAAGCGACTGGACTCTCAATTGGGTCTCACACACCAGCAAGCTCACCACCAACAACCACTCAGGGTCTTAACAAAGCCCTGGACAAAACTCGAGCAAGCAACAAAAGGAAAGAGTACCGCTAAAAAGTGTCTGACAAACTACTGTAGTAAGTAGAAAAGACACAAGGCGTACCTCTATCCATCTGTGGTGCCTCTGGGTCAACAGCCTCCAGGGCATGCAGCTGTCCTCGCCCTCGACCACCAGCTCCCTGTGCTAGGCGTGGACCACCTGGGGGTGGGGGTGGTGGCAACTGGTACTGTCAACCACCGCCTCCCGCTGCACCAGCTCCGACGCCACGTCCGACGCCCTGCAGACCTCCTTGCTCAAGACGCTGCCTCTGCCATTGCGGTCCATCGACCGGCTCCCTCTCAGCAGCACGTCGGGTCGGACAATCTCTAGCAAGATGTCCCCGACCATTGCAAGCGTAACACCGCCTCTCCTGCGGCTGACCAAAACTGGCCTGCGAGCCCTGTGAGCCCTGAGGCTCAGATCCTCCATCCTGGGGTCGCCTCCTGTATCGTCGGCCACGTCCAGACCCCTGAGTCTGACGTCGGCTACCAGATGCTGATCCGACCGACGAAGTCTCAGCTCTCGAGTGCCCAGCACTAACAGACGAGATCTGCTCGGCCAGAAAGCTCTCCACCACCAGCGCTCGCTCCAGCACTCCAGC
The DNA here is from genome assembly GCA_963277665.1 of Viscum album. Lineage (NCBI taxonomy): Eukaryota > Viridiplantae > Streptophyta > Magnoliopsida > Santalales > Viscaceae > Viscum > Viscum album. Next base: position 829,669,281 of record OY728141.1, on the reverse strand, counting down.
ATAGGTGGGAAGACACAGGGAAACCACACCTGCTCGGATATCCCGGCGTAATCCCTGCTCGAAGGTCCGAGCCCTAAAGAACGGGTCTCGAACCATATCCAGGGAGTAGCGCGATAGGTCTGTAAACCTCGCTGAGTACTCCGACACAGTCATGCTCTCCTGACGAAGCTGCAGAAGCTCCTGGATCCGCACTGACCTCAGCGTCACCGGATAGAACTCCTCCCTGAAGAGCTGCTCAAACTCTGCCCACGTGAGCGTCTCCTCGTCATGGGACTGCGTCACCAAACTCCACCATCGCCCGACAGAACCATGCAGAAGGCTCGCCGCTAGGACCACCATCTGATCTGGAGGTGTCCTCACTAGGCGGAAAACTCAGGTGACTGCCTCAAGCCAGTCATCAGCTGCCAGGGGGTCTGGATCACCCCGGAACCTCAGAGGTCGCTGCCTCTGGAACCCGTGCAGCGCACTCAACCTGCGCGCAACCTCATCCTGCACCGCCGACACAACCAGCTGCTCAACAGGTGGTGGCTCAACTAGCAGACCACCTGGAGGTGCAACCTCAGAACCTGCGCCCTGCTCCACAGCCACTACACGGGGCGGGTCATCAGCACAATCCTGCTGCGGAACCCTCGCTGGCTGTCGTCGTGGAGGCATCCTGAAATACATTCAAGACACACCACAGTCAAAGAGTATATCTGGAGAGCTGACTCAAGAAGGACAAGGAAAACCCCAAACCCAGTCCTATGATGCATGTACCATTATGTCCCCACGGCCAGTGTACGAATGTCCCGAGTCAAAAGGCAGGTTATCAGAGTCCTGGTGTATGGATACGTCGGCCGCCGCACCAACACTGGAGTCCCTGGCCTGAAAGTCGAACTCGAAACATCCTAACACTACCGCTATGCAACCCAAAACAAGCTCACAGCTAGACCAGCTACGCTCAGAGATCCCAAAGGTGGAACCTCCTCTGATACCACTCTGTCACGACCCGACCCAACGGGGCTCGAGCCGCGACTCCCCAAGCCCGCCTCCAATAGGCCAGGGGCTGGCGACCAGCGCCGAGTAGGCTATCACACACATGGGAGGCATTAGCCTAAGGTACCTGTAGACACGCACCCACAAACACCTCCATGCAACAGTGCAGAGATAAAGAAACTGAAAAGTAAATGCATGCATACAATCTATCCCACAACCAGAGAGCAACAACAAAAGTACAAGGGCAAAACAGGGCCCACCAAAAGAAACCACAAAAGCGTATCCAACCTGCTCTGAAGAAGGGGAACGCTGCCACAAACACCCGCCAGAAAGCTCCCTCGGCACAGCTCCGGTAAACACCCCGGTCAACTCGCTCACTAAGCTCCGCCTGCTCCGGGTCCTCCTGAGACTCCGTCAAAAGCCCTGTGGTCTGCACAAGACACAAACATGTGCGGGCAAAGCCCGTGCAGGGGTGAGTATAAACATACTCAGTAGGCACCCCAAAAACCCAAAACCCAAGGGAGCAACTGAAGGCAACAGTCCGCTCAACCCAGCCAGAGGGAACCCAGACGAGAGAGAAACTCCATCCCGTGACCATCCTCGGCTAAACACAACTAGTCAGCTCAGCTCAGCTCAGGTGTATGCCCATACATACACCTTGAACAATCCAGATATACACAGCTCACGCCACAAAGCCACAAGAGGTACCGACCTCATCACCAGCAACTGTCCCAACCAGGAGAGTACACCACACGAACACTGTCATACCAGATGACACTCATCCGAGAGATACACTCCATCGGGATACTCGCAAACATCTCAGACGCTCGCCCGAGAGACCACGCTCGTCGGATAACATCACTGAGGAAACATCGCTGACAACATAACCACCAAACTCCTCGGATAGGGGATCGCCGCTAGGGTCCGCTAGGGGATACCAAGACCCACTCCGGTATACGTAGCTCACAGATAGGGGATCACTCCCAGGGTCTACTGGGGGATACCACGACCCGATCTGGCATACGTAGTTCTCACAGATGGGGGATCACACCCAGGATCCGCTGGGGGATACCACAACCCGATCTGCACTCGACAGAAGCTTCACACTCAGATAGAGGATCATCGTCCATATAAAGATGGTCACGACGATACCGGAACCCTATCTGGTATAACTCGCGATGTAGGGGATCGAACCGACGATGCCACAACCCTACCGAAACCACGCGCTGAGTAGGGGATCGCATAACCGACGATACCGCAACCCTACCGACACCAAGCGCTGAGTAGGGGATCGTATAACCAACGATACCGCAACCCTACTATAAACATCATGCTGAGTAGGGGATCGTAAACCCGACGATGCCACAACCCTACTAAGCACGGCCCACCGCGTAGGGGATCATATTTCCGATGATGCCACAAACCCTACGGGGTTAACCTGCTAGATAGGGGATCGCCGCCCGTAAATAAGCGGTCACAACGATACCAAGAAACCGATCTAGGTAAAGATGCTAGAGGATCCACTTCGGGCCCTCTGGAGGGATACCACAACTCTAACAGTATAAACATCCCATCGAGAGGATCACAGACCCATACGAAGGTTGTGATACCACACGAACCCTCGTAGGAACGAACCAAGGGAGAACCCTCAACCACTGCTGGTCCAAACGTCGCTACCCGAGCGACTCGCCCCAAAGCCACACTGCGCACCTCCGAAGCCAAAACCGAGGCCACCATCACGTTCTACACGGAAAAACACGCAGGATAGGCTGTTTACTCGCCTGAAACGGAGCACCGGTGAAAAAGGCACTATTCACCGTAGCTAGCTCGTGCGGGGCCCACACAACGATCCCGAAACCCATCGAGCGGATCACACCACGACGATCCCCTCGGAAAAACAAGCGGAATCGACTACTCGCTCGTCCAAAACGGACACCCGGTGAAAAAGGTACTATTCACCGAAGGCCGGCTCGGGTAGGGCCCACGCCTGGATTCCGAAACTCATCGAACGGATCGCACCATTGCGATCCTCTCGGAAAAACACACAGGATCGACTATTCATCCGCCAAAAACGGACTCCTGGTGCAAAAGCTGCGTTTCTCAGCAAACGCCAAAACCCGGCCTCGTGGGGCCCGCACCCCGTTCTCAGTCCCAACACCCGGAAACCATCTCAAAAAGTCCGTCATACCATCAGGGTCCCAACGCCACTGACGGCACGTCAAACGGACGCTCCGGGTAGAAGTTACAACGGCCCGAAGTCGTAAAATAATAAAATAATATTATTTTATACGACGTTTCTAACTCCCGGGCCACGATCCCGAACCATAAAATTCTCAAAGTTAGTTCAAAAGGTCCGTCTCGACGCAAGGAGCGCGTCGCCGCAAACGGCTCACAAATCAGAGTTACGGTTTGCGAGTTACGGGGGTTTAAAGAACCCCCGGAAAATCCTGGTCGGACCACCGCCAGCCTCGCCAGAAACCACCGCGCCGCCGCCGGATTCCGCCGTGCCGCCGCCGCCGCCGCCGGAAACCGCCGCGCCGCCGCCGTGCCGTCGCCGGATTCCGCCATGGCCGCCGCCCCTCGTCGCCGGAAAACCGGGTTTTCGCTGGAAAACTTCCGGGAGCCACCGGGAGCACCCCGGTGCTCCAAATTCAGATCCGAAAAAAGATTCGGAAAGCTCGGGACCCGAACTATACAACCCATATGAAAATTTGAAGAAAAACAACACAAAAACGGGATCTGGGATTGTAAAACTCAAACCACCTACCTCGCGGGCGAAACACCGACGTTCTGCCTCAGATCTGCGCTCCAGAGCTTCCGCTGCGCGCTCCTGGAACGTCCGCCGTCGAATTCTGAGCTCGTGGGTGCTCTGTTTGCTCGATTCGGCGGAGTGGCGGCGAAGAACGGCGAAGAACGACGAAGAACGATAAAGGGGGGGGGGGGGGGGGGGGCGCTGATATTTATATCAGCGGCCCGCCGGCGCCAAACCCGCCTCGGACCCGATGCCCGATGCGAACAAAAGTAAGGTCACCCCTAGGGTAAACGCGCCGTTCTGAACGCAACGGCGGTCTCAGATTTTCCATCCGAGACTCCGTTCAGAAGTTATTTGAGCCGACGCTCGCACACAAACTTGCCACTTATTTACGGAAACGCCCCTCGTGGCGTTTCTCACCGCAGGCCCGCGCCCGCAAAGTTTACACCCCGCCTAGGGTAAACGGCACGTTCCGGACGCAACCGTGCCATCAGATTCCCGTTTTGAGCTACCGATTAGGAGATATCACACCCTCGCTACGTGCATAGTATAAAAATACTTAATATTTTTATAAAATTAATTCCGGGCACACCGGGCCTCGGAATCGCACGCCGTCTTCGCGCCTAGCTTTGGAATTATTCGAAGAAATATTCCAAAGTCTGACAGTGCCAAAAACCCGAGTCGCTACATATTGTTTTTTTGTAATCTATCATACTATGAAAAATCATTTTGAGGTGTGATTTTGGAATTATAAATATATGGCTCCATAAAAGCCTTGTATCAAACATTAAAAAGGTGGAATGATCCATTATCTAGAAGTGGTGGGACCTGAACCACCAATGATACCTCTCATAGTGCAACCTGAGAGACCTCCTGTTATTTTTGGATAGGGAACTAACAATTAGTTCTGATAGGTTTTCCAATTGATCATGCATAACATATAGGTAGCACAATGACCTGATCCATTTATGTTAGAGTTGACTAGAGAGTTTCCATAGTAGCACCCTCCCACTCTTTTGAGTTAAGGTGGAACCCAAGATATTGGTTCAGTGATAAATGCCATGTTATCTATCATTGTTAATCTAGATACACCTCTATATAGGAGAGTAGTGATCATAGTTTATATTATATAGGGATCTACCACCATATATTGGGTTGTTTTGACCCATAAATATCAATATAGGGCTATGGTCTGTAGGGAATTCCAAACTTCATTTTATTCTTACTTCATTCCAAAGAAAAATACAACCTATCAAGCCATAAATTTTAGGAATTTGGAGATGGGTAAATTTTCCATTATAGACAACTTATATCTTTTTATGGATCTCCATAATTTCATTCCTACCCTCCTTGGTGATGAGTTTTCTAGGGATGAGAGATTTGAGTATGGGATCAGGTATTCCATCTGATTGCATTTTAACATTTTCTATTTGAAAACCATGTCTAATATAGTGATCCATATCCTCATAACTGAGTGAATTTTGAGGGAATCAGTAAGTTTGGTATAATTTATATCAACACCTAGGATGACAAGTGCTTCGACCAGCGATAAGAATCTTCTCCTAGATGTTGGTAAAGCTATCATTTTTTTGGTTAAATTATATAATTTAAAATTAAAATTATATTTTTTAATTTGGTTTAAAATTTTATTGATATTCTTTTTATTAAACATAATATGAATAATTTCATAAGAATAAATATTTTATTTTATATTGTTAGAATATCATTTTTATGTTTAAAATGCAATTTTATAAAAAACTTTTTTTTGTTTTGCTTTGTGTAATTATATTAAAAATAATTTATAAGAATTATAAAAATTGAATCTTGAAAAACAGATTTATATTTTTGAATCAAGAGTTTTAAATTTATTAATAGGTCTAGTTTAATTTTTTTTATGAATATTAACCATAGTATAAATGTGGAACTATGGTAAAATGGTAAATTTTGTTAATGAACGTGAAAAAATAAGTAATAATAAGAAAATAATATTATCTAAATTATTAGTAGATGATTATATTTAAATACTTGTCACATTATTTTTTAATTTTAATTTTTTAAGTGCCACATAAATATGAGAGTGAGTTATTATATTTTAAAACTTTGAAAAATTACAAGGGTGTAACTCCCATCACTTATATATGTGATCCTCATCTCCTCCATTCCAAAAAAAAATATTGAGTACTTTAGTTTAGTAAATACAAACCCAAATATATCCCCCAAATTACCCCTAATTTCATAGATTCTCTATTCTTTCCAAAAGACCAATTTTATAACGATTAAGGTGTAATCTAATATGATATATCCGAGGAGAAGTTATAAGTACTAACTGAACAATTTAAAGTTTATTTCTTCTTCTACCTCCATTTAATATTCATTAACCACGGGGAAATAATAATATATGTATTATTAATATAAAATAATTTTATTATTATTATTTTATAACTCTTTTCATTTATTTTTCTATCCAATGGAAAATGAATGTACTACTCATGCATATGTGTGTACTACCACCACTATGAAGTGATGTGTTTCATTTTTCATCACTGGATTATATAGATAATTAAAATGACAAAACAATTGAATATATGGGATTTTTTGAACTAATTTTTATTTTTTAAAGATAATATATTACTTACCTTATTTCTCTTTCTATCTATTTTAAATTGATAACATCTCTTACGCATACGTGTGAAATACCATCTCTTTGATGCATTGTGGTAAAATTTTCAGGTCCAAATTATGTGGATAGTCATAAATATGGATGTAATGATTAAATATGACATAGATAGCATATTTATGTATCATTAAAATTAAAATATTATCTAATTTATTTATTTCCACCCAATAGAAAAAAATTGAAATGTTTTTTATGTGTACGTACAGACTACAGTCATAATGAAATGACAAGTTTAATTTTTCATGAACACTATACATGGTAGGTTCTATAAGTGTAAATAATGTATAAATATTATAATTATAAGATGATTAATATTATAGAGGTAATTTATCCATATCCCCTTTCACAATAGTCAACACATCGATGTTGTTTTTAGGTTATAGCCCAAACATCTGCAAAATATCCAACATGAACTTAACCATTTTAATAACTAAATAAAACATAAAAAAATGGAATAAAGAAATATATGATAATATAATTAATTTAAAAAAAATTATTAATAAATTAATAAACTAATATAGTTTTATTACTCATGGGGGTATATAAAGGAATGACACATGCTAGGACTCAAGGTGATATATTTTCTTTTCAAACCATGTTTTAATGTATTCTTTAAACTCTTTTTCCTCCATATATGTTTTTATTAAATTGTTCCAAGTATGTTCCAATTTATATATTAATTATTTTAAAAGGATATTTTCAAATAATTTTTAATTTATTTAATAATGATTAAGAATGATTTTTTTATCATTTACTATACATGTCCTTTTGAATTTTTATCCAAAGTGAAAAAGAATATTTTTATATCTATACATCTTGAATATATTTAACTATAAATAATCAAATTTCATCTATAATTTAACATGGTTATTTATAGAATATCATATTCCTAATATTTTGGGAATTTTTTAATTTTATGTGTTTTTAAAGAAAAAAAAATATTTCTCATTATGATTATGTGAAAATGGAAAGTTCTTTAAATATTGGTTCAAATAAGTTTTTCAATGGTTTTCTGATGAAAAATTGAAAGATTAAATATTTTTTTCATGATAACATACTTGAGAAATATATATGATGTTAGGTGATCGTAATAATATGTGAGTTCAATATAGATCTTAAATGCATTGGTAAATTATTTAGGCCTTAAAAGAGAAAAATGAGGGTGATAACTGGGTTGGTTACTCCTATAGAATTAACTGGGCTTCAATTATTCTAACATAGGTCAATTCTGAAAAAAAGATATACCAATGGTTTCAAACCACTAGTATAGGGTAGGTAACTATTGGTATTGCCTATACCAATGGTTCCCAAGCTGTTGGGCAGTATAGTGTGGTATAGCCCAATTCCAATAGATTTAAGTAAATCACTAGTATAACCCATCTAAAATTTACATATTTAAATGGTTACAAAGAAATATTTGTATAAATATATACCTATAGTTATACAAACCATTGTAATAGCCATGTACGATGAACACAATAAGAAATAAACCTTTCCCTAGAGTATGCAGACACTACAGTAAAAAACATACACATTTAAAACATAACATATGTTATATATTTTAAATTTTATTAGTTGATAACTATAAGAAAAATAAAAAAAATGCAATCATGTTCAATCATCAAACATTAAGTTTCATAAATATTATTCAGAAAGGTAGTGGTTAAACTCTCCCTCATGACCACTATAATTATTACTATCATCATCATCATCACCAATGTACTTGTCACCATCATCAACACCATAACAATAATCATCACCATTAGTATCACCATTACCATTACAATAACCATTTCCTGGGAAGGTATCATTCTGACCACCATTAGGACGGTTATCTCCATTTCCTAGAGCATCATATAAAAAACACATTGTCAACATGAATTTATCTAAAACAATGGCAGTGTTTAGAGAAAGTGAAGGAAATAATGCATTAATTACTTTTATAAATCACTCATTGGACATTTAACTTCATTCACGTTCTTCTATTTCAATTTTTTGGCCTCTACTACCACTACATAAACCCTCACTACCTCTTCATGAGTCATTTCATACTTAATGCTTCAAATATTGATAGAGGTGTCTTTAATTATCCAATATCTAGTGAGGAAAATACCCATCCCTTGATTAAAATTAACTCTACCTTGGTGTTAATCTCTTAATATCATGTGAAAACGATCATTTGGCTTAATGTTTTCGGTTTCCTCGACATCTAGAGACTCCAAATTACACCTTTTCAAATATATAATAAAATTTTTGTTATTAAATAGATATTAACCTTTGATAGTATAAAAATAACACATAAAATATTTTGTTGTGTTTGATTGTCTATATAGGTTTCATTGTTCTTTTTTCTTCTTAGGAAATGCAATTTTAATCGATGCATATCACTTTAAATGTTCAATACCACCCCCATACAATGAAATTTAATGTAGTAAAATATTATTCAATAATAATATATTTTAGAAAAATATTAATACATTTTATTTAATATCAAACTAAGAATTAACAACCAATAAAATTTCACAATAATTTATGAGCAAAACTAGAACCATTAAATGAAAAATGAATAAATTTTGATTTTTTGGAATCTAATTTCATATTAATTTTATTATTATTATATTGGGTCAAGTTAATTTTTTATTGGTTCAATTGTATTTGGATGTGTTTAGTTTGAATAATATTTTTTCTATGTTAATTCATAACTTTTAGTAATAATTCATCTTTTTTGTGTTCGGTTAGGAAAAAACAAATTAAGTCTAGCTAGTTTAGGGAAGTATTATTTATTTTATTTTGATAATGTTAATTTCATGTTAATTTTTACTAGTTGTTTATTGGTAGGTTTAGTTATTTTTTTTATTTTTTTTTCATTGAATTCATGGTTTAGTTTTTCTAGTTCAACTCAATAAAATGTATGATTTTGATTTCTTTCATACATGTTGTTATAGTTTACTCTATTTAAGGAAATTATTACATTTTTATTGGTTCAATTTAATTTAATTTATCTTTGGTTCGTTCAATTAATTTAGGGAATGATTGTTATATTTTAATGCAATTTTGTTTTATTATATTGGATTTGTATTAAGAACCATTGATGGTTAAGATTATTTATTTTTAGTTTTATTATATTCATATTTACTAACTTGCAGTTTATAGTTGAAATATAAATATGTTAATATTAAATGAATCCATTTAATTTTTTATACGTTAATATTAATTGAAACTATGTATATGCTAATATTGTTAATAATTTATTTAAATCATTATTCATTAATGGTAAATCATTTTAAGAAGGTAACGTGGTTGTTGTGTGAAGCCTTGGATTAAGTGGTGTTGAATTAATGCGATGACATGTTTTGAAAATGGAATTATAAGGTTTTTTTATTAAATTGGGCACTGATTGTATATGCATTTCAAGGTTGAGATCATATGTAGGTACATAAATCACTGTCATTAGTTAAATTGGAATTCAAATTTTAATTCATTTTCCATGTTTTGTGATTATGTTTTTTTGGTTATAGTTGTTGATAATTTTTATTTCTCATATTAAAAAATCAATGTTCCTAAAAGTGAAGTAAAATAGTGACTGCTTGGAATATATGATTTAAATAAATACTTATTGATTCTTGAATGCATTAATCTAATTCATGTTATAACACATTTAATCAAGTATTAATTCCATTATCATTTTCAAAATTCATTTCCCATTGATACACTTATGTGATTTTTAGAATTGTTATCAAAGCATGTTTAAATAAATTATTAATCATGTCTACCCTAAAAATCAAAATGTAAAAAAATCATACCATGTAAAATTATTGAAATATTGATATGCATCCTTAAGGTATAACTATACATTTTAAGTTTAAAAATTATATTTTATCCACGTACAACTATGTAATATTTTAATGAATAGTTTTGGAGGTAGGCTATGAGTAGGAGGGGGATTTTGGGGCCTATAGAGCCTTAGTGTTGATATATTAAAAAATTAAATTTATTATATCGCATGAACGTAGTTTGTAAGAATTAATTGAATATCTATTGAATGGTGCCTCAGATGAGAAAACTGAGACTTCCATTAAATAAGGAATGCATGTTTTACTCAAGGTGTAGCCTCATTTTTGTACACGTTGAGTGTTTCATTTAAGAGAAGTAACTTTTAGAATAATAGCAAAATAGATTAATTAAATAATTTATTATCTATTATGTGATTGAAATATAATTATTCTCTTTATAATCATAGTTATGGCCTACTAATAGTATTATTTTCCTAACCCTGGAGATTGTAGAGGACCATGGAGGAGAGAATTGGTGGATGAAAATGTGTTTCGGGATCAACGATCAGCCTATCAAAGAGATTGTCATCATCAATTGAATTCTCAGATCTTGCCAATGACGTTGATGTAGAATCATTCTTTTTCATATGTAGATCCAATTGCAAGTTAGGAATTTTCATTTTTTATATTAAGCAAAGTTTTTCACTTCTCTATGATGATCATGAATTAATTCCATTAGAAAATTAATTCATGGATTATTGTTGGATTTTGGTTGAGTGATTTTTCTTCCTAAAATTAGGAATTACTATATTATTTGTTGTTTCTTGATTACTATTCTCAATTAATCAATTGATTCATCAATGTAAGAATGAAAAACTAAATAATGGCCAATTTCTAATCCTCACATATGTGTTTTAAGTTTTTCTCCCCATGTTCTTCAATTGTTCACTTTTAGTATTTTTTGGCTGATGGCTCGACTACAATCCAGAATCAATCATTGTATGTATAATATTTTGAACAATAGATCATTTTCACAGGTTCATATTTAGGATCAAAGGTATGATAGAGGCTTGATGATGAAGATAAAATTTGAGTGATGGATTAAAGGAGATCCACTTGGGATTTTGAGTTTTAAAGAAACGGTAATATGGGAAGTGATGTCCAAGTGGATAGAGTCTAGAATGCAGACACCAGAAACTGTTCATGTTAGGTTAACTCAAATCGAGGCTTCTTGGGAAATTATTTTATAAAATAAGAGGTAGAAGCATGGAAATAGATGAATCAGAGTTATAGAATTTATAAAAAATAAATAATGTCAATGAAATGTAGTTCTGAATAACACAAGTCATGTGAACCACCCCCATGGTGAATAGGGTTTATGCATGATGGTAAATATCAGAGTCATGTGTCTCATTCAAAAACTGTGTGGTTTTTAAGTTGATAACCTATTGTGTACCCCTAGGTACATAGGCATGGGCATGGACTTGTGGACACAGACATAGAAAAGTATATGGGCATGACCAATGTACACAGTCATGGGATAATATACACAGACACCAACACATGCAGGTCTATACTTAGTGCAACTTATTGGGTATCCTCTATATACATTATGTAATTTTACCATAGAAACATGGATCTCTTTCTTCTCTTAGCCCAATATATCTATCATTGTGGGTGAAATCCCATAGTCCATCCTTAAGAGGTTACAATGAGTTATCTTATCGTAAACATAGGATGAGTGATCCCCTCTATGGTCTAGTTCTAGATAGATCCAGGTATGTCTATACATGGACTAACATGTGATCCTCTATGATTCTTCCCATGTTTGGGTCAGGTTTCCCATTTCTGACATCTAGGGTGTGTAATCCCCTTCCTTGTAGGTTATTATAGATAAGGTTTGGTATCCCCAATAGGCACTATATGGGATCACCGACCCATGTAATAACATCTTGTGAGTTCCATTTTTCAATTATCCAAGGAATGTACTAGTGATTGAAACCTCTCGGATGAGCGACATCAGTATATCAAGAAGTTATGAGTAATTTCTCTTATATGAATGCAATCATTGAACCTTGAGAATAATCCTGGGTTGGTAGTGAAGACGTGTCCTTTGATTCTTTTTTTCTACCGTTATACATATCTAAGTTACATTGTTTATTCTTCCCTTGCTGATGATTTTGAGTCATATACCTATTTAATTCTTTTTGTTTTTTGATTTTAGTGTGTCCTACTAGGTATATTTATACTCACCTCTACATGGTCTCTACCCACATATGTATTATTTTATCCTGATAAAAGTCCCTTTGATAGAGTTCTGGGTGGACCAGGAGCAGGTCAAGCTTAGTTGTACTCATCGGTCCATGGATGATTGTAGGAGTTGCATATTGATAGGTGTTCCCATTTATTAGTAGGTTAGATTGTCTTTATAGTTATGGTGGGCCTTTATTTGGACCTTATGCCTTTTTATACTCTTATCATACTCTAATACATGATTAGTTGTTATGTATGCATTTAGAGTACTAGTGGTTTATCTTAAGTATTATCACAATAATAAAAATGAACTATAGCCATGTAACTACAACTACAGTTTAGATGGGTCATGGATATAGGTTTAGATCAATATAAATTTATTTGAAAAATGAGGATTTAAATAATATATAGACATGGGAAAAAATACTCATGTAAATAGGTGCTCAATTTTTTAATCTCCCTCATGGATCTCATATCCTTCTAGAAACTCTTAGATTATCCCAATACCTTCGCTAATACCCTCTCTACCTCTACCTATGGTTGCTCTACATCTACCTCCTCTATACCTGTCATCCCGCTTATTCCAAACTCTTATTCATATCCCGACATTATACCCTAGGGTATCAGTAATATCGTTCTACCATGGTCTCTTTAGTGCCCTCTATTATATTCCTACTTCTACCCCCACACATGATCCGGAATTATACAATACAGTTTATACATCTATTCTCTTCCTTTGGGGAACTATCGATGCATCCTGCATCAATTCACCCCCAATTTCACCCCCATTATAGCCCTTTATGACCACCAACTTTCGTAGAACGATAATCTATAAGTATTTTGTTTTACTTTTATTAAACATCACATGAAATTATTTTGAGTCTTTACCATAATTATTATATATATTACACATTGAAAGAGTTATATAGTTGATTTTCCTCTTAGATCCTATTTACGCCCTGCATTGTCCCACTACCCTTTTCACCATTTCTTAAAATTTTCATCCATTCATGACTGGAAACTCGCACACTGCTTTAATCAGCATGGATCATGGTTCTCTCCCCTTTCACATCACATTACAACCATTGAAATTTGTAACCTATTTTTTATTTAAAATATTACTTTTTTATATGTCACTTAACAAAGATATAATAGATTGTAACTATAATTTATATTTTTATTCATTTTATTAACTCTTCTTTTGAATGATTTAGTAGAATTTTGAGGGGTTCATGAGGAATCCAATCATTATTTTTTTCTACAACTACTCATTGAATTGGTGTTCATTTTTTAATTCATTTTTCAAGTGAGATATACTCATGTATGACATCTTGAAAAAATTTATTCTTATATATCTTTTTCTTTGTTTCAATTGAATTTTTTTATGAAATATCCACTGATGTTATTTTTAAATCTTAATGAAAAAATATGTCCACATTGTTACATATTAAATAAATTCTATTCAATATTTTTTTATAGTTGTTCTCACCTTCTTGTTTTTTTAGATCATTTTTAGAAAAATATTTTATTTAACTAAATATTATAATTGTGTATATTCATTAAAAGGATTTTTTCATGGATAAATAGTCCATAAAAATGTGATTATTAATGAAGAGTTGGTGGAAACAACGCATAATGTGGATGGAAGTGTGATCAAACTGGTTTGTGTTGTATCACTATGATCCATGTATATTCTAATATTTAATCAAGATATATTTAATTCTATAATTTATATGTCCTATTCTATTTAAAAAAATTATAAAAAAATTTCTACCTCTCTGAAACTGGTTAAAGGTAAAATCCATAAGATATAGATACCATAATGGTGAATTATATTGAGTTAGAGTGCCACTACTAAATTCATTCAATAGTAAATTTATTTGATGTAGGTGATTAATTGAGGCTGCTTCCTAAATTTGAAATTCATAATCATTAATCCATTTTTAATTTAACATCCTTTAATTCACCTCATTGTTTTGTGTGACATTGTTCTAATTGTTTATTATTGATAACTAATTGAGAGTGTTAATGTTCAGTTTTCTCCAAAGTGATGAAGGATGAAGATCTATTTTGGATAATATGTAGTTTATTTATCTCTTAAATGAAATTTTTATAATGGAATTTTTGTAATAGATATACATAAATACATATTTTTTATAAAAAAACATATTTTACTCATTATAAAATTTATAATATTATATGTCTTCATATGAAAAAAGTGTATAGTTTTTACCCAATGTTCTAATCATGGTTTTCATATATAGAATGTTTTCTCTATGACTTAGTTCTCTATTTTATAGCCTTAAAAATAATGGATTATACACCTTCCAATTCATTTGATACCATTTCATGTTATTTTTTTGATGAAACATTTTTAGATAATAGGTTTCTATAACACCATCCTTCCATTTTTTATAGTTTGTTCATAATTTGGTGGCACTTTCATGAATTTATCAACGGATATAGTGCTTAATTGTCACACTTACATAAATAAGTATAATATTTTTTATGCATGTACAATTCATATTTAAATTTACTATTAAATGTATATGTATTAACACATTTACCAGTATACTTAATATTGTTATGCACTGTGGGTTGTTTTCAGAAACAAACATAAATGCATGTTTAGTTAATATCACTATTTTTTAATATTACAATTATTCTAATTTTAATATATCATAAAATATTATATGTTCACATTATCGATTTTCATAATTTAATTCCATTTCTAGTTAAATTATTCCAATTATTTCACATGTGAATTTTGATTTCCATGTAACTTCTAATGTTCTCCATTCCGTTAACCATTCTTTCTTTTATTTTTTAGTGGGAATTTTTTCTTTCCATATGTAAACACTATATTATTAAGGTATTAATTTATGGATAAAATATATGGTTCATTGCAATCTATAATTTTTTTTAATTTATGTATATTAATGAAATTTAATGCTAAGATATTGAAACTAAAATAGTTATACCTTGAGTTCTTTGGGTCATTAGTGTCTTAATTTAACATTTATTATTTACACTAATATATAACTATGAATTATTGTATATATAGTTTCTTTGTTTACAAAACTATTTCATTTACTAATTTTCCCCTCATAATCACTAATGTTAATAATAAGATTCTATATGCATATTTAACTAAATATTTATTACATTTCAATAATTATAAGGATAAAAAATAATAAGGATTATATATTTCAATTTATATTATCAATGTAGGAGTAAAAATATTCTGGATATGCAAGTTTGTAAATATTTATTGAATTATATTTCATACATTACTTTGCATCTTACATTTATATGTAAACTATTGAAAATTTTAATTCCATTTTCATATTTCATGTAAATAAAATGCCTCATGTTCTTCACATGAAAATAAAAATGTGGTGAAAATTGTTTAATTTATGAGGTTATAACATTCACCTTTCATTGAATTTTCAATTCTACCATTGTAGTGTACATTCCCTTTTTCTATTAGTTTTATCTAATTTTATCAATTAAATATAATTTTATATTACACAAATATTAACTCTCTCCCTCCTTTCCTTCCAATATTTCATATACTTGATGGGGATCTATTATAAATGTTGATTGATATTTATTTTAATCTTGATATTAGGTAATTGATTTAGAGTAGAATAATGTGGTAATTCAGTTCATGGATATAAATTTCTTTCAAATATTAATCAAATAGGTGTGCTCCATCATTTTATATCATCCCTAAATAAAATCCTTGAAAATCGAGTTGTTTTCAAGAATTTCTTTCCACATAATGATGTTACTAAACTTAAATAATCATTTATATTTGTTATAGATATTTTCTATTTATGATTATTTTAATAAGTATATCTTGTAGAAAAGTAAGTTCAACATAAAATTTTTAATCATTGAGTTTTATTTTAGATATTAAAAAAGAGTTTAGCTGAATTTTTTTCCATAATATAATCTTATGATTTTATTCAGTTTATTTTTTTTTTCTAGATTTGTGTAATTTATTTGTTTCCAATTAAAAATTCTAAACCATTACTTTTCATTTTCATATTTTGATATCAAAAGATATTCAAGAACATTTTACTATAAAAATATTCATAAATAAAAAAACAGGAAAAGAATGAGTATCATTTGATATATTCAATTGTTTTTCCTTTAAAATATTTACTTTTTTATATAGTTTCATGTTTTCTTATTTTTTCATGTTCTTTTCCCAATCTTCAATCAATTTATTTTAATATTTATTTCCATCATAATTGATATTTCCTTGGAACACCAAAGTTGTAGACATATTACATTCACCCCTCTACATTACACACCTAAAAATTATAGTTCATTTATTAAAAGCAAAAACATGAGTAACATGTTTACTTTGATACATTATATATTATTTTATGAAATGTATTTTCCAATACCATTGCCTCTTTTTCATGGCCTTATCTATGGAAACTCTATACTTACTCATATAATTTGAATCCTTTCTATGTATGATTTATACATTCACACACACAAATATAAAATGTTTCTACCTCTATTAAGATATATTCATTAAAATAAAACTAATAAGAAATTGTAATTCATTAGCTTATATATAATTCATAAAAAATATGTCGATCATTATAATAAGAAAATCCAATAATAAATACACATTGAGAAATACTAAAATATGCAAAGTCTATAATATATAATTCTAAACAAAAACATATGATCTTACTTATACATACTCAAATACTATGATAAAAACATATTTTTTAGGATTACAATGCTTATGATCATGCTTAAATTAATTCTTGACAAAAAAACATTTATTTGAACACCCTTGATATATGAAGTTTTGGAGTGTTTTATAACTATTACTTATGTCTGTACAATTTTTTAAGGTTTTATTTTCATTCTGTTGTATGCTATATAGTCAAAGGGTTATTGTAAGGGTATGAATTTAAGTGTAGTTGGTTGGTTTATATAGTGTATTCTTGGTATGGATTTAAGAACATCAAGGTGTAGATAATAAGTCTCAATCATATCCTTAGTAATCAATGTAATCATTGAAATGATATTTCTTATTTTTATTCTTTTAAATTTAAATGGTATTTCTGGTTATCTTTTATAATATTTTTAGGGATATTATACTACTATTGAATTTTGGGAGCTTTATTGGTTCATCTCATCAATGTGTTGCAACAATGTGTTATTGTGATTCATTAGTAATTCATTCTTCTTACTATATTTCAGTAATTTGAATACCCATCTCAAATATCAATAAGCACATATAGATGCTTCCATCTCATAATTCACACACACACATTCTTATCTTTATTATTATAGTGTTCTATAGCATATTAATGAACAAATTCAATATATATATATATATATATATATAAATTCAAAGGCATAAGAATATATACATGTTTTTAGAGTGTGTAGGTTACTTTGAGGGATGTGTCAGAATCATGAGTCAGTATAGGTGCTATTGAGTTTTTAGACTAACAAGGTATCATTATAGAAGAACATGAACGATTTTCCCATACAGTGATACTTATTCATGTGAGTGATGGATTCTCATGAAGACAAGATGGAATTGGTTAGAAACTCTATTTGCAAATGGAAAAGGGAAATTCGTATATGAATTCAAAGTAAGATACCCCTTCACACGGCCAAGGTGAAAATTTATATACCAAATTAAAAATATCCTCAATCATAGGAAGAGTCATCATAGTGGTTCTTAAGGAAGTTGTTTCCACACCTTTTTGTATACAGTGTTCATATGCTCTCACATTCTTCCAAATATATTTTTCATTAGATCCCCTCTATATATAAAAGTGTTAATTATTATGTGAAAAGTTAAATTATTTTGAATTCATGTCTACCATAGTCTTCTACCTTCAATGAAAATATTACAATAATTTTTTTGAGACATATATGATTTATGGTGCCTTTGTGCATATCGTAAATTGAAATTTATCAAAAAATGACAAATCTTACCCTTACTCCCACTCCTTGGATTATGCTAATAAATCTCTTATATAGCCACATATTTATGAGAAAATATCATATCAATCAACTCTTCTTTCATAATCACTTCTAAAAAAGTATCTAAGGTAAGAGAACTAACCTAGAGTTAAATCTTTTAGCATAATTACCTCTCAAAAATGTTACCCCATAATCTATTCATCAATGAGGAAATCCAGAAAATATCATCGTATGTTCATGAATCTAACTCCAAATTCCTACATTCTAGAACTTTCCTATATAATAATTAAATCAATATTTTGTTATAACCTAAGTTTTTATAAAATAAAATCTCTCCAAAAATGTACTCAAAATTGATCCCATGACCCGTTAGACATGTAACGCCCTAACCCTAGAAGCCCAGAGCTGGTACATTAATTTAATACATTGGAATTATTACAAGGAATCATGTATCAAGAAAACGATCATTTTAGCAGTCTTCGAAAATAGATTACATATATGAACATTACATTACACATTAGAAAATAAAACACAACATAAATTATCCTTTGAGAAATACATTAATCCCTTATGTTAAACCTGCATATCAATCATAATACACTTCTTAGAATCCTGGGAAAATAAAACATAAGAAAGGGGTGAGCTCATATGGTCAGTAAGAGTAAACAATACATCAGAAGATTACATAAACATTAGGCATAATGAATAATTGAAAACACATGCCTTTGAAAATAATAAACATGAAAAATTTATAGAAGGAATATGAGTTGAGAAAATAATTTCATAATAAAACATAGTCCTGGGTATTCTAATAGTTTAATAACCACATGAAATATCAATAGCTAATCTCATAATGATGCAATTTATAATGTGGGACATCATAACCACATAGTCAAGGCCTCATGCCAAGAATACATATAAAATTTTGTCAAGGCCTTATTCCAAGAAAATGTTTTGTCTCATGAAACCTACCGATGCATCGAGGAGCTATAGCGGGCACCACTCGTCACTTACTAAGACCAATTCATTCCTCATATTAAATAGTTGAAACATAATCTAAACATTTGTATTAAAACTAGCATACAAAATGTCAATATTTTAACCACAAACCATGAATGGTATAAATATAGCACATCCACAGTAAAACATAACTCATTCAATACAATACGAAAGATTTTATTATAATATATTAACTTAAATTAAAAATAATTAAGAATATTTACATAGATGAAAATAATCATCAAAAATATTTGAGATAAATATCCCCCTTTTTCATGAAAACATTTAAAAGTCTCAATATTTATCAAGAAGCCTTTTAAAATATATTTTTGAATCAAAGTGTCCCGTACAAATTTGAAACATTTAAAAGAAATTTTAATTTTAAAACATTAATGTACATATAAATAAATCCTTAAATCCATTTTTAAAACATGTACATTAATGAGAATGATTGAGAAGAATAAATCTTTAAAACATTAAAATGATATTTTAGTTAGAGTTCCTAACAAAAAGAGAGAAACATGAATACAAATAACTAAGTTAATAAAAACTTTATAATATCATGAGAATAAAGGGATTCATTATATAATAGGTCAATGTACATTATATACACCATATAAAAGTGAATTGGTGTATAACAACAAATAAGTCTCAATGGAATGTAAATTGAGATTAAATCCCTTATAAAGACCGTATCCTTAGGTTAAGGATAAATCAACGACATAATTACTTGTGAAAAATATAAATACACTAAATATGATTGGATATTTAGTGTAAATTAATTATAGGACATTCACACATATTCTTGTAAAAACAACACCAAAGACCTAGATGTCTAACTCAATGAATGGAAATTGAGTTAAGATTACTTTTATCAAGTTCATATCAACGAATTGAGAAATAATCAATGGAGTTATTATATGTATCAAAATTATATCTACACAAAGAGGAGTGGAAATTACTACATAAATAATAAATAGTGATTCCACACATAGTGTTGGAGTAAAATTATCAATGAAGTATGCATAAATCCCAATGAGTGGAAATTGAAATTTGAAATCCCCTTACCGATTTGGTAACTCACGAAACATACACCCCATTAAAGAAGGATAATACAATGAAGATTTAAATACCCATAAATTAACTTATATTACAACAAGAGTAAAATAATGGGTAGTACATACACCACACAAAAGAAAATAGTGGCTAATATAACTTGAATCTCACGGGAAAAAAAGTGAGATGAACAACCTTTACCACGTTGTAATTGATCAAGTAGTATGAAAAAAAGTTAATAACCAAAAAAAAGATTCATATAACACCATGAATATAAAGAGAATTATGATAATATATATCAAATGTAAGCACACAATACACCAGATTCAATAAATAAGTGGAACAAATGGAAATCTCATGAAATTAAAAGTGAGATAAGAAACCCCTTACCTTGTGTCCAACATGACCCATTCGTTCTTTAATGTACTAAATAAAAAACTAAAGTTAATTTATCTATGCTTCAGAACATTTTTAAAATTTATTATTTATTTTATATCACTTATCAGCACGTTATAAACATTACTTACTCATTTAAGTTAATAATGGTCGTTTTGTTGATATTTGGTACTTGAGTCAAAAGTAAACTTCTTATAATTACATGTTGTCCATGTGGTCAAAAGTACTTTATCTCTAGAATGATATTCATGATTTAGATACTATATATATCTTATATATCCAGTATATATATATATGTATTTATAACAGTACATAACATTTGGAGATAAGAAATGAAATGCATCGTTCATGGAGATGGTGAGCCGTACGTACACACGAATGATCTTTTCAATTCTAGTTCATATTTTAATTGAATGAATAATTAATTATAAATAGGTATATTATAATTCCAGTATAATATCATATATAATTTTAGTAACTCCATCATTTATACATTCCACGTATGGAATAAACGAGTCATATCACTTTTAGGGGGCGGTAGTCTCCACTTCCTCAAATGAAATTATCACATTTACCCATTATGGAAACCATAAAAGAATGATATAAATGAAAATTAAATAAGAATAAAAACAATATAAATATAATATATATCACAGATAAATAATTTTCCATCTTAATGGACGCCATAAGAGGTGGTAGGAGATAATTGAACAATCATCGTTTCGTGAGGCAGTAGTTTGCTGTCCACAAAAATAGTAAGTTATTTTCCCATTATATGATGGTTTGTGTAAGTTTAGATAGAATAATCCACATAACAAAAAACTTTTATATTTAAGATTCTGGTTTTGTTATAAAAAGATTGTAATAAAAAGAGTTTAGGGGGTTGGAGAAGTAAAATAAAAGAAGACAACTTTAGGAATGATGTTACCTTAAAATTGGGTCACTCCCTTTGGTTTGAACCAAAAGGATTTCATAAAGTTCCTTCTGCCTAAGGTAAGGATTCTAAGTGTAATATAGGGATATTTAGAGATTATTTGAGAAGATTTTTGTACGAGTCAAGTGGCTTGAAAGGTGTGAGTAATTGGTTAGAGTTGAAGGATTTTTATAGGGGGGAGGGGCTCTTTAAGAAACATTGAAAATATTTTTTTATATAATGATCTTTGGTTTATAAATTCCCAAAACTCATTAAAGTAAAAGATAAGATGAATATTGTTTGAAATAAAATCATACAATAATAATTGGATAGGTTTTGGATATTGTATTAATTTTTATAATCTTATTTATTTTAATCATTTATTAATGAGGTAAAAAGTGCATCATTATTGTGTCATATATAATTTTATTTATTTGATGTCTAAAAATTATAAAAAAATACCATTATGTTGGAAATATTTTTATATTTCAAAATAATATTTATATTGGAAAAGATAATTTATATAAACCCATGTAAAAATTAATTTACTAAAAGTTTTTTGTTTGTGTCATATTTGCCTTTACCTTTAGTTAATTATAATAAAGTGTCATTATCACTCTCAAGTGGATCCATGAGGTCCCAAAATAGACCCAAGGACGATGATGGTCAGAAATGACTCATCAAACAAGTTTAGGACAAGTGTTAAGTTAACTTTTTATTATTATAATATTCTTTTTACCTTGAATTACCCTATATTTCATTAATCGCGGTAAATAAAAGTCAAAAGTTACTATTCACCAAATATTATTTTCATCTTATTGAACCACATTTTACTAACTAATAACAACCATGAATGATGGATTTTTGAAATTTACTTCACAGAAGTGGTAAAATTTCATTTAAATGAAAAAGCCAATTTTTTAACTACTACTTAGTGGTTTCACTATTCATCAAAAATTAATGTTTTTCAGAAAAATACAAAAAATTCAGCCTAATCTATATTTGATATTCTGAATTCAAAAATGATGTATATTTTACAAAATTATAAATATAAAAGTTGTATTAATTAATATAAAACTAATTCCCGTTGTCAAAACAAAAAACATGTTTTTAAGAAATATTAACTATCAAAAGATTGACACTTGTTTATGTTCAATTTCAAAGTGAAATTACTTCCAATGACAAAAATTGGATTAAATATTAAAAATATAAAATAATTACACTTTAAAACTAATTTAAAAGATAATATAACCATATAAATAAAATATACTAAAAGGCAGTTTTGAATTAAATTACACTATTCCTCACCATTCATAAAAAATGAACATTACTAGAAAAATACCAAAATTTCTTCCAAATTAAATATTGATGTACCGATTCTAAAGATGAATTCTATTTTTTCAAATTTAATATGTAAAAGTGTCAATTATTGGTATTAAAAAGGGTTAGCCATTAAAATGTGGTAAAATTGCATTTTTTTGAAACATGTATTTTTTATATGAAAATTTTAATTTGTTCTTATAATATGTCTAAGAAACACATAATACATAAGTTAAAATTATATGGAGTATAAAAAATTCAAAATCTAGTTAATAATATTCATAACCGTTTTTTGAATAGCTAGTTTGGTAGGTCATCATGCGCTCGAACTCGGTGTTGTGTGTGGTGCAAGCTATTGAATTAATTTAAAGAGATAATGTTCAATGAAATATTGGGGTGTTACAAGACATACCTCAATATCCATGATAAAGAATTAACCAATTATTAGTAACTAAACATAATACAATTTCCACAAATAGTATCCAATGTTATAACTCTATCGAATTCAACTAGAAGATCATATCTACATATTTAAGACAGTGTTTGATTTCCAAATTATAAATAGACCCCTCATGTCTTAAAAAGATCCACTATTGGAACTCTTATAATGTATCACTCTAGGTCTATTCTACTACTGGTCTAATACTTTGATTAACCACATCAGAACATTATATCCTATCCTCTAGATGGATAATATGAGTATGTTATAAAAATGATATATACATATAAGTAAAAGAATACTAAATCCCAAAGATATGGAATGAGTTGATTTTAAAACTAAATCCATCCTTAAAATTATTCACAATCATTTTAACATGCATAATAATAATGTACTAGTACTACATGATTAATTTAAACCACAACATGATAAAATGAAATTTGTAAACCATCCATAAATTTTAATCAGTTGAGAAGTAGTTTCTTGGAAATAAAATGCATCAACTGTCAAGCTCATTTCTGGGTTCCATGGTCTATATAATTTTACTTGATTGGATATACCAATTTTATTCTAACTCAATTAAATCTACATGTTACTACTCCAAAATTCATCCTAAACCTAACTCTAATATTATTCATTTATATGCCAACACTTAAAAAACTTTGTTGACTCATTGACCTAAATTAATTCTTATGGATCATAGTTTGGTTAAATCCTAATACACATAACATTTTACTTGGTGTTTATTTAGTTTGTTCTCATGTAAAGTCCTTTCTTCAAAATTTTAGTCTAAAATGTCATCATCTAATACCTTGATCATTCATAATCTTATTTATTATGGATCATCATAGTGCCGCTTGAACTAGATACCAATGAAATATTCTTTACGAGATACATCTGAAAACTTTTGAATGACAACTAAAATCTCAAATGTAAAGCCCCATCCCCAGTTACCCAGAGTCGGTGCATTATTACGTAATACTGGCATGATCACGAGAAAGATCAAATATTGAAAGACCGATTAGTTTAGTATCCTTGGAAACACTAGATATATTCAAAAATTTTTACATCATAAAAATGAAAACTACAACAACATAGTCTCCATAGACCACACTTTTATCCCCTCATACTATCCATGCAGGTCATTCACAATTTACTTCTTCATACCCTGGGAATAATAAAACATAGAAAAGGGGTGAGCTCAAATGCCCAGTAAGGATAACAATATAGCGGAAACTTTAATAAATAAGAATAAACATTTAAGGTAAAGTATAACTAAAACAAAAGCCTTTTAAACTTGAACTTCAACATAAAATGGCAAAGATAAAATGAAATAATGCCATTTACTTATTCACATGGATATTCTACTAGTCGAATGATCACATGAAATATCAATAACCACTTTCATAATGATGGAATACATAATGCCAGACTATCATAACCACATAGCCAAGGCCTCGTGCCAAGACTACAACTAAGATTTTTCCAAGGCCTTGTGCCAAGACACTAGTTTGTCTCATGAAACCTACCGATGCATAGAGGAGCTATAGTGGGCTCCACCCGTCACTTATTAATTCCAATGCATTCCTTATATTAACAAGTTTAAACATAACATAAACATTCATATTAAAACTAGCATACGAAATGTTAATACTTTAACCACAAACCATGAATGGTATAAAAATAGCACATCCACAGTCAAACATAACTCATTCGACAAAATATGGAAGACTATATTGTATCACATTAACCTTAATAAATAATAATGAAGGATATTGACATAGATGAAAATAATCATCAAAACTATTTGAGAGAAATATCCCCGTTTTTTCTGAAATCATTTAAATGTCACACTACTTGTCAAGAAGCCATTTAAAAATAGATTTTTGAATAAAAGTGTCCCATAAAACTTTGAAACTTCTAAAAGGAGTTTTAATTTTAAAACTTTAATGTCCATATAAATAAATCCTTAATTTTTTTTAAAACATGGACATTAATGAGAAAGATTTAGAAGAATAAATCTTTAAAACATTTCAAAATGGAATTTTAGTTAGAGTTTCTAACCAAAAGAGAGAAACTTGAATACAAATAATTGAGGTAATCAAAACATTTTAATATCATGAGAATAAAGGGATTCATGATATACTATGTAAATGTACATTATATACACCACATAAAAGTGATTTGGTGTATAACAACAAAGAAGTCTCAATGGAATGTAAATTGAGATGAAATATCTCATAAAGGTCGTATCCTTAGGTTAAGGATAAATCAACGACATAATTATGTGTGATAAATATAAATACACTAAATATTATTGGATATTCAGTGTAAAACAATCAAAGGACATTCACACATATTCTTGTAAAAACAACACCAATGAATTGGATATTTATCTCAACAAATCGAGATTGAGTAAAAATTACTCTTATCAAGTTCATACCGATGACTTGAGAATTTATCAATGGAGTGATTATGTGTATAAAAAGTATATCCATAGAAAGGGGAGTGGAAATTATGACATAATAAAATGAATAGTGATTCCACACATAATCTTGGAGTAAAATAATCAATGAAAGATGCGTAAAGCCAAATGAGTGGAAATTGAAATTTCAAATTCCCTTATCGATTAGGTAACTTACGAAACATATACCCATGAAAGAAGGATCATAAAATGATGATGTAAATACCCATAAATTAATGTATATTACACAATTAATACAATTATGGGCAGTACACATACACCACATGCAATAAATAAGTGGTGAACAATGGAATTCTCAGGAAATTAAGAGTGAGATAAGAAACCCCTTACTTTGTACTTTTTCCTTGGCCCACGGTAGGTTAACCTCCTGTATAATGGTGAAATAATTTTTATTTAATTATAAAAGAATAATATGAGATAATATGATATCATATATTATCTTTTAACATTTATTTGTTAATAATATCTTAGAATTATCGTCATTTTGGGTGTTAACGGGTTCATTTTACTTTATATTATTTGTTATGTGAGCCATATTTTTTATAAATGGGATGTATATTATTCATATCCAGAATGATATCAAGTCCTTAAACATTATTTTTAATCATCAAAGGAGAATTATACTTGAATGGATACGATGGAGAATGAATCTCATCACGTTCGTGGAGACGGTAGTCCGTACATACGCACAAGCGACAATATCATTCTTTTGATGTTAAAATAATATATAATTGGATGGTATATCATATATAAAGAATAATTATCATGTTATATTTATTATTTACATGAATTACACATCATTATTATACCCATCCAAATAATAAGTTATTGAATAACTATTACACCACGACGTGGAGACGGTAAGCCGTACGTACGCACGTATGGGGACATGTCATTCAAAGGATGGATAGAATACTGAATATGGTATTAATATATTTATAATAACATCACAGTATATATAAGATACTGGAGTTATTATTTTAGAATAGAAATAACAAAGAAAGAATAAGTGGAAGAAGAAAATAACTTGAAAAAGGGTGGTGAAATCATTACCTCTTCTTTAGGTTCTTCCTATTGATTTGATCAAAAGGGCTCCTTGGGTTGGCTTTATGACTAAAGTAAGGCCTCTAGGATGAAGTGAGGGAAGTTGAGAGAGTATTTGGTCTGGGGTTGGCCGAACCAAAAGGCTTTGATGGTGTGAATTAATGAGAATGGGGAGTGCCCTTTTATAAGAGGGGTGAGGGACACCTTTGGAAAAGCTAGAAATATTATTTTATAATAAATTCATATTAGGTTTATAATGGCTCTAAAGTGTATTATTTAAACTTTAAGGTGGGTATGGGTCGAAAAACACTCAAAAAATAGAATTTAGACAGGTTTCAGTTATTATATTAACGTTATCTTTTAGTTTTAACTCTCAGTTAATTAGTTTGACACTTACCATGCCACTTTGTATTTTTATATAATATAGTTAATAAACTTACTATATACATCCAAGAGACCCCAAAGTGGTCCATTAATGATTCAACTATCATGATATAAGTCTCTTGGCTGAACTTTATATTTTTAAAACTTTAATATCAATTAATAATATAATATTTGTTTTGAAAACTCTTTTATGTCAATTTGGACACTATTCAATAATTGATTTTTTTAAAAAATCATAACAGAATTATTACTTCCAAAAAAGTTAATTAAATCAATCCTAAAATGTCATATTATCCTATAAAATTAGTGTAATTCATAAAAAGTTTCAAATTATATTTATTTTGGTATTTATAATATCAATTATTTTAATTATTCACTATTATGGTAATTACTGCATCATCATTGTGTCATAAATAAATTAAATTATATAATGTATAAAAATTACAAATAAAATATAATTATGTAGGAAATCGTTTTATATTTCTAATGAATATTTATAGTCTAGAATCCAACATATATAAACCTTTGTAAAATTTTTTTTTCTAAAAGATATATGCTTATGTCATTTTTGTAATTACTTTAACTTAATTAATATAAAGTGTCATTATCACTTACAAGTGGATCCATGGGGTTACAAAATAGACCCAAAGATGCCCATGGTCGGCCATGTATCAACCAATATGGTTAAGATACATTTTAGGGTAATTTAATATTATTATAATATTATTTATTTACCCTTATTTACTGGATTTACCCTTTAACCATGATAAATAAAATATTTACCGAAGTAGTTATTCAAAATGTCTGGAAATAAAAGTTTCCTATTTACACAATTTGTACATCCTGATTCCAAATATAGAATGCATTTTTTCCAAATTCAATACATAGAAGTGGCAGAAATTAATTTAAAATTAATTCCCGTTGTTAAAACAAAAAGCGTGTTTTTAAGAAATAATAACTATCAAAAGATTGACTGTTGTTTATGTTCGGTTTAAATGTGAAATTATGTTCAATGACCCACATTGTATTACATGGTAAAAATATATTCTAAATATAATTTAAAACCACTCAAATTCATAATTTATCACTATTAATTATTTTGATTAAAAAAGTTATTTTTAATTAAAATTTAGTAATTTTCACTATTCATTAAAATATAAAAGTTATCCAAAAAGTACCAAAATTTAACCCTAGGATAATTTCGTTATTACAAATCCAAAAATGAAGTCTATTTTACCAAATTCAAAACATAAAAGTTACATTTGTTAATTTAAAATTGATTCCCGCTTTCGAAACCAAAAGGCGTATTTTTAAGAAATAATAACTATCAAAAGTTTGACACTTGTTTATGTCCAATTTCAAGGTAAAATTACTTAAAATGACCATAATTGGATTAAATAGTAAAAATATAATCTATTTATACTTCCAAACCATTAAAATGTATAATTTAACAATATAAATTATTTTGATTAAAAAAGTCATTTTCAGTTAAAATATAGTATTTTTCACTATTCACACAAATATGAAAGTTATCAGAAAAACACAAAAACATTATTGAAAATAAATTCTTATGTCCCGATTATAAAGAAGAAGTTCATTTTGTCAAATTGAATTTATAAAAGTTTCAAATATTGGATTTAGAAAGGCTTCACCCTTAAAAGGCGGTAAAATTTCATTTTTTGAAAAAATACATCTTTTATCTGAAAAAATGAATTTGTTCATCAATCATGTCTTAGAAACTCATAATATGGATTAAAATTATAATGATAATATAAAATTTAAAATTCAGTTAATAATATTCATAACCTCTTTTGAACGGCTAGTTTGGTAAGTCGTGGGGCGCTTGAAATCAGTGTTACGGACAACACATGCTATTGTATTATTCAAAGAGAAATGTATCATGGAAGCCTGGTGTGTTACATTCACCCCTCCTTCAATAAATTGCATCCTAGAAATTTTAAATATTGGGCCTGAGAATATAATGAATAGTCCCATATCGGAGAAAGAGTCAATAAAACTATCACTTTAAAAGAAAGAAATAGAGGTATAAAGGTCACCCAAGATAACCCATACTAGGATTCCAGGTATGAAAACTTGGATATGGATGATAAAATAAGTGTCATGTTCTGATGGAGAGGGATATAAATCATGATCAGGAGAAATTTAACAATAAGAAAACCACAAACTTGTGTTCGGACAAACGATCATTAGTATCCTTGTAGGAAAAGTAAACAGACATCATTTTTTTTTGTTTTAAGTTACATTAAATAAGGATGAGGAATTAATTTATGATATTAACTAAGAATATAAATATATATACTTACTTTTTAAGTAGAGTATCATTATTTAATAAATTTCCACCACTAACTCATTTTTTTTAAAAGATGAGTATTCAAGAAGACTTGGTCACACTGGAAGATCTAGAATAAACTTATATAGAATCACATGATCCATGCATGATAAACAATATATATACATTGTATTTAGAGATTAATCAAAACAAAAATGGTTAGGACAAGATCTAATGATCCCACAAAAGTATATTCCTTGAGAGAAATAAACACTAATCTTAATTTTTAAAATTAAACCAACAATACCCAAAAGTTAAATAACTACCATTCAATAATCAATTATCTTAAAATCCATCAATATAATCCAAACTAATATTGAAACCCAAAACATAGAAGAATTTGGTTATGTAGTCTCCCATGTTAAATTGTATCTCCAAATGACATCAATATAATCCATTGAGACACTTTCCTGAGTGTCTCCTACCACATTTCTTGCATGATGGAAATTTAGGGTTCTTTTCTCCATGGTCTCCATTGCTGGAGCTCTTATCATTCATCACTTTTCTCTTCCTTGTTGAGTCCGGGAGTTTGTTAATATATATGTTGTTGATCATATTTTTGGAAAACTGATTTGGCATAAAGAACATATCTTTTACGCCTATCAACATTCCATTTTGTTGCTCATTGCCACCATCGTTCCCACCTTGTACATCATTCTCAAAGTCACTATGACTTCCTTGGAATCCAGCCATTGACTAAAACCAGAAATCATTGTGTGAGTAACAGTAGTCATAAAATCATTTAGAGATTAACATGTCACCATATTATCAATTCGAAACATATTAGGATTAACCAAGGTCATTTACTCTCATCTTATATATATAATACTTCAAATTGGTTTGAAATGAAAATGTAAATTATCCTAAGCATATCCCCCAGGAGTGTCATAACCAAGAGTGCAGCATGGCCCGTTGTCGTGCACCAGTTCCCGTTTGAGTCTAGCTCAAAGCGGTGTTTTCAGGTTTTACCCCTAGGTACATCTGTGCCAGAGCCGCCTCTACCTGCTCGTATCCAGATAGGGATGTATTGCTCGGAAAACTCAAAAAATCTCTACAATACCAAAATTCTCGGAAGTTATTATATACTAATACTCAAAGTTCATCTTAGGTCTACGTGCTCTAATCAGTGTTTATCTAAATCTTACTTTCAAGGTTTATACTAAACTTCCTCTGATACCAAATGTAACGCCCCGACCCCAGTTACCCAGAGTCAGTGCATTATTACATAATATTGGAATGATCATGAGAAAGATCAAATCTCGAAAGACTAATTAGTTTAGTAGCCTTGGAAACACTAGATATATTCATAATGTTTTACATCATAAAAATGAAAACTACAGCAACCTAGTCTCTATAGAACACACTCTTATCCCCTCATACTATCCCTGCAGGTCATTCATAATTTACTTCTTCATACCCTGGGAAAAATAAAACATAGAAAAGGGGTGAGCTCAAATGCCCAGTAAGGATAACAATATAGCAGAAACTTTAATAAATAAGAACAAAACATTTAAGGCAATATATAACTAAAACAAAAGCCTTTTAAACTTGAACTTCAACATAAAATGGTAAAGATAAAATGAAATAATGCCATTTACTTATTCACATGGATATTCTACTAGTCGAATGATCACATTCAATATCAATAACCTCTTTCATAATGATGAAATGCATAATTCCAGACTATCATAACCACATAGCCAAGGCCTCGTTCCAAGACTACAAATAAGATTTTTCCAAGGCCTTGTGCCAAGACACTAGTTTGTCTCATGAGACCTACCGATGCATCGAGGAGCTATAGCGGGCTCCACCGGTCACTTATTAAGTCCAATTCATTCCTCATATGAACATGTTTAAACATAACATATACATTCGTATTAAAACTAGCATACAAAATGTCAATACATTAACCACAAACCATGAATGGTATAAAAATAGCACATCCACAGTCAAACATAACTCATTCGATACAATATGGAAGACTGTATTGTATCACATTAACCTCAATAAAGAATAATGAAGGATATTGACATAGATGAAAATAATCATCAAAACTATTTGAGAGAAATATCCCCCTTTTTCTTGAAATCATTTAAAAGTCACACTATTTGTCAAAAAGCCATTTAAAAATAGATTTTTGAATAAAAGTGTCCCATACCACTTTGAAACTTCTAAAAGGAGTTTTAATTTTAAAACATTAATGTCTATATAAATAAATCCTTAAAACAATTTTTAAAACATGGACATTAATGAGAAATATTTAGAAGAATAATTCTTTAAAACATTTAAAAATAGTATTTTAGTTAGAGTTTCTAAACAAAAGAGAGACACTTGAATACAAATAATTGAGGCAATCAAAACATTGTAATATCATGAGAATAAAGGGATTCATGATATACTATGTCAAAGTACATTATATACACCACATAAAAGTGATTTGGTGTATAACAACAAAGAAGTCTCAATGGAATGTAAATTGAGATGAAATCTCTCATAAAGGTCGTATCCTTAGGTTAAGGATAAATAAACGACGTAATTATGTGTGAAAAATATAAATACAATAAATATGATTGGATATTCAGTGTAAAACAATCAAAGGACATTCACACATATTCTTGTAAAAACAACACTAATGAATTGGATGTTTATCTCAACAAATCGAGACTGAGTAAAAATTACTCTTATCAGGTTCATACCGATGACTTGAGAATTTATCAATGGAGTGATTATGTGTATAAAAAGTATATACACATAAAGGGGAGTGGAAATTATGACATAATAAAATGAATAGTGATTCCACACATAATCTTGGAGTAAAATAATCAATGAAAGATGCGTAAAGCCAAATGAGTGGAAATTGAAATTTCAAATTCCCTTACCGATTAGGTAACTTACGAAACATACACCCATGAAAGATGGATCATTAAATGATGATTTAAATACCCATAAAATGAATTATATTACACAATGAATACAATTATGGGCAGTACACATAGACCACATGCAATAAATAAGTGGCGAACAATGGAATTCTCACGAAATTAAGAGTGAGATGAGACACCCCTTACATTGTAATTTTTCCTTGCCCGAAGGTAGGTTAACCTCCTGTATAATGATGAAATAATTGTTATTGAATTATAAAATAATCATATGAGTTAATATGATATCATATATGATCTTTTAACATTGATTTGTTAATTATATCTTAGAATTATCGTCATTTCGGGTGTTAAAGGGTTCATTTTACTTTATATTCTTTTTTATGTGAGCCATATTTGTTATTAATGGGATGTATATTATTCATATAAAGAATTATATTAAGTCCTTAAACATTATTTTTAATCATCAAATGAGAATTATACTTGAATGGATACGATGGAGAATGAATCTCATCGTGTTCGTGGAGACGGCAGTCCGTACGTACGCACAAGCGACAATATCATTCTTTTGATGTTAAAATAATATATAATTGGATGGTATATCATATAGACAGAATAATTATCTTTTTATATTTATTATTTACATGAATTACACATCATTATTATACCCATCCAAATAATAAGTTATTGAATAACTATTACACCACGACGTGGAGACGGTAAGCCGTACGTACGCACGTATGGTGACATGTCATTCAAAGGATGGATATAATACTGAATATGGTTTTAATATATTTATAATAAAATCACAGTATATAGAAGATATTGGATTTATTATTTTATAATAGAAATAACAAAGAAAGAAGAAGTGGAAGAAGAAAGTAACTTGAAAAAGGGTGGTGAAATCATTACCTCTTCTTCGGGTTCTTCATTTTGATTTGATCAAAAGGGCTCCTTAGGTTGGCTTTATGACTAATGTAAGGCCTCTAGGATGAAGTGACGGAAGTTGAGAGAGTATTTTTTCAGGGTTTGGCTGAACCAAATGGCTTTGAAGGTGTGAATTAATGAGAAGGGGGAGTGCCCTTTTATAAGAGGGGTGAAGGGTATCTTTGGAAAAGTTAGAAATATTATTTTATAATAAATTCATATTCGGTTTATAATGGCTCAAAAGTGTATTATTTAAATTTAATGGTGGGGATGGGTCTGAAACCACTAAAACAATATAATTTAGGCAGCTTTGGGTTATTATATTAACCTTATCTTTTAGTTTTAACTCTTAGCTAATTAGTTTGACACTTACCATGCCACTTTGTATTTTTATATTATATAGTTAATAAACTTACAATATATATCCAAGAGACCCCCAAGTGGTCCATTAATGATACAAATATTATGATATAAGTCTCTTGGCCTATATTTATATTTTTAGGAATTTAATATCTATTAATAATATAATATTTGTTTTAAAAACTCATTTATGTCAATTTTGACACTATTCAATAATTTATTTTTTTTAAAATCATAACAGAATGAGTACTTCGAAAAAAGTTAATTAAATTAATCCTAACATGTCATATTATCCTAGAAAACTAGTGTAATTCATAAAAAGTTTCAAATTTTATTTATTTTGGTATTTATAATATCAATTATTTTAATTATTCACTATTATAATAATTACTGCATCATCATAATGTGATAAATAAATTAAATTATTTAATGTCTAAAAATTATAAATAAAATATCATTATGAAGGAAATTTTTTTATATTTATAATTAATATTTATAGTCTAAAAGATAACATATATAACACTATGTAAAAATTGTTTTGCTAAAAGATATATGCTTATGTCATTTTTGTAATTACTTTAACTTAATTAATATAAAGTGTCATTATCATTTACAAGTGGATCCATGGGGTCCCAAAAATCGACCCAAAGATGCCCGTGGTCTGACATGTATAAACCAATAGGGTTAAGACACGTTTTAGGGTAATTTAGTATTATTATTATATTATTTATTTACCCTTATTTACCGGATTTATCCTTTAACCATAGTAAATAAAATATTTACCGAAGTAATTATTCAAAATTTCTAGAAATAAAAGTTACCTATTTACACAATTTGGAAATCTTGATTCCAAATATGGAATCCGTTTTTCCAAATTCAATAAACATAAGTGGCAGAAATTAATTTAAAATTAATTCCCGTTGTTAAAACAAAGTGTGTTTTTAAGAAATAATAACTATCAGAAAATTGACAGTTGTTTATGTTCGATTTAAATGTGAAATTATGTTCAGTGACCCACATTGTATTACATGGTAAAAATATATTCTAAATATAATTTGAAACCACTCAAATTCATAATTTATCAGTATTAATTATTTCCATTAAAAAAGTTGTTTTTAATTAAAATTTAGTAATTTTTACTATTCATCAAAATATAAGTTATCCGAAAAGTACCAAAATTTCACCCTAGGATAATTTCGTTATTCTGAATCCAAAAATAACGTCTATTTAACATATTAAAAACATAAAAGGTGCATTTATTAATTTAAAATTGATTCCTGCTTTCGAAACCAAAAGGCGTATTTTTAAGAAATAATAACTATCAAAAGTTTGACACTTGCTTATGTCTAATTTCAAGGTGAAATTACTTAAAATTACCATAATTGGATTAAATAGAAAAAATATAATCTATTTATACTTCCAAACCATTAAAATTTATAATTTAACAATAGAAATTATTTTAATTAAAAAAGTCATTTTCAGTTAAAATATAGTATGTTTCACTATTCACACAAATATGAAAGTTATCAGAAAAACACCACAACATTATTGAAAATAAATTCTTATGTCCCGATTCTAAAGAAGAAGTTCATTTTATCAAATTGAATTTATAAAAGTTTCAAATATTAGATTTAAAAAGGCTTCTCCATTAAAAGGCGGTAAAATTTCATTTTTCAAAAAATACTTCTTTTATCTAAAAAAATGAATTTGTTCATCAATAATGTCTTAGAAACTCATAATATGGATTAAAATTAAAATTATAATATAAAATTTAAAATTCAGTTAATAATATTCATAACCTCTTTTGAACGGCTAGTTTGGTAAGTCGTGGGGCGCTTGAAATCAGTGTTGCGTACAACACACGCTATTGTATTATTCAAAGAGAAATGTACCGTTGAAGCCTGGGGTGTTACATCAATGATACCAAAAAATATTTGACAAATGATTCTTATAAATATAGGATTGGGACTCAAGGAAAAAGTGTTTTTGTCCGGATATTAGATTGTTTATAATTAAGAGGAATTTTTCTTTTGTTTTTGAATTTTTTTCAAAGTACATTTAGTGTTTCCATTACTGAGAGGTTTCATTATAAAATCTTATGCTACATATATTTTCATTTAATATGACATTGTTTAAGGACTATCTAGTTTTTATCTTTTCTATCGAATATGTTTCACAAAAAAACATGGCACTCCCAGGTAAGAGATTGATCCTCCCACTACATTAGTTCAACAGAAAAGAGTTTGGGGTAAAGGGTGTACTAGGATTTCTATTATTTATTTTTAATTTATATAAAACAATCTTATTTTCTTTTATATTCATCATTTTCTTGATTTTTGAATGATTATGGATTAATTGGTTCCATTCACAAGTGTAAGAATGAGGATCTTCTTGAAAGACTGTAGATTGTTCCTAATGGTATGTAATAATTTATTTTTTCTATCATTTATTTATAAATTAAAAATTCATTCAAATATATTCCTTTCACTTTTTATTTATTTTTAGTTATGGATGTTTTAGTGATTCTATTTTAAAAAATTACATGAAAATATGAGTTTATATGTTAATTTTATTTAATTTTTTCAGTATACAGGGTAATATTATTAATAAATTTATACCATACAAATATAGATGTTCTAGAATAAACTCCATGATAACGGTGATTTTTTGGACTCTAGTGATCTTAATCATAATGACAAAATTTATGCTTTAAACACTGATTATTATATAGTGCTTCATCTTTATTAGAATTATTTTAACATTCTCAATAGTGATAGTGAAGTGACCATCATTGAAGATAATGAGTGTTGAGATGGGTCAAATGAGAGCCTATGCATAGAAATACCAAATCAAAATAAATCTCCTAAATCTCATCCCAAATAATACCCCATAATGTCATTATTATTTATCAAATACCTAGTTTTTATCATCTCTCATCACAATATTCACTTATCAACAATATGTATAAAATATAGTCATAGAATACATAAAATAGCATAAAAAATTACACTTTGGAATATAATTCAGTAAAGAACATATAACAAAGGATATCCATTAAATTTACAAAATGAAATAGTTCATAAATATGTAATCAAGACAAAGTAAATAAATATACAATTTATAACGTTTCCCATTCATTTTAAACATAGTTATAGAGTTCAAAATCTATCATTGAAGGGTTTAAAATAACCACATGGGGATTCCATATCTATGAAGTAGTCAGTAAAAACATGTGATACCTAAAAAAATGTTCATCAAACATGAGAATAAATAATGATATAGAAGATAGACAAATCCCTAAATAGTCAGATAATGATATAATTATATGTCTAAAAATTAATGAAAATAACATTGGTCATAGGATTAGACTTTAATTTTTCAATTTAAATAATCATAGAATGATTACATAGAAACATTTATTGAATAAATGATTTAAAATATTAAAACAATGAATGCATTGATAATGGAATTGTTATATGACTTTTCTAGTGGTGGTTTAGATCTTATGATGTAATCCATTTTGTCAATATATTTTCAATTCCTTTTGTTTTGGTTTTCTAGGTAAGAATTCTATATTGTTACTAATAAAACCATTGAGTGCTTCTAGTAGGGTGGGATTTAAATGAAGTAGGATGGATTATACATTGCATTCTTGGTATGGATTTATGTATTTGAATTCTATTTATATTTTATTGTTGTGATATATTTTTGTTGGAGTTTTAGTACTCTTTGGATTCAGTTTATATTCTCATTTACTAGTTGTAGGTTATATATTCTTATTTGAGTTCTAAGAGTGCTTTAATTCTATTTATATTCTTATTTAAGTGAATTAGGTGATATATTCTGGTTTTATTTTTATTTATATTCATGTTTAAGTGCATCAAATAATATATTATTGTATAAATTCTTGTGATAAATTCTTCTTTGAGTGGATGATGGTAGGGTAGTAATTTTATTAAAGCATGGTAGATTTTGAGTTCTTTTTGAGTGACTTCTATGATAATATTAGTTTAATTATAGTAAAAAGAATTCAGTTTTATTCAAGGCGTTTTCATCTAATCAATATATGCACCAACACACACCTGAACTATTGTAATTGTAGAAATATTTTTTTTTCAGGGGGTATAGCCACAATTTTTAACCTTGACTTTATATTGGGGTTGGACAAACAAACATCCATAGTTTTGAACCATGGAGACAATGATGTTTCTATAGTTTGAAACCATGGATACTTCACTATTTTCATGGTTTCAAATTGTGGAAATAAGAGTCATTGACAAAAAGTTACTTTTTTTTATTTCCAAACACGTTTAAGAGAAACCATGGAAATAGGCCTATATCAATGGGTTGAACTGTGGAAATAAGACTATTTCCAATGTTATCGACTATGGTTTTATTCATGTCTATATTTCTATACTAATAGGTACCATGACCATCCAAACTGTGGAAATATCCTATATCCACAGTTTTATGGTATATAGCCATGACTATAATCTTGGTATATATGTAACATTTCTAGTAGTGTATAGTGGTGTATAAATTTGTGGTCGGGTATAGGTACCTTTAGCTAAGGCCTCTCATGTGTGTGATATTCCTTCTCGGTGATAATAATCAACCCCTTTCCTATTGAAGGAAGGTTTGGGGTGTCAAAATTATCTTACTACCAGCCAGGTGCACCCCGATGGGCCGAGTCGTGACATTAAGAATTTAGCATGTGTTGTAAAATGTAAAAAAATATCAAAGTATGAAGGGAATTATATATTAATTAATGCTTCCATTAATTATTATAGGATCCACCTAGAATGCATGTCACATATTATGGGAGATTTTTAGAATATGTGCCACATGGAAGAATATTTAATTACTAATGAAATGACTATAGATATTCATAGTTTGAGCATGTCTGATATGCATTTTGTTTTAAAATTAGTTTTTTTTTAAACTATTTAAAAGTATTTTTAAAAATTGTTTAAAATAAAAATTTAAAACTATTATAAAGAAATTTAAATTGTGTTTAAAAGGAGTTTAAAATGTATTTAAATGTAGTTTTAAAAATAGTATATTTTTTTTTAAAAAATGTTTAAAAAGACTTATAAATGTTACTAAGTAGTTTATAATTTGTTTAAAATAATTTTTAAAACTATTTAAAATAATTTCATAAGGAATTTTTTTATCACATATAAAAAGATTTTAAAAAAACTTTAACAAAAGTACTTTAATCACTTCAAAATGGTTTAATTTTTTTAAAGTTTAATTTTATGTTGTGGTCATTTTATGTATATTTATCTCAAAAAATGTGCAACCCCCTAAAAATTTATTAATGTGAAATCTATTTTGAAATCTATTCGAACATAATTAAATAAAAGTGTCCATGAAAAATACATGTTTCCTCTCATGGTCTGGAATTGTCATTCACCCCAATGTGTGGGGATACTTTGTAACATTATTTTTCCTTTTATATCATTTTGATGATCCCTATGAAATAATATTTAATAATAAAAAAATTTATTAATACAACTTGTCATCAATCTCAATAAAGAAACCTCAAATCTAAATAGCACCTTAAATTCATCATTCCTCCAACGAGTAATCATTTCCTAGTACATTGTTGAAGGATATACATTTAGGATATTTATATCCTCTAAATTTATTCCAACTCATGCGATCCAACCATTTTATAACTCATGTTTATATAATTTTCTTTTTTACCTAATTCCTCTTAATGTGCTACCCTCACAACATCACCTTTAGAAAATTTATAACGTTGTTGCTATCAAAATTTTAATTTATATTAATACAATAATAATAAAAGACTAAATGAAATGAATTTTATAACTCATATTTATGCCAAATAATTATTCTTTATTTCATTTTCAAAGTGTCTTCAGGTGACTGGTGTAACAAACTAGGTAAAAATAGAATAATTTGATTTTATATTAATTAGTACTCTTGAATTAAATAGTTAAATTCATTTTAATAAGTAATTCATACAATAAATAATGTTATTAAACCAATTTATTAAACGATAATTTATTTAAAACATTAATTTTTAAATTATAAAATTTTAATTTGAAAAAAATTATATTTTTGAATTCATAGTCTTGAAATTACCTTTGTATAAAATTTTGAGAATTTTCTGAAAAAGTATAATTTTTAATGAATAGTGAAAATACTACATTTTTGTTAAGTCCTAATTTTATTTTTAAATTATTTATTACATTATATTAACATTTTAATTGTTTTATGGTATAATTCAACATAGTTTTTATTATTTAATCCAACTTAATTACTTAAAATAAATTTCACATTGAAATTGGATATAAAAAATTTATGAACTTTTTGGACATTTTTAATTTTAAATCCCTTTTCTCGATCTATCAATGGGATAAATTTTAAATTAATTTTATCTAATTATGTTAATTGAATTTTGAAATTTGGACATACAGGGTTGCAATTTACATGAAATTTATTTTCTAATAGAAACAACTTAATTTTTAGTGAATAATAACTTTAGTATTTTTTACCACGGATAACGGTAAATCAGGTAATTATGGGTACAAATAATATTATAATTATTATAAAATTACCCTAATAATTTTTCAAATCTCATTGGATTAGTGTATTTCAACTAAAGGAATCCATGGGTCTATTTTTTGAAAATATTGAGCAAGTTGGATGTCTTTAATCCAATTATAATATTTTATTCAATGAAAATCCAATTAAACAAATTAAAGAAGTTTTCATATAATGGAAATAAGTAAATATATAAAATCAAAAAATATAAATTATTATGTAGAAACTAATAAATTTATTTTTAGGATAGGAATTTATTTTTATTTTCTATATATTAAATAATTATCATTAATTTTTCTGTAATGCAGATGAAATCCTTGTGCAAGAAAAAGAAAAACAATTGTTTTAATTAAATTTATAATAAAACTTAACTAATCTATAAACTATATAAATTTACTGTAATATGTATTTTTCATCCAATATATCTATTTGACTGAAATTGAAGACATTTTGGACCCTTATATAATGCATTACTCTCTTTATATAATTTTATTAAAAAGAAAGAGAACTTGTTTAAACTATACTTTTCAGTTAGTATAATATTTTAATATGATATTTTTCATAAATTGTTTTCAAAAAAATTGATTATTTATAAGTATAATAGAATTATATCTCTCATATTTTTTAATTTTTTTTGTAATAAAAAATTACATTAATGGCTTGAACAATTATGATGTAGTAATAATTTGATTAATTAATAAATCAATTTAAAGATATTAAAAATAATAAAATAAATATTATATTATATTTTGAAGCTCATTCATGAATTCCAATGATTAATATGGTATGTGTAGGATATAATAAGAAATTTGATTTGAATTTGAAATATTGTTTTGATGTTTTTAAATTCAAAAGTTATATCTGCTTGAATGGCCCGATGGAGGTCATTTATTTTTTATTTTTTGAAAACCCCCTTA
Source organism: Viscum album (assembly GCA_963277665.1). Taxonomy (NCBI): domain Eukaryota; kingdom Viridiplantae; phylum Streptophyta; class Magnoliopsida; order Santalales; family Viscaceae; genus Viscum; species Viscum album. The sequence goes on along the minus strand of OY728141.1, from coordinate 829,627,836 downwards.
TAAGGGTTGAAAGGGAATACTAAAATTTCATTGAATATAGGATTGGAGACAATACAGGACCCGTAGGTCTTAGTGAAATCATACAGACTATGACTACTTGAAACTACTCCTCCCCAACATCTGTATCCTGATCAACTCTCCACCTTTGCATGGCTGTTCGGCTAGCTGTCATGTTTAGAGATGGACATACCAGGTACATATGAAAATTCCATACTCTATCATTATTCAAAATCCATTTATCCTTTCTCTCATGAATGTGCCCTTCTCTATCCTCCTCTGGATCTCATTCCTTGTAGATTCAGTTTGGGCATCTGCACATCATTTAGGCCGAAGGACTTGAGGTCACCCAAAGGCCTTAAAGGTGACCGAAGGATTTATTTACCTAAAGTATTGTGTTACCCAAAGGACTTAAGGACTCGATGCCAAAACCTGTGGCCCAAGGTGAATAGTTTTGGCTACTATAGTATTGAACAATACCTACTACAGTAACTTCTACAGTGCCTCCTACAGTAATGCTACAATATCGGGAATTATGCCTCTACATGGTTTTGAACCTGAGTATCATGGATTCACTTATAGATACCTCACCAACTGATATTAGGATCATGTGCTTCAATATTTATGAATATTTTTTAATTTGAAAAAATAATTTTTCATGAATATAAAATTTAATTTAAATATTCAAAAATCACAAAATTTTTAAACAATGATAAAAATGAAATTATATGGTCTTTAATTTTATATCCTATAATTTTTATACCTTTTTAAATTTATCAACCCTATATTAAATATCATATAATTTAATATTTTAGGTCATTCAAAAATCACCCCTGACCTCAATTATAAAAAGGTACTCCCTCCTTCACATATTTTCATCAGATTAAAAAATTCTGTTTGAATAAACTCCAAAAAATTCCCATCTCTTCATGCCTTACCATATTCTTGAGATTTTTTCTTAACAAAAATACCTCCTCCAAGAGCCTTGAAGTGATTCTCAAGGAGAATTTTTCAAGAGGTAAATTACATTTTTCCACTTTTAAATTCATTCTCAGTTATACCTTATCCCCACTTATTATCTAAAGTTTCATGATAACTTCAGTATCACATATATGATAGAGTGTTTTTTTGTTTATGGTATATGCATCATAAAATATCTCACTTTCTCATTTTATTCTTAAATAACAAAATCACTGTCTATGGTTTGTCAATTCACCATCTTCGTGGATGATGATTTTTCATTTCCCTTTTATCAAAATCATGGAAAGAAAAAATTATCATGTAGTTGTTTATAATGAACTACATATATATATATTATCACTTATATATTATTATTTCACTTTTAAAAGGAATGATATAAATAATATGACGTTGGAAACCATGAAAAGAACACACCAGAAACAACAAAAACAACCTAATATTGTTAATAAATGGGTTGAAATTTTTTTTAGAAGATAATGTAAGGTAATATAAAAATTATTTTAGTTCTATAGTATATTAATAACACTACTCTAACTAATTAACCGTATTTTTGAACACATTTATTGAAATTTGAACCTGATGTAAGGGACTTTCCTTTTAAAATTCTTTTAAATTATTTTTTTATGAAATTCAAAATGATATTTTTTATGTGTCATTAGTGGTTTATTATTATTAAATGATTATTTATTACTTTAATTTTTCCATTATATTATTTTACAGTGATTTTTTAATAATCTGATTAAATTTTTATATGCATGTTTTTTATATTTTAAAAGAGATTTGTTTTAGGAAAAGGGTATTTATAAAATCTATGTGTGTTTTTATGAAGGGATTAAATGATTTATCAAGTGTTTTATTCATGATAAGTCCCATGTAAATTGTATATATTGGGTTTATACCATTATATCTCAAGATATGGTGGGTTGATTACCATTGTAGGTTAAGATATTTTGGGTTGAGCCCATTATAGCTCAATATATGACGAGTGAGCCCCATTGTAGCTCTCCAATGTTTGGGTACTTCAAAGATATAAGTTGAAAAAATAGTTATTCAATGTGTAAGGGTTAATGTAAGAATTATATGGTAAATTTTTCCCAAGTAAACTACATGATTTTTCAATTCATGCTAATGAGTCTATATAAAATTGGTTTTATTGGTTTTTATGTTATCACTTGAAAAATGATTTCATTCTTTACATTACTTAATAATATTTTTGTGATCATACCATGTTTTTAAATTTTTTATAGGGAATAAGTATGTGTAAGAAAAAGAAATATGTCATGGTGGTTGTTATGAATAATTTTAGGAAAAACAATCAATATTTTATTTTAAAAATATATATTTTGCAAAGAAATGGATAGTGAGTAGAAGTGTCTACTTTGTAATTTTAGAGTTGTTAATTTATAGTTATGGCCTAATTATATAAAACTATAAAACTAAAAAGATCTTAAATGCGAAATAAATTATCCTTTGACTATAACTAATGATTATGTAATTTTAAAGGTTGTGTCTTTATTGTTGGTATCAAAGGATGGTTTAGATAAATGTAGGGGTTAGGATAATGTTAATAGAATACCATAATTGATTCACACCCTATGATTATACTGAAATTATTTATCCTATAAATATTACCATGTTGATTCGTCTAACAAATGTCTATTAAAAATAGTAATTCACTAGGTTAAGGTTTTGTGGATAAACCACATGGTTGAAGAAGCAACATGGGAATCTGAATATACTACGAGGGAACATTATACTCAATTGTTTAATACATAAATAAAAATTATAAGGATGAAATTTGAAGAAGGTGTGGAGAATGTAAAAACTCAAGTAAAAATAGAATAACTTTTTGTTTATATTTATTAGTATTCTTGAATTAAATAGTTAAATTAATTTCATTAAGAAATTCTTCAAATAAATAATGTTATTATACATGTTTATTATATAGATATTAATTTAAAAATATAATTTTATAATTATGGAATTTTAATTTGAAAAAACTAGTCACCTTTTTTAATTCATCATGTGGAAATTATCTTTTTTTGATTTTTTTAGAATTTTATAAAAAAGTTAAATTTTTAATAAATAATGGAAAATGTTGCATTTTAGTTCAAAGCTGCTTTCTCAAAAAATATTTATATCATTAGATTTTAATTTTAATATGTTATAATGTATAATTAAATTAATTTTTTTTATCATTTAATCCAATTTATTTCATTAGAATCAATTTTATATTGAAATTGGACATAAAAACATAATGAACTTTTGAACATTTTGACTTTAAAAACTCATTTTCTCGATCTCTCAAAATTATAAATATTAAATTAATTTTAACAAAATATATTAATTAAAATTTGAAAAGGGGAAATAAAATTTTGTAATTAATATGTAATTTGTGGTCTAATAGGAGAAACTTATTTTTTTAATTGTAACTATAGTTTTTTACCATGGTTGAGGGTAAATCAGGTAGTTAAGGGTAAAAATAATATTATAAGTTTTATAAAATTAAACTAACATTTATCCTAATTTCATTTTATGAGTTTGTTTCATCCAAAGGAATCTATGGTTCGATTTTATGGCAACTATGAGTCACTTGGATGTCTTTAATCCATTTATAATATTTTATTCAAAGAAAATCCAATTTAACAATAAAAAGATGTTTTTCTATCATGGATATAAGTAAATATATAAAATGAATGAATATAAATGATTAATTTGAACCTAATAAATTTATTTTTATGATATTAATTCATTTTTAATTTTATATATTAAATTATTATCAATAATTCTTTTGAAATTCTTGTGAAAGTAAAATAAAAATAAAAATAAATAATTTTAATTAAATTTATAAGAATATTTAATTGACCCATAAACTATATAAATTTACTAGGATGTGTATGTTTTGTATAATTACTCTTTTTTTATTCAAATTGGGGGAATTTTAGACCATCATGGATTACATTAGTCCCTTTATATTATTTTATTAAAAAGAGAGACAACTTTTTCACACTAGAATTTTAAATTAGTATAATATTTTAATATAAGGTTTCAGAATTTTTTTCTAAAAATAATAGTATTTGGAACACTAATATAAATAAATTTATTGTAAAATTTTATTTTAAGTTTTAGGTAATAAATTATTACATTAATGGCTTTAACAATTATCATGCAGTAATTATTTGATTAATGAATAAATCAATTTGACGAGATTAAAAATAATAAAATAAATAATATTTTAAATTTTTAATCTAATAAAATAAATAAATAGAATAATATGATTTTTATTATGATATAATAAAAAATTGGATTTTAATTTTTAAACTTTTTTCATGTTTTTAAAATAAAATGTTATGAATACTGTTTAATTTCACCAAATCATTTTTGATGAATATAATATTGAATTAAAATATTAAAAATTTACAGAAAATAATTGAATAGGAAAAATATGAAATTATATGGTCTAAAATGTGATATCCGATGCTTTTTAACTATTTTTAAGTTCATTAACCCAATTAGACTTAATAAAATTTAATATTTAAAGAATGTCCTAAATTACCGGTCACCAAAATTATAAAAAGGTACTCCCTCCTTCACAAATTTTTATCACATTAAGACATATTGTTCATATAAAATATGAAAATTTCTTCATTATCATCACTTTCTACATTAATGAGATTTTGGTCTCACAGAAAGAGCACTTCCAAGATCCTTGAAGTGGTTTTTCAGGATAAATTTTCAAGAGGTAAACTCTATTTTTTCTTCTTTTAAAATATTTCTCACTTACTAATTATCCCCAAATATTGTATAATGTTTCAATTAAATTAAAGTATCACATATATACTAGAGTGTTGTTTTTTTATTTTCTATCCATCATAAAATCTCTCATCATCTACTTTTATTCTTAAATAATGACATCGTTATCCGTGGTGCATTAATTCACCGCCTTTATGGACGATGATTTTTCATTTCCCTTTTACTGTAATCATGTAAAGGTAAATTAATATGTAAACGTTTAAAATAACTTAAATATATATGTTTTCTCAATTAAAGATTATAATATCTTTTTGATGAAGAATACCATAAATAAACTGACCTTGGAAACATTGAAAAGTGTGCACCCGAAACAATGAAACTAACAAAATAATGTTAATAAATGTGTGTAAAATGCTATAAGAAGAGAATTTTATGTAATATAGAAAATATTTTAGTTCTTTAATATATTAATATCACTATTCAAACCATTACACAATAGTTTTTTACACATTTTATGGATGTCAAAGCTAAGGTAAATGATTTTATTTTCAAAATTCTTTTAAATATATTTTTTATGAAATTTAAAAAGTCTTTTTATGTGGAATGAGAGTTTTATATTGATTTCATGATGATTTATTATGAATATGTTTCCATTACATGTTTCCATAGTTATTTTTAAAGAATATGATATCATTATTATGCGCACATTTTTATACTTTAAATGTTATTTGTTTGAAGAAAAATGGGTATTTTGAAAATATGAATGTGTTTTTCTCAAGGGTTTAAATGAGTTATCACATGTTTTATTCATGATATGTTCTTTTTAAATTGTTTATGTTGTGTTGGAAACATTATTACTTGATATATGACATGTTTATCCCCATTATAGCTCTTGATATATCGTGTTGATCCCATTATAGCTCAAGATATAACGGGTGAGCCCCATTATAGATCTGCAATGCATTGGATACTCCAGATATAAAAGTTGATCAAATGGTTATTCCATGTGTAAGGGTGAATTTAATATTGATAGGGTAAATATTTTCCAAAGAAACTGCATAATTCTTCAATGCATGCTACTGAGTTTTTATGACATGAGTTTTATTGGTTTTTATGTAGTCACTTGACTAACGACTTCTTTAATTACATTACTTACTGATATTTTTGTGCTTATACAATGTTTTAAATTTATTTTCACAGTGTATAAGTATGGTTTTGAGTAATGTAGAAATAATGTTTCATGTCATGAAGTATTTCATTAAAAATAATCAATGTTTTATTTAAAAAAGTTTTATTTTGTTAAGAAAATTGAAAGTGATGGGAAGTTGCTAGTTTGTAATTTTTGAGTTGTTATGTAATATTTATGTCCTAATAATCTAAAAATATACACCTAAAAATATACTCATTTTAAAATAATATAATATTTTACTAAAAATCAATATTGTGTAATGTTTTAAGGATCAGGCCTTATAGTTGGTATCAATGGATGGTTTAGATAACATTAGGGGTTATGATGACTTTAATAGAATATCTTAAATTATTATTAGCTTATGATTATATTGAAATGATATAGATTATGAATATTACCATGTTGCTTCATCTAGAATATGTTTGTCTACAATAGTATTTAACCAGTTTAGGATTTTATGGAGAAACCACATAGTTGAAGAAGCAATAAGGGATTATGAAAATGATATAAGGGCAAGGTATCCTCACTTATTCAAAAAGAAAATAAAAAATGATAGGATTTAATTTAAAAAGGTTATGGAGAATTTAATAATAGAGGTAAAAATAGAATAATTTGTTTTTTATTTAATAGTATCCTTGAATTAAATATTTAAATTCGTTTTGGTAATTAATTCTTAAAATAAATAAAGTTTTATATAGATTTATTATATGGATATTTATTTGAAATTTTAATTTAAAAATTATAGAAATTTAATTTAAAGATAATAATTACACTTTTTTAATTCATCATGATAAAGTTATATTTGTATTAATTTTTGAGATTTTTTTTGAAAATGTTTAATTTTTAATAAATAGTGAAAAATACTAAATATTAGTTCAAAGATTATTTTTCATATAATTTTTTCATATAATTTGTTTAATATTTTAATTATTTTTAAGGTATAATTAAATCAAATTTTTATCATTAAATAAAATTTGGGTCATTGGAATCAATTTCACATTGAAATTTGATATAAAAATGGTATAAACTCTTGAACGCTTTTACTTTTAAAACTTATTTTATCGATCTATTAATGGGATACATTTTAAATTAATTTTAACTACATATGTTAATTGAATTTTAAAAATATTCCATACATGTTTTTAAATAATATGAAATTTTTTTCCTAATAGGATCAACTTAATTTTAGTGAATAGTAACTTCAGTTTATTTACCATGGTAAACTGTAAATCGGGAAATTAATGGTAAAAATAATATTATAAGTATGATAAAATTATCCTAAAACTTTTCTCAATTTCATTGGATGAGTGGGTTTTGACCAAAGGAATCCATAGGTATATTTTAGGACCACTTTGATCCACTGGGATGTCTTTAATCTATTTACAATAATTTATTCAATGAAAATCCAATTTATCAAATTAAAGAAGTTTTCTTATATTGTATATAAGTAAATATATAAAATTAATGAATCTAAATGATTATTTTGATCCTAATAAATTTATTTTTTTGATGCTAATTTATTTTAATTTTTTATATATTAAATATCTAACATTAATGCTTATCTGTCGCTGATGCAATGCTTGTTCTAGTGAAATAAATAAATAAATAAATAAATAAATTGTTTTAATTAAATTTATAAGAATAATAAATTTACCCATAAACTATATAAATTTAATTTGATGTGTAAGTTTCATCCAATATCTCTTTTTATTAGAATTGGGAAAATCTTTTAACCACATATATCACATTTGTCCTTTTATATTATTTTATTAAATAGAAAGAAAACTTATTCACGCTATAATTTTGAATTTGTATAATAATTTACTATAAGGTTTTTGAAAATTATTTTTTAAAATAAAATTTCATGGGAATATAATTAAATTATATTGATCATAGAATTTTATTATGAAATTTTGGGTAATAAATAATTACATTAATGGATTGAACAAATGAGATGCAGTAATTATTTGAATAATGAATAAAACAATTTAACAATATTAAAAATAATAAATGAAATATAATTTTATATTTTCAAGATAATTAAATAATTATATAGATTAATTTGATATGTCTAAGTTATAATAATAAATTGGATTAGAATTTGAAAACATGTTTTGATGTTTTTAAATTCAAAAGTTATGAATATTTTTTAGTTTGAAAATATCATTTTTTCTTAACTATAATATTTAATTAAAATATTGAAAAAAAGTAGAAAAATTAAAAAAATGAAAGTATATGTTATAAAATGTTATATTATATTATTTTTATCCCTTTTAAAATTGATTTACCTAAATTATATTAAACAAAATTTAATATTTTATGTAATTCCTAAATTACCCCTCACCTCAATTATAAAGAGGGAGTCCCTCCTTCAAAAAAATTCATCAAATTAAGACATATTGGTTAGATAACCTCTAAAATATTCCCTTATACTCATACCTTACCACATTATTGATATTTCTTCTCTCATAATGACCACTTCCAAGAGAATTATAGTGGTTCTCAAGGAGAAATTTCCAAGAGGTAAATTCATTTTTACACTTTTAAATTATTTCTCACTTATACCTTATCCCAAAATATTATCCAATGTTTTGGGAAAAATTAATTATAACATATATACTAGAGTGTAGTTTTTTATGGTATATTTATCATAAAATCTCTCATATTATCCTTTTATTAATAAATAATTAAATCATCACCTGTGGTGCGTTAATTCACCATCTTCGTGGATAATGATTTTTCATATCCCCTTCACCAAAATATTGGAAAGGATAAAGTCACATGTAATTATTTAAAATTACCTATATATATATTATAACTTATGTTTATTATTTCTATTTGACAATGATGGCCATAAATAAACCAACCTTCAAAACTATGATAAGAATGCATCCGAAAAATGAAAATAACAAAATATTGTTAATAAATGGGTGGAAAATGCTATAAGAAGATAATTTAAGTAAATATAATCAAGAGTTTAGTTCTGTAATATATTAATAACACTATTAAATCCATTATACAAGAGTTATGAACACATTTTATTGATTTTGAATATGAGGCAATGTATTTTTGTTTTAAATTATTTTTAAATGTTTCTTTGATGAAATTCAAAAAGATTATTTTTATGTGGTATGAGCAGTTTCTACTGATTTCATAATTCTTTTTTAATATTATAATTCCATTATATGTAATAATAGTTATTTTTTAATAATAATATTTCATTCTTATGTGTATGATTTTTATATTTTAAAAGTGATTTGTTTTACGAAAAAAATTATTTTGAAAATATGAATGTGTTTTTCTCGAGGGTTTTATTTAGTTATGACGTTTTTAATTCATGTTTTGCTCCTTGTAAATTGTTTATGTTGGTGTTATACCATTATATATCAAAATATAATGGGTTTACCCCCATTATATCTCATGATATGTTGGGTTGAGCCTATTATAGCTCAATAATTGATCGGTAAGCCCCATTATAGCCCTCCAATGCATTGGGTACAATAGAGATTGAAGTTGACCATATAGTTATCCCATGTGTAAGGGTTAATATAAGGGTGATATGTTAAATATGTTGCAATTAATCTTCATTATGTTTCAATGCATGCTAATGAGTTTTTATGAAATGGGTTTTATTGGGTTTCATGTTATCACATGACTAACAATTTAATTATTTATATACCTTAATGAGATTTTTGGGATCATCCAATGTTTTTAAAAAATTTAAGAGGTTATAAGGATGGGTATCAAGAATAAGGAATTAAATTTTTATGTTATGAAGAGTTTCATGAAAAATAATCAATGTTATATTTTAAAAAGTTTTATTCTGTGAAAAAAATGGAGAGTGAAAAGAAGTGTCTAATATATAATTTTTGAGTTGTTCTATAATATTTATGAACTAATTCTATAAAACTATGTAAATGAAAATATAATCAATGTAAAACAAGTAAAATTTATTTTAATACTAATTTTTTTAATGCTTCAATGCTGGTTCCTTATAGTAGGTATCAAAGGATGGTTTAGATATTTTTAGGGGCCAATATGATTTTAATAGAGTATAATAAATCATTCTTACCTTATGTTTATATTGAAATGATATAACATATTAATATTACCTTGTTACCTCATTTAACATATGTTTGTTAAGAATAGTAATTCACCAGGTTAAGGTTTTGTGGAGAAACCACATGGGAAGAAGCAATATGGGAATATTAAAATGCTAAGAGGGAATGTTACCCTCACTTGTTTAATAAGTAAATAAAAATTATGAGGATGAAATTTCTAGAAGCTGTAAAAAATGTAACAACCCTGTTAAAAATAGAATAATTTTATTTATATTTATTAGTATTCTTGAATTAAATACTTAAATTTATTTTGATAAGTAATTCTTAAAATTAATAATGTTATTAAACTGATTTATTATATGGTTTTTTAAACATTAATTTACAAATTATTGAATTTTAATTTGATGAAAATAATTAAATTTTTTAATTAATTATGTTTAAATTATTTTTTTTTATGAATTTTTAGAATGTTATGAAAAATTTTAATTTTTTAGGAATAGTGAAAAATACTGCATTTTAGTTCAAAAAATATTTTTTCATCTAATTTATTTATATCATTAGATTAAAATTTTAATTGGTTTTATGGTATAATTAATTTTTTTTTATTTAATCAAATTTAGGCCATTGGAATCAATTTCAAATTGAAATAGGATATAAAAAATTCATGAAGTTTTGAAAAGTTTTACTTAAAAAACCCATTTTCTCGATCCATCAACCAGATAAATTTTAAATTAATTTTAACTAATTTTGTTAATTTAAGTGTGAATAAAATACATAAAATTAATTAATTCTTATGATATTTGTGGTCTAATTAGAAAAAATTATTTTTTGGTGAATAACGTCTTTAGTTTTTTACGAATGTTATGGGTAAATCTGGTAATTAAGGGTAAAAATAATATTATAAGTATTATAAAATTTTCCTAAAAATATTACTTATTTTGTTGGATGATTTTATTGACTAAAGGAATCCATGGGTCTATTTTAAGACATATTTGAGCCACTTTTATGTCTTTAATCCATTTATAATTTTTTATTCTAAGAATATCCAATTAAACAAAATAAAGAAGTTTTCTTATCATAAATATATGTAAATTTATAAAATGAATGAATATAAATGATTATTTCAAACCTAATAATTTTTTATGATATTAATTTATATTTCATTTTTATATATTAAATAATTAAACACACAAAATTCTAATGCAATTCTTATGAAAGAAAAAGGAAATAAAAAACTAATTTGTTTTAAATAAATTTATAGGAATACATAATTCACCCATAAACAGTATAAATTTAAATAGATGCATGTATTTTGTCTAATTACTCTTTTTTATGTTAATTGTGTATATTTTGGACCAATATAGATTACATTAGTCCATTTATATTATTTCATTAAAATAAAATACAACTTGTTGACACTATAATTTTTAGTTAGTATAATATTTTAATATGAATTTTTTTAGTAGTTTTATTTAATCAAGAAAACTATTTTGAAATATAATAGAATTTTATTTCTCATAGAAGTTTAGTTTTAATTTTTAGGTAATAAATAATTACATTAACGGCTTGAAAAATTATGATGCAGTAATTATTTGATTGACAAATAAATCAATTTAACGATAAAAAAATTAAAAAAATTATATTATTTATAAAATTTAAGAAATAAGTATGTTAATATGATATGTCTAAGATATAATAAAAAATTTTATTCTAATTTGAATCCTTTTTTATGTTTTAGAAGTCAAATGTTATGAATATAGTTTATTTTGACAAAATTATTTTTCATGATTATAAAATTCAATTAAAATTTTTAAAAATCAAAAATTTATTGAAAAAGTAAAAAATGGAAGGATATAGTCTAAAATAAAATTTAAAATGATTTTTATCCCTTTTAAAAATTATTAACAATGTATTACTCTTAATATAATTTAAAGTTATAAATAATTCATAATCTACCCCAAACCTCAATTATAAAATGGGACTCCCTTCTTCACAGATTTTCATCACATTAAGACATATTTATTAGATAACATCTAAAAAATTCCCTACTACTCATATATTACCACATTCGTGAGATTTTTTTCTCACAAAAATACTACTTCCAAGAGCCATAAAGAGGTTCTCAAGGATAATTTTTCAAGAGGAAAATTCATTTTATCCTTTTAAATTCTATCTCACTTATACTGTATCCCCAACTCATATCCAGTGTTTCATGAAAACTCCAGTATCACATATATACTATAGCGTTTTTTTGTTTATGGTATATTAAACACAAAATCTCACATCTTCTCTTTTTATTCTTAAATAATGAAATCATCATCAGTGGTGCACCAATTCACTTCCTTCATGAAAGATGGTTTTTCGTTTACATTATAGCAAAATCATGAAAATGTTAAATTCACATGTATTTTGTTAAAATGAACTATATATATGTAATGTTATTAATTTTGAATTATAATTTAATTTTGATATGGAAGAAAACAAATAAACCGACCATGGAAATAATAAACCTAACACACCCGAAACAATAAAAATATCAGAATATTGTCAATAAAGGGGAGAAAATGTTATTAGAATATAATGTAAGGTAATATAAACATGATTTTAGTTCTGTAATATATTATTTACACTATTAAAACCATTATACAAAAGGTATGAACACATTTGAAGGAATTAGAACCCTAGGTAAGGGATTTTCCATTTAAATTCATTTTAACTGACTATTTTATGAAATTAAAAAATATTTTATTTTTTATATGGCATGAGTAGTTTATAATGATTTCATGATGGAATATTATAGTGATGTTTCTATTTTATGTTTTCATAGTTATTTTCTAGAATTTGATTACATTATTATTGCACTATTTTTATATTGTAAAAGTGATTTAATTTAGGATGAAAGGGTATTTTTGAAAATCTAAATGTGTTTCTATCAAGGGTTTAAATGATTTATAATATTTTATTTATGATATGTTCCTTGGAAATTGTTTATATTGGGCTGGGCCCATTAAAAAGCATTATATGATGGATTGATCTACATTATAGTTCACGATATGTTGGGTTGATCGCATTATAGATCAATATATGATGGGTGAGCCCCATTATAGAGGTCCAATGCATTGGGTATTCCAAAGATAGATGTTGAGCAAATGGTTATTCCATGTTTAAGAGTTAATTTAACGGTGAGTCCCATTATATCTCTCTAATTAATTAATTACTCTAGAGATGAAAGCTAACCAAATGGTTATTCTATGTGTAAGGGTGAATGTATGATTGATATGGTAGATATATCCCGAGGAAAATTCATGATGTTTCTATGAATGGTACTAAGTTTTAATGAAATGGGTTTTATTTGTATTTATTTTACCACTTGAATAATGATTTCTTTCTTTATATCCATTAATTATATTTGTTTTCATCCCATTTTTTTAGAATGTTTATCACAGGGTAAATGGATGGGTAAATGAATAAGGAAGTCAAGTTGAATGTTGTGATGAATTTCATCAAACAAATCCATGTTTAATTTTAAAAAATTATTCTCTAAAAAAAGTATAGTGAGTAGAAGAGAATAATTTATAATTTTTGAGTTGTTATGTAATTGTTATGGCCTAATTCTCTAAAAATATAATCCTGAAAATATCCTAAATGTGATTAAATATAAATTTTAACTAAAACACAAGATTGTGTAATGTTTTAATGTTGGGTCCTTATAGTTGGTATCAAAGGATGGTTTATATAAATTTAGGGGTTAAGATGATGTTAATATATTAACAAAAAGGATTCTTACTATATGATTATATTGAAATAACATTGAATCTGAATATTACCATGTTTCTTCATCTAATATATGTCTATTTAGAATATTAATTCACCAGGTTAAGGTTTTGTGTAGAAACCACATTTTTGAAGAAGCATAATGGGAATATGAAAATACGATGAGGGAAATGTATCCTCAATTTTTTAATAAGTATATAAAAATTGAGAGGAAAATATTTCTAGAATGTGTGGAGAATTTAAAAAACCAGGTAAAAATATAATTTTTTTTTGATTTTTTAGTTTTCTAGATTTAAATAGTTAAATTAATCTTGTTAAGTAATTCTTATAATAAATAATATTATTAAACCATTTTATTATATCGTTATTTATTTCAAAAATTATTTATCAAATTATGGAGTTTTAATTTTTCAAAACAAATTACATTTTTGGATTCATTATTTTGAAAATATCTTTGATGGATTTTTGAGAATTTTCTGAAATAGTTTTAATTTTTATTTCAATAGTGAAAAATACTGCATTTTTTTTTAAAATTGAATTTTCATCTTATTTATTTATATTATTAGATTAAAATTTTAATTGGATTTAAGGTATAATTAAATCAAGTTTTTTTAATTTAATCTAATTTATGTCATTGGAATCAATTTCACATTGAAATTTTATATAAAATCTTTATGAACTTTTAAACATTTTTACTTTTAAATACCCAATTTCTCGATCGTTTAATTAGATAAATTTTAAATTAATTTCAAATAATTTTGTTTATTGAATTTTAAATAACAGTCATAAAAGGATGTATTTCATATGAATTTTTTTTCTAATAAGAACATCATAATTTTTTTGTGAAAGGTAACATTAGTTTTTTTACCACAGTTAAGGTTAAATCAGCTAATCAATAATAAAAATAATATTATATTTATTATAAAGTTACCCTAACGCTTTTTATATTTTGATTATATGAGTGTTTTTATACCAAATGAATCCATGGGTCTATTTTGGGACAAATTTTAAGCACTTGAATGTCTTTAATCCATTTATAATATTTTATTCAAAGAAAATCCAATTTAGAAAATTAAAGAAGATTTCTTATCATGGGAGTAAGTAAATATATAAAATGAATAGATATAATTAATTTTTTTGAACCTAATAAATTTAATTTTATGATATTAATTTATTTTTAATTTTTATATATTAAATAATAAACATTAATGCTTATGCAATGCTGATGAAATGGTTGTGCAAAAAAAAATGAAAAAAATAAATTGTTTTAATAAAATTTATAAGAACACTTAATTGACCCATAAAATATATAATTTTCTTGGATGATTATTATTATTCCCATATCTATTTTTTTCCTAAATGGGGACATTTTGTATTGACACAGATCACATTAGTCCCTTTATATAATTTTTTTAAAAAGAAAGACAACTTGTTCACACTATAATTTCCAATTAGTATAATATTTTTATATGAGGATTTCAGCAGTTTTTTTTTTCAAAGAAAGATTAGTATTTGGAAATATAATCAAATTATATTTTTCATGGAATTTTATTTTCAATTTTTACTATATAAATAATTACATTAATTACTTTTGCAATTATGATAAAGTAATTTTTTTACTAATAAATAAATCAATTAAATGATATTAAATATAATAAAACAAATATAATTTTATATTTTTAAGATAATTAAAGAACTAACTAGATTAATATGATATATCTAAAATATAATAAAATTTTTATTCTAATTTGAATCCTTGTTTTGATGTTGTTGAAGTAAAAAGTTATGAATAGTGTTTAATTTGAGAAAATCTTATTTCATGAATGTAATATTTAATTAAAATATTCACAAATCACAAAATTTTTGAACAAGGGAAAAAATTAAATAATATGGTTGAAAATGTGATATCATATAAGTTTTATCAATTTTTAAATTCAGTAACCATATATTCGACTTAATATAATTTAATATTTTAATTATTTTTTAAATTTCTCCTCACCTCAATTATAAAAAGCGACTCCCTCCTTCACAAATATTCATCACATTAAGCTATCTTGTTTTGATAACCTCTAATAAATTCCCTCCTACTCATCCCTTAACACATAGATTTTGGTCTCACAAAAAGACCACTTCCAAGAGTCTTTAATAGGGTCTCAAGGATAATTTTTCAAGAGGTAAATTTCGTTTTTCCTCTCTTAAATTATTTATCACTTATAGCTTATCACCAAACCTTATCCAAGGTTTCATGGATAATAATGTATCATATATATATAATATTTTTGTTGTGTTAATGGTATATGAATCATAAAATTTCTCATCCTCTCCTTTTATTCCTAAATAATGAAATCTCCTTCCATGGTGCGTAAATTCTCTACCTTCGTGGATGATGATTTTTTGTATCCATTTTATCAAAATCATAGCAAGGATAAATTATCATGTATTTTTTAAAATTACACACACATATATATATATATATATATATATTTATTTTATCAATTCTATATTATTTATTCATTTTGACAATGAGGACCATAAATAAATCGACCTTGGAAACCATGAAAAGAATGCACCCGAAACAACAAAAATAACAAAATTTTTTTTAATAAATGGGTAAAAAATGATATAATAAGATAATTAAAGGTAATATAAATATGAATTGTTTTATATAATATATTAATAGAAATTTTAAAACTATTATATAGGTGGTTTGATAAAATTTGAAGGAATTCGAACCTATGTTAAGGGATTATCCTTTTATCTTCATTTTAAATGTCTTTTTTATGAAATTTAAAAAGATTATTTTTATGTGGCATGAGAAGTTTATTCTAGTTTCATGATGATTTATTAATATGTTTCCATTATATGTTTTCATTTTTATTTTTTAATAATATTATTTCATTATTAGGTGCATGCTTTTTATATTTTAATAGTGAATTGTTTTATGAAATAATGTATTTTGAAAATCTGAATATGTTTTTCTCAAGGGTTTAAAAGAGTTATCAAGTGTTTAATTCATGATATGTTCCTTGAAAATTGTTTATGTTGGGTTTATTCAATTATATATCAATATATAGTGGTTTGATCCAAATTATAGCTCAATATTTGTTCGGTTGAGCCAATTATAGCTCAAGATATGATGAGTGAGCCCCATTATAGCTCTCAAATGCATTGAGTACTCTGAATATGGATATTGACCAAATTGTTATTCTAAGTTTAAGGGTTAATGTAATGGTTATAAGATAAATATTTAATAATTAAATTTCATGATGTTTCTTTCCATGCTAGTTAGTTTTTATGAAATGGGTTTTATTGGTTTCTATGTTATCACTTGACTAACAATTTCTTTCCCTATGTCCATTACTAAGATTTTTATGATGATCCGATGTTTTAATTTTTTAAGAGGGTATATGTATGGGTAAGAGGAATAATGAAGTGAAGTTTAATGTTATGAAAAATATCATGAAAAATAATCCACGTTTTATTTTAAAAAGTTTTATTTTGTAAAAAAATAGATATTGAGTAGAAGTGTCTACATTGTAATTTTTGAGTAGTTATGTAATGGTTATGGATTAACTATCTAAACCTATATACCTAAAATGAATATTTAAGTGAAAGACAGTAAATTTTTACTAAAACTAATGATTTTGTAATTATATAAGGCTCGTGCTTTATAACTGGATTAATTGGATTGAAATCATAGTATTTAGAAAGTGTCTCCATAAAACTAATTCATTCTCACCCAATATTTATAATCATTTTATTTCCATCATTGTAGCCACCCATTAGTTTTATTTGGTTGTTTCTTACATCATAAATTTATAAAACCAACGCCACAAAATATTGGAAGATCAAATAGTGAAAGAATGAAAGAAAAATATTAAATCAATACCTCTTACAATGAAAACAATTATGGTCATAAAATTTACTTGGGTGTATACCTATATCTAACCTTGTATGACCAGTTTGTATTGTTGAACCCTTAGGATATGAAGGATTTACAACTTGTATAATACTAGTGAGGTCCAATTTCATCTCATGATGATATGTACGGTTGGGAGATACAGAATGTATCATATTAAAGTTAATGGATAATTAAAATAAAGCATTGAGAAAACAAAGTTGTGGGAAATAGAGATGGAATTAAATTATATGGGAAAATATAATATATATTAGGAGTGGAATCCATAATCATATAAGGAAAATATATATGAGGAGGGTCATATGAAAATGGTGGAGACTGTATAGGTATTCTACATCTACCTAGTTCTTCAATGGAAAGAGTGGGATATGAAACTATGCTACATGGTATATCTAGCTAAGGGTCTGGGTGATATTAGTTATAGAGAGTGTTATGAGTAAATCTGGCACCACCTCCCAAACTCGTCAGGTTGGTAACCATTAGATGATGGTTCCTAATTAAAATTTAAAAAATGATAAATGAAAAGACATTATATGTTATTTTAATAAATATTTGAACTAGTATACTCTCAAAAAGAACCAGAGGAGGAATGATATGGATTTATTCTTCTATTTCATGGAAATAATATCAAACTAGAAAATACATGTCATAAAATATTAACAACTTTTAATTAGCATGTTAAATTTGGGTATGATTGTGTTTTCTTAATAGATTTTCAATTTAATCCAATTATGTTTAGGTTTGAAAATTTGGATCATTTTGGTCATTTTATTATGTCAACTGGTTTTTTTAGGTTAGGTCATTTGGTTCAAATTTTAGTTGGGTCATTTGGTTTATCTTTAGGTCCGGTTATATGATCACTTTATCATCTTCTTATATGGTTATTCTGTTAGGTCATTTGGTTCATTTTGGGTTACTCATTTGGTTCATTTTTGGGTTAGATAATTTGGTTAATTTCGGTCATTTGATTCATTTTTCTTCAAGTAAATTCATTTGGTTATTTTTTTTCATTATATTTATTTTAATTAGTTTCATTTCAATTAATGTTGATTTTTTCTAATTGGATTGTTTTAGTTTTTTTTGGTTTGTTAGGTTCTAATATAGCTCAACTCAATATTAGAAAATTATACTCAAGAAAACAACAACCACTTTATAATTAAAATGAACATGAATGTAAATTTGGATACAAAAATGAAACCAATATTAATACAATATGAATAGTACCATCCTAAAAAACCCATGTCAATCTAAACCAAAGGAATTGAGAAAACATATGGTTGATTTTATATTTTACCCATCACAACTTCAGTTTCACAATCAACATTGAAAACATGTCTATTTGTGTTATCATAAGTAATAACTAAATCTTGGATAATGGGGTCATCGATAGTGTCCATTTCATCCCCACCATTATGAAAAATATTTCTTGGGATTAAATTAATAATTACATTGAATTCATATATCAAGTGATTTTACAAATAAAAAATTATTTTTTAAATGAATTCAAAATACATAACTCATTAGTTGTAAGGATGTGAGTCATGTTAATAAATCTAAATATACATTCATTAGTAAATGTTCCATGAATCATCATTTAATCAAACCAAATTAAATTTTATCATAGTGTATCATACATGAGATCAATAATCCAATATTAGTATTTTATAAAAAACGCAATAAAAAAATAAAATTTCACATTGAGGCCTAAAATCTAATATACTTTCATTATAATATACCATTACAGTTACCATAACACCATCATGTTGTGTTGTCATTTCCACTGATTAATCAGTGATTATAATTTTTTACCCATTTATCACCATTGATTATCATTCAAGAACCACTGATTTAGAACCAGTGGCCAAATATATTATTTCTTGAGAGGTAGAGTTGACAGATAAAATCAATAACTAAAATTTAAATCAATATTGAAATTAAATTATTTTTTATTTAATTAATACTTATAGCTTCGATTTCAACCATGAAAGATACTCTTTACCATGAAAATTTTCTCTCCGTTTCAAAGTTTATGAATAATTATTTATATTAATAATTTTTTTATGTTTCAAGCATCAAAATATTGAAAACTTTTAACATATAATTACAATTATATGGGTTGAAATAAAATATGAATTTTCAATTTTATTACTAGATGTAGTCATTGAGAAAATCAAATATAAAAAGACTTTGCAAAGTGTCATCTCACACTCTTTAAGGATCAATATAGCCAATGTATAGGACCTAATAATTCCACCTATTTTTTGAAGTGATGGAAAACTAGGATCACTATTATTATACTACCAATCTTTATTTCTCATTGGTCGGTTACGACTCATAGTCACATTAGGAAAATACATTGACTGAAAATCCATACATTCTTGAGCTAGTTAACCGTTAATAATAGAAAAATCATGATAACCCCTATTCTAGAAAAATAATAATTCAATCTATATATATTTCATTGAGTTGGATACATCAAAAAAATCAATGGGTCCTCCTAGAAGTATTTACGTTGGAAGATAAACAATTAGAAGCAATATGGATGCAAAAAATAATATAATAAAATTTTTCTCTAACTTGCACATAATTAATGGCACCTCTTCATTTATTTTTTAAAGAAATACTTGATAAATTTTTTCATAAATATATATATATATATATATAAATAGAAAAATGAAATTATATTGAACCTTACATTTTTGGAATGTAGAATAATGATTTTTATTAGAACAAACTCATTAAATATTATGCGATGATTATGAGTTTTTAGATATTTTAGCTTAAAATCTCTTTGGTTGGACCATTTTGAAATGTTTATTGAATAGACATTAGGAACATTGATAGTATCTAGTAATTAAAAAAAATGGTTTTTTTTCTAAATGGGTTATCACATAATAAGCACATAGAAATTTCAATTTATTTTCACTGATACATAGAGGATGCAGTTAGGGTCTGATACCCTAATCCACCAAGTCATTTCAAGACTGTAAATCATCTTTTTATTATCCATAATTCTTTAAATGAATTAAAATCATCATTTCACATATATTTTTTCAATGTGAATCACCTCTAGAAATGACATAATAAATAGGTTGGCGAATTAGGAAACTCAGAGAAGATAATTTTATTCTTCCAAGTGTAATTGGATTCAATACACACAACCTTCCTTTTTTAGATTTAATCAGAACATTCCAAAATGAAAATGTGACATATTTCCATTCATTAATCACATCAATTCCAGACATATACTATATTGTATTTTTAGTCTCAATGGTATTATCAAACCTTCAATGATTATTCCTATATGGATTATTTTTTGGAAAGAATCATAAATGTCTCAGGAAACTGAAACTATGAGATATTTAAGTCTCCTAGTGTAGTGTAACGACCTAGTTTCCACTTAAATAGTCCTTTGGGTTTCTTTAAAACTAGGTACTAGGCATGCCTCCCTGCACTCTAATAGTTTTCGACTAGTAGTGATGGTATGATTAAGTGAAATTGGGGAGACTATAACTTAATGTGGTGATAATAATAATGGTACATATATAAATATAGCATTGTAGATGATGACCATAACTCAATAGAAGAAAAATAAATAGAAGATAGTGGGTGCATAATAATAATAATTAGTAATAATAATACCAAAGGTAAGATATCTTGTGTTTATGATAAACAAGTCATATAATGTTATACAGAAATATCAAGGTCGACCGTGGATGACCATAAGAGTATATATATAGAAAATATCTTAAGAAGTTGCAATCCAATAAAGAGGAACCACCAGATCCACTACCATTTGACTCATGCCCATGGTACATATATGATCACTAAGTCTATCTCCAGATCCTAAATACTTACCTGATCTCAAAAGCATAAAATCTAAAACCATTTTGAGGGGCTCGTTGAGGGTGTGAGTAATAACTCAGTAGGACCCCACCAATGTGTTTTTTCCTATATCAATAATAATTTTGGTTAATAAAAAATTTAATAAAAGGGCAATTCACACCCATTTTTATTAATTTACATATATCTCTTATGTTCAACAACCAAAAGATAGAGTTTACCCTCTTTATCTAATGAAAGTATGTCTCAAAATACATGCTTCAAAATATATATATAGAACACATCATGTGTCTGTATTTATATGTTTTCTAGGTAGAGGTTCTCACGGCTTAGTGCCTAATGTCACCCCTATTGAGACCCTAGTCTTTTAAAAATAACATCACATGATTTTAAGCATAAATAAACATCATATTACAAGCCAAGGATCATAATATCTCACATTATGGAAGACTAGGTACATAAAACTGAAAACATGGGACTAAAAAATCATTCTTTATATAATCTTCATAAAGATATTTTAAGCTTCATAATGCTTTTACATCATCATAATATTACTTGGGGATAACATGAACAAAGGGATTAGTTAAAATGTCCAGTAATAGAATAATCATAAAAAATAAATCTTTAGAACAATGGTAGGAATGCATGAAATAATGATATAAAAGGGAATTGAACATATGGAATAGTGACATATAAACATGGAATCATGTAAACATAGAGTCATATTAATGTAGAAAAAACATAAAATATGACATTAACATGAGTCAAGGATCATTTCACATAGAGTATAAAAGTCAAGGTTAACCACTAAGACCATTGCACATGGATGAAAGAGTCAAGGATAACTGTTAAGACAGATACACATGTTAGCATGAGTCATGGATAACTGACAAGACCATTGCATGTAATGTCTTATGAGACTCAAATTTTCCCAATTCATTATATATCTATCTGGGCGCAACCATCATAACATGTCCATGAATATGTTTTCCATGTAAATACTCATACGAAATCAATAATACATAAACATAAGTGTTACCTTTGGTAAGAATTGGGTACCATAATCATAATTTTTTTTCTTAAAAATGTCGTTGAATGTAAGAACCTGGTTTTTGCTGCGTAAGACTTTGGAATATTCTCGATGATATTCCAGAGCAGCACCTTCAGACAGCGTGCGATTCCGAGCCCCGGAGTGGCCGAAATTAAATTTTCAGTGCGTTCACACTGGAAACGCCAAATAAATGGGAAAACTCATAAATGGATTTTCAGATTAGAGATCTGAGTGTACAGATGGGTTCGGAATGGTGTGTTTTCCCTAGGAACGACATAAAACTTGTCGGCACGGGACGTTTGGACCCCTCGCTCACTTCCGGAATGTGAAACAGATAAATTAAACAATTAATTTATTCATTTAAGTGTGAAACTCAAGTATTTCTTAAATGGTGGATCGGATTGGGAAACCGAGGACATCGTTGAGTTCGGGGTGTGTTGTTTACCCTAGGAGGGGTGTAAGTTTTGTGGGCGTGGCCCGTCTATGAAAAATGGTCCAAGGGGCATTTTCATAATTTGGTGGCCTCAGACGTTCAGTTTTATAACTTTTGAGCGGGGACTCGTATTAAAATTATGAGACCGCCATCGTGCTCAGGAGTGGTGTTTGGCTTAGGGGAGGCTTAACCTCGACTCTGTCGAAGGTTTCAGATGTGAGATTAATTATGGGTTTAAATTAATTAAAAATTTTAATCAATTCTTTTTTTTATTTAAACCCTTCTTGTTCTCCTCCCCTCCCTTGTTCTCCCCTGGAGGAACCTCCCTCAAACCTCCCTATCCTCCTCCACTCTGGTGAGGCAGCTCCGACGATGCACGGTGCACCGGTGGATCCCTCACAGTGAAGCTCCGGGCTACGCCCTCGTAGGTAGGAGTTTACGTTTTGAAATTTTTTTATTTATTTACCCTTCTCCAAGTGAAATTTTATGCATCAAATTAATTCCCAATCGTCGAGAAAATCCCAAAAATGCATAGTATTGGTACTGAGATTTCCGTCGCATGTTTCAGATTGAAAATCCCAGTCCCTACGTGTTCGCAATCATCCGGCGAAGTTTGCGGGTTTTTGGGGGTATTCCGGCGGTTTTCAGGACGGTCTGGTGGCACGCGCGGCGGCCCGACGATCAGAGCGGAGGCAAGCAGGCGGCTGTGGGCGACAATGACGGCAATCCGAGCGGAGGCGGAGAAGGCGGTTCGTCGAGCGACGGTGCAGGCGCCCAGTGGAGCGGGTCATCGGCGGCACCGGCTGCTACGAGGTGCACCGGCCAGGCGTGTTCGGTAGAGGAGCTCGAGGCCTAGCCTTGGGCGTGCTGGGGAAGCTAGGACCCACATGGTGCGGGTCCTGTTGATTGTCAACGGAGACCGCCCGCATGGCCGGTCTACTGGGAGCAAGGACCCGCACAAAGCGGTTTCTGTTGGGTGACGACACGGGACCGACCAACAGGCCGGTCCGTTTGTAAAAAAAAATCGGACCTGAGGAGCGGGTTCGGTTTTGTTGGGAGGGCCGCGATGGTTCAGACTGGGCCGGCCGGGGCGAACCGGCCTGGATGGCCCCCTTGCGTTCGGGGGGCCGTAACTCCTAAACAGTGCATCCGTTTGACATGCCGTCTGTGGCTACGGGACCATGTCAGCGAGAATCCCTTTATAAAGTATGTTTCGGGGTTTTTTGTATTCTGCGCCAGAAGCCGGGTGACCTGAAACACTTTAAATTAATAATATTAAATTATTATTAATGCTGCGACAGAGGAGGCTCTACATCCGGACATCCGTTTGGAGCGCTGTCAGAGGCGCAGTGGCCCTAGAACTGAGCCAACCCTTCCATAGTTGGTTCAGAGCCACAGTGGTCTGGTTTCGTCGCTCGTTGGCACGAAACACATTATATGAACAATTAATTAATTATTTGTTTAATTAATTTATTGCTGCATCAAACCTAAATCCCACTCGAGATGTCTGGTTGATTCACCGTCAATGGAAGTGTGATCCCAGTTCTCGTGCGGACGTTTTGAGGAGATTTACGAAGCGTTCGTGTTGGAGATGAGGTGCGGGCCCCACGGGCCTAGTTCACACATTTTACGGTGAAACACCACTTTTTCACCTGACATCCGTTTGGGGTGTTTGAGTACTCATTTCTGAGTGTTTTTCCGTGGGGATTGCAATGGTGCAATTGACCCGCTTAAATCCGGGTCCGAGGTGAGGGCCCCACGGGGTCCCGTTTGCGTATAACGCAAGGAGTTGCAGATTCTGCATTCGGAATTCATTTTAGGCACCATCAATGACATTGTGACCCTGGTATCGAGGAAAAATTGACTGGGGTGGTTTCAAGCATCAAAGCCGGAGTTGAAGCATGGGCCCCACGGGCCGTCTCTTTAGCTATGTGCAGCGTTTTCGCGTCTTTTTCACCAGGAGTCCGTTTGGGGCGTTTGGGTAGTCGTTTCCGCGTGTTTTTCTGAGAGCATCACGATGGTTCAGTTCTCCCGTTGAGTATCAGAGTCAGGGTGCGGGCTCCACACAGGTTGGTTACGGTGAATTGTACCTTTTTCACCGGTCGATCATTTCAGGCGAGTAAGTAGTATATCTCGCATGTCCTTCCGTGAGGATTACAACGGTGTAATCGGTTTAGGCGAGCGGATCCTCATGCAAAATCTTATTAAATGTGTAATTGCGAAAGGTTCTCTGATGGCGGTTCTTCCACCATGTTTGTAGCAGATCCTTGGCATGTGATCGCGGGCACTCCCGAGTGAGTGAAGTAATGATTGAATAGATGTGGTTGGCCGTGCCCCAGTCTTTGAGGTAGCAAGTTGGAGATGTTACGTCACACCTTCGCGTTGACGTTGGGTGCCATGTGCACAATAGCCTTAGGGCTGGAGATGAGGTTTACTCTGGGAGTATACAGGCGCGCTTGTAGGTACGTGTGGTTTGTACCTGAGAATGTTTGCGCGCTTGGTTGGGGTTGACTTTGGGACACACGTCTTGTGGGCCCCATGCGCGTGTTGTGTTCTTCTTTGCATACCTTTGACCTCTTGCGACGTAGAGGGTCCCTCGGTTCTTGTTTGTTGACTAGTGGGGTTGAGTTTTACCTGGATCTATGCTCGATGGTTTAGATTATTAGGGTCGAGTGGTTTCCCCTGGTCATGTTCCGGAGTCAGATGGTTGCGCGATACCCACTCCGTGTTCAGTTGACCAGTGTTGTACCATCCAGTAGAGATGACCAGAGCAGTTCTGGGTTTACCGTCCAGCGGGGATGGGAAGTGGGTTACTCATCAACTTCTTAGGGTTTACCCTCTAGGAGAGACTAGGCAGTGGGTCATCTGACGACTCTTGAGGGTCTACCCTCCAGCAGGGCTGGGCAGTGGGTCGCCCGCCATCTTGTTTCAAGTCTACCCTCCAGTAAGGCTGGGCAGTGGGTTTCCTGATGTCTTATTATAGGTCTACCCTTCAGTAGGGATGTGAAGTGGGTCACCTAATGATGTATTATGGTTTACCCTCCAGCAGGGCTGGGCGGTGGGTCACCCGTCGACTTCTTCCAGGTCTACCCTCCAGCAAGGCTGGGCAGTGGGTTGCCAGACAGCTTATTCCAGGTCTGCCCTCCAGCAGGGCGTGGCAGTGGGTCACCTGATGATGTATTATGGTTTACCCTCCAGCAGGGCTGGGCAGTGTGTCACCCGTCGACTTCTTCCAGGTCTACCCTCCAACAAGGTTGGGCAGTGGGTCGCCTGACGGCTTATTCTAGGTCTACCCTCCAGCAGGGCTAGGTAGTGGGTCACCTGATGATGTAATATGGTTTACCCTCCAACAGGGCTGGGCAGTGGGTCACCTGATATCATATTATGAATTACCCTCCAGCAGGGCTGGGCAGTAGGACACCAGTTGACATTCCACACTTAGTCCTTTCTTCTAGGCTAGTCTATGACTTTCCTCCATGATTATCCGAGCGGGACCCTTGGTTGTATGGGTTAGTGATGGAATGATCTTGACTTTGAGGAGATCTCTCGACTGCGGGGCAGTGACGAGGTGTGGTTGAATTTCCCTATAACTCTCAAGTATGAGGGGCTCATTCCCCCCCGAGACGCGTCCTTGTGATGCGACCTAAAACAGTGCGGGCGAGTCAATGCTGCCCAAAGAGAATAGTGTCTTGGTGCGGTGGTTTGAGCCCCTTAACTTGTAGTTCGGGGCAGACGTGCAGGATGCTGGGCATCGACGATGGTGTTTCTTCTGGGACTGTTGTCTACTCTTTTCTTGGGCTGAGCTATGGGAGGAGATCCCCTTTCGATCTTGTTCGGGCTTCTTGACAGAGTATATGGATTTTTATATACCATGTTCCGGTACCCACTTCTTGGGTTTGGTTGCTCTCCTTCCAGGAGAGGTGAAGACGCGTGGGGTATGCCACGTGCTTTCCACGTCAAGCTTCTCGTGGTTGGATGAGTCTACTCTCCTGCTATAGGCAGTAAAAGCTCGATGAGAAGTTCATCTTCTCACCATTCCTAGCTCCTTATGTTAGGACGAGTATTCTATCTTTCTCTTGTTGGGTTGAGCTATTACTCTTTACTTCACCTTCGGTTTTACTCAATTACTTTTCCCTATTCGCTCTACTGCTCACCCTTTAGTAACTCCTTTGTTGCTCCCTCGAGCCTTCAGGGTATCATACTGAGTATTTTTATACTCACCCCTGCTCGGGCTTTTCCCGCACTTGGTTTTCCCTTACAGACGATGGACAGGTTGGTCGTGACGTCAGAGGAGCTTAGGAGCTTGGGATCTTGGACCACGTGTGGTGGTCGGAGTCGGGTTATAGGTGGGGGACCCTTCCAGTTGATTTCCTTTTGTTTACCTGTTGCCGGGTTGTGGCACTTTTCTGGTTGGGCGCTTGTTTTCCCCCTTTACTTTTCATTTTACCTTCAGCTTCTACTTGTACGTTTTAGAGGTCGATGCACTTTTGTGGGTTATATATATAGCAGCTACACTTTACTCTGCTTGTCTTTTCTTTTACTCTGCACTTTTGCATTGAGTGTGCTGTGTGTGTGCGCGTACTGGTACTTAGGCAAAGGTCTCCTTGAGTTATTGTGCCTTCGGCGCTGGTCGCCAGCCCCTGGCCTATGGAGGCGGGCATGGGGTAGTTTCGG
This sequence comes from Viscum album, assembly GCA_963277665.1. Lineage (NCBI taxonomy): Eukaryota > Viridiplantae > Streptophyta > Magnoliopsida > Santalales > Viscaceae > Viscum > Viscum album. Next base: position 829,600,161 of record OY728141.1, on the reverse strand, counting down.
CTCGATCCCGGGTAGGGTCGGGTCATGATAAAGTGGAATCAGAGGTGGCTCGTTCCTTGGGACATTGTTCAGACGTCCCTAAAATATAAGGAATTGGTTTGGATTTAGGGAAACATTGTCAACGTGTCTCAAGAGTAGCTCTCAGGCCAGGGAGTCCAGTGATGGTGCGGTGGCCGACGTATCCATTCACCAGGACCTTGATAACCCGCTTGTCGATTCGGAATGCTGAGACACTTGTTGCAGGGAAAATTCGTTTGTCCATCACATAGGATTGAGTCTTTGACTGTCCTTATTGAGTCACCTCCCCATCGTTGTTGTTGGTATATAGTTTATGCTCATCTGACCACGACACTCCTTGATAATATTCAGGATGTCTCTGCGAAGATAGCCAACCAAGATACCAGCTTTGGTGCGTGACGACGACCCTGTGAGCTATGAGGCCACAGTCTTGGACCCATCATATGAGCCCCTTTCTCCAGGTTGGTCGGTAGCAGCACCCCCACCTGTTGAGCAGCATACAGCTTCTGTAGAGCAGGCTGAGCTCGAACGCAGGTTGAGCGCGCTCTGTGAGTTCCAGCAGCAGAGACCGCTGAGGTTCAGTGGTGAGCCAGACCCTCATAAAGGAAAGGTTTGTCTAGAGACAGTTGTTCGCCTTTTTAGGCTTGTGCAGACACTGAAATATCGGAGAGTGGATTTGGTAGCCAACCTTTTTCATGGAATAACTTGGCATTTGTGGAGTATGGTGACTCAGTTTCTTGACGAGTCATCTCTTTAGAGGGGAGACTTTCAGTTGTTGATCCATGAGGAGTTTTTACCCTCCGGCTTGCACTCCTTTTTGATTCAGGAGCTCCTTCAGTTTTAGCAGGGAGGGATGATGGTGGCCGATTATGTGGCTAGTTTTGCCGACCGTGCATGCTTTTACCCAGACTTGGTCTATGATGACAACATCCGAGCGCGAAAGTTTGAGCAGGGTCTCCACCAAGAGATTCATGTTGTCATAGTACCCTTGGGAATTTCCACATATACCAGGGTGCTAGAGTAGGTGCTGGTGACAGAGAGCTTCCTGTCATGTTTTAGAGCTTCGGGCAGGCAGCAGGTGCACCACCGCGGTAGAGGCAGCGCTGTGATCGGAGTAGCGCCCTGAGAGATGGTGCTTGTAGAGGAGAGGGGGGAGCTGGTAGTGGGGGATGAATTTACGAGGTCTTCCCATCACCACTAGGCGGTCCACATCGGGATCTGGGAGCTGACAGTTGGGACCACAGATATCCGCGAGCTTTGGATGTCTACGATCCTGCGGAGCATGAGATGATAAGAGGTACACTCTTTAACTCTTCTACCATATTGCAGTAGAATTGTTAGACTCTGTGTGTGGAATTATTTCCTCCCTGATCCTTGCTTGAGGTGTTACCAGGTTGGTGCGGGGCATCGGTGTAACCCTGTGTTGGTATGATAAATGGTGTGGGACCTTTTCCTTTAGTCGATCGTGTTGACTCCTTCGCTTTCGAGTGTGTAAGAGGGACTTGGCTGTGAGACATTGACTGTGGAATCTTGCGTGACTAGATATCCTCGGGTGATTCACCATATGGATATTCTAAAATAGGGAATCACTGGGCCTTGTTCCGGGTGTGGGCGGGGATTCCAGTCGCGGCGTGCGACGTAAGGGTTTGGTTGGGGAGGTGAGCTACCCTCGAGAGCCTTTGGGCCATTTGAAACTGTGCAAAGGGATGGTGAGGTTCCCTACCGCCTTGCCCTAACCCCAAAGTCTGGAGTGGGTACACGACATCGGCAAGGGCTAACCTCGCATGAATAGATCAATCCTTGGGTCTGTGTGCGGTGGTGCAGAGCTGTGTGAGAGTTCTTCTGGGTACGGGAGAGCCAGGTGTGGGCTTAGTACCTTGAGTTGTTCCCTGGTTTTGCTTTTCGGGGATGAAAATCTTGAAGGAGGGAATGATGTAAGAACCCGGTTTTTTCTGCGGAAGACTTTTGGATATTCTTAATGATATTCTATAGCAGCACCTTCAGACGACGTGTGATTCCGAGCCCCGGAGTGGCCAGAATTAAATTTTCAGTGCGTTCACACAGGAAATGCCAAATAAAAGGGATAACTCCTAAACAGATTTTTAGATCAGATATCTGAGTGTACGGATGGGTCCAAAATGGGGTGTTTACCCTAGTAACGCCATAAAACTTGTTGGCGCGGGACGTTTGGACCCCTCGCTCGCTTCCGGAATGTGAAATGGATAAATTATATAATTAATTTATTTTTTTAAGGGTGAAACTCAAGTATCTCTTAAACAGTGGCTCGAATTGGTAAACTGAGGGAACTGTTGAGTTAGGGGCATGTCGTTTAACCTAGGAGGGGTGTATGTTTTGCGGGCACGACCTGTCTATGAAATATGGCCCCAGGGGTGTTTTCGTAATTTGGCAGCCTCAGACGTTCAGTTTTATAAATTTTGAATGGGGACTCAGATTAAATATCTGAGACCACCGTCGTGCTCGGGAGGTGGTGTTTGGCCTAGGGGAGGCTTAACTCAACTCTGTCGAAGGTTTCAGATGCGAGATTAATTATGGGTTTAAATTAATTAAAAAATTTAATTAATTCTTTTTTTATTTAAACCCTTCTTCTTCCCCTCCCCTCCCTTGAACTCACCTAGAGGAACCTCCCTCAAACCTCCCTCTCCTCCTCCACTCCGGCGAGGCAGCTCCTCTGAGGCACGGTGCAATGGCGGATCCCTCGCAGCGAAGCTCCGGGCTACGTCCTTGTAGGTAGAAGTTTACGTTTTTCATTTTTATTTATTTATTTACCCTTCTTCAAGTACAATTTTATGCTTCAAATTAATGCCCGATCGTCGAGCGAAGCCCAAAAATTCGTAGTACTGGTACTGAGCTTCCCGACGCATGTTCTGGATTGAAAATCCAAGTCCTGATGTGTTCGCAATCATCCGGTGAAGTTTGCGGGTTATTGGAGGTATTCCGGCAGTTTTCAGGACGATCCAGTAGAACGCACGATGACCCGATGATCCGAGTGGAGGTGGAGCAGGCGGCTGTGGGCGACGGTGTCGGCGATCCGAGCGGAGGTGGAGAAGGTGGTTCGTCGAGCGACGGTGCAGGCGGCCAGTGGAGCGGGGCAGCGGTGGCGCTGGCTGCAGCGAGGTGCGCCTGCCAGGCGCGTTCGGCGGAAGAGCCCGAGGCCTACCCTCGGGCGTGATGGGGAAGCTAGGACCCGCGCGGCGTGGGTCCTATTGGTTGTCAATGGAGACCGGCTGCTTGGACGGTCTGCTGGGAGCAAGGACCCGCACAAAGCGGGTCCTGTTGGGCGACGACACGGGACCGGCCAACAGGCCAGTCCGTTTGTCAAAAAAAAAAAACCGGACCCAAGGAGCGGGTCCGGTTCTGCTAGGAGGGCCGTGGCCAGCGGGCCGCGGTGGTTCAGAACGGGCCGGCTGGGGCGAACCGGCCTGGATGGCCCCCTTGCATTCGGGGGGCCGTAACTCCTAAACGGCGCGTCCGTTTGACACGCCGTCTGCAGCTACGGGACTGTGTTAGTGAGATTCCCTTTCTAAAGTATTTTTCGGGGTTTTTAGATTCTGTGCCAGAAGTCGGGTGACCCGAAACACTTTAAATTAATAATATTAAATTATTATTAATGCTGCGACGGACGAGGCTCTGCATCCGGACGTCTGTTTGGAGCGCCGTCAGAGGTGTAGTGGCCCCGGAGCTGAGCCAACCCTTCCAAAGTTTGTTCAGAGCCCCTGTGGTCTGGTTTCATCACTCGGTGGCACGGAACACTTTATATGAACGATTAATTAATTATTTGTTTTATTAATTAATTGCTGCATCGGACTTAACTCCCGCTCGGGATGTCCGATTGACGCACCGTTAGTGGGAATGTGATCCCAGTTCTTGTGAGGATGTTTCGAGGTGCTTTCCGAAGCATCCGTGTTGGAGATGAGGTGTGGGCCCCATGGGCCCAGTTCGCACATTTTACGGTGAAATGTCACTTTTTCACCAGACATCTATTTGGGGTGTTTGAGTACTCGTTTCTAAGTGTTTTTCCGAGGGGATTGCAATGGTGCAATTTGCTCGCTTAAATCCAGGCCCAGGGTGTGGGCCCCATGGGGTCCCGTTTGCGTATAACGCGGGGAGTTGCAGCTTCTGCATTCGGAATTCATTTTAGGCACCGTCAACAAGATTGTGACCCTGACATCGAGGCAAAATTGATCGGGGTGGTTTCAGGCGTCGAAGCCGGAGTTGAGGCGTGGGCCCCACAGGCCATCTTTTGAGCTATGTGCAGCATTTTCGCGCCTTTTTCACCAGGAGTCTGTTTGGGGATTTCAGGAAGTCATTTCCACGTGTTTTTCCGAGAGCATCGCGATGGTGCAGTTAGCCCGATGAGTATCAGAGTCAGGGTGTGGGGCCCACACGGGTTGGTTACGGTGAATAGTACCTTTTTCACCGGTTGACCGTTTCGGGCGAGTAAGTAGTCTATCTCGCATGTCTTTCCATGAGGACTACAATGGTGTAATCTGTTCAGGCAAGCGGAGCCTTGTGGGCGATCTTATTAAATGTGGAAATGTGAAAGGCGCTATGATGGCAGTTCTTCTACTGTGTTTGTAGCGGACCCTTGGCATGTGATGTTACGTCACGCCTTCGCGTTGACGTTGGGTGCCGTGTTCACGATAGCCTTAGGGCTGGAGATGAGGTATACTCTGGGAGTATGCTGGAGTGCTTGGAGGTATGTGTGGTTTGTACCTGAGAATGTTTGCGTGCTTGGTTGGGGTTGACTTGGGGCCACACGTCGTGTGGGCCCCATGTGCGTACCGTGTTCTTCTTTGCGTACCTTTAACCTCTCGTGATGCAGAGGGTCCCGCTGTTCTTGTCTGTTGACTAGCGGGGTTGAGTTTTTCCCCGGCTCTGTGCTTGATGGTTTAGATCCGCAGGGTCGAGTGGTTTCCCCTGGTCTTGTTCTAGAGTCAGATGGTTGTGCGATACCCACTCCATGTTCGGTTGACCAGTGTTGGACCATCCAGTAGAGAGGGCCAGAGCAGTTCTGGATTTACCCTCTAGTGGGGATGCGTAGTGGTTTATTCATCGACTTCTTAGGGTTTACCCTCTGGTAGAGACTAGGCAGTGGGTCACCAGACGACTCTTGAGGGTCTACCCTCAAGAAGGGCTGGGTAGTGGGTCTCCCGTCGTCTCGTTTCAGGTCTACCCTCTATCAAGGTTGGGCAGTGGGTCGCCTGATAGCTTATTCCAGGTCTACCCTCCAATAGGGATGGGCAGTGGGTAACCTGATGATGTATTATGGTTTACCCACTAGCAGGGCTAGGCAGTGGGTCACCCGTAGACTTCTCTAAGGTCTACCCTCCAGCAAGGCTGGGCAGTGGGTCACCTGACAGCTTATTCCAGGTCTCCAGCTGGGCTGGGCAGTGGGTCACCGGATGATTTATTATGGTTTACCCTCCAACAGGGCTGGGTAGTGGGTCACCCGTCGACTTCTTCCAGGTCTACCCTCTATCAAGGCGGGGTAGTGGGTCAGCTGACGGCTTATTCCAGGTCTACCCTTCAGCAGGGATAGCCAGTGGGTCACCTGATGATGTATTATGGTTTACCCTCTAGCAAGTCTGGGCAGTGGGTCACCCGATATCATATTATGAATTACCCTTCAGTAGGGATGGGTAGTTGGACTCCCGTTGAAATTCCAGACTCAGTCCTTTATACTAGGCTAGTCTGTGACTTTCCTCCATGATTATTGGAGCAGGACCCTTGGTTGTACGGGTCAGTGATGGAACAATCTTGACTTTGAAGAGATCTCTTGACTGCGGGGCAGTGACGAGGTGTGGTTGACTTTCCCCCGAACTCTCAAGTACGAGGGGCTCATTCCTCCACCGAGACGCGTCCTTGTGATGCGACCTAAAACCGTGAGGGCGATTCAGTTCCTCCCAAAGCGAATAGTGTCGAGGTGCAGTGGTTTGAGCCCCTTGACTTGTAGTTCGAGGTAGACGTGTAGGATGCTGGGCATCAGCGATGGAGTTTCTTCTGGGACTCATGGCTACTCTTCTATTGGGCTGAGCTATGGGATGGAGATCCCATTATGATCTTGTTCAGGCTTCTTGACAGAGCATATGGATTTGTATATACCATCTTCTGGTACCCACTTCACGGGGTTTGGTTTCTCTCCTTCCAAGAGAGGTGAAGACGCGCGGGGTATGGCACGTGCTTTCCGTGTCTAGCTTCTCGTGGTTGGATGAGTCTACTCTCCTACTATAGGCAGCGAAATCTCAACGAGAAGTTTATCTTCTCACTGTTCCTAGCTCCTTGTGTTAGGACGAGTCTTCTACCATTGTCTTGTTGGGTTGAGATGTTACTCTTTACTGCACCTTCGGTTGTACTCCTTTACTTTTCCCTGTTAGCTCTACTTCTCACCCTTCGGTACCTCCTTTGTTTCTCCCTCGAGCCTTCGGGGTATCATACTGAGTATTTTTATACTCACCCCTTCTTGGGATTTTCCCTCATTTGGTGTGCCCTTGCAGACGATGGACAGGTTGTTCATGATGTCAGAGGAGTTTAGGAGCTTGGACCGCGTGCGGTGGTCGGAGTCGGGTTCCAGGTGGGGGACCCTTCCAACTGATTTCCTTTTGATTACTTGTTTCTAGGTTATGGCACTTTTCTGGTTGGGCGCTTGTTTTCCCCTTTACTTTTCAGTTTACCTTCAGCTTCTACTTGTACTATTTAGAGGTCGATTCACTTTTGTGGGTTATATATATAGCAGCTGCACTTTACCCTTCTTGTCTTTTCTTTTACTCTGCACTTTTGCATTGAGTGTGCTGCGTGTGTGTGTACATGTACTTAGGCAAAGGCCTCCTTGATTTATTGTGCCTTTGGCGCTGGTCACCAGCCCCTGGTCTATGGAGGCGGGCTTGGGGTAGTTGCAGCTCAAGCCCGGGTAGGGTCGGGTCGTGACATTGAAGGAAAGGAATTAGATCATTTATGGAAAATCATAAACATATACCATGAAAATTGATGTCATCTTGAAGTAATAACTTGTAAAAAGATTTATTAAGAAACTATAGAATTAAAACATTTTAGTGCGGTTAAAGGAAAATATCAAAGATAATTTAAATAATAAAAGGGAATAATATTTTTTATAAAACCTGATGTGAAACAATAATTTTTTCATAATAAAAATATATTATTTATAAAAATAATGGTGTCTTAAAATAGATTATATAATTTACTTCAAAATGGGTTAGAATTCAAGAAGATCCCTTTTAATGGGTTTTCTTATCGAGATGTATTGAGGAGAGAACCACTTAAAATATGTACATATCTGAAATAGAATGATTATTGGACCTTTATAAATGATTTTGGAGCATTTAAATGTCATTTATAATATATACATAAATAGAACATATAACTTCATTTGGGTAAAAATAAAGATAGAGCAACCCGAAGGAATAATGGAAGGATGGGTAGAATCCTTTACATTATGTCCAATGGTGTTCTTCACTTGATATTAATTTCCAGTATAACCAAATTAAATTCATTAATTAATATTTCTTGAAACACATATACATTTAATTGATTTATTACAAAATTTTTATGTTCATTCATGGCATTTTTGAAGGGTTAAGAGGTTCAATTTCTTTGTTTGGGTCCATTTGTTTCCATGATTTTAAGAATGGTTTAATTATTTTCATGAATGGATAATTATGTAAAATGAGGATGGTTGTCTATAATAGATGTTATATGTTATTTGTGAAAATATATAAGGTTACGTGGTTGTAAATTTCATATGGTTACTTGAAGTGAAGGTGAATCATTATATAAAATATTAGTGATAACCTTTTGGGTTAATTGGTAGTTTTTTATCACCACGAACAATTTTTTTTATAAATCAATAAAATATGTACAGAAATATTCTAGAAACATAGATGAGACATAATACATATATTATAGTCTGTTTCTACCATAATAATGGTTTCATGACCATAATTTAAGATGTTGATAGAAATTGAAAACCCATCATCCTTGAATGTGGCAAATTAACACATCTCAGATGGTGTTTTTACTACTAGTATAAAAGAAGGGTAAAGGAGAGATCGTAATAAATTAATCTATTATCATAACAAATTTAAAGTACATGTATGTTAATCATGTTTCAATAAAATTTGGATGAGTATATGTCAGGATAGAAAATAAAACAAAGGAACTTGAAAAGAAAGTAAAATAATTGAAAAGAGGAATATACCACTTGAATTAATCTTCCATGAGAGCCTCTTAAGGGAAGAGGATTTGGACTTATGATGATATAAAGGGCTGATGGACGTGGTGGAGGTGCTTTGGGAGAGATTTCAGTAGAATATTGGAAATTTACAAGGCTTGAGAGGAGTGAAGAGAAGAAGGGAGTTTGGGTGGTTTTTAGAGTGGAGGGGATGATGGTTTTCATAATATATTACTCATTAGTTTTTTATTTGTCCATAAGACAATAAATAGTGATGATTCCATGACCAAAAAGAGTAATATGTGTATGTGAGATAAAACCAATTACGTTTACATCAATAGAACATCATCTTAATAATGTAATAATTCATGAATTTACATTTCTCAAAATTAATCTTGTTTTACTATTCATAAAATATTCATGTATTTTACAAAAATACCAAAAATTCATTGTAACCATTTTTCTACGTGTAGAATAAAAAATGAACTACATTTTTTAAAAACAATTTTATATCCTTTTGAATTTTAATTTTTAATTAAAATCATTATTTACTTGAAAAAATACAAATTCTGAAATTAAAACAAAATTTATCACATTTTGAAACTTTATCTAAGGTCTCATAAAATTATATTATATTCATATGATATCAAAATATTATTTTATTAATACATTATATGAAAATTATTTTCCTTTTAATTTATTAAATTAATCAAAAAAAATTAATAGAATATACGTAACTTATAAAAATACCAACAATTAATTATTAATTTTTAAAATATTTATTTACTTATACTATGATATAATCATATCATATTAACACATAAGTTGGATAAATTTTATCTATACTTTCATTGGTGTGGTTACTATTAGATTGGTGGGTTTACTATACATAAGGACCACATTACTATTCCAAAGTTCAAGTCATGATTTTATTAGTATACGTTCCATAACTTCTAGAAATACCTTTTATTTCACTCATTATTATGTTATATGGTTTTTATTGTTTTATATATGTAAAATTATGTTATTATACTATGAGACATGATTATAAGAAGGTAATTACATTGATAAAATAATTAAAGAATGTTAATTTATTTTTCAAATGCTTATAAATAAAAAATGGTGAATCAGATTAAAAATCAAAGACGACTGATGAAATCGTAAGGGTATTCTTTCTTTAGGCAGATACTAACATTGGATGACGCAGGCCAACTATGGATGTTAGTTTATGGATGTAAATAAAATAATTAAGTGAAAATTATTTTATTGTTAAAATCCATAGCTTCTAAACAGTAACTCAGATTGAAAATTCGAGAGTATAATTGAGTTCTTTGGGGTGTGTTCTCCTTAGTCAGAGCCTATCCTCAACTGTCATGGGTTGAGGGTGAACATTAATAATTTATTGACCTTTTTTTCAGGTACATTCAATAAACGGGCGAGCGACATTTTCTAACTTTTGAACAGGTGCTCAGACTAAAAATAAGAGGTAACCATTGAATTCACAACCTTGGGATTCACTTAAGGGAGTCTTTACTTTGACTGTAGTAGGAATAGAGAAAATGTTTTGTTTTGTGACCTTTTAAAAGAAATAAAATAAATTAAAATTGTTATTTAATTTTTCATTCTACTCCTCCAACGAATAAATGAAAAGGTGGGACAAGAGATGTGTCAAGCCAATAAATGTCTTGACCATTCATTCCTATATAACAATATCATTAGAGAATTGTGAAGCTTCCTAATTAATGAGCCCTATTAATTACCAACATCATTAGACACCCTCCCCCTGTCCTATTTATATAGAGCTTGGAAAAATGTGTTGTAAAAGCTTAGCCAAGAAATGAAGCGATAAAGGAATGCCATGATGCCAAACCCTTATAGGACGGAGTCGGTTCCAACTGTAGGTGACGGGTGACACCAAACCACGAACTGAAGGACGACGTACGAGCGACGTCGTTGGGAACATGTTGCGGGAGCGAAGAACATGAACCACCTTCAAGCACCAATGTTCTATAACAGATTTATGAGGTAGGGGATTGATTCTTGATTTAAATTCATGGGAATTTATTGAACCCCTTTACCCTCCCTCTTGTTTAGGAGCGAACGCAGATGGCGCATGCGTAACAAACCCAGACCAAACCCTCTGCTACTTTGCTACCATTGCGCACTCTATGGAAGACTGTTGGTGCGATGGAACTGGCCGGCTAAAAAGGAGGCGGTGCGCAGACGCCCGCCGCAAGAAGAGGATATGGCAAAAAGCCACAAAAGTCATCTGAGCGGCTGCCATCGACCGGCCACAGAGGAGGTGCGACACACAATCGTGCGCTGCCGGTGAGAAAGGGGTTGTGGCTCGTTAGCCGCGGCGGCCGGAGGATGAAGCCAACACACCGGCCGGCTGTGGAAAGTGAGGGTGGTATGACCAGCGTGTTGCCAGAAAACTCTAGCCATAGCTCCTCAACCGCGGTAGATCGGAGGAAGGAGGCTGCCACATTGGCCGACCATGGGTGGAGGAGTGGCGTGATGTCACACACCACTGGAGAAGTCAGCCAACACACGAGGCGACCGCGACGGAATCGGTAGGACCTGCTCAAGTAGGTCTTGCATGCCAACTGGCGATGCCACGTGACGCCGCTGCTATGATGAAGTCCGAATATTCTTCACCCGTTTGGTGAAACCGAGGTTCGCTCCCCCAATGGCAGCTAGGGCAGACCCCCCTTGCGGGTCTGATTCCTTTCAGGGCACCACCCTACAGGCCGTGCCACCCAACCTGTGGGCCGGGCTGTGCCCTTGTAGGTCGGGGCAGGTCGGTCCGAATGGACCCGGGCCCAAAAACACTTAAAGGGAAATAACATGACAAATAGACATCTGTTTGATGAACCATATATGGAATTGGGATCCTTTGATCGAGAAGGTACTTTTGGTATACTCCTCTTGAGTTTTGGAGACAGTTAGAGTATTGACGGGTTGGATCGAACCCGAATCCAACCAGAACTCGGAGCTAAAATGCTTATAACTCACAGACCGGGCGTTCGATTGATGCACCATCAATCATGATAGATCCCTTAAGACCTTATATCCTTTGGGTTACATCTTTTTTGACCTTAGTGGATGTTGATGTATGACCAATATCTCGAGGGGTAGATACTACAGAACTCGAACGCATTGGGTGCGAGGAATCCAGAAGCTGGCAGTGAGGTAGAGGTTAGAGACAGATCATACAGAGGTTAGTACCGAGCGATCCTATGTGGGTTAACCCCCATCCTGTGTGAGTTAGATCATGTGTGGGTTATCAATCAGTGATTCTGTGTGGGTCAGTGCATACCGATCCTATGTGGGTTATTTCATGTGTGGGTTAGCGCTCAGTAATTTTGTGTGAGTTAGCACATACTGATCTTGTGTGGGTTAGTGGGGGTTAGTTTACTATCGATCCTAGGTAGATCAGATCTTGTTTGTGTTAGAGAGGGTTAGTTAACTATCGATCCTGTGTGGGTCAGACTCCATAAGGTTATATGTAGTGCCACTTGACAGAATAAGATGGTTTAACTTTGCAACTAATCATCTGTACTTCTATACTTCCCTGAAACCAGGTTTGATATGAGACTCTAACTAAGCTATGTTTATTGATTTGTTCTTTGTGACTGAGATCATGCTTTGTGGGTTTCCTTGTGGATTTATGAAGGACCATAGGGGGTCTTAGGGTCCCTTATGGGTATTTTTGTACTCACCCCTGCTTGGGCTTCACCCACACCTTGTGGTGTCTTGGGCAGACAACGAGAATCTGGGCTGAGGTTTGAGGGAGCCAGGACTAGACGGTGCTCAGAGGTGGACCATTTGGTGAGACATGATGCGAGGACTACAAATCGTGAGATGTACCTACCCTTCAGGTAGGATCCGTGGTAGAAGATCCAAGATCTTCTTTTCACCTTTTAGTTGTTTTGTACTTTTCAGTTGTACATGTACTTTTCTAGTTGGGCTTGTATTATGAACCCTTTAATTTCAGAACTCTTTTACTAAAGCAGATTACTTCACAGTTGCTTCTTTTTGCGTTCTACTGCATGTGTTTGTACATGTTTAAATGAAATGACTTCCCATTTTAGGGATATGCCTTTCTAGAACTAGTCGCCAGCCCCTGGCCTATAGAAGGCAGGCTTGGGCTAGTCATGAAATAGGTCCCAAGGGACAGGTCTTGAGAAAGTGGTATCAGTGGAGTCGGTTCTACCGAAGAACTAGGACCCAAATATTTTAAATGTAGAAATAGTATTAAGTGTTATGCATGTGGTTTTTAGTTTTGGGAGTCTAGTGTTGGTGCAGCGACTGACATATCAATACACCAGGACCCTGAATTCTAATTTCTGACACAGTGCATGAAAACACTGATTGCATGTGTTTTTTGAATGTTTTTTTCCTTTTGATTTATTAAGTCAGCTCACTAGGTATAACTTATTGTCCGTGGAAAACCTGTTTATTTCAGGATTCCACCACATAGACAGCCAGCTAGGATTCCCAAGAGAGTACACAATGAGGACCCACCAAGAAACGAGGCTCTGGTGCAGGGCCCTCTACCTATGTTAGCAACTTCGAGTGGTGTACCAGCAACACCACTACCCGTTGGGAAACCTTTTCCACGAGCCCCACCAGTAGAGGGTTCATGATGAATTATCACGTTATACGAGTTCCAGTGGTGGATTACTCTAAGGTTTTGTGGTGAGAAAGATCCCCATGCAGGTGAGGACTAGCTGGAGGTTGTGGTTAGAGTTTTCCTCCTACTTGGGACACCATTAGATTAGATGGTTATCCTAGATGCTAGTATTTATTAGGGCATGACTATGAGGATGGTATTCAAGGCTATGAGTCTTTGATATGTGGACCGTTTCCTGAGATGGTACATTTGGATAGTGTGCCAGCTATATCACTGCCCATTGGTCAGTAGTTACAACCAAAAATACCCGTAGCGGACACATGTTGGCTTAGTTCCATACATGTGTTTCAACATCAGATACCCCTCAGGTTCTGAGGTGAGCCTGAATCATAGGTGTCTATGGAATGGGCTGAGTAGGCTGCTGAGTTTCCATATAGAAAGGGAACTATTCGATCAGATGGTTGTCCTGGTAGATATCCTTCTATGTGTCCCAATAAGACGACGACAGGGTTTAGGTTACCCTGATATTATGAAGAGGCGACTTTTCTATGAACAAGCTTGATAACCTTCATCAAAGAAGGGATCTATTTCCATAAAGTGTTAAGGAGTGAGAGTTCCCAAGGGATTATAAAACTTTTAAAGGACGACATGATGGTAGCTGAGTATTCTTTGAGGCATACCGACCATTACAGGTACTTGATGAATATAATACAGTCAGTGCTTTAGGGATCAGACCTCTGACTGAGGTGTGTTTAGGGAAATCTGAGCCATCAGTATTCCTCTATGAATTCCTAATCATGTTAGGTTACTAGAGATAGACATTGTGGTTGAATGTTCTTTGGCTCAGCGGATACAACCATTGAATTTTAATAGTAGGGAAGCAGAAAATTGATTCCAGTCTCATAGACTTGGGTGTGTAAAATGTCTTGGGAAGAGGAAGTGATAGGGATAGATGAATCTGCAGGGCAGCAAATGTGGAAGAGGAGCTAGGAGAGCAACAAGAATTAGTACACATTTTGACATGTTACAACCACTACCCCAATGTGGTCCCCACCGGGCTTAGGGAGATAGATACAGGGGAAGAAAGTAGCTACATGTGGTCAAGGAGTGTGACCGAAGGGCTCCAATAATTATTAGAGGTATAGTTTTCTGTCTACTACGAACTACCATATTAATAGAAATATGAACTAATAATTCCTTCTTTCAATGAATCTTGTTCAAGACCTAGTGTTTTTAGTTAATTTATTTACTTGACCCTTACATCTGGAGATACCTTTGGGAGGAGACTTGATAATCAAACTTATGCCGATGGTGTGATTTGACTCTTGAGGTGAGAGTTTCGGTTGGAACCTCTTGGTGGTAGCGTTGAGGCATTACGACGTTAGTTTGGGTATGGACTGGAAATCCACAGTTCATACTCAGATTGACTATATTAGGAAAAAAGGTTTTGGTTTTCCAACAATGTTTGAGTGGAGTTTTCCTTGGTCGGTAAAAAAGGGAACCTAGGAAGCACAAGATTAACTCATGATTAGGAGGGTGCAGCCAATCGCTCTTAAGCCATCTTACCTTACACATGTGGTAGCAGAATCACTCAGCAGGAGGCCTGGTCTACAACTACTAAGTGAGGCGTCAGAGCATCTAGTTTTGTTTTGGATATCCTTCATGTATAAAGATGAAGTAACTTACATATAGACTATGACTATCACTCCCCCAATTCATCAGCGATTTCAGGAGGCACAACATGGGGACATTAACTGCGAGGCTCGACATGCTCATATATCCTCAGGACTTCCCCCTGAAAGATTTTATAATAGTGGGCAGCACATCATCTTCTTCAGAGGATGAACCATAGTACCAGTGATGCTTCAGGAGGAGATATTGAGGGAGACAGAGTATTCTTATGGGTCTCACCCCGATGAGGATTGCAGAGGTTTGGACAGGGTAGAAAGCTATATCTGAGGTTCATCGGACCTTTCTAGATTCTTAGAATAGTGGGAGAGGTGGCATACCATCTATCTCTTCCCCCACAGATGCACCTGGTGCATAATATTTTCCATGTGTCACAGCTAAGGAGATGCATGCATGATCCATCACGCATTATCAACAAGGGCGAGTTGGTATTTGATGATGGGGTGACTTTTACGGAGTTCCCATTAAAGTTATAAGAATGACAGGAGGTAGTCCTTTGTGGATGGTCAATCCCTCTGGTGCGAGTTTGATGGCCGCACGAGAACCTCCAGTAGAGAACTTTGGAGAGGGAGGCTCAGATTTGTGATCAGTATCCCCATTTGTTTTCATAGACTATATTATGGATTTCTAGGATTAAAGTCCCTAAGGTGGGGAAAAATTTATGTCCCGTAATATACTTATATTTTTTTTAATTATATAGAATTATTTCGAGACCGAGAAATTTGACGACGCGTGATTCTGAGGCCCAGAGTGCCCAAAATGATCCGTCAAAGTTTTGTTAAACTTTAATTAGCACACGTAAGTAGTTTTCCAAAAAAAGGAATAAATCTTAAATGATTTCTCGAGTCATAAATCTGAGGGAACCATTGAATTCCTGATGGAGGGTTTAACCTAGGCATGACTTAATTTTGGTCAGCATAATCATCCTATGAAAAAACATGAAAATGGCATAACCATAAATAAAATAATTAAATAAAGTTAATTTATTTTTCAAATGCTTACAAATCAGGAACAGTGACTTGGATTAAATATCTAAGAACACCACTGAACTCGTGAGGGTATGCTTTACTAACATCGGCCGGCACGGGCCAGCTGTGGAATTTAGTTTTTGGCTCTAAATAAAATAATTAAGTGACAATTATTTTATTGTAAAAATCCATAACTTCTAAATAGTATCTAGGATTTAAAATTTGAGAGTACCTTTGAGTTCTTTTGGGCATGTTATACTTAGGTAGAGCCTAACCTTGACCAGTCTAGGTTGAGGGTGAACATTAATAATTTATTGAACCTTTTTCGAGTATGATCAATAAATGCATGAGAGGCATTTTCTAGCATTTGAACCGGTGCTCAGATTAAAAATCCAAGGGCACCGTTGAATCCGCAACACCAAGATTCATATAAAGGATACTTTACATTGACCGCAGTAGGTCTGAAGATAATGTTATGTTTTGTTACTTTTTAAAAGAAATAAAAAAACTATAAATTTTCTATTTTATTTTTCATTATATTCCTCCAATGGTCAAACAATAAGGTAGGACCTACGACGTGTCAAGACAATAAATGGATTGACCATTCATTTCTATGTAACAGTATCATTGGAGAATTGGGAAGCTTCTTAATTAATGAGCCCCATTAATTCCCAAAACCATTACACACCCTCCCCCTCTCCTATTTATATGGTGCTTGGAGAGAGGTGTCGACATAGCTTTTCCAAGCAATGAAGTGCTGATGGAGGGGCGTGATGCCAAACCCTTAAAGGATGGAGTCGGTTCCAGTGGGAGGTTACAGGTGACACAGAACCAAAAACCAAAGGATGATATACGAGCAGTGTTGTTGTGAACCTATTTCAGGAATGAAGAACACATCCCACCTTCATGTGTGGACGTTCTCCAAAGGATTTACGAGGTAGGGGTTTAATTCTTGATTTAAATTCAAGTGAATTTATTGAACCCCTTTACCCTCCCTCTTGTTTATGAGATAACTCTATTGGTGAAGGCCTAACAAACCTAGCTAGAACCCTCCACTACTTTGCTACCATTACGCCCTCTATGGAGGACCACCAGTGTGGCGACATGGACCGACTACAAAGGAGGTAGCGAGCTAGCGCTCACCGCAAGAAGAGGCCGCAACACAAAGCTGCAGAGGTCATTAGAGTGGATAAAACTAGCTAGACATAGAGAAGGTGCGGAAAACCATCGTGCACCACCAGTGTGTAAGGGGATGCATCTCATCAGCCGCAGCGGTTGGAGGAGGCAACCAGCACACCGGCTGACTGCGGAGGTAGAGGACAGTGTGACCAGCACGCTACCGGAGGACTCAGGCCATGGCACGCCAGCCGCGGTGGACTGGAGGAAGGAGGTCGACACACCTTCCAGACAAAAGGGGTGGAGAGGCGCACCATCACGTGCTACTGGAGACGTCGGCTATCACACCTTCTGACCGTGACAGAATCGGTAGGACCCTCTACAACGGGAGCCACATGCCACCTAGCGACACCACGTGGCGCCACTACTGCGAAGATGACAAAAATGACTTCGGCCGTATAGTAAAACCGAGGTCACTCCCCCAGTGTAGGTTATGGAGGACCCCCCTTGTGGGTCGCCTCTCACGCGTCCTGACCGCTTGCCTATCGGGCTGCTGCCCAGTGTGCTGCCCCCCTGCGGGCCGGGCTGTGCCTTTGCAGGTCGGGCCGCCACCCCCTTGTGGGATAGACCAGACCTCGGCCCAGAGGGCCTTGCTATGCCGTTTCAGGTTGGGATGGCCCCTTGTGGGCTTGACCATACCTCGGTATATGAGTCCAAGCCTTCCGTGGCCCATCCTAGACCAGGTCAGTCCAACCAGGTCAGACCATACCCGAGCCCAACTGGGCCCAGAAACACTTCAAGGGCCATAACTTGAGAACCAGATGTTCGTTTGACGAACCGTATGTGGCGTTGGGTTCCTTGGATCGAGAATCTCCGTTTGGTATACTTATATTGGGTTTTAGAGATAGTTGGAGTATGGCTGGGTTGGATCAAACCCGAATCAAACCGACCCCCTAGAGTTAAAACCCTTATAACTCATAGACCGGGCGTCCGATTGACGCACCGTTTGTCACGTTGGAACCCTTAAGACATGGTGGTACTTTTGGTTACTCCTTTGTACAGCTTAGTGGTGGTTGAAGTACGACCGATATCTCAAGGGGCAGATACTATAGAACTCGAGCGCACGAGGTGCGAGGAATCCAGTGGCAACAAGTGAGGCGGAGGATGAAAACAGATTATACAGAGGTCTGTACTGAGTGATCCTATATGGGTCAGCACTGATCATGTGTGGGTTAGATCCTATGTGGGTTAGTGATCAGTGATCTTTTGTGGGTCAACGCATACCGATCCTGTGTGGGTCAGATCATGCGTGGGTCAGCGCTCAGCGATCTTATGTCGGTCAAAATATACTGATCCTTTGTGGGTCAAATCCTATGTGGGTCAGTGGGGGTTAGTTACCAATAAATCCTAGGTAGATCAGATACTATGTGAATCAGTGGGGGTTAGTTACCTATCGATCTTGGGTAAATCAGATCCTGTGTGGGTCAGCGGGGGTTAATTACCTATTGATCTTTTGTGGACCAGACTCCATATGATCAGAAGCAGTGCCTCTTGATAGAATAAGATAATTTTTCTTCAAGACTAATCATCTATACTTCTATACTTCACTTAAAACAGGGTTCGAGCTGAGACTATAATAGATCTATGTATATTGATTTGTGATTTGTGATTGAGATCATGATTTTTAGTTTTCCTTGGGGAATTTTGAGAGACCTTCCAGGGTCTCGGGGTCCCTATTGGATATTTTTATACTGACCCCTGCACGAGCTTCACCCGCAACATGTTGTGTCTTGTGCAGACGACGAGCAACTGGGATGATGTTTGAGGGTGTGAGGACTAGATGGTGCTCATAGGTGGACCATTTGGCATGATGTGACATGAGGACTATTGATTGTGAGCTGTACCTACCCTTTAGGTAGGATCTGTGGTGGACGATCCTAGAGAATCTTTTCACGTTTCACCTATTTTTTACTTTTCAACTGTACTTGTACTTTTCCAATTGGGCTTGTATTCTATCCCCTTTACTTTCAGCGGTCTTTTACTATATCAGTTTACTTCACAGTTGCTTCTTGCTGTGTTCTACTCTATGTGTTTGTACAGGTTTAAAGGCAATGCCTTCCCATTTTAGGGATACGCCTTTCTGGCGCTAGTCGCCAGCCCCTGGCCTATGAAAACAATTTTTATCCCATAATACTAGATTATTAGACTTAGTTATAATGGTGAGCCTCAAAACTTAACCTATTGACTCAACACTATCTCATGATAGTCCATTACCATCAAACTGATTTATACAGTATGAATGTCCAAATTCACTGATAGTCAACACCATCACCCATGCCACAAAATCTATTGATGCCTCTATCCACAAAAGTGATCAACACCACTTTAATTTTGTTCTATCTATGTGTGAGAGACTCTAATGGTGCATCATAAAACAATTGTGAGTTGATATCACTATAATTATCTAAGACACATCATCGGAAACCTTTTCTCCAACAAATATGTCACTAAATCCCAATGGTCATCACCATATAATTATCTATGCACCATGCCATTATCCTGATGACCTCATCTCCTCATTTCATGAATACAATGATGCCTCAACCAAGTGATCATCATCACCTCAATTATTTCAGACCACACTCTCATCCTAACAACCATGTCACCGTATTCCAAGTGATAAACATCACTACACTACTTGGACATAACCTGTCATGTTCCAATAGATTCATTTCAATAAATAAATTCAAATTAAAAAATTAAAATTCATTAATCACCTATCCTGCCCATGTGTTCAGAATCCCCATACATTTCTTATAATATGTAATCTATGGTTAGGAATTTACCAATGACATACTATATCATCAAAAATTAATTTAAATAAAAGTATATTTTTTAGGGTGCCACTCGAAGAACTCAATGTGTGTATTTTGATATGAACACCAAAAAACATAAAAAATTAAGGATTAATCTAGGCACCAAATGCCTTTTACTCGTATGAGATCTATTTATTCATATCAGCCTCTAACTTGAGTTGAAATGATAGAAATCACGTTTTTCATAAAACACCATTAAAATAGGGAAAAACATATTTCAAGGATTTATCATTATATTGGCTGAGATAAATAAGGAAAGGAAACCAGATGATTTGAATCCTTACTGATACGATTCTATTAGAATTTTAAATGAATTGCACATTTGGCAGCACAGTTTGGCTTAACATTCACCAATCGTGTAGTGTAATCTATCAAAGCACCACACTGCACATGATTAGGCGCACAGTTTTCCAAACCATTCATAGACCATGTTATTAACCTCTATTAAAAACATTCTATGTCCTGCAAGGCCATGCATACCCACCTGAAGTGTTTAAAATAGTATTCCTAGTGCAATGGGGGACTGCAAAATTACTTTTGGGAGGCTGTATAGTTAAATCTTATAGTGCACCACTATATTAACTTTCCTGAATATGATTTTTTAGGGCCCAACACACCTGAAAATCATCTTAAACCTGAAGTAAAACATTGTTCCATTAACCATATATAATAAAAAGTTCGTGGTTTAATCAAACACTAGTATTATTTTCCAAATATCAAAAGAAAAGTTGGTTTGAACACCAAACTCAAAAAAATAAAAAATGTTGAGGAATTACAACCCACACAAAATATGAAAATGTTAAAATCTACCCACCTTAATATAGTTCATCACTAATATAATTCATTACTAGGATATAGTACCTTACATACCCATCTCATCACATTACTTCGGTCTACCCTAGTCATTACTCACAGAATAATTCCCCTTATGATGCTCCCTACCTTATAAATTACCTACCCCACTGTTTCTGGTCGCAAAATAACATTATGATGGTCCCATAGACCACACCCAAACATACAAGACCTCCCAAAATGCATCTCTATTCCTTGACCTCATCAGGTGATCAATTGTTTCTATGTCATACTTTATACCCATCAAGTCTCTTATCTTAATAGATTCCCATATATACCTATTCCATACACAAAACTGATAACAAACCACATATAATTAGAGACCCAATGATCCTACATCAAAACAGATGATGAAAAAGTAACCTTCATCATATTCATTTGCACTATAGTATTGATGTATATGCACTTCATACAAAACCTACATCTAAGATGATGCCCACAATAAATATTCATGCCTATACATCTCGTACATATATAGTACACACATAATAACTAATTCTAACCTAATAATCAGCATCTGGTTTGTACCAAACAATACACATTCACCTTATACACCCAAACTGTCCATACCAAATAATATAAGTAAACCCAGTCATGCCCAAGGCGTATCTCTAACTCTCATCAGCTCATCGGCCTACTTTGAAACTACAAGGTCAACATCGTACACCATACCTGAATCCCAAATACTCGATTCCTAACCTACATAATATATGGATAAAATAGAACTATATTGGTTTATGATCTATAATTTTACTATTTGGTGTCCTCTCATCCCCATGTGTTAATCCCGCATTTAGTCATGTCTCTTTAATCACACAGTTGGTGAAAAAAATCCATACACACAAATTCACCATGTCCAGCTTCCCTAACCAGTATTACAATATTCTACCAAAATATTTGACTCTCCATCATGTCTGACTCCCCTCACCCCTCTTTCACAATATATACCCTTAGCCATCTATCACTTCGGGATCCCATCACTCTTGTTCTTCATGAATACCATTCATCTTTACTATTTTAATTTGTTGAATATATTCAACCATCAATCGCACTAAGATTATATCTGACCACATATCCCCTAAACCCTAGGTTATTTATACTACTCAGTTCTAATATATTCAATGCTCTTTAGCATTCAGTCTCTCATTCTTCATTACTCTAGGCAGTTACCGCTTCTGAATCATGAAGATTAATTCTTTATGTTCTTGTAATCTTTTGGTGGTCAGAAAACATGAATCTACAATTGAATGGATGTGACAACCATATAACATTATATATTTTTATTAATTCTCCTTCTTATATCCTAAAGTATGGAATAAATTAAAATTTAGTTATCCAAGATCTATAATTATACTATTTTATGTCCTCTCTTTCCCATATGGTAATATCTCATTTAGTCACGTCTCCCTAATAATGCAGTGGAAAAAATCATCCATTATAATTCACTATATCTGGCTCCCATAAATAGAAATCAACATCCAAAACCTACCATTGCTGAGGTCTTCTTCTAATATTTTCAACTCTCCATTGTGTTTTGATCCCCACAACCCTCAATCACATCTGGATCCCCTCAGTAATCCATAACTCTTGGCTCACCTCACCCATATTCTTCAATCAAAACCTTTATCCCCAAAATTTTATCTATTCAAATATATTCACCCCTCTTTAATTCATGGCTTCTTTCCTTCAATTTTTCATCCTAAAAACTCTATATTTTTACCACCTAATTATATTATATTCAACCCTCATTATCATTCTCCCTATCATACATGGTTAGTCTTTATAGACACCACTTCAGAATCATGATGATTAATTCATCCAATTATTTTCATTTTTTGGTGATCAAAATATTTGAATAAATAGTTTATTACACTTCAAATATCATTTCTTAGTCATCATAAAATGTTCGATTTGGTTCATTATTAATTTTGATATCTAAACCCATAACCTTAGTTGGTTTAACCTTTCAATATCACATTATTGTTGGTTTTAAACTTCATCTCTTGCATCCTTAAGATTTATGTGATACTTATATAGTGCATATATTACATTTTATACAATCAGATCTTCAACTTATTCAGCATTTTTTTGAACCTAATTTTCATGAATATCTATAATTAGAATTTGGATTGTTAAGTTGATTTTCTTTGTTATTTTTATTTCTATTTTAATTTTATTGATAATAAATGATGCGTAAATACATTTTAATGTAATTTCATCTACTATACATGTATACTGCACTTTCAGTTTACTGTTGCATCAATTTATCCAAAAATAGATATACTGTGGTAATTGAAAACTATAATTTTTTCATATTCATTACGTATTTTCAATTATAATTTTCATACACTATTAATATATTTGGTTCAATTTATTAATATATTCCTTCTATGATCCTATTTAGGTATATTTTACAATGATAGAAAAACTATCTACCAATGCAAATGCCTATTTAAAGGAAGGTATGCTACAATAGATGTTAACCACCTTTCTTATTATGGATATGCTTCATAGAGTTTTAACTATCATATTCTGAATAATCATTATAATTATTATCACCTTATTCATGATAATATTAATATATCATAATGATTAAAATGAATGCATAAAGTTTAATAATCTTCATCAACTTAATGCATACACTAAATCCATATAAAATAAAATGCATAAATTTTAAAATCATCATATAGTTTATTACCATTATTACTATTTAAAACCATCATATAGTTTATTATATGATTCTGTATACTCTTCATACAACTAATTATAGTATATCAATTTTACTATTATCTAAAATAATGCTAGAAGTTCATGAATCACATTTTAGTTTATTTATTAAGTTTTACACATACCATTTACAATATATTTAATTATTGTTTCTTCACATCATTCATAAACTAAATGAATCCACTGAATTCATTCTATTTAAATATTATGTGAATTTTATTTACTAAACTATTTACATAAAATTTATTAATATTTTGAATTCTCCAAATGGTTTATTAACATTTTTAATTATCCTCCAATAAATATTTCGTTTTTTTCTTATTTAAAAGAAGTTAATTCATTATCTGTTAATAGATTTGTTTTAATATTCACGGTTCAAACTATATAGAACATAATGCATATTTCAAACTTGCCTATCTATCTATAACATAAATATATCTTAGAAAATCATCAATAATAGATTTCAATATTATATATTGATAATATACTTCACATTAATTGTACATTTTTGAAAAATTATACACCCATTCCTATTCTAGATTCATCAAAAAAATTCACTAGGAACCAATTATTATTGAATATAATTATAATAAAGATCATGTTTGAGATGAATCCACTACAATTTTGGGAACATCATAGTGATATCCATGAAAAATTTCAATATCTAGTTGAATGAAAATAATAACAATATATTATAGTTAAATATGGTTGTGCACATATATTTACACATTCTAGATGAAATAACATCATATATGGAGCATACCAAATTAATTTTACGTCAAAATCTTCACTAGTTGTGCACCCTCAAAATAGTCCTTGTCTTGTAGAATTTACCAAGATTTTGGAATTTTAAAACATGTTTTCCCAATCTTGTATACCATTTAAATGAAATACACATTAATATTACAAGGATGTAGTGAATTTATACATGGTTGGTATACTAAAGTCTAGAACATCAATCTATTTTTGTTTTCTTGAAAACAAACAATATATATTTGTATATAATAGGAAATTCACATTTAATACACACTCATGTAATGTATCTAGTCAATTAATTAACCAAATCGCACATACTCTGTACTTAAAATGTTATCACATTACACATTGTCCCATGTTCTAAACTTTTTTATAGTTAGAGTTCCAAGGATAGATAATTATACCATTTAATTATAGAATACAAACTATGGGTGTTTTTATGTGTAGTGATTCAATGGGAGTTTTATTAAATTGAAATAATATCTCTTGATAAGGGAAGATAACTAACAATTTGTTTTCAGTTATTTTTAATTTAGCATGAGAACTAGAATTAAGGTAAACATTATAAAATATAATTGATTGCATTTATTAGGATTCCATGATTTCAATTTAGTATAGAAACGTCAATTTAGGGAACTAATTATAGAGAACACATTTTTTCTATGGACATTCAACTTTATCCCCCTAAACACAGTAAGGAAAAGGATTAGGGAATACAAGAGTTTTATGATTTATCTTAAAAATAATTAAAATCACAAATGAAACCATACTAGGTATAAAATAATTTGAAATCCTAAAAAATAACATCCAAATGATGATAGTGAAAAATAAAAGGTAGCAGATAACATTGAGCAGTTAATTCCAAAAAATTTAATAAAAAACATATAAAACCATATCATTGATCATGATATGATAAAAACCACAAAAGAAAAAAAGGAAGGGTTGAGAATGAACATACATGATAAAAACATATTGAAATATTATATACTCAGCCACAATGCCAGCCTTGAAGGTACAACAACCACATATATCAATAGTTATTGGACTCTTCCCCCCCCTTCACTATCCATGTTACTCAAGATATTGACTAGAATGATGGATACACTATCCTATAAAATTCATCATTTTGAAAAAATAACACACTACACATTATTCCATTTCATAAGTGATTGAAATACCACAACATACCTCATTAGTTGCAATAAAATTATTTAGTTGTTCAATCATTGTAATGGAAAGAAAAGATGAATTAACTTTATGGAAATAAATAACAATCCCATGCTAATTATTTAATGAGAACAAGATGTTCGAGTATGTCGCAAAAACATCTCCATCAAATGGTTCAGGTCCCAATGAATATTTTTCATCGAGTGGTGATAATAACCATTTTTTTTTCATACTTTGGTATCAACATCATAAACCCAATAACCTTTAGAGTATTAAATAATAATGAAATTCTAGATTGCATTGAAACTGATCACTAAAATAGTACTTTTCCAATCATAACAAGGGTTAAGAAAATGATTCCCATGTGTCCTTTAGTGGGCCATGAACCTCAAAAGGTGGTCACACCATCATGAAAAATCTTAGATCTACTACCAATTACATAGACAATCCCATAAATCAGAGGGACTCTAGCATATGGCTTCCCTTACTATGCAGAACATAATCATAGAGGTTTGAACAAAGTTGAATTGGTACAGTAGAGATTATACATAGTGAATTTAAATGAAATAGTTTTAAATGATTCCACTTATTCTCCACAAAATGATATACCTCATAACCTACACTAAATGAATCCATTTCCTAGGGAATCTTGTCCTCCTCCAAATTAAGAACTTTCTCAAGAGGGGGAATATTTCTATTGTGCTCCAACACTGTTAAGCTGTGTACTTTTAGAAACATTTATTCTATATCATCTATAAAGACATATTTTTGGCATATTTTTATATCCAAAATGAGAAAAAAGGGAGGATTATGGAGTAAAAAACTGGTTGTTAAGTAGTGAATAAAAAAACATAGTGGAAATAATTTAGAGAAAAAAGTTATTAAGCGGTAACAACTCATTTGGTAGGTGTGATTTGGGAAGAAATGGAATGAAAACGAATGATTGAAAGTGAATTTTATGTTTTTAGAATATAGATTTGATGGAGAGAAATGATTGATGTAGAAATTGGGAGAAATTGGGAGAAACTGGGTTTTCTCTAACTGAAGTATTCCAATTACCCCAAAATCAGGGTGATTCCGAAATAAATCAATATAATGATGTGTTTTTTTAAATTCCAATACTATCCCAAATTGTTTTTATTTTATTATAATATTTTTTTATTAGATTAATATTTATATAAATTATCATATTTGGGATTATTATTAAAAATAAAAAATGATTATGTTTTTTATTCCATCATTATATATAATTTTTTTTATAATTTATATTCAAAAAAATTTCATATAAATATTTTTATATAAATTTTTTTATAGTTGTTGAAATTTAAAATAATATAAAATAATATTTATTTTAATTACTCATAAATTATAAAATTATAATTAATAATTATTCATAAATAGTTAGATAATAAAATTATATTTATTTAAAAATTATATTTATATCAAAATTATATTTATTCATAAATTATATTTATAAAACTATATATTTATAAATTATATTTATTCACAAATGATAAGATAATTTTTTTTTAATAATTATTCATAATTTATGAGATCATATTTATTCATAAATTTATAAATTTATAAATTTATATTAACTGAAAATTATATTTATTTAAAAATTGAATTTATTTATAACTGGTAAAATAATATTTATTTAAATACTTAATCTAAAATGATAAAATTGATTTTTTATCTGTTCATAAATTATATAAAATTATACTTATTTAATATTTAATATTATAATTATTTTAATTTATATATAAATAATATTTTTTCAAATTATGTTTATATTTATATGAATATTTTTTATTTGTATTGAAATTAAAAATTTTAAAATAATGAATATATAATGATAAGTATGTATCATATTAGAATATAATTAATTTAATATAATTAGTTATAATGATTGTGAAAACTTTTTAATTAATATATATTCTGTTGTAAGTAATTTTTTTGAGAACATTAATTAATTGTATTAATATTTTTATTAAAGTTAAATTTATATGTGATTGATACGATTTATAAATAGTGAGAAGAATTTAAAATAATGTAGTTATTTTAAAAAATTGGAAAAATATAACAAAATATTATTTTTATTAATTTTTATTTTTTTAATTTATATCAAAATAGTTTATTTTGTTTTCTTTTAAAAAATTTCATCAAATAAGCCAGAGAGAAATGACAATCATTTCTTTTATTTTATTAAATATTTTTTCCAATCTAAAATGATATAAATAAAAATATTTTATTTTATTTTATTTTATTTAATGAATTAGGAAATCCTTTCTTTTATCATACTAATATATCACCAAAAAATGTGTAATAGTAAAAAATGGCTATTAAGTAATAATTAAATAGGCAATAATAATCAATAAAAAAATTGCCAATTCTAATACGACTACAATAATAATGAGTAAATTAATGTGGGGTTATATTATAATTATTAAATTGATCCCAAAAAGTAATTAGAAAATCAATCCTTCATAGTGGTTCATAAAGAGAATATGATCAACCAAATCATATCCCTAAGAAGTTTTTAGCCAAGTGTGTAGTCTTAATCCCATTAATCATGCATCAAAGCGATGATCGATTCAATACTCAACCAACCCTTTTTGGGTAAATTACCACCAGGTGAATCTATACTACAACCACATTAACATGTCAATATCTAGAGAGGTATTAATTTCTTGGAAATACACTTACACAAGACTCAACCAATATTTTACGATATCTTCTTATACATAGATTAATCATTATGGTTATCACTAAGGTTCTCTAACCTGAATCCTAAAAGTAACAAAGATAATATCCAAAAATAACTAAATCATACTCCGATAACAACTATGGATTTCCAATATAAATATATTTAAATATTACATTGGATACATGTTTTGGATAATACATAACTCACATTGTCACACAAATCGATGGTCGAAAGGTTTAGTCTCTTAGAGACTAGCTATATAAACATCTTATTTTACAACACTTGTTGATATTTCTGTATAAGAATACTCTCAAGATCCACTTCTAGGCAAATTATATGGTAAAATCACCTTTAGAACCTAGGGATTAGAAACAATATAAATGGGTTAGCTTGAATTATTTAAAAGTAAAAGTTATCAAATAGTCATAAGCATTAGATCATAAACACGAGGGAAAAATAGAAATGGAGAAGTGTCAGATAAAAAGATCATGGGATCATAAAAGGAAATCAGAAAGAATTATTTATCCTTATGTATTATGTCATTGAAACATAATACATAATGAAGGTCTTCAAAACATAGATTTTAAACATATAATGAAATCCAAACAAAACATGAAATCACTATATAAGGATGAAAAATTCTTTAGAACATGGAATGTCATAAAAATTTGACATATCTTGAAAATAAATCAAATATTTGGAAAAATAAGTGGCCCTAACATAATCATAGGTAATCATATCATAGTTATGTAGGCATAACCACCTAATTCCCATATTGGAGTCGGTATCACAACATGATTCCCATAGTAGAACTCGCATTACTACTTAATTTCCACAGTGGAGTGACCATTCCTTTCTCGATTCCCATAGATATATCATGAGATATAAAACGTCAACCAATTCATTGAAGTGTGATATAGGACCCCACCCATAATCATCCATACATATTAGTTTTATATAAAATCAAATAATTCATCTTATCATAAATAACCCATGGAAATTAAATCGGTTTCACAAAATTTCATTGTTTAATCACATATAAGAAACATGTTTATTTGATAAGAAAAACGTGATCAACCAAAAGGAGTATTTGAAATGATAAAATATTGGATGATTTAAGAACCATTAATTTTATGAAGAATAATCCTTTGGAAATGGAGGTGAAATAAAAAATTTATTTTTCCTCAAAAGTGTTTCTTAATATCATCTTATAAAGACATGATTTTCAAGTCACTTCCCAAAAACCAAATTTAAAGATAAAGATATAAATTCATAAAACATTTAATCAAAATAAATTCCAATAAAAGAAATTTGAAAATAAATAAATCATATGTCAAAATATGAAGTAGATGGGAACAATATCACTAAAAAATACTTTGATGTATTTGAAATCCCATTTAGTGAAATACCAACATTGTTAAAAAGATTAAAAAACAATTTTGAAATGAATAAAGGGGATTATAATTATCATTATATATAAAAACAATTTGATCTTACACCTAGGAAAGTATACAATTGGTGGGATTTAAATACATGGATATATAGAAAAAAATTCCACTAAAACATATGGGAATTATTCTTAATAAAATTACATTTTTATGAACCGATAGATTAATCAAGGATGATGAATTATGTGTGAAACATTAATATCCAAAAAATATTATGATTTAAATACAATATAACATCATAAAAGATTGTGATAATTCAATATTGAAATATTATAATAAAATTGGATTGATTATGACTCAAGAAAAAGATCAAGGTCAAGTAAACCACTCACAACATAAAGACAATTGAATCAAATCCTCTTGAAAGGGAAATATTCAATTTGAACTTCAATTAGAGTTAATAAATCGTAATTTATGATATAAAATCATAAATATTTAGTATATATAGCAGATAAATAGAATTATCAGTATAATATAAAAAATGGATGAAATAGATGAATTTGAGTTTAAACTTCTTACATTGAATTCCCGCTTACACGCCTATGCTCTTACCTCCTATATAATAAACATAATTATCTTAATATATTATATTTAAGCCAAAATATAATAATATAACATTTTTAAAATTATTTAATAAAAATATATTTCAAATATATTAATTGATTATTGTTTTCTTTAATTATCATGTGTTAGATAATTCAATTGGTTGTTTCGTACAAACATCCTAAAGACATGATCGATTACCTCTAAGTGGTTTCAACATAATCATTAATAGATAATTAATGGAATAATAATTATTGTTTTTAAATTATTTATAATTACCCTTTTTTAGTAGGTGAATGACATAAACGTGGCCTGTGATGATGAAAATCATGATTAACTGTTTATTTTATGTGTTTAACAATCAAAAGGTGATATATTAATAAATATTTTAAATGTAAACAAAACATTTAAAAAATCATTAAAAAAATATTAGATATATAATTATTACATGTTATTACCAATATATGACTTCCCATAGTCATTTATGTCATATTCATTATAGCGTTATGTACATATGTGTTAAAACCCACAAAAATAGTAACATATTACAATGTTTTCACGAGTAAGGGAAGGTATTTAGATAATGATATGATGAAATTATCTAAAGAACAAAAATTTAATCATTTTCATATATACTTATTAAAACCATTCTTAAAACCAACCATGATTTTTGGTGATGAAAAATGAATTTCATTTCTTGTGGAGACAATAGTCTCTTATACACATGATTAACGATCCCATTTGTCAATGAATTGATGAAATAATGGTATATGAAAAATGATCATTTAATAATTGATTTGTGACATAGTAAAAATAATTTCTCATAAAATTCATCCCTCATTCCAGCCTTAAAGGAAAATAATGAAAATTAATAACATCGCTTCGTGGAGGTGGTAATCTTCATGTACACACGATCGATGTCACCTTGATTTTATAGTGAATGGAAATGAATTAATATTTAATGAATTTAATATTATTAAATTTTAGTATACTAATTATACAAATTTCATTATATAAAAATGGTTAGATAAAGTTGGTATAGTAAAAATTAAGAAGGAAACACTAAGAAGTGGTGGACACTCTCATCAGTGAAGTGAATTTTTTCTAGGGAATCTACCATTAAATGAAGGCCTTAATATTAATAATAGTGACCAAAGGATTTGAATCGAGGGATACCTATAGTGGAAGAAGTATTTAAACTATTTATTAGTGATCTATATCAATATTTTGTGAAAATATTTGAGATGATGGATTGACTAGGGTATGGTATATCATTATTATTATTCATTATAAATATATAAATATATTCTATGATTAATGGTTCTTGGAAGTTTTTCTTTTATTATGTTTTGGTTATTAGCCATCACTCTAAATCCCATTAATTATCACCACCCATTTACTGATATCACAATTCCCTTATCCCTAACAACGTAAGGACCATACATGATGTAATTGATAAGATACTCCCCACTATAACAGATACTTTGACACATTAATGTCCTAATGGATTTTGAACTATTCAACAAAGGAAAAATTAGCAGGTTTTATTGGTATATAAAAAGGTAATTAGGTAGGTTAAATGGATGAAAGGAATTAAACTTTAGGTGGTTAATTCTATCTTGGTGTTTCTTATATTTTTTAGATAATCAAGGAATATAATTAGATATTATAGAGAAATGTCACTGTTAATTAATTTTACACTACCCAAACTAGGAAACAAATAATTTGGATGATACAAAATCCTAATCTTATTGGGATTGAAGTATTTTACTGAACCAACCCCATACTCCCCTGAATCAGGCACCTAAACTGGATTGCTATAATTTCTAAAGGGTGTATCCCCACAAGATGGAAACTATTGTCAAGGAATCAATAGGTCTAACTTGAGTGTGATTTATTCCTAAAATATGATTATATAAGTAGTTCATATTTACTAGAAATCCATCATGGTGTGTCCATATATTGTATAACAATGTCTAGTAAACTAAATAGACAAGAATACATTAACAATATAAATAGGGTATAATGAAATAAATCAACATCCAAAATGTACAACAAGATCATAAAAATAAAATACAACATTAAGATATAATGAGTACTAGAATACAAAAAATGAAATATGATATGTTTTTTTGATACAACATACAAAAATAAAAACAAACCCAACCACTACTGGTTTCCTCCTCATGGTCCAAAACCACTCATTACATACACAGTCTTATGGTACTCAACCAACCTAAAATAAATCAAGAAATAAAGAGTAAAAAAAAGATCATAGAAAACTAAAATAAATTGTGTAATCGGCATACACCCATTTGTGTATATAAGGTGTTAGAAAAACCATACCTAATAGGATATAACCAAGAAATATCTTCAGTTCATTTTATTGAACATTTCATTTATGAAAATTTGAAATACATTACAAAATAATATTTTTCCATTTTAGAAAAATGATAAAGAATCCAAAGAAATATGATTATTTCATAGGAAGAAAACTTTTCCCATTTAATGGAAAAACATTAAAAGCTCCATTTAGAGATAAAGAAATTTGAAATCCCTAATATAGATACTTTTTAAATAAAAACAATAATAAAACAAAATTCCTCATATCAAATTGTTCATGAAATCCTAATTAAAAAAACATATCTATTTTATTAAAAAAAATTCTCAAAACACTTATAAAACCATTTTAAAAGAAAACATTTCCATAAAAAAATGAGTAAAAACATAATAAAACCATGTCCACTATATCAATTATGATTATAAAAATAAATAATACAAAAGTTTCTAGAATCTAGTAAGTGCAAGTGGATAAAAACAAGCAAGAGTAATCCCATACCTAGAACCACCAATCAAGGAATATGTGTGTTGGGTTATTATTCAAGGTAGAGGGGACCACATGTAACCAAACAACACAGAAAATTTCGTACCATAGTGAATCAATCCTCATATCTCCCCACAAAAAAATAGAAAGAACCAACTATACCTATTTTATAATAATACATGGCTTGAAGGTCCAAAGGAACATATGCCTTAGAACATTGGTGGTCTGAAGTCCCAATGGCTTCATATATGATAATATGATCTTTTCTATAATGATTAGTCAAATTAATTTCATATCACCAATATTACTCCCTATACCCCCATAAGTAATCATCACACATCATTACCAATAAAAAAGTTGTATCACCCTCACCAAGAATTGTTGCATTGTTCTATTGCATAATTCATTTTGGTAGGTAAACCCTTAAACTCACATTTAATATCAATTTTGGATGAGGGGTATATCATAGGTGTCAGAAAAATACTCTATAATTGTGATACCGACCTGGTGATGCCTTCATGGCTCCCCACTACATTGCATGCCTATTGCGTCACACCATCTAACTAGTCCCACTACATTGATAGTCAAGTGGAATGGAACCCATTTATCCCACATAAAAAATATATTGTAATATATGAAGGGTTGATAGGAACTAGCATAACTATACCAATTTTGAGGCCACCCACACAATAGTTCATGTGTATCTTCATTCTACACCGCTTTCTTGTATAAGAAAACATGTGTTATCTAAATGGTAAAAAAAATCCCATTTCTCTATGAAGGCATCGACATGGATAATTTAATTTGGTATTATTTATTATTCTTTATATGATGTTGTTCTTTATTTATTTGATTTTTTATGTTCATTAGTGATTAAATGCATTCCCTTTTGGGAGAAATCACATTTATTGACATGGTAGTGAGAAAAATTTATGATCAATTGTTATAAAATAATTTTATTTAATTTATAATAATAGGAGATTTTTGAATGAAATTATACATCAATGATTGTGTTTTTATTTAAAAGTGGAATTTATATCCAAAACACACGTCACAGACTCAAAAATAAGAAAACATGATTGGATTGTATTAAGTATTTAAAGAGGACAATTTTTGATTCATCTGTGAGGTGTAATAATCAACCACGTGTCAATATGAAACGCATTGTATCCATTTGGCTCGAAATGTTTTTTTTCAATATAGAACTGTCATTTTTGTCTAAAATATGTTTCACAAACTCCAAACCATAAAATGAACTAAGATTACATTGTTTATTTATGACAATGACCCATTATTATTTTATAAAGTGTAGGAATCATCCTCATCATAGTCAAACAATCAATGTGATCGATATAATGAAAGGTGTGTGTTCCCATTAAATGTATCATTTTAGTAGAATACTTGATTCACACACTCAAAACTGATAAAAGATGCTAAGAATGTTTTGATACATTTAGAAAATGATTGATTATTAATGTGTGATGTATAAGAATTAACATCAAGTCAATATGAAAAATATTATTCCTAATATCAAGAGACACACCTCAAATCACAACATTAACCAAAGGGAAAACTCCACTGAAACGCCCATCCATAAGAACAACTCATAATTTTATAATACAATGAAACCCAAGATAAACCTGAAACCCAAAAAAATAAAACCACAACCAAAATCATCAATAATCTCCAATCAAAAGGGGAGGAAAATAAACCATAAACAATCCCCATCAAGAACCAATGTGGGATCCAAAGTCAGGTCTCAATACTCAAAGGGGTGAAAATAGGACTTCAATAACATACAAATTCTCAAGGAGAGCCACATAAATTGAAAACTTGTACAATTAATTGTCCAAAAACCCTCTCCCTAGTTACCCAAGCATAGAAAAAAGGTTTCCCATGTTCACCCAACCAGGAATCCAATCACACTCAACCCGTGTCACTAATACAAATTCTATAAAAATATGACCTCAACAAAGAGGCATGCATGGATCGATATTCCTTATAATCCATGAAATAAGAACCCATTAAATCCCTAATATATATCAATAAGGTACCAAAATCTCAACCAATTAAAAATCTGGCCTACTTAAATCATGAAATAACCCATCATCCTAAAACCAAAATCACACTAAGAAATCTCTTGATAATCTAGCTTCCACTAGTAGATCCCTCTCAACAATCTCATTAAAACATGTCCATACATATTCAAACAAAACCTACTAGATGTATAGGGAATGAACTCCTCCCAAGGATCAAACATACATTGATTATTCAATGACTATATATAGTTATAAAAAATCCATATCCAAGAAACAACGGACATAATCAATCACTATCATCTCACATAGATGAAGTCCAATTGAATTAATATATTTATCAACATTTAAGTCCTTATGAGTTATAATGGAATTGAGATCTCCTTCAATTCAATTGAACATAGACATACAAAAATTAATGTGATTATTTATTCAAGAATTCCAAGATATGTTCTAAGAGATAAGATGATTCTGAGTATGCCACACTATATAGAGTCTCAGTTGATACTGAGGAGAGAAGGTATGTACTCTAAGTCACAAGAAGGCTCATACAATTATTCATCCATGAAATAGTACTTCAAAATATTTCTGAAGCTTTCTGAGATATAGACAATATTACACAAGACATGAATCACATTAACTCAGGACTCTTACAACCCAACCAAATGATTCCACATAAACCAAGGGAAAGTTAAAAAATTAAATTATTCAAAGGAAAAAACCACACATAAAAAACTTAAAAAATATTTTATTTAAAACTACCAAATATTGATATAACATTATTAAATCCAATTTACCATGGAATAAAATTAAAAAAACCACCCATTTTTAAAATAACTCTCATTAAGTAAACAACCATTTCCATTTTGCAGAGAAAAATAAATTATTTTACCATTTCACAAAAATTAAATCCATTTTAAAATAAACTGAAATTATTATAGAGTCATCATAACAATAAAAAAAGGTAAACACAACAAATACATATTTTTAATATTTTCATGTCCATAAATCATCGATACTCATGTAAATTATATAAGACCCCCTTTAATTCCAAAGTATACACTTTAAAAGAAAACCGTTCTCTTTATAACAATCCACTTCATTTTAAAAACTAATTGAAACAATTTACAACATCATTACCATTTAAATTCATTTCTAAGAAAAAATTGTTCATTTTAAATCACGTTCTAAAAATACCACATAAATTTTGAAATATTTTTCCAAATTATCTAATGACATTCAACACTTTAAAAAAACCCATAAAACCAAAAAAACTTCTTTTAAAAAAACCCAAAAAAGAAGACATTAAAATCAAACATTTCATGTAATTATTCAATTTTACCACTCATAAAAAGAATTAAATCATTAAAAAAACAACACATTGCACAAAACATCACATCTAATTCACTCCAATAACGTTGAAACATCATGAAACAACTCTTTAACTCCCTTACCACACGTAAGAACAACTTTTTGATTAATTGATCAAGCATATGATAAGAAATTATTTATTTCAATATTTGGACATAGATAAAAAATTATTCATCATGGTTATATTCAATAACATGGTAATTGATCAGTGATATTATTAGTTGTCTTTTTATGAAAACATTACAAAGTTATCAATACTTCCATTTTTTTCTTTTATAGGTTTCGGTATCTGATATTTAAAACAATTTTTTTGTATATATATTTTGTATTTGTTAATTTAAAACAAATTCAAAATCATAGAGTTACTACCTTCATTATTTCTATAGAAAAAATTGATATTTTTATATGTGAGTATTAAATATGTAAGTTTTTACCGATGATTTTAACTTCGACCATATTATATAATGTTAGATAGGTTTTTAGAACTTAGGCACAAAGTTAGAATATTTTACCATGTCTCCCAAATTGGAATCCTTGTTGGTTATTTATTATAACTTCCACCACACTGATTCAATTTAAAAAAAAAATCATTTTCTAGGATTCTAGGGCCATGGTATTACAATACATGAAACTGGATATATAGATTAATCTAGTAACATGAGGCTGGATGGAGGGTCATGATGTTATGAAATTATGGGAGATAATATTTGGAATTACCTTAATTTAATCTTCCATAACATCAAATATAGTGTTTCAATCAGTCTAATTTATATAAAATTGGAAAGATAATCTGATGTGAAATATACTCAAGATATATCAGGTCAAAACATTATCCCTTGAAATGATAAAATAAAATCACCAATTATGAACATTGAAATTTAATGAAACTAAATGTATTGATATGATTGACTCTTTTTATCAAGAATGAGATGGCCACCATAAAAAATAGTCTTTAGTTATGTAATTTTAGTTATGATGAAATTTAAATTTTTAGAGATATAGAACTGCGAGAGGAAAAATTTGTCAATAAAATTACATCTTTTAATGTATATTTTCATTGAAAAAGTGATTTATACATGTTTTATGAATAAATAAAATTAATTTATAGTACTTATAGTAATGGATTTTGCATGTTTCCTAGTTGAATATCTCAACATCCATTGTACAAATCCCACACATTTACTTCTCTATCACTTCATTATTATTCAATCTCCTTTTCAAAATCATAATTATTTTTTGTATAATTTTGAAATATTGATTTAAAGTGTGTAAAATTTATATTTATTTTCATTATTTATATTTATCTTGTGTTAGAAATTGGAGTGATCTTCTCATATCTTTTAACATTTTTCATATGAAGTGTATGGCCACCACTTTGATGAAGTTGGTCATTCATTATCCAAAATTTGGGTTTTCTATTGAAATGAATATACAGGTCTTGAATTCTTATATCATATATTCTTTTTCAATATTCAAATGGATAGATGATTACTACATGATTATCTCATAAATTTTCATTCATCTCTGAATAAGCATGTTACTAATTCTTTAATGTAATACATTTCAAAAATGTATTTTAGATTTTAGTTTATACTTGTATGTTCAAAGTAAGATGAAATGTGTTAATTTTGATGGGTGATTTTTAAAGGAATTTTAATGGTTTTAATTGGTTATTTTGTATAGTGTTGAATTTCATTATGGTATTTTGAATAAACTGTCCAAATGGAAGTTTTGTTTTGAGAACATTCCTTAAAATGAAAAACTTTTTCATAGAAATAAATTTAAATGTTAATGATGTTTTAAATGGTTTCAATTAGATTTTAAAATGACGTGGACTGTTATTAAAAGGAAAATTTGTTTTTCAACATTAAACTTTGAAATTAAATTTTGTTTCATATAAATTACATGAGTATTGATGATTTAAGGAAAAGAAAATATTAAAATTAGCTAATTGTTGTGCTTACATTTTGGTCTCGGAATGTGGACTCTGAAATTATTTCATTTTGTTATAAAATACATTCAATGTGTGTGAAAATGGTAAAATATTTTTTATACTTTAAAATTGAAAATTTTGTTTAGTAGAGGAGAGTTGTTTTAAATATGATTGTTTTCTAACTGTATACCTTGGTAGATTTGGATTTAAAAAATTTTTATTGGGAGTTGGTGGTTTTAAATAAAAAATGTTCTTTGTTTTTTTCAGTGTGGTTTTTTCTATTAAATATTTTCATTTTTGAATTGTCCCGAGGTTTCTGTGGAGCTATTTGGATGGGCTGTGAGAGGAATGAATTGATTTGATTAATGACTTGTGTTATTTGGTCTACCTCATAGAAATCCTGGGAAATATGTCAAAGTACTATTTATTGGATGGATCATTGTGTGAGTCTTCATGAGACTTAGATGACATCACTACTCTCCTCTGTCTCTACCCACACTCTAAATAGAGTAGAATACTTGGATTATTATTCTCCTATAAAACATATAATGGATTTCATGAATAAACATCCAATGTCATTCTGTGGATATCAATGTTTTGTTTAATTGGTGAAATAAATAGAAAGGATTTTTATAGTTCTAAATCCCATTATAACTCCCAATTAAATAATGGTTGATAAGTACCTAAATTCTATGATCCTTTATCTAGGTGAGCATATAATGAAGGATTGTGTCAGTTTTTTATTGGAGATATTTTTTTATCTAAATATATTCATTGAAGAATCTATGTATGTTCGATCCTTTGGAAGGGTTCATTCCCTAGATATAAGTTCAGTTTTGTTTGAGTCTGGATGAAGAAGTTTTACTGAGATGGTCAAGAGGGATCTACTGGTTGAAGCAAGATTATTAAGAGAATTATTTCTGTGATTTTAGTTTTAGTATGATTGGTTTTTTCATCATTTATGTTGGGAAAATGTTGAATTGGTTTGGATTTTGGGACATTATTTATAGGTATTGGGGATTTCATGGGTTTTTATTTTTTTGATGATAGGGAATATCTATTTATTCATGAATCATTGTTTAGGTTATATTTTTTGGAATGTGTATTAGTGACACATGATAGGTGTGATTGGATTTCTGGTTGGGTGAACATGGAAAAACTTTTTTCCATGGTTCAATAACTAATAAGATGGTGGTTGGACACTTGATAATAATGATTTTCAATTTGGTTGGTTCCCCTTGAGACTGTGTACAGTATTGAATTCCTATTTTTCCCTATTCGAGTATTGAGACATGATTTTGGATCTTATATTAGTTCTTGATCAGGATTCTTTGTGGATTTTTTTCTCCACTTTTGATTCGATCTTATTGATGATTTGGTGGTGGTTTCAATTTTTTGGGTGTCAGATTTATCATGGGTTGCATTGTATTAAGAAATTATGAGTAGGTCTCATGGATAATAATTTTTGTGGAGTTTTCCTTTTGGATGATGTTGGGATTTGATGTGTGTCTCTTGATGCTGACCATAATATTTTTCATATTTGCATGAAGTTCATTCCTACACATCAAAAATTAATTACTGATCATATTTCAAAAGTATAAAAAAATTTTGAGCACGTTTTATCTATTTTGAGTGAATGAATCATGTTTTATACTTAATTGATACATTTAAATGAGAACACTAAACTTGAGTCATGTCGATCACAATGAGTGTATAATTAACATGAGGTTGATTACTACACATTATAAAAGAATAATGGATCTTTATCAGAATGAATCAAGGTAATCTAAGCTCATTTTTTGGTTTTGAGTATGTAACACATGTTTTAGACTAAAATGCCTCATTTATACAACAAACATATTTTGAGCCAAATGGGTACACTTTGTTTCATATTGACACTTGGTTTATTCCAAAACATCATAGATTAATCACAAAATATCTTCGTAAAATATTATGATAATCTAGGAATTGTTTCTTAGTTTTGAGTGTGTGACGTGTATTTTGGACATAAATTAAACTTTTAAATATAAAAAAACATTGAGTGATAATTTCTTTCTAAAATCACCTATTATGATAACTTTAATAACATTCTTTTCTCTTAGTCGATCCTAATTTTTTCTCCCTACCAAGGAAAAAAGTGATTCCTCCCAAAAGGGGACACATTGCATCACTACCGAACATGAAGAAAAAAATAAATAAAAAACAAAATCATAAATAGAATATTAAATAGTAACTAATTTCATTATCCTTTTTGAATCCTTCATATTGAATTGGAATTTTGTGACCAAAAAGATAACACTTGTTTTCTATATGGGATAAGGGTGCAGTATGGAGACACACATGCACTATCATGTGGGTGGCCTTGAAATTGGTATAGGTTTGATGGTTTCTACCAAACATTCATCCATTCCCATAGATTTTTGATTTAGAATAAATGGGTTCCCATACACTTGATTATCAATTCAGTGGGACTAGTCAGATTGTGTGACACAATATGAAGGTAATGTAGTGGGGTGCCACAAAGGAATCACCAGCTGGGTAGATCAAATGATAGAATAGTTTGTTGTCACCTATAATCTTCCCCTAATCCAACATTGATATTCAATGCAGGGTGAATGGGTTACCTACCATGATGCATGAGAAAATAGAAAAATTAAATGATTCCTGGTGGGGGTGACATAACTTTTAGATTGGTAATGATGTGTGATTATTACTGATGGGGGATACATGGTATAATACTGGTGATACATGATGAATATGAAAAATCATTCTGGGAAAGATCATATTCACCTACTTTAATACATTGGGCCTTCAAACCACCCATGTTCTAAGGCCTATGTTCATTTGGGCCTTCAGGCCATGTATTGTTATAAAATATGTATAGTTGGTTGTTTCCATTCATTGTGGGGAGTGACAAGGATTAAATCACTAGGGTGAAAAATTTTGCATGTTTTTTGGTTGAATGTGGTACCCTATACCTTTAATAATAACCCAACCCACATATTCCTTGATTGGTGGTTCTAGGTAGTGGATTCATCTTATTTGTTTTCATCACCTTGCACTTACTAGTTTCTAGAACCATTTATATTATTTATTTTTTTGATCACCATTGGTGTAGTGGATCATGGTTTTATTTTGTTTTTATTCATTTATTTATGTAATTTTATTATTTTGAAATGGTTTTATAAGTGTTTAGATAACGTTTTTTTTGAATAAAATTGAAATGCTTTTTGTGTTTAGTATTTCATGAACAACTTGATATGAGGATTTTTTTTCTTTTGGTTTTCATTGAAAAAGTATCATTATCATGGGTTTCAAAATTATTTATCTCTAAATGGAATTTTAAATAGGGTTTTATTACATTGTAAATGTTTTATTCCTTATAAATAATAATATTTCTTTGGATTCATTATCAATTTTCTAAAATAGAAATATAATATTTTGTAACATATTTAATATTTTCATAAATGATGTGTTTAATTAAAGGAATTTCATATATTTCATGGTTAGATACTACAGAGTGTGGGTTTTTTCACACCCTATATACACACTGGGTGTATGAAAATTACACAATTAATTTTATTTTCCTTGGCTCTTCCCTTTTACTCATTATTTCTGTATTTATTTTTGGTTGGTTGAGTACCATAAGAATTTGAATGTGATGAGTTGTTATGGACCATGTTGAGGTGGCCAATAGTGGTTGGGTTGGATTTTATTTTGGGATGTTGTATAATCCAACATATATTGTTGTATTTTTTGGTATTCTAGTACTCAATATATCTTCTTCTATTTTATTTTATTTATATGATCCTATGATATATTTTGGATGTTGATTTATTTCATTATACCATATTCGGATTGTTTATTTACTCTTATCTGTTTATTATACTACACATGGCCCTCTAATATATGGACACACCATTCTAGATTTGTATTAAATGTTCTCCTCTTATTTAATTGGATTTGAAGGATAAATCACTCTCAAGTTAGATCTATTGATTCCATGACACTAGTTTCCATATTGAAGAGATACACTATTTATATATTATAGAGAGATAGTTCGGGTTTCTGATTCATGGGTTTCTGGGATTTGTTCTTTAAAATACCTAAATCCCAATAAGATTAATGTTTTTATCATCCAAATTTCTTGTACACAAGTTTGGGTAGTGCAAAAATAATTAACTATGGAGTTTCTCTATAATATCAAATTATATTCCCTGATTAGAAAAAATATACAAATAAAGAAGATAGAGTGCACCACCTAATGTTTACATCCTATCATACATTCAACCTACCTAATGAACTATGTATATCCTAATAAAACCTACTAATTTTTATTTTGCATAGTAGTTTGAAATACATCATGACTTTAATGTGTCAAAGTATCTATTATAGTGGG
Organism: Viscum album; assembly: GCA_963277665.1. NCBI lineage: Eukaryota > Viridiplantae > Streptophyta > Magnoliopsida > Santalales > Viscaceae > Viscum > Viscum album. The sequence goes on along the minus strand of OY728141.1, from coordinate 829,557,889 downwards.
GAGTATCTTATCATTCACTTCAGGTATGATCCTCATGTTGGAAAGGATAAGGGAATTTTGATATTAGTAAATGGGTGGTCAGAATTAATGGGGTTTAGAGTGATGTCTAATAACCAAAACATAATAAAGTAACACCTTCAAAACACCATTAATCATTGAATATATCTATATATTTAGAATGAATTTAAATGAATAATAATAAGAATGATATACTTACCTTAGTCGATCTGGAATTTATAGGATTTTCGCAAGAGATTGATATAGATCACTGAGAAATAGTAAAAAGACTCATTCCATTATAGGTATCCATAAATCCGAATCCTTTGGTCACTATTATTAATCTTATGGGTTTCATTTCAAGGATGATTTTCTAGAAAAAAACCACGTCCCCAACGAGAGTGTCCACCATATCATAGTGCTTCCTTCTTAAATTTTACTATGATAACCCTATATAACCTTGTTAATATAATTAAATTAATTTCATTTGTAAAATATAATGATATTAATTTCAAAAAATATTTAATAATTTCCATCCTCTAAAAAAACAGGGTGACGTCAATCGTGCGCACGTGCAGATTGCCACCTCCACGAAGCGATGTTATTATTATTCATCATTTTCCTTCAAGAATTGTATCAGGGATAAATTTTATGAACAAATATTATTACTATGTCATATATAAATTCTTAAAAGATAATTTTTTCACACACCATTATTTCATAAATTCATTGAGAAATTGGGTAGTGAATCATGCGTATAAGAGACTACCTCCTCTACGAGAAATGAATTTCATATTTCATAATGAAACACCATGTATTGTTAAAATAATATATTTAATAAATATATATTATAATTATTATGTTTATTGTCTTCTGATTATGTCATCTTATCAATTGAAAATAAATTCCCTTACTCATGAAAACATGTCAATATGATTCCATTTTTAACAGTTTTAACACATATGTAAACGATGCTATAACGAATATGTCATAGATGACTATGATAATTCATATATTTGTAATATCGTTTAATAATGATATATTTAATATTTTTATTATTATGAAAATTTGGTGTTGAAATTGAAAATATTTATTAATATATCACCTTTTGATCGTTAAACACATAAAATAGACAGATCATCAAGGTTTCCATCATCACAAGACATGTTCATGTATTTCACCTAAATTTTTTATTTATTTATAAATAAATAAATAAAATCATTCTTGTTAATTTAATGATATATTAATAATGAAGTTGAAGACACTTAGTGATAATAGATCTCATCATCAGGATGATCGTATGAAACAAACAACTGAATGTTCTACCACTAGATAATGAATGAAAAATATAATAAGTCAATATATTTGTAACATATTGTTATAAAATAATTATAAAAAGATTATATTATTATATTAAGGTTAAAAAATAATTTATTAAGATAATTTTTTTTATTATACAAGAGGTAATATCATGGTAGATTAAGAGGGGATAGAAGGTATGTTTTTCCACTCAAATTTTTCTATTTAAGCCAGTTTTTGTATTATACACACAATTCCATTTATGTGCAATATATAATGACTATTTATGATATTATATAATTAATTAAATTTTAGTAACTCTATTTGAGGTTCATTATAATCATTCTCTTTCATGAGGATTTGATTCAAATGCTCTTTATGTTGTGAGTGGTTTTATTGACTTAGATATTTTTCTTGAGTCATTATCAATCCACTTTGATAATAATATTTAATGATTGAAATATTATAAACTGTGATGATGCTATATTTTATTTCCATAAAAACGTTTTGTAAATTCATGTTTCACATAGAATTATTCATCCTTGATAAATCGATTGGATCATAAAAAATGTAAATTTATTAAGAATAATTCCCATATGTTTTAATGGATATTTTTCCACATATCAATGTTTTTAAATCCCACCAATTTTATCCTTTACCATGTGTAATAGCAATATTTTTTTACATCTAATGATCATTTTAATCCATTTTATTCATATAAAGAATTATTCTCTATCCTTTTAAAGATGTGGGGTTTTCGCTAAAGGCATTTTCAAATACATCAAAAAAAATTTAGTGATATTATTCAATTATACTTTATATTTTGACATATGATTTATTTATTTTTAAAGTTCCTTTATTGGAATTTATTTTGATGAAATGTTTTATGAATTTTTGTCTTCATCATAAAAATTTGTTTATGGGACATGACTTAAATATTATGTCCTTTTGAGATGATATTAAGGAACACTCTTTAAGAAAAATACATTTTTTATTTCTCCTCCATTTTCAAAGGATTTTTCTTCATAAAAGTAATGGTTCCAAAATAAACCAATATTTTCTCATTTTAAATACTCATTTTGTGTGATCACATTTTTGGTATCAAATGAGCATGTTTATATATGTGATACAAAATGGAAAAGTTATGAAACCTATTTTTTTTCCAAAGTCTATTTATAATAATAGAATTGTTTGATTTTATATAAAAATCTAATGTATTGATGATGATGGGTGGAGTACTATATCACAATCCAATGAATTTGTTATTTTTTTATATCATGATATATATATGGGAATCGAGAAAAGAATGGTCAAACCACTATGAAAATTAGGCAGTGATGCGTGTTATACTGTGGGAATCAAGTAGTGATGCCTACACAACTATGGGAATCAGGTGGTGATGCTGACTCCACAGTGATATGATTACCCAAAATTATGTTTTTTCCACTTCTTTTCCCAAATATATGATTTATTTCCAATATATTCCAAATGTTTTTGAAATTCAATGTTCTAATTAATTCTGCCTCTTTATGTTATGATTTCATGTTTTGTTTTACTTTCATTATATTCATCCAATCCATGTTTTAATGACCTTTATTGGGTCTAGTGTTTCTATTCCATAATATGTAATGATAAACCGTATTTTATGATTTTTACTTATGATCCTATAATATTTTTATCTAATATTTCACCCTTTCTCTTTTTTACTCATGTTTATGATCTAATGGTTATGACTAGTGAAAATTTTTCCCTTATAGATCATTAAATCTCAACCATTTTTTTCTAATCCTTAGGTTTTGAAGATGATTTTATCATAATGATATTTATAGAAGATTTTCTTGAGGATTATTTTTATGGAGAAATAACAGCAAGTGTTGTAAAATAAGATGTTTATATAGCTAGTATCTAAGAGACTAAACCTTTTGACCCTCGATTTATGTGACAGTGTAAGATATATAATATCTAAAATAAGTATCCAATGTAATATTTAAGTATATTTATATTAGATCACTATAGTTATAATCATAGTAGGGTTTAGTGATATTTGTAGATTTTTAGTTACTTTAAGGATTAAGGTTATAGAACCAAAGTGAAAACCAGAAATATTAATCTATGTATAGGATGATATCCTAAAATATTGGAAGAGTGTTATGAAAGTGGTTTTTCTAGAAATAAATACATGTATTAATATTAACATATGGATGTGGTTCTGGTATAGATTCACTTAGAGCTAATCAACCCAAAACGGGTTGGTTGAGCATTGAATCGATCATCAATCTGATGCATGATGAGTGGGCTTAAGACTGCACAATAGGATAAAAATATTTTGGGATACGATTTGGTTGATCATATTCCCTTTTATAAACCACTGTGAAGGATTTATTTTCAAGTTACCTTTTGGGATTATTTTAATAAGTATATGATAACCCAACTTAAATAAGATTAGGTTAAACTATGATTGATATTGGTTGAACAAAAGGAACTATAAGACAACATGATAATGTAAATGAAAAAGGATTTTTTATGGTTTAATTACTTATAGAATCAAGATAATTCCTTTGTATTACTAATTTTTCATCATTAATTTCAACACATTTGGTTTTAGTAATCTCTGGAACTAGAAGGAACCATGTATGTTAAGGATAATGCATAGATTCTCTCAACAAAAAACTCATTATAATGGGATATAGAGTGATAAAGATCATAAATATACTATACCATCTATAATGAAATATTATTAGCAATATAAACATATCTAATGTCCAAAAAAAATTATAAAGATGGATAATTATGAACGATCAAGTGGAAAAGATGATAATGGAAAAATGTTCAATTTCATATATGGAGAACAATATGAAAGGAGGAAGCATGGTGTTATCATTATGGGGACCAGAAGATGATTTACATGTGGTAAATGATGTCACCAAGAATCATTCTATCAAGAAAAAATGAAGAGTCCAGTAAACATGAGGAAAAAATATAGAACTTATCCTTGCTAAGAAATAAAAATTCAATGTCTTATGTGTATAAAACATAATCATTATCCAAGTAAATTCATAAATCCATGGAAGAACTTATTAATAGACTATAGATAAATATAAAAGTGTTAATTAAGATTCATTTATACTCCACCATGAATTAGTAGATGTATTCTAGTTCCATTAACCCTATTGTATATTATATGTTTTATATGAACATGAAGTCATAAACCTAGATGATTTGTAAATTAATAAAAACATGTAGTGGTAGGCTTATTATTTTTCTTGAAATAAATATTGTGAATATCATAATATCCTCCATTAAAAAAATGAATGGATTTTAAAAATAGTATGGCTATCTTTACGTTGAATCTACTTCAATTTCAGGAATAGAAAAAAATACATTCTTAATCAACTATGACATCTATTATTGAAAGAAAATTTTTTTTATCTTAAAATAAAACAAAATCCTTCACATGGATCTTAATACCTATTTAAGAGATGCATTTTCCTAAAATGGTTAAGGAAAATTAGTGTTTTCTAGTCTTCTATTTGATATTGAAGATCATATCTCATTATAAATAATATACTGAGATAAGTAAATATTTTTTCCAACCATTATCTGAGTGGGTTTTATGGAGAAGAAATCACAAGGAATAGTGACACAACTGGGAAAAGATATGGGCGGTTATCTATTGAAGATGATGATCCAGATGAGGGATATAATGAAGAGGGAGTAGGCCGATGCGGTGGATGCAACAACTATTGAAATGGTTGGGATATTTCTAAAAGTGGATCTCAATGAGCATAATGAGGAAAATGAGGATTCATTTCAAACTTCCATTATAAACTCACCTTCACACCAACACTATATATTGGAAGAAACATAACAGACAAGAGATATGTGTGAGTGGTTTAGCTATTATAATAATAAGGTATTACATTTCATACTTTAAACAATTTTATGATAATTTGTCACCAAATGTCTTAACTATGAAGTAGAAGAATAATAAAATGGGTATCAAACCCAAACCAAGAGAGATATTTAGCTTTAATGGTTATGAATAATCAAAATATTGATTTTATGCTTGTTATAAAGGAATGAATACTATTGATACTTATTTTTAAAAATTAAATGTTGGTTCAACATAGTTACCCTTAGCTAACTCTATTAATAAATGATAATTAAAATTTTGGGATTGAAATTTATTTATGAGGGGATGTAAAGACCCAATATTTCAAAATATTTTATCTTTAAATAAATAATATATTAAATATTATGTTTTACACTCGATACCAAATTAAAATGAAAAAATCCCGGGTATATTTTAAATATTAAATATAACATTTAAAATATAGTTTTTTAATTAGCCATTATAAAGTTAAGTAACTATATCAAAAAATAAGTAAATAAAGTAATAATAAAAGGAATAAAAAAGTAGAATCCTTCCATATGAATCCTATTTTTATATGCTCGAAAATGATGTAGCTTTATTGGGGTTTTCCCATGACCATACTCAAGTCGAACTTGAGAAATCAAGGGTATATTGATAGCGTTTGCCTGAAAAGCTTAAGAAAGTAACCCTTATTGCGAAATCCATGCTAGCTGAATCACTACCTATTACAATACAACCATTTATCTCACCCATAAATGGTATAAAAAGGTTATAAGGTGGTTTAAATGTCTTAATTATTATGATAACAACATGTAATTATTTTCTATAAAATTGAATGGGCATATGAATATAAAATCTATCTTAATCTTAATTGCTTTTATTTTCTGAGCAATATGTTCCTATATTAAAATGAAATTATATCAAATTTTGATATGAATATATATAAAAATATTTTTTCATCCATCCAATATATAATTCATGACATCAAATAAGAATAAATTCACATTGAACTTAAAAATATGTTTTTTCTAAAAATTATTATTTCGTGATTTATGAATTTATATTGAAAAATTTGTTTTTAAAATTTAGTATTATAAATTAGTAAAATTAAATTCATTTTTTAGTTCCCCAAAACAAACATTATTTATTATTATTTTTTAATTTTTTTATAAAATGATTTATTTTTACTCAAAAAATTTAGGTTTTGTGAAAATAATAATTTAATTTATTTTATAATTATGTAAAAAAATATTAGAATTTTAAAAAAAATTATGTAATAAAATATATATTTCTAGAATAATTTTGTGATTTTAATATATTTTTGGAGCTTTTAAATATCGTGTCCAATATTTTTAGAACTAAATAAAAATGAGTGTCTAATAAAAAACATTTTGGTGTCTTATTTGAATCAAGTATTTTCAAGAAGAGATTTGGTTTTAGCATGCCTATAAAGACTAATAACTTTTATTTCACTTATGATAAATCGATTTATGTTATTAAAATCAATAAAAAATGTTAATTTTATCTTATATATAAATTTAAATCAGAAAAAATTAATTTTTATAAATAATGTTTTTATATGATTAGGCGTGTTCAATTGAAAATTAACTTTTAAAAATTTTAGAGTTTAGAATTTATAAATTATTTAATAATTTAAAATAATATGTTTAATTTTTTTAAATATCAAATCTTAATTATTTTTATAAAAATTAGTAACTACGATTAATAATTTATTACCACGGTAAAAGTAAATTAAGGTAAAAGTTGAAATGTAAAAATTAAAATCCCTAAAACACACAAGGTTATTTCCAAAATGTTTGGATGAGGTGGATTTAGTCCAACACTCAATTTTCTCTCCAATTCGTTCAATTTTTTGGGGATTATGTAACACCCTCATATTTTAGAAGAATACAATGTTCGATAATGTATACAACATGCTTCATTGAGCTTAAACAAGCCATTAAATATTATTATTTAAATATGAACGTTATAAACTAGTTGTTAAATTAACACATACGAAGAGTATTAAAAATAGTATAAAAAAGATATAAAGATCCTACCCAAAATAAATGCGTTGATAAATTTGTTTTAAATAATCACTCAATTTTAAATAAAGAAATTTTATTTATAAAAAAATAAAATGCCCTCAAATATGATTTTTATCGTATCATGTGAGAAAATATAATAAATATAATGTGAAAATTTTAGAAAATGTATTTAATAAAATGAACATAATTTTTTAACTGATCATATCAAAATTAACTTAGGGATAAATTTTTGGATTTTTTAAAATGATTTATTTTTCAGTGAATAGAAAAAATTGCCAATTTTTCAAAAACATTCATTTCTATTAATTAAATAATGTAATTTGAAAGTTATTTTATATTTTTTATTTGATAATAAAATTCATTATAAATAATTTTATTTATAATAATCTAATTGATTTAATTTTAATCATAAATTTTCATGATTTTGGTATAAGTTTATTTTTATGCTGAAAACCACAATTTTCTGAGAATTGTTTTTATGTTCATAATGTTTACTGATTTTAAATAATTAAAATTACACTTAAAAGGGAAATAACTAAATAAAAATTATATATTATATATACATATTAATTTAAATACATATAATTATCATTAATAGTCATAGAGTTAATGTAAAATATTTCGTTCCTTGTAAAATGATTTTTTTTTCAAAAACCACTTTTCATTGCGCTTTATGGGTTTAATTTTAAATTGAATTATGCCAATTATGTGAATTTATTTTGACAAAATTGATTTATTATTTTCAATAATAATATTGAATATTAGTTAATATGGTCACCTTAATTTATACTCATTTTGAATAGTTACAATAGGAATATTTATAACCACATTAAGGGTAAATCAGGTAATTAACGATAAAAATATTGTGATAAGGACTAAAACTTGGACCTAAAACTTATATTTATCATATTTATGTGTGGAGTTTATCCATGTTCAATAAATTCTCAATTATATATCCACTTGGTGGATTATTTCATTGATTTTGTCCTTTATAATAACTAAGTAAAAGATAAAGACAAAAAAGATCTTTCTATGCTTTTAATAACTATAATATTTTGTGAAAAGGATAATAACAACCAATATTATATTATAAATATTAATTTGTAATATAAATTAATTTTAATCATTGTAATTTATTTATAATTTTTGGCGATGAAATAATTACCTTAGGATATTACACAATGCTGACACCGTAATTATTCAATTAATAGAAATATAAAATAAATTATATTAAAAATAAAATAATTTGATTGAATTATTTTATTCCATGAAATTTTTAGAAAATTATTAAAAACTAGTAATATATTTATGGAATATGTTTTAAGTATGATAGTGTAATGTTATTATCGATATAAAATTACATTAATGGAATCAAAATTGACATTAATGACATTTCATAACAAATAAAATTTTATTAAATGACTAAAGATTTCAAAAAATATATTCTTTGTCCAAATTATTAAGATATGGTTGAAAATTTGAACCTTTTTCCATTTATGGACCGTTTTCCTTCCACAAGATCATTCTTGATTCCTAAATAGTAAAAACATTAATTCCACAATAATTTTCAAAAAGGAACAAAAGGGGATAAAAAAATATAATAGTGAAAACATCACCAAAAAATTTCCAATTTTAATTAGATGCGATCATTTCGACTAAAAATCATATTTTCATTGAATATTATAAATTTAGAGCCATTTGAATAAGCTACTTAATTTATATTATTTTAATTATTTAATAAATTCCAATTGTTCCCCACCTCTCTCTTATAAAAGGGAAAGCATGAATTTTATTTATAAAAAATCCATGTAATTAAATTAACATCAATTCCATATAATTATTTGAACGAATATTTGTGTCCACATGAAGGAAGTCCTTCAAATAGGTGATAATATTATGATGGTAATATTAAAAATCATATACCCATTTTTCTCAAGAAATATTCATATTAAGAATTATAGCTTTTTCATTTGAAAAAATTTACAATATACTAGAGACATGACATCATCCTTAAGTTTTTTAGCTTTCTCAATATGAAAACCCATACATTTAATATACTTAATTTCATTATTTATTACATAAAAGAACACATTGTACAACCTAGAAGATCAATAATCCAAGTGTTATTGGAAGATTAGGTACATAGAGCATCAACATGATACAAGTAAACAACAACATTGTTGAAAAATTCTTTAACATGCTTCTAAAAATCCATTGATCATTTAAAACTGCATGAGATAACTCGGGGACATACATAAGAACCATGTGAGATATAATTCCAAAAAAGGGAGTAAAAAAATCATCACATGATGGAAATATCATAGGTTAGTCAATAGTAAATTCAATAGGTAATAAAAGTGGTGATAATAATATAAATGAACATCAAAGAAAGATATAATATGATTACATAAGGGCAACATGGGAATGTGTCAACAATATTAAACATGGCATTATAAACATAGGTAAAGTCTAACCTCATAGGGATCATAACATGGTAGATAAATTCATTAAATAGATTAGGTTTACTTTCTAATCCTATACATGATATATTATGGATCTAAAATTTTAACCAATGCATTGGATATCTATATAAATCTAAGAGCACCTGTCTCATTCATATCATGCAGATTCATAAGTGTTCCATTTTGATAATTCAATATCGGATAATATTTCATTAAATTTTAATTCCACAATTAAATAGTATTGAATAAATACATGTAATTCCATAATAAATTTAGTATAAGTACGTTTAGATGAATACCCATGAGTGGAAATAGTGGTGGTATTCACAATAAAAAATTTATGCATGGAAAAACCACAGGGTAATTTTAGTATCATAACTAGGGTATATAATGAATTATGAAAGGGAATAATGAGAGTGATTGGGTTATATTATCACTTTAAAATCATAAGGTAATTAATATTGATATAGAAGAACAAAATAAAACATAAAAATTTATTAATTAATAAAAATAAGAGAAATAGTTGCTTGAATAAATGTTTTGCATTGAAAAATCACAGGATAATTCCATCAGTATAACAAGGGAACATAATGAATCATGAAAGGGATTAATGAGAGTGAAAGTGGTTTATTATTTAAATTTAAAAGTTATTATAGTAATATGAATTTTTACAATAATATCTCATCAATATAAATTGGAATATGAAAGGAATTACATAAAGAAGGGTCTTGAATAAAGAGGAGATCGAGAGGATCCCATACTAAATTTCAGCATAGTAAGGAATTAGGTAAAAATTATAAAGAGAGGAGACAAATGATATATCATTACAATAATTATTTTTATAAAAAATGGAAATTTATAAATGAATTACATAAAAATTAATTAAGATTAAAAAGGATATGAACAAAGAAGGTTCTTGAATTGAAAAATATAGAGGGGTCCTTTACTGTGGGGAGATGCTTCCAAAATCTTAGGAGGAGCTTCTTTATAGCATGAGGACACCTTTAGAATGATATCGGGGTGGGGGAATAGAAGAGTATATTCATGTTAAATTGGTTTTTATCAAACATTAATGGGTTTTTGTTGTGTTTATATAGTAAAAAAGAGGGTAGTTCTTTATTATTTTCCAAACATAGGTTTTTAACTCTATACAATAATGTAATAAAAAAATCCTCCCCATGGGTTTTCACTATGGTTTCTAAAAAATATGAGTGGTTTTCATTTATTTATAAGTCTATGAATCTATAACATTGAAACAGTACCCTTGTTGACGTGAAAGTGGGTCATGTTTACATAAAAATGATTTTAAAAACATAAAGTAAAATATTGGTTTTCAAGAATTAATTAAGGGTTTATAAAATTAAGAAAGAACATAAATAAAAATTATTTGAAAGTGAAAATATATATTTTTTATTTTATACCTTTTATTCAATATATTAGAACACTTTTTTGGTCCTTATGATTTCATAATACGCACTACATATTAATACTACATTTAATATTTACCCGAAAATATGATTATCTAAGAGAATTATGAAAAAAAACTGTTGGATAATTCTAATTTGTTGAATGCAAAAATATTATTTATTTTATCATAATAATTCAATTAATATTATAAACATAATTCTTAAATTATAATCCCTGTTTATTGAAAGGCGCTGTTATTTTATAGTAAAAGTTTTCTAGCCCTTATTAAAATTTCATAAAACTATATTATCATTTATATATAATATATAGTATTTAAAAATACTATTTTATTAAACAATAATTTATTTCAAAAAATCAAAAATTCATAAAAATAAGTGCCTTATTTGAACTTACATATTAGCTAAAAATAAAATTCACATTTTTTTATATTAAAACTAATTTTTATCAAACTCATTAATTAATTGTTTATAAATTAAAAATAATATGGAATAAATATAGGAATTATTTTATTTAAAATATAATATACATATTAAAACTATTATAGTTACTTATTTTATCTTTGTTAAATTATTATTTTTACAATTAATTGACCTTTTTTACTTTTATTGAGATAATAAATATTTAATATGATTATTATTCATATTTTCCAAAACAAATAAACTTATTACTAAATATTAATTATTAATATTTTAAAAATGTAATTAATTTTACCAAATTAAATTCTCATAATTTGTAGAATTAAGTTTAAAATAAAACATGCAAGTATGACGAATAAAACATTTTTGATAAATGATTTTTTAATGAAAATATAGGTTTACTTTATCTCTATAACTTGTAATATTCATTTAAAAAATTTCTATTAATAAATATAAATATATAATTTATATATTCCATGTAAATCATTCTATATTAGGGGTTATTTTAATTAATTGAAATGGAAAAATATTATGAATTTAAAAAGAGATTTCAAAAAATTGTTTTTTTAAAGCCTTTAAACAAATTTATTCTAAATTGTAGTATAAAGATGATTTTAATATAATTTATTGGAATAAATACAATGAATTAATACTTTTTTATAATGAAATCAAATTAAAATAATAACAATACTTTTAAATAACTTAATTTATCAAAAGAAATGATAGTTTGACAAAAAAGTTGTATTTTTCACTAATCAGTGATAAACCAATAATTTATGAAAAATCAAAAAATCTCACACTAAGTTAATTTTTATATGATGATATGAAAAAATATATTCATTTTATCATATACATTTTTGGAATGTTCTGTAAAATAATTATAATATTTTTCCATGAAAATAAATTAAAATCATTTTTTAGGGAAACATATTTTAAAGAATAAAATGACATTACAAAGTATTGAATAATTATTTACTAAGAATTTATCAATAGAATTATTTTTATTAAAAAATTTATATTTATTTCATTAATTATTAAATCTCATTCATGCATGAAAATTTTATTAATAGGTTATAACAGTCATGTTCAAATAATCATGGTTTGTTTCAGTTCAGTGTTACATATTGTATACACTATCGAACATAGTTTTACGTTTTAAAAACTCAGGGTTTTACACCCAACATCATTATTTACATTACAATAATAATGTGTAATAAAAACATTATATTCTTTTTTGACATAATTTCTTACAAATGATGATGAATAAACAGAAACCAATGATATATTAAATTCTCTACCATAGTCCTCACAATTAGATAATAAATATTTTTAGATTGTCTTTTACCTGCATTATTATACTAGACATAATAGTTTGTTTGATAACCAAGTTTTTTAATGTAGTAGATGTCTTGTTTACAACACAATTATTACAAGGTTAATATATAATAAAACTATCTGCTGTTATGTTAAAAATAAAAATATAAAAAACATTCCAATTTGTTTTTGAAATCCATTGAGATCTGATCAATATCATACATGAAAAATAAATCCAATTATTTAAAACAATATAACAATGTCATATTCATGTTTGAAAGAAATGAAATTATAATTAAGTAAAATAAAAAATTATTTTTAAGAAAAAGGTACTTGATCACTTTATTTCAATAACTTTGAAAAAAATTGAAACAAGATTGAAGCCAAATAAATTTTAAATCACTCTCTATTTTTGCGTATAAATATATAATTTAATATACATGAATACATCATTATAAAAATAAACAACATATTCTGTCATGATATCTTCAATTTTATGAAGGATAATGCTGTTTTGAAATATTTTAAAATTTATATTTATCTCCCATATACTTAATTTCGTACCTCTATCCCACTATATAATGAAATAACATATATATAAAAAATCATAATATTGAAATTAATAATACAAAGGATTAATAACTATACAAAATACCACACTAAAATGTCTCATTCAGTTGTAAAATAGGGTTAAAATCATGTTATGTGAAGAATTAATAGTAATTTTACTCAAACCAATTTATACATAATTATTACATTAAGAGAATAAATTTTAATAATATGGATTTATAATGTGTAACTAAATTTTATTTTTTCCATAAAACACCTAAATTATGAAACATATCTTGAAATCTTGAGCACTTTATTTTTTTAAAACCCAATAAGAAAAAAAAACATGAAAGACTTTATTTATCGACATATACAGTGGATGAATCGATGCCTATAAAAATTACATTTCTAAAAACCAGGAAAACCCACATTACATAATAACTAAATAAATTCCAATTTTAAAAAATTAATCACACATAATTCATACTTTTCATATAAAATTACAACACTTTCATAAGACCCCCATTGAATTTTTTTTAAATGATTATGTTGATTCATATCCATTCACATGGTATAAAAAATTAATTCAAGGACATTCACAATATAGGGAGTGAAATACACAAACACATTGATAATATATGAGAAAAGGGGAACCAAATCACCATAGATTCATGATTTAACTTAAAAATCATTTTATGAAGGAAAAATGAATCCAAAATCAAAGTAGGATGAAATGAAGGGAATGATTCTATCATGTCGAATGAAAAGATGAGTAGAAGAATGCATTATCAGAATGGAATTGGAGTTTAATCATCGCTATATGATAATGACTTTAAAAAACTAGTCTATTGGTCCTCCTATACAACAACTTTTTTAAACTAATGGTATAACTTATTCTCATACATTCCTAAGAAATGAATTTCAATAACTGTAGTATAGGTCTATGAGGATAGATCCCACTTTCAGTAGTGGGTTATTTATTAGTGAACACTAGTTATGGATATAATTGTCCATGTTACCTATATTATTCTTTCAAAAAATATTTTTATTGAAATATTTTTATTTTCATGAGGTAAAGAAAATTTTAAGGTGAAATTTGTGTTTTCATGGCCTGACCCTAATAGATGCTTATCCTGGAACTACCTCAAGACAACCTCCATAGGCCATGTGGTGGCTACAAGAACCGATAGGAATATCTTAAATTTTATAACATTCCTTAATGTATATATACACACAAATCTGACCATCTCAATACCAAATTACAGATGAATAATTAAAAAATTAGAAAAAACTAGAAGATAAATCAAACATGAAAACCCTCTAGGGTGTACAAGAGTACAATAGTGAAAACTAAAAATTAAAGGTAAAATGTAAATTATCAACCATATTTATTTCCCAAGCTTATAAAATTTGAATGTAAATAGTGTCGAGAGAGCCTATCTTCTAATCTACAAGATCTAGCCACCATATGTGGTCCAATTCCCCAGGTATCCCTAAGATACTCTATAGTAACTGTTGACTGGTCCATAATCTATAGAATACACAACACATTGAGGAAAATCCCATGTAGGGGTGTGTCTATACATACCCAGTAGGACTCCATAAAAGTTGAAGGGAGAGAAGTAAGAGACAAGATAGGGAAAGAAAATAAACAGCTCAACCCAAAGAAAGAGTGTAAACAAATTGAATTACATGGATTCAAATAGATGTATCATTTCTCAAACCAATGAATCTCAAAAAATAGAAATGGGGATCCGCATATCACATCCCAAACTGGTAAAAGAGATCTAATAGTTATAAAAGTACATTAACAATGCCCTAAATCAGACACATTTTCCTAAAAGTAAACATCTATGCATATCCACACATAGCCAATGTGTCGTAGAGTTTAGGGGAAACAATCTATAATTATAGGACTTGTTCCGTTATTCATTAAGGGGGTTCCACTGAAATAGTATCTCTAGAGGACTCACTCCATGATATGTTATGGGGGTTACACTATATAGGTATAGGACACATGTCTAGATGGGATATGGTGGTTTCAATATGGTGTTACGAGGACCCACACCATAAATGATATGGGGTTACACTTAGTAAATTGAGTACCTTCACCCATACTGATGGGGAGTTCCACTCTATTGTCATGAGGACCTACACACATTCAAATAGGGGTTCTACTTAGTAGATATATTACTCATTCCCAAGATGATGGGGGGTTTCACTCGATAGGTCAAGGACCTATGCCCCGGTCTGACAGGGGGGTTCCACTTTAGTGTCATAAGGAGCCAAGACCTATCTTATAGGGGGTTTCACTCAGTAGATAGATGACTCAGGCCCATTTTTATGGGGGGGGGGGTCCACCATATAGGTCATTGGTCATCCTCTCATTGAGCACTTTTGTTATCAAGATCTATCTAAATAAGCACCACGGCTAGAACATCTCATGTCGTATCCTCAAATCCATAACTAAGGGAACCATTATATTCTAAGTGAAAAAAACACAAGATTGGCTACTCACGAGCCAAAATATAATTTCAAATGATGGATATATGAGAGTTGAAAGTTTCTTCAAAATAACCAAGGGTTAAAAAACATGTGAGGGGATGAACATGGTGTAATGTCCCACTCTATCACCTGATTGTGTCCTTGATGGTATACGAATCACGACCCATGTAGGTCTACACAATATGTAATGGGTATAAATGTATTTTCCGAGTCACTCAGAGTCCTATCCATTCTCCTTATCCATTCAAGTGTACCCTTCTCAAGTCCATGTAATTCGGTACATATCATGTCCATCCACATGGGTTTTACCTATGTCAGTGGTTGTATCCATGTACTCTGACACATTGTGTGTTCTTAACCATTCCCATGTCCATTCACTCTCAAAGTATGTATTAGGATACTAACACAAGCTCACATTACATTTGGATCTCCCATATGGTGTGTGAGACTTATAATCCCATGAAACCCGAGACACTATAGTTCAGAATCTACACATCACATGTTCTTCGAACTGCATGGCCTGTAGTCAGGTTTTTCACATAAATCTATATTTGTGACCACACATCTAGAAATAGATTCACCACTTCGAATCCAGAATTGTTTCTTCACAAAAATTATTTATCTAGAAAATTTCAATCATTTTCATCCAATGAATGGATGGAAATAAAACCCTCATTGGTTCATCGCTTCCCGCATGCACCACACACCTCACGCATATCGGGTTCATATGCCATTGATTATTTGGATTTCGATCATTAAAAAATATCACCCATAACCCCAAATCGAATATATTATATCCCTGATTTGTTTATTCATCCCTTGTGTTTGAATTTGATGTGAATTTGAGAGTTTGATCGGGTTCAGTTATTCCCCAAAATGTCGAAATGTTACCTTGTAGAACAATCAGAGAAGAACATTATGAATTTGTGGTCTAAAGTCACAAAAAAATTATAAATTTTTTCCTCTATTTCATGGCCAACAAACCCAATATAATGATCTAGGGTTTGGAAAAAAATTGAACAATCAATTAAATTTCATTACGTGGGTGCATGCAATTATTCAAAATTAGCAAAGATCAAATAAAGAGATTGATCTTTATAAAAATTTCAATTAAAATAGGTGGAAACCATAAGTGGTGAGTGATACATGAATATTAGATCACATTACATTAAAGGACATGATCACCAACATTTTATATGAGGCTTCTCATTTGTTGTGTCTTGATCTGAATGGATCCGAAGTTTCATCATTGTTTGAATTCAATTTGTTAATAGAGAAGAGGAAAAACTATCTGGATCCTCCTAGGTTTTATGAAGATTACCATAGAGAATTCACAATAATATGTTATTTGTAGTCAAAATATATTTTGCTAATTTAAAGAATAAATTAAATTAATAAATTAATTGATCCACTAAATTTACTTCCAATGTCAATTTTATATGAGTTCCCCCACGTCGACCTTTTTTTGGACAATATTGGGGTAAAAATTGTGTTCGAAACACAACCCTTGTATGATATTTTTTATTAGATATTCCATTAATTATTTATCCTATATTTTTTAAGAAAATATTTATCCATTATATGAAATATATTTTATATTTTTATAAAATTAATTTTTTGCACACTTGGCCTTGGAATCACACACCATCTTAGAACCTAACACTAAAAAGATATATAGAAATATTCTAAAGTCTTATAGGAAAAAACCAAGTTTTTACATCATTCCTTCTTTATTAGTATCCCAAAAAATCACAAGTAAAAAAACATCATAGAATAATTAGCCCACATCTAGCTCTCCCATTCTCAAGATATCTCTTACACATTCTCATGTAGCCAAAACATGCGAACCAAGTGGATGGTCCATCCACACCGGGTCCTCCCTTATAAATCCTCAATCTCCACCAGATGCTATAAAAAAGTGGATCCATTCTCGATGTTAATCTCTCCCAATTCGATAAAATACACAGCATTATGCATGTATCTACTCAACTATGATACATGGAAAACATCAGGCACTTACGCTAACTTTTGTGGTAGGGTGACACGGTAAGAAAAATCATCAACCATATGAATGATCTTGAGTAGACTAATGAACCTTGAGGATAGCTTTCCTCCTCTTTCGAATCCCCATAATACTTATCAAGGGGTGAATCTCAGGAAAACATGGTCTCCCTGCTTGAAATCCTAGGGACTACAAAGGAAATATACATAAGATTTTTTATTTCTCTGAGTTGTCCTCATCTGCTAGTAGTTGAACTGGACCTTCTTTTTTGATACTTTCACCAACTCTGGACCCACAAAATATGTCTCACCAATATTTTTCTAGCACAAGGGTAACCATTAGTGTCTTCCATACAAGGAATCAGAATGTTATATTACAATAGTAGGGTAATATCTATTATTTTATTCAATCTATACTATGGTCAAGTTACCCTCCCATATCCGACCAAAGTCTAACACATAAGCCCTCAACATATCCTCCTACACATGGATTGTGTGCTCAGTCTTCCCATATGCCTGAGGGTGAAAGGTTGTACTCATCCTCATATGGGTCCACAATTACTCCTATAATCCTCCCTATAACCATGCTATAAATCACATATTTTGGCCAGAGACTATAGTCGATGGAACTCCATGAATATGAAAAATATCTCATGCATACATCTTCTACAAACTCTCCACTGAGTTCTACTCTCTAATAGAAAGGAAATGTACTGAAATCATGTGTCAGAAAACTATAATCCTTATGGTGTAATGGAATTTCGATGTTTTTGGAAGACCTATCACAAATTACATGGATATTCCATCACACTTCCACTCTAGGATATCAAGGGGCAACAAAAATCCTTCTAGAAACATGTACTCATCCATCACCTGCTGACAGGTGAGGCACAAAGAGATGTACTCAGCCACACTTCACCTCATGTAAGACCACCAAAACTACCACAGAAATTCTATATTCACATTTCATACACTAGGGTGTACATATAATGATGATGTGTGGAACTCTCACATCACCTCCTTCCACATTGTTACTGGGGCCAATATTCATCACTGGAAAAGGATGACATGATTATATACTTCAAGATATCAATCCAATGATTCTTCTATGGATATATAGTCACACAAGTTAACATTGTTGATGTCTTCCAACTAAGACTCTCTCACATTCTTGAGAGGAGGAGGAGTCAACACAATCTACCGAAGAAAAGTTTCACCCTCCTACTCCACAAGGGTCATTTACATGGAAACCAACTTCTCAAAATCCTCCTGCATCAAGTGATCCAAGGATTTCCTACTAAGGGAATCTATGACCACATTTCAATTACCTAGAGTATAGAATATATCAAAGTCATAATACTATAATAACTCCAATTAAAACAACTTTGTCATGTTCAAGTCTCTATGTATGAAGTCATACCTAAGACTCTGATGGTCTGAGTGAAACATAAAGTTCTCTCCCAGAATCTAGTGAATCCACATCCTCAGGGTAAAGTCTACCACTTCCAACCCTAGGTAATTAGTCATGTAGTTCTACTCATGGCGTATCAACTTCCTTGACCCATATGCGACAAATTCATACCTATGCATCAACATGAAGTTGAGCCCTTATCCTGATAAATTACAATACACCATGTAATCCATACCCTCCATAGATATTCTCAAGATAGAATCACTCATCACTCTCAGTATCAACTCCTAGAAGGGTCTATGGAAGTGGTCAGTCAATGTAAATGGTTTTCCATTCCAAGTAAGAGTGGTCAAAGGGGCCGCAATCCTATAGAATTAAATGATAAAGCCCCTATTTTACCCTTAGCATAAAATAAAAATCCAAACCTCTAACATGCCCTTGGGTGGGTCCTATGAAAGAACTACATTTATCATCTTTGGTTCCATGGAAAAACCATGCATAGAAATGAAATTACCTAAGAAGTGAACCTCATAAATCCAAAACTATAACTTCGAGAGATTTCTATAAAGATAGTTCTCCTGAATAAAATCTAGAACCATCCTCATGAATTATGCATGATCCTACTCTAACATAGAGTATATGAGAATTTATACAATGAAAATAGTAATTAAGTGGTCCCTGAATGTTGGGAAAAATTGGTTCATCAAATCCATAAACAAAATGGGGGTATTAATCACACCAAAGGGCATCACCAGAAACTCATAGTTTTCATAGAAATTTTGGAATTATAGCTTTGGAATATCATCATAGTTAACACTAAACTTGTGGTATCCATACTGGACATCGGTCTTCAAGAATTGTATCACACCTCGTAACTGGTAAAAGAGGCCATCAATCCTTGACAAGTTGTTCTTGTTCTTTATATTGGCCTGATTCAGGTGATGATAATACACACAAAGCTATAAAATACAATTTACCTTTTTCATAAACAACACTAGAGTTTCCCATGGAGACACATTGGGTCGGAAAAAACCCTTCTCTTGAAGTTCCTTCAACTGGAATTGAAGCTCCTAGTACTCATAAGGGGCAATTTGATATGCCACAGAAGATATCATAATGATATCAGGTTACAAGTTAATGAAAAAATCTTTCTAACACTACCACAACCCATCCCAATGGGGCATGTGTTTCTACTGCCCAAGCCCACCTCCAATATGTTAGGGGCTAGCGACTAGCACTGAGTATGAATATTAGTAACATGGGAGGTCCTTTCCTATGTTCATGTACACACACACACATTTACAAGCACAAACAAAGGTGACATGTAATAAAAACTAAATAACCATGAATTCAGACATCTAAATACAATAAAAAGATTATTATAAGAAGTAATGGAAGGTAGATGATGGCAAATACAATACCACTACAATTATTGTGAGAAAAAGTCTAACCAAAAAGTAATGATAGGGAATGTTTTCAAGATGAAATAGGAACACACCCCAGTCTGTCTGGATCACTATGAACTACCTGGTCTAAGACCCTTAAGGAATTTATCAAAAGGATTATAATCTCCACAAGACCCGATATTTATGGGATATTCCTATATTGGGGTTACTATAACAATACCAAATAGGACACCCTAAAACCACAAAACATTAAATAAAAGAATAATAATCATCTATACACAATTATATATCTAAAGACCATATAAGAAAAATATTTATATATACTCAATAAAGACAAACTATCTCAAGGTAAAGTCACAACCGCAATTCTAGTCTAGAATTCTAACATGAATGTTCCACATAACACTTGTCTCAAAGAACACAGTCTGTGAGATAGATGGAAGTGATAACGTTCATCCGAGATGTAGGGAACATCAGTTCTCACCATGAGAAGTATAAACTGGAAGAAATAAGATATATGATATGTGAATGTGGATCACACCCAAGGCAATGAAAAATACCAACAAATCAATCTGGATTAACCAGTTAAGAAGAATATCGGCGCCTATGTCGTGTTAGTCATGGAGATACCAAGAACTCCTCATAGGGTATGAAGATGAAAGAGGATATCACTCTAGGCCTCACAAATGGATTCCAAAAATACTATCCAAGAAGTAATACAGAAGGTATATTTTTCCTCTATGTAGGGGGTGATTCCATATGAACACTTCAGGAATGGATTTAGGGAATTCATCCTAATGATACATGTCAAAGATACAGAGGACTATAAATCAAAGCCATGTTTGAAAGAGTACACAGCATGTACCTTCGGTATCGGGTCATTCCCATGTAAAATTCCTCATGACCTTATCCATTGGTACTTACATGGTGTGACCATGTTTGTATTCTTCATCCCATGTCTTGGTATATGGCTATGCCTCTCTATATTTTTATCTGGCCCTCTCTATGTTGGAGTACATGGTGTGGCACTTGATGTGTACACTCAGGTTGTGTCTGTATACCCTCCAAGGTACATATTGGTCCATATGTGAGGGGTCACACACTATGTGATAGTGTAACCTTAGGATTGATCCTTAGCTCCACACAAAATCCCAAGCCACTACACAGAGGTACCCACACAACATGTAGTGGTGCAGTACACACCGTGTTGCTTGAGATTTTTTAGAAATATTCACATTGAATCACGCATCTCCTCCACATCTCCAACATCAATCTAGTCACACCCCATGACGGAATCAATAAGTTTCATTGGTTGGGCCTTTCCTTTATTAAATCATTGGAATATGGTAATCAAATTGAATTAGAGAATGTCTTAAAATGACCTTATTCATTGTGTTCTGAAGAACACAAAAATCAGGTATCCACACTGTCTACTCCACTACATCCATTAAAACAAAAAAGGATTTTAATAGTGTTAGAGTAGACCTTTATCAACACCAAAAATGTGATTAAAATTTGAGTGTGGTTAAAATCATGAAACATTTAATACCACTTTTTGGAACTGTTAAAGGGGGGCCTTAATAATTATTTTTAAGAAATGATAAAGGAAGCACTATTAAACGGGGTAAACTTATATTTTTTTACACCTATAAATCTGAACCCTTTATCAGTGCATCCAAAAACTATTTAATGGATCTACAACCTCCATTATCCATTTATCAATGCTTTGTGAATCCCCAACCTCATGCGTACCCACCTGGATTCAAACCTTTCACATATACTTAGAAGATAGAATGACTTTACCACTACACCATGTTGTTTTGCTATGGATTTAATGATATATCAATTTATTAATATATATATATATATATACATAAAAATTTACATATATTTATATAATTATTTTTAAATAATTCATACTATATATGTGTTTATGATATAAATATATACTTATATTTATTTAAATAAAATATATATTATATTCATTTACATATTCTATAGTAAAATATAAATATATATCTTTGTATTCATACAAGCATATATGTATATATAAACACTATAAATATATTTTTATAATGTAAAAAATCAATAGATATTAATTTAAATAATTTTTTTTGAATATGTATTTATATTAATGATGTAATATAAGTAACTATATGAAAACATGCATACATTGAACTATAAATAAAATTAAATTTTGAAAAATAATAAAATTTCAATGCCATAATATCAATATGAATGTATGCTATGGGAATGAAGTAAGTCCCCACTAAAAAAGGGCATAATAAACCCCCTAAACGAGGCATAAAATCCATCACATATTAAAAAATTTCGGTACCCTGACTTAAAACTCAGTTTTGGAGGACTTTTGGGACATTTTTCTTAGAGGGATGTAGAACTTTTGTAGGCTTTGAGTTGATATGTGGTAGAGCACAAACGAACATCTGGATAAAAAATTATGTCAGTTTGAAGTTCATGTTACGTTTTCAACTTATTTTAGATCTTTTATTAATTTTTGTTTTTTGTTATCTTAAAATTGATATTATATGACTATTAATTAGTAATAATAATCAAATTTTTAATTAAAAATAATTTTTTTATGATTTTATAATCCACATTCAAGAAATATATTATATAATAAGTGTAAATTCTAATTTACCTTATCTAAAACATATTTTATAAAATATAAATTATATTTATAAAAATATAAATATATTTATATATTAATATATTACATTTAATGAAATATAATTTTTTTGATGTATTCCCTTATCACCGCTAATATGAAAGTGATGATAAAGGGGGTCTTTATCATCACTTCTAAAAAAGTACTGATAACCCCCCATTTATCAGTTCTTTTCGAGAAGCACTGAAAAAATACAACATTTATCAGTAATTTTTTAAAAGTGCTGACATAGGGTGGGTCATAATTAGTGCATGTAAAGAATAACTAATAATTACGGGGTTCTAAAAGATCCTTTTTAGCACTATTACAGACCCCTTTTAATAGTGCTAAAAAATACTCTTAAGACCCCATCTAACAAAACTTTTTTAGCAATTGAAAATGGGGTCATAAATAGTGTTTTTATCAAGTGTTTTAAAGGCCTAGAACTTACTAAAAACATTTTTTTAGTATTGATAATTCATCATCACATGTTCCTTATATCATGTAAAGCCTGAATATATGATTTCTAATTGTTTTTCTATTAAACAGGTGCCCATCATTTTATTTTTTTGGTACAGGTCAAACTTCAGGCTAATGGGAAACACACACATGATTGAAGAAATATAGGAGAAATGAAAAACCTCAAACTCAAGGATCTATCCTCAAACAATGTTAATGTTTTACATGATCCATCATCATTATATTGAATAATGAAAAATCAATAAAAATGAAATGAATCTCTTAATAAAACTCTAAAAATAAACCCATCCAGAAAAATGATTGATCCACAAATAAATTTGTTCTTCTATTGATTTGAATTAATTATATAAATAAAAAATAAAGAAGATATCAAAATAAACAATTGCACTAACTTTAGATAGATCAATTATTAATGAAGAATGATCCTGCGTCATTATCATTGGATAGATCTCTAAATCCCATTTCCCACTGATCGCTGATCTATGATCTTATTAGTGTTCGCATGAGAGAGATCCTCCAAATATATCTCAAATGATTCGCCAATGGATCCAAGGTTATGTGGCCAACACTGAGGATGTGAAAAAACCACATACTCATAGAAAATTTTAGTTCACTACATCAATTAATAAAATAAAATAAGTTAATAATTTTTTTATTCATTTTATGTTTGTGATGACTTTTCCACAAATTCCCCATCCTGAAAAATTTTATGTCACACCTATGGTAAAAACCTCATTCAGAACACAACGGTTCCCTCAAATTTATAATTTGGGATTCTGTTTATATTTTGTTCTATTTTTTCAGAGAAACTGTGTACGTATGGTATTTAATATATTTAATATATTTCAAACATGTATTCATGGAACACCATACATCATAATCAAAATTTGGCTCATTGCCTAGTCTCAAAAATAATCCCGAAAATATCTAAAAGTAATTAATAGAAAATATGATTTATTAAATTCTCCTCACCTTGGTGATTTACATTGAAAAATCCCAAAATAAGTGTCTACAAAAAGACATGTGGGTACTGAACATGTATCTGAGCCTCCTGCTCCCAGATTCTCTCTTAAAGATTCTTGTGCTACCACCAGAAAAGTACTAAAAAAATTTATCACCCAAGAATGATCGTCTCTCTTTGATCCTCATTCTCAACTAGGTTCTTAGCAAAGGTAGCTCCATGCTCGATGTTCAGATCTTCCTAGTTGAAAATGTGTGATGGGTCATGCATGTACCACATCAGTTGTAAAAAATAGAAGATGTACGGTACCATATATAACTATGATGGTAGATCTAAGTATTATTCCACCTCACCATCTCTATGTAGTATCAGGAAGGGTCCAATGAATCTCAGAGATAACTTACCTATCTTGCAAAATCTTCGTAATCTATGTCAATGTGAAACCCATTGGAACAGATAGTCTCCCTCCTCAATCTCTAATGTCCTATGTTATCTATCTAAATAAGACATATGATAGATATTTATAGACCTCATCTTCTCATCTATGATCTTTACCTTCTCAATAATGCCTTGAAGAAACTCTTGTCCCATACGTGTTAAATCTATTGGGTCTGATCATAAATGTGGTGACATGAAGGGTCACCCATACAGAGCCTTGAATTGTGTCATACCAATAGTGAAATGGAAGATGTTGTTGAATGAAAATTCCACCAGTGGTAGGTGATCCTCCCAACAATGATCAATGTCAAACTTGCAAGCTCACATCATGTCCCCCATAACCTGGATGGTCCGCTCAGTTCGGCTGTTAGCTTGGGGGTTAAATGTTGTGCTCAAGCATAACAGAGTCCCAAACACCTCTTATAATCCCTTACCTAATAAATATGTGAATAGATAATCATGATCCCAAATGATCATTAGTGGAAATATATGGAGTCATACTATCTACTACACATAGAGGCATCCCAATATATCTACTGAAATCTGCTCGTGAATATCTAAAAAGTAGTCTAACTTGGTGAGTTGGTCTATGATCACAAAAAAATTTTTTCCCCCTCAATGTACATGGTATTTTGGTCAGGAATTACATTGATATATCATCCCACATCCACTCTAGAACCTCATGGGGTTGATATAATCCTTTTAGAAATTGGTTCTCATCCTTCACTTACTAACAAGTAAGGAATCAGGAGAGAAACTCTGAAAATCCTCTCTTTATTCATGGCCACCAAAACTATCCTTGGAGGCCCTGGTATATCATTTCCTTTTTGGGATATACTACTAAAGGATATTTATGAATCTTTCATAGAACCTACTCCCGCAATATCACTAGTAAAATTTTACATCATCTGAAAATAATGGCATTCACCCCACCTTCAGCAAATCCTCCAAGAGCATGTGTAGTGGATATCTGTGTTTGTAGGGTGTCACAATCATTCTCCTTATGTTATGGATCCCTAAATCATTACAAAATAAGAGTGTAAAAAACCACTAACAGGAGGTATGCTACTCCACCTCTATCCACAAAGGATAATTTTAATGAGGAAAACTTCTCTAACACCTCATTCATCAACTGTTAATATGATCTCCTAATGAGAGCATCTACCATCACATTCCCCTTCCATAGAATATGTAAAATCTATAATTCATAATCATGGAGGAACTATAACCATCACCTATATCTCAAGTTGATATATTTATGAGAGAAGATATACTTGAGACTCTTATGGTTATAATAGAAGATGAAATACTCATGCATCAGGTAGTTTTACCACATGTTTAGAGTGAATACTATCGCTAGTAACTCAAGATTGTGGGTTTTGTATTTCTAATCATGTGGTTTCAACTAACATGAAACACACTAAATCTCAACCTTCCCCTGTATCTGGACCCAACCAAAACTAATTCATGATGCATCATAGAACACTACATACTCGACACCCACGTCTAGAAATCTCAATATGGGTGTGCTTCTCTATCTCTAAATCAATAACCTATTGGATACTCTCAATACTCACAAAAGGATTTTTCTTTATGGTCAGTTATTTCATGGTAGATGATATATTGGATAATTCAGTTATGAATCTTCATTAATATCCTACTAACCCAAAAAATCTCTATAATTATGACATGCTCTTGGGTGAATCTCAAGATAACATTGCCTTAACCATTGTTGGGTCCACTACCACAACATATTCTTTGCTAAAAATTCCCACAAAGTGGATATCACATATTCAGAACTAGAACTCTGAGAGATTATAGTAAATATAGTCTCTGAGAATACATCCAAAACCATCCTCAAGTGTCTCACATGAGCCTCCTCAGACACTAAGTACACAAGGCTATCGTTGATGATGACTACCATGAAAAAGACTATGAAAGAATTAAATATCTAGTTCATGAGTAAATGAACACTGATAGGGTGTTCATCATGACAAAGGGAATCCACTTGTACTCATAGCGACTATAGTTACATCTAAATGTTGTCTTCAGTATATCCTCATCCAGTACTCACAGCCGGTGATAACCTAATAGGTGCTCAACCTTTGAAAACCATGATGACCCTATCAAATGATAAAAGAGATCATTAATCCTTAGTAGTGTATACTTATTCTTCATGGTAACTTGGTTTAAGAATCAATAGTCTATACATAATCTCAATTTCCCATCCACCTTCTTGGAAAACAAAACTGGGGCTATATAGGGTGAAACACTAGGTCTAACAAATCCATTCCTCTACAAGTCCTCTAACAACACCCAAAGCTCTAAAATTGATACAAGAGTTGTCTCATATTGTGGAATAGATATCGAGGTATTTATAGGGTGTAGATCAATGAATAATTCTATCTCTCAGTGGGGAGGTATGCTTAAAACATCCTCAATAAGGACATAATTATACTCTCCAACCACTCCAGGGAATAGAAAATTCATAGAATCCACTATACCGAGGGTTATGCTATCCAACTATTGAGTAATCAGGTTCACCCTCTTATGAATGAGTCCATTCTGTGCTACATGAGTTTCCTTTTCACTCATATAGGAAAAACCTATCCCATCACTATGGGCACACCACATCCTATTCCTATAATAGTCAATTTGGGCATGAAATGTTGATAAACAATCAATACTATAGATTAAATAATAAGGTCAAACCACTACTACAAAGATATCCCAACAGAAACACTCACCTCCAAGAGTTGGGGCACACTATCAGCACATGTGTGTGATCACTGAGTCGTCTCTTGTAAGTGTCTCTAAGCATAAGGGTCGAGCCAAAGGCTAAACTATAATCACTAAGTCTCAAACTAGATAAGTGGAAATAAAATAATGACTAGCACCTGTGTGTATCAATACATCATCTATGGTATAAAATATGGAGATCATACCTTATATCTTTCCCAGAGCATCTGAGTCATAATCCTTGAGTGTCTATATATTCCCCCTTCTGTATCCTAGATCTTTCTGAACCTGGATTGAACCACATGAGGATATTAGTGTTAATAATTTAAAGTGTCTACAATCTAGAGTTTCTCTCCTAGATCCTCTTATTGATTCACCGTACTACAGAACTATCTGTTCCTATTAATGACTCTCCCTTGGAATCCCATTCACTATTTCCCTCTCATTCATATATTAGGTAGTACAATATCATTCAAGATGTCTTCTACTAACAAATGAGTAGCACTGCCTCTCTCTAGACTGAATGGACCAATACTGTGAGTCCTAGACTATATAACACCTATCCGTGAACATCATCCTAAAACTTAGTTCATGTCCAGGTCCCTAAGACTGCATCATATCCCTTCTATCAATGTCTTTGCTCCTAATTTAGAACTATTGTAAATCACTATAATAATATTCTCTTCCAGGAAACTATAAAACACAAAACATCACATCATCACCTTAGCATTTGTAGGAACACATATAGGTATAATGTTATATTAAATTTACCTATTCAGTCCTCACTCAATGGCCTCATCTTTATAGAACTTATATCAAACCATATCCATCAAGAACCTACAAAGGTTGGTAAACCTAAATGAATAACCAGCTACTATTGTGCAAGCCTACTGAAGCTATAGAAGATTCAGGATATACATATCCCTCGGCGTATCTAGTGGTAACCCCTCTATAAAAATATTATCATGATTTTACCAAGCTAGAGTAACCTTATCATATGATTGGGTCACTAAACCCCATAATCATAAAACTGATCCGTAGAAAAGGCTTGATGCTAGGACCACCGTCATATCTGCTAGTGTCAAAACTAGACAGAAAATCCATGTCACTTCCTTAAGACAGTCATTATCCACCTGTGGGATGGTCCATCTTCAGAACCTAAGGCGTCACTATCACTAAAACTCATTAAGTGCACTCAGCCTACTCACCTCATTGGATAGTATTGTGGGTACTATCTTCTACTCTAAAAGTGGTGATATATTTGGTACACAACTTGGATGTAGCACCTCTAGAACTGGTCCTTTTATTAATGCCTCATCACCGAGGGGATTATTCCCATTATCTTATTGATAAATCCTTGTTAGAATATGTCACATAGGCATGTTGAAATTAAAAAAAATTAACCATTTTCAATGATTTTATCTGGAGAGATAACTCAAGATAGACATAGAAACCACAACTCATTCCTAAATGATGAATGTACCATTTCTTTTCCTGCAACCACTTTTCTCATGCACCAAGTCAAAAGGTAGGTGATCATTGTCCTGGTGTATAGATACATCGGTCACCACACCAACACTAGAGTAACTTTCCTAAAATATAAACTTTAAAAACTTAACATTGTTTCCCTAAACCAATCTAAGAGACTCCAATCCTAAGGTAAAATTGAATGACTCTAATACTAGTATATCAAAAATTGACCAATGGGGTTCATTTCATGACTCCCCAAGTAAAAATCCACTAGTTTAGAGGATATAAACTTGTCGAGTAGGCATTGTACTAACATGGTAGGCCTTAGCCAATGTAACCATACACATGCACACTTCCTCAATCCTAAAATATGCCAAAATTTAAAAACAAATGAACAACCATGCATGTATACATATAAATCCCACAACCAAAGTATGATGAGAAGTAATAGGATGTAAACCGGTCTAAATACAAGACCACAACAGAGATTCTGAAAACAATTCCAAACAAAAAAGTAATTATTGGGACTACTGTCAAGATACCACATGAACACACCTCGTTCAGTCTGTCTCACTAAGAACTGTGTGGTCATGGTCCCTTGGGGACTCTATCAAAATCACGATCACCTATATAAGACATGACATATGCTGGAAAATCCCATGTAGGGGTTAGTATATAATTACCTATAAGGACACCTCAAAACCACAAATCATATAATAAAATAATAACAATCAGCTCTACATAGGTATATATATAAAAAACATATAACACAAATATCTAGATATACTCAGAAAAGGTACATGGTATCAAGATAAATCCTTAACTATAATTAAAGTATGGTATTTCATCATGAAGGTCACACATAACACTCATTAAAGATAAGACACTCCATGAGTTAGATATAACTAATGAAGTTCGTCTTGGACGTAGTGTTTATCGGGTCACACCATGGGAAGTATATGCTGAATGTTTGAAGAGATGTGATACATAGATGAGGATCACCCCAAGGTCATGGGGTTTACCAACAAGCCAATATGGATTATCCATTTAAGTATTGGATTAAAACCCACATAGTGCTGGTCAAGATGATACCAAGAACACCACCTATGGAAAGAAGATGATAATGCATCTCACTCTTAGCCTCATAGAAGGATTCCAAAAACCCTATCCAAGAAGTCATACTGAAAGTATTGATGTCCTATGTGTAAGAGGAAAATTTATACTAACACATAGAGATTTGATATAGGAATCATACCCTAACAAAAAGTTTCCTAGATGTAGAGTATAAGGGATCTAGGACAAGTTTTTAGGATTAGATGCATTGTACTAAGAGTACACGACATATTCCTTCGACATCGGGTCTTTCCAATATATAATGGCGTGTGCCTTTATCTGTGTGGAAGTACATGACATTTCCTTGACCATGTATTTCTTCCTGTGTCTTCGTAATGAAGATCCCCTTTTATATTTTTCCCTATACATGTTTTTGTGAATGTACAAGGCTATACTCTAGCTATGAACACTTAGTTTGTGTCTGTATACCGTCCAATGTACATACCGATACATATGGGAGGGTTCATGCACCATGTGATAGGGACACACACTTTTTGATCTTTAAATATATCCTAAAATCCTAACTACTTCATAGAGGGTACCACATGGTGGGAAGATCTATAGTATATGCTATGTTTTTTAGGATTTTCCAAAAATCAAAATCTCGAATCATGCATCTCCTCTGCCTCATAGAAAATCAATCCGGCTTGGCCACATACCTAAATTGGGAAGTATCATTAATCAGACATTGTTGTCAAAAAATCACCAGAATTTTACAATAAAACATGTTCATAAAACCCCTTCGAACATAATTATTCATTTTGGGATAAAGAAAAAATAAATCGGGTATCCACACTGTCCAATCCATTACTGCTTTCATCATTGCATGATCATCACATCTTGTTAATCCCAGGTATATGATTCAGAAATTTGCACCATGAAATGGATGTGCAATGATTGATTTTATATTATACTTAAAACTACGGGCCAAATAAAAATACCCATGATGAATTAGGAAATAAAGGAGAAATGAATAACAATAGACTAGATGAAAAAAATCAGCCAATGTTAATTTTGGCCTCAATCAGTCATCATTAGAACAAAAAATGAATAATTGCTAGAAACCAAAAAAATCACACAATAAAACACCACAAATAAGCACATCCCACAAAACAACTGATCCAAAAATTGATATATTTGTCAATTTATTCATGCTATTTAAAGAAATAAAATATTTAGGATGAAATAAAAATAAACAACCACCTTACGTTGAGATAGATTGATCACTGATGAAGTACTATAATGTTTTTTTGGCCTTGGAGAGATCTCAAAATTCTGTTTCACAGTGATAGAAAATCTATGATCTTATTGAAATTAATCTAAGAGAGATCATCTAACACTCTCTCCAATGGTTCTCTAACAGAGACAAAGTTATGTGGATAAGCATACCAAATTAGAATGACCATATAAATATAAATAAATTTAGGATGTTGTGTCATTTGGATAAAATAATATACTTCAATAAAATAATTTATTCATTTATGTCCACGATGGATTTTCCAAAAACTCCTCATGCTGACAAAGATTATATGTACTTAGGGTAAAACCCATATTTGGATCTTAAGGATGCATTCATATTTCTAATCCGAGATTCCATTTAAATGTTATTCCACTATTATAGAAAAATTATATATTTGTGCTATTTAATATATTTAATTTGTTTCAAACATTTATTCTAGGAACAGAGTGCCTCCCAATCACACGTCGTCTTAATTCCAAGTCCCAAAAATAATCTATGCAATATCTACAAATAATACTTGTAAAATCTGAGTCATTACACCCACCCCAGAAGTAGTCTAGGAATGTCCTAGGGGAAGATGTTTATATAATCCTCCATGAATAATGGAATCTAGATACCGGAAGTGCCTACTACACCAAGGGATATACTCTCCAACTGATGGAAGATGGGTTTCATTATCCAACATGTAGAACCCACTTATCCCACCATGAGTTCTCTCTCACCAATAAAGGAGAATCTCATCCCATTTGTGTGAATACATATGACTCATCTCTAGTGATAGTCAATCTAGATTCAGATGGTGGATAAATAATCCATACCAATATGTTCTCATAGGGTTATATCATGAAGACCAAAATTTCCCACCTGAACCTCTCTCCACCATGAGATATCTCGCACCACCAACAGATAAAATATATAGAATAAATGTTCTCTCTAGAAACCTCAAGGTGAAGCTACTAGGATAAAGCCTCAACTTGTAGATCCAGATATCACACTAGCATTATGGAGATGAAGGAATGACACACACCTTTGTTAAATATTACTAGAATAAGTGTAGAATAAACATCAATCATACCACTAATCATCTCATGTTTTGCTGGGTTGTAAGCCTCCATTGCTTGCAAGCTGCCTACAACCTCGACAACTAACTCCATCAGTCTGATATAGGATGCCTAGTAGTGGTGGTTAAAGGATATCATGGAATCTTCCACCAATATATCCTCATCCCAAAACTCCACCCACCCCTCTACCATCTCTTCCTCCCTAGGGGACACCCTTCCCCCTCCTGGGAGATCCCTAATCACGATGGTACCTTAGTCATGGTGGTATATCTGAGATCTCTTTGTTCTCCTCTACACATCTGGTCTGAGAGTCATGCGTCATGTGACCTCACCCATCACAATCATAGAACCACCCATCTCTGAGCTAGACTAGTCCACTATGTTGGCCGTGACCACGATCCATGATCTGATCATGGCGTGTCTCCAACTACTACTACAAAACAGGGTTTATCCAACACTAGGAATTTAACATCACTAGCTAAAATGCTTTTAATGAACCCCATTGTAAGTGCTAAAAAAAAGAACTGCTAAAATGGGTCCTTTTTCAAAACTTTTTCACAAGAGAAGATAAATGAGTTCTTTTATTAGTTCTTGTGAAAATGTGCTGATAGGGGGGGGGGGGTTATCAATTCCTTTTTATTTGTGCTGATAAATACCCCCTTTATCAGTGATTTTTCAGAAGCGCTGCGAGACACATATTTCAAAAAATATTATATTTCATTAAAACTAATATATTAATATATAAATACATTTATAATAATATAAATATAATATATATTTTTAAAATATGTTTTAAATATGGTAAATTTTAAATTACATTGAATATATAAAATATCTAGTGGAAATAAAATATAAAATAATTAAAAAATATTTTTAAAAATATTTTTATTATTATTAACAATTAATAGTCATTTAATAACAATATTTTTAAAAAAAGTTCAAAAAATCAATAATAGATCTAAAATAAGTTGAAAATCTAACTTGAACTTCAAACTTACATAACTTTTGATTTGGGTGTCCGTTTCGGCTCTACCACATATAAAATCGAAACTTGTGATGTGATCTATGTGGAAAGTGACACATGTAAACCTATATGTAATTTTAAAGGTCAAAAATGTCCTGAAAGGCCTCCAAAATTGAGTTTCTTGTTGGGGTATCCTGATTTTTTAACATTCAATGGATTTTTAGGATCATTTATAGGAATATTTTTTCTTATTTTTGGAGGACACTAAATTTATTCCATGGTATTGAATTTATATTGATATTAATATTTTGAAAATTTATCATATTTCGCAATTTATTGTTATTTATAGTCATATATATATATATTAATATATACAAATTTTTAATATATGTACACATATTTTTATATAAATACATAATTAAATATATTTACAAATAAAATATATTTACTAATATATAAACATATATATAAATATATGGATAAAAAATGTAACTAAATAAATTTAAATATATAGATAGATAATGAAATCTTAATCAAAACAATATTTGGGAGTGGAAAGGGATTTGATGTAAATGTTGGAGGTCTAGGGTTCAAAACTCACTGTAGGTAGGGGAATGTGTGGGAGGGTGAGATAATCTAAAGAACTAATAAAGGGGTGGGGGAAGAACTGATAATGGGGTGGGGGTGGTAATAATTGATGAATGTGGGTGGGTGGGGGATCTAAAAAATAATTTATATACCCTATATCAGTGAGGCCTTTATCATATATTTTTTAGCACTCTTAAATTCCTCCATTAACAGCGCTAAAAAAAATGATAATGGGGGACTTTAGCAGTGATTTTTTATTGTTGATAAATTCTTCATTACTTTAACCATGATCAAGTTATTTTCACTTTTTTAGTGATGATAAGGGCCCATTATAGTGTTATTAAATGCCATTTTTAGTAGTGTGTGATGAGATCATGTTAATGGAAGCCTGCTAACTACTATAGATGATTCATCCCTATAACATATAATTAAAACTCTAGTTTTCTAGTATCCCTATAACATGTATGTATTTTTCACTAGTTCATGCTTCAAAAAATTAGAATTATTGAGAATTCTAAATTGCACCACAGTAGTATTAATCTCTTTGCAGTTTCTCTGCTCAAACTTCTGTGCTGAGAAGTAACCATCTCAGATGATGTCAAGGGACTATTGCATAAGGTATATGAACTTTGCGGCATACTCTACCACCATCATCCCTCCTTTATGTTTTTATAGAGGATCTATAATCTAATCCAATACCAAGAAGAAGGGGTTGTAATCCTACTAAAACAACTAATGGATGTCAGGCCACAAATGTGTCCACTCATTGTGCATTTGGGTAAAAATACTCCACTAGTCCCCAAATCCTCCATGGAAAAGGATATATTCTAGTGAAACCACCTAGTCTATTATTTTCTAGATAAACCAAAATATATGGATCACTGACTCTATATAATCCTCCATTACTTGAGGATCTGTCTCACCATGGAAGCTCAAAGGACACTAGCGCTGGAACTTGAGGAGTGTTCTAAGTCTTTGTGCTTCCTAAGTAGGCCCTAATGGTTTGATCTATTCCTCACCTAGTGGCAGTTCTACTACCTATCCACTTGGACAAAGAATCTTGTGGGATGGATCCTAAATTGAGGCCTCATTGCTCAATTGATTTTTCTTATTGTCTGAAACTGGTTTCTAGGCTGTCCATAATCATTGAGGCATGCTACAAATTTAATCAAGATATACCATGATCTGATGAGAATATATATATATATATATATCTATATATATATATAATGTGGAGTTGAATCAAGAAGGGAACTAAAAGAATCAATCCTATATGATTCATGTACCATTGATATCTACAAATAATGTCCACGTAATTCATGTCGATAAGCAAGTATAAAAAGTCCTAGTGAATGGATATCTTGGCTACCCATACCATCACTGGATTCCCTAACCAAAGAGTCACACATGAGACACTTTGACAATATAGACCCAAATCCCAATAAAATCAAAATAAGTTGACAACTCTAGAAAAAATCCCATGTAATGAACTACTTTGATATCAACCTGTCATGAACCGACACTAATAGGGGCTTAATCCATAACTACCCCAAGCCTGCCTCTATAGGCCAGGGGGTGGTGTCAAGTGTCATAAGAAATATCCTAAATGGGAGGCCATTTCATAATGTACTTGTATTCACACACACACCCCTCTCAATGAATAAGTGTAGATGAATAATTATAAAATGATACAATATCTAGAATATAAACCAGTAAAGAAAAAAATCTTGGGTGTACAGGATTATGACTATCCCGAATGGCATGAAGGACTTATTTTTTATTTTAATTTTTTATAGATAATCCCTCTTTTTATGGGATGAAGGGGAACTCGTACATGGCCCGTAGGCCCAAGGAACAAGGCCCAAAACGACTCTCAATACATGAACTGAAGGCCCAAAGGCATACTATGCCCAATACATGACCCGTAGGCCCAACCCACAGGAACAACCAATCCCCTACCTTTTGCATCATTCAAGAGTATGACTATGTAAACTAAAAAGTAAAGGAAAAAATATAGGCCCAACCATATAGATGTCCAGACCTGGAAAATCTTAATAGTAAGAATTTCTTAGAGATTCGAGATATTAATCTCTAAGATATGATTTCCATACATAGTCCAATGCACCAGGTATCCCTATGCCCACATCTATTCATCACAGACATGTCAGTAATCTTTATAAGACATGACACATACAGGAAAATACCATGCAAGGGTGAGTATATACATACGCAATCGGATTCCCCAAATGATATAGAGGGAGAATTAAGAGACCTAATAGGGATAGATACTAAAATGCACAACCCATATCAAGAGAGTAAAATAATATAATATCATGGATATGGATAGAAGTTTATATGTTCAAACGAAAGAATCCCAAACGTGAGAAAAGGGGATCTCCATCTCATTTCATGGACTATAAAAAGAGATCCAATAGTTCCAAAATACCATCATTAATGACCAGTATCTCATGTGTCTTCCAAGATGTAAACATCCAATCCAAGACACACCTCACTGTTGTGTGTCACATTTTTGGAAAAAATTATCGAAGTAGAGGACTTGTTCCTTAGTGGGTTAGGGGGTTTTGCTCAATATGTATACATAGAGGACCCATTCCTTAAAACTTTAAGGGGATCCACATTATAGATAGAGGACCCACATCCTAATGTGATATGGCATTTCCACTTTATTTTCATGAGGAACTATACCCAATCCAATAGGGGGTCCACTCGGTAGATAGAGGACTCATGCTCAAGATGACGGGGGTTCCAATATTGTGTAATGAAGACTCATGCACTACCCAATTGGTGCTCTACTTAGTAGATAGATGACCCATGACCATGATGATTGGGTTTCCAATCAATATGTTTATAACCCTCTCCTTGGTCCAATGGGTGGTGGGGGTTCCCTCTAGTGTCTCGATGACCCATGACTTATCCGATAGGGGGATCACTAAATAGATATACGAATAATTTCAATAATTGTAGGGGATCAACTTTATAGGCCCCTGATGATCCTATCGCTCATCACTCTCATTGTCAGGTTCCTCTTAAATAAGCATAACTCCTAGAGCATATTACATCATATCTTAAAAGACACAACAGAAGGCACCATCACATTCTACATGAAAAACACTTAGTTTAGGATACTAAGAGACCAAAACCTAAGTCCAAATAAAGGAGATATAAGATTTGGGAATTTCATTCAATGGAGTCAAGGAGTACACAACGTGTGAGGGGAATCACATAGTGTGTGGTCCCACTCCATTAACTGACCATGTTTCTAATGGTACACAACACACTATCCATATTGGTCTATATGGAATATTGGGGTATACACCATATATATTAGCCAATTAGGGTCATGCATATTATCTTTAAAAATTTATGTCTAACCAGCCCATGTCTGTGTACTTTGGTACACAATGTATCCATGTACAATGATTTCCAACCTTTTTCATGGTTTTTTTTGTACTCTGGAACATGGATTGTGCCTGGTCATGCATATGTCTATCTACTCCCAAATTACATACCAAACTACCGGTAAAATGTCACATGCCATGTGGTGCTCCCACAGGGAATGTGATAATTATAATTCCACGAAACTATATCTTCCACATCTAGGGACATTAATTCCATGTGTTCTTCAGACCAGAAGTGGTGTACTCAAATGTTTCATATAAAACAAGATATTCACTCGTGAATACATATCTATATTTTTCACTTCATTTTCAGCCTAATTTATTCCTGAAATAGTGGATCTAGTCATTGTTCATAATATCAGGTAATCCGGTGGCTAGAAATAAAAACCTCATTGGCCAATCTCTTCCCACATTCACTATACACCTTGTGCATATAGGGTTCATCCGCCCTTGATAATTTGGATTTTGATCATAAAAAGTATCCCACATAATTGAAAATATATCTTAATATATCCCTTTCATGTGAATCCATCAAAAATATGAGGGTCAGATCTGGCTCAATCCTGCTCAAAAATGTTGAACCGATACCCCATAGGCAGATTGGTGAATAAGAAGAATAATTTTAGATAAAGGCTCAAAAAAAGTTTAAAAATAATTGGACAAGTGTGCTAGGCTAGTGAACACAATTGAGGGATCTTGGGTTTAGAAACCATTGAATAATCAATTAAATTTCAATTTGTTGGTGCATGATATTTTCCACAATTAGCACATATCAATTAATGAGATTGATCTTGATAAAAAATTTAATCAAATTAGGTGGAAACCATGAATGACTAGTCCAACCAAAATATTGGATTGTTTTTAGTCGAATAATGTTCCTACTAATGACTGTGAGAAGTCATTATATTTTCAGTATTTTGATATTCTTGGATTTGGAGTATCATCATCGTCTAAATTCGAATTTCCAATGGAGAGGAAGAAGAACACTCTCAATCCTCCTAGGGTTTATATGTCTAATCCTGGAGGATTTTCTATAATTGAGAATTTATATATGAAATATATTGTGTTAATTTAGTGAATTAAATTAAATAGTAATTTAATTTATCCACTAAGCATATCACCAATGGACGTTTTATTTGAACATCAAACATAGACCTATTTTAGGTTTCACTAAGGGTAAAAATAATGTTCTAGACTCAACCATGACATGCAATTTTTGATATGATATTCTATTAAAGAGTATTCCCATTTTGTTTAATAAACTATTAGTGAATAATATAAAATATAACTAATATTTTTATAAAATTAAATTTGGACACACTGGGCCTCTGAATCATATGGTGTCTTAGCATCTAAAATAGAAAAGATATTCTAAAATATTCCAATGTCCTATGAGGAAAAAATTGGTTCTTTATATTTTCTTTCATGGGGAACATTTCATGAGTTCCCACATGCCTTGAGATAGCTGTATGGTTTCTAAAATTCTTAAAAATTGTCTTCAAAGGTTTTATTTGAGTAGAGATTTAATTTCACTAGTAAAACTATTTTATTTAAGTGGTATGATTTTTTTTATGAAAAAGAAAAAAATATTCTATGGTTTTCAGGTTTTTCATTGGACTAATGAGAATTATTTTATTTTCATACCCCTCATTAGACTTTGTTTTTTAGATCCCACAATTCCATATGTGTTTCAATGGATTTAAGGATGTGTAGAAATGTTATTAATGTCAATATAACCACTATTAAAATTTTTTTTTAAATAAATAATGTGACTTAAAGGAAATAGAAGTGTAAATGCAGAGCATAATTGTTTTGGAAAAAATTTTATACAATGTGAAAGTTTCCACTCCCTTATTTACTTTTTATCTATTTCTCTAAAACTATAAATTAAAAATATCATAATAATATATGAGTGTAAAACCCTTTTTATAAATATTGTATTTATGAGTTGGTTAAGTTCCAAGTCCTAATAGAAGCTTTGAATTTTAAAAAATTTGTTGTTGCATTTACCCTTTCATCTAAACTGTTTATGATAATATATCACACATAGCTTAAAAATAATGTTATAAGTAGTGAATAGAGAGTTCCCTATGGTTTCCATCATCAAGCCATGAAACCCGCTAATTTAATGTATTAAAAACACTCCTCTTAAAATTGAATAATTACTCTAAAAAAACTCTATAATCCACTATAATATACAAATATTCAATATATTTATGAAAATTTCATATCAATAATAATTTCACAAGTTTCAATTTAATTTCCCTTTATATAACATGCATCTTCTATCACCTAAAATGGAAAAACCCTTTTCACTTAGACCTCCAAATATATCACGGTGAATGTAGATTTAAATATATATAATTATCTCTATTAAATTATCCATTGAAACCCCAATATATATTATTGAATTAAATCTATGATAACTTATTGAAAAGAAAAAGGTAATACAGATTAAAAAAATCATAAAAGACCAAGTCAAAGATACCCCATAAATTTATCTATTCCATTATTTATAAGAAAGATACATGTAAGAGAACACATACACAACTCATAGACCTGTTGATATTAATCCCCAAACCATATCATTCCATTTCACTCCCTCCCTCCCCCTACTACCTCACTTTCATCCCCTTTCATTGGAAGCGTCTCCCTTCCTTCTTATCTCTCAATCCATAAAATCTCTTCACTACTCTCTCCTTGCATGTTTATCCATCCCTGTATATTACATCTATGATTTCCATTTTTTATCATCTCAGTGCATCATTTTTTGTCACATATCCATTCTAGAGATGTGTTTTTGGATGATTTTTGTTGGCCATATTATTGTGTTGATTTGGAATATAAAAGTTTTCCAATATCATTGCATTGATCTTTAAATTTATTCATTATCATTACAATCATACTGTGGTTGGTCATTTTTATTTGTATATAGATTTTTTGGCTGTTCATTTACCAATTAATAACCATTTTTTTACTCTTACCACTTAATATCTTTTTTCCCTAAATTATCTTTGCCAATCTATTTTTTTTAATTACCCCTTAACAAACTTTTTTGTACTCTCTCAAACACTATTTTTTCTTATTTAGTATATGAAAATGAGCCCTATATATCTCTATATATATATGACATATATCACCTTTTTATCTAAAGAATCAACTTAATAGAATTCTAGGACACATGAAATATTATTCTTCTAGAGAATGCTCTTAATTTGAAAGAGGACAAGCTTCCAAAAGGAATGGATGCATTTAGTGTAAGTTGTGAGATATATCTTGTTTGGGAGTAGAAGTGGAATCATTTAACAATCCTAAATTTAACTACAATGTGTATATGTTATTGTGTACAAATTTCTCTTCGTTCAAACCAGAATGATTATCTTCTTCTTATTTAGGGAAGCTAGTTGCAAGATTCACTCAGATTGATGGGAAGTTATATGTACATGTTACTAGATCTATGTTTTTTATGGTGTTGTTCCTTCCCTAATTCTTATGAAACATGGTAATATTTTCCAGAACCCCTATTATGATTTCTAAAATGATGGTTTAGTGATAAACTTCATTGAATTCCAAAATTTCATTACTATGTATAACTTTGAAGTTTGTTTGGTTTATGACATTCATACCAAAGAATGGTATAACTGGGTTTTGTCACCACTCAATGAAAAATATTCATTGGACCCTTACCCATTTAAATGATATTTTTTTGTGACATAACACGATATCATAATTGAATACAATAATAATAATGGTCTTATTATTGATTTCTCTAATTTTAATTCTTATATTGTCTCCATTAAAATTATCTAATGACCAAATACTGTTATTCCAAGTGATGAGACAGCTTTTGGATCTATACATTACATAGGAAATGGTAAAGTGTGTAGCGAATGATTTTTTCAAAATGATGAATTCTTTTGGGTGATTATCATGTCTATATTTGAAGTAAATATATTGAAAAAAATGTATAGTGAAGGGGGACCTATCAAGTTACTATTGATCTCATGCATCATCATACCTTCAAGGTCAGCACTGAGACTGAGTATATAATATTTTCATATGCATTTATCTTGTATGAAAATTCTCCATCCATCCTAGTTTTTTATTTTGTTCTTTTCAGCATATCATTCTCAATGATATAGTTTTTTAGTTTTCCAACATATATTGGCGAGATTAACTACACAATGTTTTTTTCTATCTTTTATTTGTTACTATTAGAACTGGGCTGGTAGCATTTGACATTTCAAATTTGTTTTTCCCATGTCTGGTTGTAATTTCAATTTTATTTATTTTAAAATTATATCATAGAACTCCTATATGCATTGGTCTTTTGGTGTGTGCTGAGGGATGAAGCCAT
The DNA here is from genome assembly GCA_963277665.1 of Viscum album. Taxonomy (NCBI): domain Eukaryota; kingdom Viridiplantae; phylum Streptophyta; class Magnoliopsida; order Santalales; family Viscaceae; genus Viscum; species Viscum album. The sequence goes on along the minus strand of OY728141.1, from coordinate 829,515,684 downwards.
CTGTCCTCATCCAAATACTATTCACTAGAATTGGTTCCCTAAATTAATGTTTTCATGATAAATCAAAATCATGGAATATCAATTATAATAGTCAATTATTTGGTAGAATTTGTGCCATAATTTAATTTATAATTCTAAACTTAAAAAATGAATAAAAAATTGGATATGAGCTTCCCTTTTCCTAAGAAGGTATTTCAATTTAATAGTAACCCCATTCGATTGATACACATAACATCACCATAGTATGTACACTACATTTAAATTGACCATTTCTCATTCCATAAAACTCTGACCTTTCAAAAGGGTTATAACTTGGGACCTTGTATAATGTGATGAATTTTTAACAAGGGACCATATGTGATTTGAATAATTAATTGACTAGATTCATAGTATAAGCATGTAAAAATGTGAATTTGATATTGTATAAAATACATAATGTTATTTTCGAAGGAAAAAACTAGAATTTTTATTTTACATGTATTCCAAGAATGTATAAATGAAATGCGTACTTTTAAATTAATTTCATCCACATAAGTTGAGGATTTTTTTTGGGATAAAAAATAAAAAAATTAAAAATGTAATAAATTTTGTTTGTCATGATTCAAAATAAAAATATGAAATGGAAATTGATTAGTGTAAGATATAACCAAATAGGATTATGGAATATATTAATAGTTAAAGAATATATTAATAGTGTATGAATATTATAATCTAAATTCATAATGAATAAGCAAAAATTATTGCAGACAATTACCAGAGGACATCTATTTTTGCATAAACTAGAGATATAGTAAATTGAAACTGCACCATAAATGTAAAATGATGAAAGTAAATTAAAATGAAATTGTGCATCATTAGAAGTCAATAAAAATGATATTGAAAAAAAGAATGAAAATTACATCGACAATACAAATATGAATTATAGATATTAATGTACATTAGGTTTGTGAAAATGTTGAATTATTTGAAGACGTGATTATAAATACTATAACATATACAATGTAAAAGTAAAATATAAATGTTATAGATGTTGGAGATGAAGTGTAAAACCCAAAAAAATGGGATAGGGAATAGAGAAAATGTCCATGGTTATGGAATTTGACATGGAAAAATTTAATGAAACAAATCAAACATTTTACGATTGAGAAATGACATTAAGAGTGGAATCAACATCTGATACATGTATTTTGACCACCAAAAAATGAAATTAATAGGATTAATTAATTTTCATGATTTAGAAGCTGTGTCTACCCTATGTAAAAAAGTATGAGAGGAAAAATGATGATGAAGTTTGAATAGAATAGCATAGGGTTTTAAAAGATATTCGGGATTAATGGAGAAGTGGTGGGAGATAAGATGAGCATTATAGAGGGTTGAATATATTTGAATAGATAAAATAGAGAGGATGCATTTTTTAAGTGATGAATATGGGTGATGGGGGCCAGATGTGATGGATATATGAGGGGAACCAAATGTGATTGAGGGTTGATGGGATTTTTACATGGTGTGGATTTTAAGAGATTAAAATAAGTCTACAATAATAACGGGGTTTGGATTTTGAGTAATGGTTAGGGGACCAAGACATGGTATATTAGAATTAAGGATTTTTCCCCATATATGATTATAGAGATGTGACTAAATGATAGACAAACATGTGGGGAAGAGAAGATTCTAAATAGATTAATTATTGATCTTGAACCACTGTAGTTCTATTTCTTTCATAATTTAGGATGAAGGAAGAAGAATTCATTAAAACCAATGATGATATATGGATTCGACATCCATTAAACTATAGATTCTAGTTTTTTCACTACAAAATGATAGAAATTATAGGATGAACTAATTTTCATGATTGAAATATAGTTTCTTCCCAGTGTAACTATGCATGAGAGGTTGAATTCATAAGGGGGTATGATAGAATGGAAATAAGTAGTCGAAAGAACCCATTGTTTAGGTGGAGATGTGGTGGGATAGAAGCTGAGCGTGATGGAGGGTATAATATATTCAACTAGATAAAATAGTAAATATGCATGGTTTGATAACAAAATAATGGTGAGGGGAGACAAATAGGATGAAGGGCTGAGGGGGAGTTAATCAGATAGAGGGGTAAGGGGATCTAGATGTGATGGAGAGTCAATGAGATTGGTAGAAAATTGCATCAATGGGTAGGGAAGTTGGACATGGTGAATTGTTAGGGATGAATTTATCTCCCACATTGTATGATTAGGGAGACGTGACTAAATGAGAGATTAACAAATGGGGAGGAGTGGAAACAAAATAGTTTAATTATAGAACATGGACCACTATAGTTCTATTTCTTCTATACATTAGGAATGAATAGTTAGAAACCATGAAAAGTTTTTATTTTTTTCCTGAATTCCATTCATGACAGTCAATGATTATATATGGTTAATAAGAGTTTCTAGTTTTTTTTTGCATTTTAATATGATGGTATATTTCTTGATTCATGAATGATTTTTTTGAGATAAGTTTTGTAATTTTTTTATTAATTTGGATTTTCTAGTTTTTTAGTGCTGACACTGCCATCCCCAGTGGCCTTGGGTGTGTTGTCGTTTTCATCCACCAATGTTGGCTATATGAATTTTGGATTATGCATTGATCATAATAGGGAATAAACCAACCTAATTTAATAAATAATGAAAGACATGTTTAGTGAATAAATTAATTCTTAGTCCCTATGATTTGGGAATACATAGATGGAACTAAATGAACACATTTCATCCTACTTTAATCTTCTAAGCATAGACAAGAACATAAAATTCATTTTTAAAACATATTCAATGAAAGGAAAATGAACTTGCTTATTCAAAGATGAATGATGATGGATGAGATAAGAATGCATGACTCATCTAGAAATTTCAATATATAAAAACAATGGAATATATAATCATGAAATACATGTGAATTTATTTAAATATTAAAAATAAACATTGGATAATGAATAATGATTTTCAATAATGAGGTGGCCATAAAATTCATATGAATCACATTAAAAGAAAGAAACAACTCACTCCAACTTGTGACACAAAATAAATATCAATAATTAAAATAAATATTTATTTTATACACATTATATAATGCTTTCCAAATTTATCAAAAAAAATCACTAATATTTTTCAAAGGAAACTGAATGTTACCGAAGAGAGAGATATTTAAAAGTGTGGGAATTGTACAAATGGATGTTGAGATATTCCATTATGACACACAAAACACATATGTGTAATTACAATGAATTTATTAGATGTATTCATAACACATGGAGAAATTACTTTTTTAATAAAAATATAAATTTCAATAAATAATGTTAGTGATGCATTTTTCATTTGTTAGTTATACATCTCTAAAACGTTAAATGTCTAAATCACTAAAATTCCATCAATAAAGACTATTTTTATTTTTTATATCTCTATCTTGATAAAAATAGTTATCTTATCAGTCCATTGAGTTTCATGAATTTTCAGTGTTCATCCTTGATGCTCATATTTTTCATTTCAATGGATAGTGTTTTGACCTGATGTTTCTTGTGTTTCTTCTAAATCAGATTATATTTCCCAATCCATTTGTATTAGGACAATTTGAGATCTATATCTGAATTTATAGAGGATTTAGTGAAGGTAATTCAAAATAGTATTGACCATAATTTCTTCACTCCACGAGCCTCCATTGTGCCTAATGGTGCTGGATTAATCTATATCTATTGTTTAATGAATTGTTTCCCCATGTCCCTAAAATCCTAAAAAAATGTTATTTTAATATCATTTATTATAGTGATGGTTATGGTAAAATGACCAGTATTTTGTCCAATTTGGGAAACATGGAAAAATTGTATAATTTTTTACCCAAGTCCCAAAACATATTTAACATAAAATAATATTCCCAAAAGTTAAATCTTTGTTAAATACATATCTATTGAATAATCCCCTATAAAAACATAATTTCCTTACATGTAACTAATTAAGTTCATATGTTATTTATTTTGAAAATGTTTTCAATGAAAAAAATACAATATATATTTAGAATATAAGAGGATTTAATGATGGGATATTGAAATATATATAAGAAACCAATTATTGTATTGATAACATCCCATAGGTTACATACAAACACAACCAATAATATCAATGATTGATTACCAGGTTGCTGAATATAGCCTTACGGAATAATTTTTATCTATGTAAAAATATTGAAATAAATTAATTCTTATCACATGGTTGATCAATTTTAATTGGCTGATAGACATAGAGTGTTCATGTCATTGAATCATAAAGAAGGTGAGAGAATTTCATGGCATGTAATCCCATGTTATTAAAACCCTAAGCACACTATGAATGAAACAAATAATATAGATTTTTTATATGAAAATGAAAATGAAATAGTGGTAAAGAAAATTTATATAAAAAATAGAGATTATGAATAGACATGAAATAAGGAAAATAAGGAAAAAATGGAAAAAAATCTAATTCACTCAACATATTTAATTTTTTAGTAATTAATTCCATATATTGAAAAAATATTTAAATGAAAAAAATACTTTTTAAAACTTAAAAAGTTGCATACAAAAACCATTATGGGAGTGGGGGTCCTCCAAAACCATTAAGTTGATGGGGACATTTCATCTCAAAGATCCAACTGATGATTCTCAAAACCCTAATTGGATTGATCCTTTATTATGACATCTACAACCTGATATTATATTAAGACATACTATAATTTCAGAAACCCTTGTTCAAATTTATTCTTGGAAATGTGATACTTGATCTCAATGTGCATCATTCATGAATAATATATATGATTTTTGTTATGATTTGAAACACTTGTGTGGTCGAATTTAATCACTATAAGAGAACATACATATCACAACCCCAAGTCATTAGTATCATATTTATTATGGTTTTAATATATTTATGTTTTCTATGTGGTTATATAGTGTTTTTGGGGTGTTCAAGAAGTCTTTTGAAGCTTTAGGTTTGAACTAGAGATAGTTAATTTTGTGGCAAAAGTGGTCACACTGTGAACTACCCATGCCCCCTAGGTGTTTTCCATGGGGTGGTTAATGCCGCAAATAGGGGGTTCATGCCACTAATATTCCCCAAGAAGAAATTTTGTTTTTATAGGGGTCATTTTCACAATCAATCATATCCATCGCACGATGACATATTCGTAAGGGTCCTTCATGCCATGAATGAGAGTTTTCACATTCTGAATGTGTATGAATCCTTTTTTAATGTTTTCCAAAATTACCCCAATAAATTATAATTGGTTTTAATCCACTATTATTATACTATTATTTTGGTTGATCTTGGAAAAATGATATGGAGTCCCTTCCTCCTTGTCTTTTGATCACCCCCACATTGATTTCAAGAAGATATCTTAAGGTAAAACCATCATTTCCATCTATCCTTCCCCATTTTTTCTTTAATTTCACCTTGGTTTGTCTTCATATATGAAACCTTAGTTGATATGGGTTGATATTTAGTTATGGTATTGGTTTTAATTGGGGATTTGTTTGTTAAGGGCCTGTAGATATTGTCTTCTTTCTTATAGAAGCCATCAGCGTTGAAGGCAACTTGTTTGGACTGGTCATTGGAGATTACCTCATGTATTGAGGAAGGGTTTTCTATTTTGTTCCTTTATTTTACAATTCATGTGATTATTGATTTTTTTAAAATTATTTTTTATTACATTCTGGTAATTTATGATACCCATTGTGCATTTTCATGTCATTTTCATGCATCCAAGGCATGGTATAAAGGGTTTCCTAAATTGATTTCATGTTATACTTTTGAATTAAATGGATTTACATGACATAAACTCTTGAAAATGATTATTGAGGCATTTAAATGGTTTTAATAAAAAATAATTGTGGTTTTATATCTATTTTGGTTTCTAAAGGATAAAAACCTTGTTTTAAATAATGTGTTTTTGATTTAAAAGAGTTTGTGGTTTTCTAAATGATTTTTAATAAAACATTTCAATATAAAATTTAAATAAATCACTATGACTTGTAATTATATGATAGATGTTCATTGAATTCCTATTTAATAAATTATTAAAATTAATGGTTGATATTCATGATACTCTCATAGTAACCCTTGTATTAGTTTTCCATTCCTTTATAGATGATTCTTTAATCATGAAGAGTTTTTATAAAAATTAAGGGGGTTTTTAATGAGGGAGTTAGAGGTTAGTTGAGAAAAAATGTTTTTATTCTTAGTGAATCATTTGTTTCTTGTTATATTTATCAGATCTATTAATTTCTTGAGGTCTTGTGAACCATGAGTAGATAATCTACAATATGGATGTGTGTTTCACTAGAATAGTGGGTAAAAGATGTCTAATTCAACAAGACAGTCATGTCATCCTATGGGTTGGTTTTATAGAACCTAATAGTCTATAAGGGAAAGACATATGGGTATAATATAAGGATTTTCATAGGATCCACTCAATCTGAGATGTAGGTCCAATATCATTCACATTTACTATATACTAGGTTTTTTATATATAAGTATCTCATAATTTTATATGAATATTCATTAAATTAATCGAAGACATGATATAAGACCATAAAATTATAGTGTCCTTGGAAATGTGGAAATATAAACAACTGGTTCATATGTGAACTACATTATCTCCCACTAATCTCTTCATAATTTTCACCCTTCTTAGAAATATAATACATAAGGCAATTATTTTTTACCTGGGGAAAGGAACATAAGAATGGGAGAATTCAGATGTTCAATAAAGGCTATCAAGGGATATATGTAAACTTAACATGAGTTTAAGGTAATGATAACATGGTCATATCATTTGAAAACCATACCCTACATTTTAAAGATCATAATCGTGAGTCATGGAATAATAATTGGCATTTCACAAGACATTAAGAATAAAGTAATCAAATAACATGAGTCACTAGGTCAAAAAATGGAATAAGACATGGAATTATTCAATACACATAACATTGGAAAATAATTTCCATATAAATCAAGTCACATTGACAAGGATATCATAGTAGAAAAGGTTTCACTCCCCAAACCATAAAAACAGTCAATCTTCACTCCCAATACTATCATAGTGGATAAATTACCTTAATAAACAGTGTTCAATAACAATTATAGTCATGTTTATTTCATGAGATATCACTATTTACGAAATTCATTTGAGATAAGTATAGGTCCTAACTATATTGGTTCTTACATAACCATCTTCTTTGGTTATAATGTAACCATTTCCCTTGATTATAACATAGCCATAATCCTTAGTTATAACATAACCATAGTCATTTTTTATAACATATCCACTATCCTTGGTTATAACATAACCACTTCCATTGGTTATACCAAGACCACAATCCTTGGTTTATAATGTATCCACCTGTTTCCTAATGGAAACCTTACATTTATGTGTAACAAGATCATAAAACATTCACCACTTTTGAACCCATGAATAAAAATGGGTTTCATAAAAATTTCACAAAAGAATAACCTTTTGAAAACAAATAGGTTTCACAAATATTTATTTATTTAATTATAGAATAATCCGTGGAAAAATGAACGGGCTTTATAATCATTTCATCATGGTATAACCCATAGAAGAGAAACAAGTTTTATAAGCATCTTGTCATCATAAAAAACCGTTAAAAGAAAGAATGAGAATGAAATAATTAGATCAGATCCCCAGAAAAACAAATTTATCATCAAATTATGTATCTTAAATGTAATAATATTTTTAAAGATCACTTGGAACATTTCATGAGGAAAATAGACTTCCCACTTTGAAAATCACCTTCTATCACTAAAAATTTATAAAACATTGTCAAAATAATTTTCATTGAAAATAACCTTTGTAACATTTAATGTAATTTTTAATGTATATATTGGCCATGATGGTGTAAAATTTCATTCATATCATAAATATTAAAAAAATATTCCATTCAAATTTTCTGAAATAAGTCAAAAGAGATTTTTTCAGAATACAATAAACATATTCCATTTAATTTTTATTTTTAAAAAAAATGGGTAAAAATATCTTTAAAAATATTATGAATATATCAAATAGTTTTGAAAAATATATTATAAATCATGACTATCGAAGAAAACAAGTTTGATTGAAGAAGGAAATAGTGTCAGTTTTCCTTAAAAACATTATTTTCAACTCTTGAGTGTATAAATAAGAAAATGAAATAAAGACATGTATTTTCAATAAATAAATAAATTTTATGAAAATTATGATTTTATTTATAGTTTATCATATGATATCATCATCAAAAACTTTATCATAAACAATCCTGATAAACAGTGAGGTTATATGATAAAACCATTACCACTTTAGTATCATTTTAATTGTAAAACCCGTGAAGGAATAAGATTAAAAGAAAAATTATATACCATGAATATAAATAAATTAATCATATAAAATTTCAAATGGGGAATTTTATACATCTCATAAAATAATATAGGTTCATAACATAACTTATGTCTCAAAGAAGACAATTTGAGGAAAAAATCTCTTCCTCGAGTTCATCTTGCCTCAAAAGGACTATATATTTGTCTATAATAAATTTCAATTTATCATAAATATATTCGAGGAACATAATAATATATATAATACCACATATGATGTATTTAAAACCTTTTATCATCTGTTTATGAAAAATCTATTATTAAAATCCTTGTTTCAGGTGATAACTTCATCATTTTCCTATATATTTTGATTTGGTTGTTATGGTCCTTGTATATTGATCATATATAAATAATATCAAGAATATTAATAAATATTTTAATATCATATATTTTAATTATATACATATTTAAAATAATTCATAAATTTAATAGATATAAAGTTGAACTGCACTGTTCATGGAGATGGTAGGGAAAACATAGACATAAACATTGTTTCCATTTTTCAATAGATAGAAAAAAGAAAGGTAAAATATAATTTACCCTTAAATAATTATTATTATATCATTTATATCATATATATTCTATATATATATATATATCATTATTACCATCAATGTAAAATAGAAAATAAAAACACATCACATCGGTTCGTGAGGCGGTAGTCCACTATACATATGATCATTGTTATTGTTTCCCAACTGGTTATAAACTAAGAAGTTAGTTGTGATAATATAATTGTAGAATTATTTTTAGGTTATAAATTTCAAAAATATTAATTAAATTTATCAATATCAAATTCCATGTAAATCGTAACTAAAAAACAAATCACATTGCTACGCGAGGTGGTATTCCTCCATACAGACGATCGATTATTTTGTTTTCCATTTGTGGGAAGAGGAGATGGATATAGGATATTAAATTGACATTATAACATCTCATTATATTTTATATACATAATTTATCAATTTTTTGGTTTAATAATATTAAATGGATTTGGAAGATGAAATAAAATAGAAATGCATGTTTAAGAATGATACAACTTCTTTGGATAACCATTTTAGGATGGCAACAAATTCCTTCCTATGATGTATTTTTTATCCAAACCATGGATCTAGGTCATTTTATTTTATGTATGGAATATATTTGGGTAGATATTTTCTAACCCAATGGTATTTGGAAGTCTGTATACAAGAGGATAAGTTGTGACTTTTTATATGTATAAGAGAGGACACACTTGAAATTTATGAAAAGAAAAATGTGTACCCATGATTAACACATTCCAAATGGAACAAAAATTGATCATTATAAAATAAATAATAGAAATAAGGTCAAAATAGTGTCATAAAATAATAATAGGACAAGTTTTAGGTTATTTTTATCTCTTATATTTTTATTTTAACCTTTGATAAACACATTTTCACTATAACCGTGGTAAAACAGTTTAGTGTTTTTTCTATTAATTATGGTAAAAATTTATTCCAAAAATATTATATAGTATTAATTATTATAATTATAAATATAGAGTTAATTAAATCATAATCAACTAAAAAGAGTGATTGAATTTTATAAAATCGATAAGTGGGATGAAAATGTGATTTTCCAAATAAGTTTTCATAAGTATAAAAGTTTTAAAATAAAAATTGAATATAAAATTCATTCAAATGATCTATATTAGATTAATCAAACTACAATTTTATGAATTTAACTTTAAAAAATTTTTAAAATAATATTTATGTTTTTAAATTCTGTATAAGAAATGAATATTTTTAATAAAAATTACTATTTTTAACTATTCATAGATTTTTTTATATTTACATAATATTTAAAAAATTATCTAAAAGATAATTTTTAAATTGTGATTAAAAAAATGAATTTTATTTTTTCATAATTTTTTTCAAAGATCAAAAATAAATTTTTAAATAATCCTGCAAAATGAAAAAAAATTATTTTTTCGAATAATAAAATTTTATGTGTAAAATTCGATTTATTCTTATCTCATTCCTAGAAAATTTTTTAGATGAATGATAAAAAAATTATTTAATTTATAATATATAATTTTCATTAAAATGATTTACCAATAGTGATTAATTTAATTTATAAATATAAAGTCACGTTGCATGTACAAAAACAAGAAATTATTTTTAAATTGTCTTTATTTTGATTTCTAATAAATAGATAACAAGGATTTAATTTTATATTTGTGTAAACCAAAAATTTTCATATTAAATTTAATAATATTCATGATTTCCATTCTAACATCAAGTCGATAACTATCATATTAATTAATAATACTTTAATAGTATATCGTGTTTCATTAACACTTGGTGTTGCATGTAATGCAGGTAATGAAGGAAATTAATTTAATTTGAAAAAAATATTTCATAAAATATTTGGGTGTTACATTATACCCCCTTAAAAATAATTTCTCTCCCAAAATTCATTCATTTTAATACAAAAAACTGAGGATAATTCTCCCTTATTATATCCTCATGTTTCTATGTAGTTTATTCGATTCAATGATTTAGCCACAAAACATTGACCAAGAAAGTGATCTTGTTATCTATAACTTTCTCTCTATGATCCATAATCTCTACTAACTACTCCTCAGAAGAAATATATTTCTACAGTGGTATGACTTCTTATTTTAGTAGATGTGATAGATCATGTATGTACTTCCTCAATATAGATATATGAACACATCCTGGACATGAGAGGGATGGTGAAAGTTAAAAATAATATGTTATTTTTCTAACATGATCAATAATGTAAAAGGTACCAATATATCTTGATCATTACATTTCATTATATCTTATATAAAATTTCATCATTTGGCTATTCTTAGATCAATTTACACTTCATCTTTTACTCCCAGAAATGATGATGATATTTTCATTCTTGAAGCAGTAAAATTAACTTCAATGAATGATAAGATCCATAAAAGATTGAAAAGTCATTCCTTTCATCTCTAGCTATTATAAAAAAATAATTATAAGAAGTTATCAAATATGGATAAATCTTCATTTGATGAAATAAAAAATTAAACTTTAAAACATCGTCATGTGTTCAAAATAAACCATTCCATGAATAGTTAACTTTAATAACCTTATAAAATTCAAAAAAATTAAGAAGGTCACTAAATGTCCAAAATCAACTTATAATTAATAAACTAAATATCATAAATTAGCTATTATTTTTCACATACCAAATATGTTAAAACCTTGTTCATTTATTATCTTGAAATATGGTAATAACCACAATTATGGAAAAAATATTCAATGAAAACATACATGCTTCCCCATTTCTTAAATAAAACCATATATTATTAAATATATTCCATGATAAAAGAGTAATAAAACTCTATTGAAGATAATAGAAACCACTTTTTAATAAATTCATTAATCTATTCCATGGTCATCAATACTATCCAATTTACTTTATCCATATCAATCATCACTTAATCCCAACTAAACATAATTATCTTAACATCAGGAATATAATATGGGTTATCCTTCCCTTAATCTAGTGTTTTCCATATAATATACCTTTTCCATTAAATATATTATCTTGGTATTTAGTATCATTCATCATATTCTTCCAAATAATATAAACAAAACATTTATAGATCAATTTATTTATATTTCCCAAATCATATGACATAATTCATGAATTACAATATAGAAACACTTCAATCATTCAAATTTATACTTGAATTATTAACTAGGATTCATCATCTTATTCCTAAATACCATCTTCCTTTCATATGTCATTGGTAGTATTTTCATCATCAACAAAACATCCTTCACCCCCACACCCATTTTGTTCTTCATGTTGATCCCCCCAGGTCATAGATTTTCATAATGGCCATACTTTCTACTTTTAAACTATTCAACTGTTGATGATTCTTTAGGGAAACAATTATCATCATCCTCTTTGTTAAATGAGATTACCATTTTTCATTGTAAATTACTTACTTTATTCCCTTATTTTCCACACATAAAACATCTTCTCATTAATTTGAGACATTTCCTTGAGTGCTTGTTCCCAAACTCTCAATTTATGGGAAACTGAATCTTCACTCCTCCAAGGTTTTCACCACTGAAAATCATAGTAAACTCTCTACTTATTTTATTTGGTGAGTCCTCTAGTTTGTTATGTATAAAGTAGTTAATTATATATCATGATAAATGATTAGTAATAATAATAATATCTTTTACTCTATTCATCATCCCATTTGGTTTCTCATTAAAAGATTTTCGATCACATTTAATTTTTACACAGTTCTTTCTAGTTCTTTCCATTGACTAAAACCAAAAATCATAGTATGAGAAATAATATTCATAATATAAAAATATATAGTTATGAAAAATCATCTATAGGATGTCTAAATCATGAAACATTCCTTTCAATACAAGAATCCATGGTTTAATCCTTGGACATACATGATTATAATCTTTTAAAATACTTCATAATGGTTCAAAAATAATATTTTTATTAACCAATGAATATCCCCTGAGAGTTCCAATACAAGTGCACAATAAGGGGACACTCACTATGAACTAGAATGATGAACAATATATACTCGACCAAATCATCCTGGAGTTGAATCGCCTAAATGAAATGACATCAAAACCACATCCACTTGTAGTATCTTGATAGGGATGCATTTTAAAGAAAACCACATATTCTATTCCTTACAACACAATTAAGTTGTTACCCAATATATAGTATTATCCATTGGAATATCACTACTTTTTTCTCATCCTAGTTTATAACACTTAGAGAATCCTATTATCTAATACCAACTATAGAAAGATGGTATTTTAATCCATAAATATCTCATATTTCTAGATTAATATTCATTACATTACAAAAAAAAGTACCTGAGTACCATAAAGTTTTATTGTGTTTGGAATCTTGGAAACATAAACAACTAATTCATAATTGAACTACATCGTCTCTCACTATGTTGTTCATAATTACCACAATTCTTAGACATATCATACATAATGTCTTTATTCATAACATGGGGAAATAAATCATAAGAATGAGTGATCTTAGATACTCATCATGGGTAAAAAAGGGAGATACATAAACATAACATGGGAATAAGTGTATGAGAACACCAGAATAACATTGGAAAAAGATACCCTACATTTATAAGATATTAATATTGAGTCATGAAATAAATATTTGAAGTTAATAATACATGAATAAAAAAGGAATCAAATAACATGACCCATGAGAGCATAACATTTTCATAAGACATGGAATCGTGACATAAAAATAAACATAGATAATAATATCCATAGTCGTTAAGTATCATTTCAAGGAGGTCAAAGTTGAATGAGTTCACTTCCCAAACAATCATAGTAGTCAAGGTTCGCTCCAAAGATTATCATATTGAACAAATTCCCTTACCTATCTAGGTTAACTCTCTATTCTAGTCTGTTTTATATCATGAGGTATCAATATTTAAAAAATTAATTGAATGGAGATATAGGTCCCACCCATCTTGGATATAAAATAACCACCGTATTTGGTAATTATTTAACCACTATACTTGGTTATAACATAACTTCCATCCATAGTTATAACGTAACATCCATAATAGGTTATAATATAACCACCATCCTTTTTTATAATGTGACCACCATCCTTGGTTTAAAACAGAACCCTCACCACATAATGAAAACCACACATATGTGTGTCACAAGATCATAAAATATTCATCACTTCAGAACCCATGAAAACAAATGGGTTTCAAAATCATTTCATTATTGCATAACCTATGAAAAAAACAGGTTTCCTAAAAATTTAATCATTTAATCATATCATAATCTATGCAAAAAGGAACATGTTTCCTAAGTATTTCTTCATTGTATAACCAATGGAATAGAAATGAGTTTCATAAACATTTTTTAGTCACAAAAATAAATAATTTATAGAAATAATAAGAATGAAATACTTGGATATTATTCCTAATAAATCATAAGTAACATCAAAGGATGTCATATTGGATTAAAAAATATTTTGAAATATCAATTAAAACATATCTTGAGTAAAATACCCTTTCCACTTTGGAAATCACCTTTTGAAAATAAAAAATCATAGAAAATTTTAAAAATTATTTTCTATAAAAATAAAATTGAAAAATCATAAAGGAACATTCAAAGGAATTATTGTTCATGATAGAGAAAAATTCCTTTCGTGATGTACATGTTAAAATAATGATTCTTTTCCAATTTTTAGTGAAAATTCAAAAAGCACTTGATTGGAAATAAGAAGAATATTCCGTTAATTTGTTTAAATTAAAAAATTGTTAAAAATTACATTAATAAATCATGGTATAATACAAAAAATATTTTTAAAAACATTTTTATTAAACATGGTTATGGAAGAAAAAACATTTTCGATCAAAAAGAGAGATAAAATTAGATTTTCTTAAAAACATTCTTTTAGACTTTTGAGTATGTAAATAAGTGAAAGTTAAAACAAAATATATATTATCATGAAATAAATAGAGGAGAATAAATTTCATTAGTTTCATGAGTAGTATGCTCATAAGATATCATCATCATAATCTTAACCATAAATAATACAAAACAATAATGAGATTCTAACAGAAAATCATTACCAAATTGGTAAAATTTGAATCATAAGCCACACAAAATATTAAAATTAAAAAAATTAGATTTTATGAAAATAAATATATTAATGATATAACATGTCATATAGGAAGTATATACACCTCATAAAAGAAGATAGGTGTATAACATTACTTAAGTCTCTAAGAAGGAATTTTGAGACAAAAAACAGTTAGCTCAAGTTTTCCTTGCCTAAAAAAATATCAATATTCCAATATAATAAATAAAAATTTATTAAACATCTATTCCATGAAAATAATCATATATACCATACCGTATATGATGTATTTATACCTTTTTATCACCTGTTTATTAGTACATCTTTATTAAAATCCTTTCTTTGGGTGATAACTGGTTAATGTTTTCTCGTTTATTTTGATTTGGTATATTTGATCCATGGACATTGATCAGAATTAAATCATATATAAATTTTAAATAAGAGATAATAATATAATATATTTCAATAATATACATATTAAAAATCATTTAGATATAGACATATTAATTGCAATGTTTATGGATATGATAGGTTGCACATACACATTAACATTGTTTCCATTTTTCAATAAATTGAACAAATTAAAGATTAATAATAATTAAACCTTACAGAATAATTATTATATAATTTATATCATATATATTCTATAAATATATCATTATTACCATCATGTAAAATGGAAATGAAAAACACATCACATCGGTTCGTGAGGCGGTAGTTTGTTGTACATACGAGCGATATTATTATTTCCCAACATGATGGATGGTAACAATTTAGATGTGATATTATAATTCCAGAAGTATTTTTAAATCATAAATATCACATATATTCATTAACTTTATCCTTATAACCCTAAATGTAAACAATAAGTAAAAAATTAATCACATTGCTTCATGGAGTGATATTCCACCATGCACATGATTGACGGTTTCATTTTCCATGTGAGGGAGGAGGAGTTGGATACATGGAATTAACTTAACATAATAATGTCTCATTATATGGGAGATAAATAATATATTATATTATCATGGTTTAATAATATTTAATGGAGATGGAAGATGAAATAAAACTAAATCGTTACTTTAATAATGATACCTCCTCTTCCGGTAACCTCCTTAGGTTAACACATAAATTTTTCGTAGGATGAATTTCAGATAATACTAGGGGATATAAGTCATGGTTATGGATGTAATTAAGGTATTTGTATAGTTTTTGTTCAAACTAATGGTATTATTAGTTTTAAGTGGAGAGTAGAGGGTGTGGATTTTTATAAGTGGGGGAGAGTACACAATTAGATTTTTTAGAAAAAAATTTAACCGATGTTTTAAAAATTAAAAATGGATATAAAATTAATCCTTTTATAGACTTATATGTTATATGTTGGAAATTTAGTAAAAAATTATAATTGTAAATGTTTAAGTCATTTTTAACACATATCATTTTAGTTTAACTCCCGATAAATGCATTTTCACCTTAACTGTGATAACAGATTTTTAATGTTTTTTCTATTCATCAAGGTCAAAAAATATGTATAGATTATTATATATTAATAATTATTATTACTTCAAATATATTGTATTCTATCAAATTCAACATACATAATTGGAATAATTTAATAAAACCTGCATGAATGATGAAAATATTTTTTTCCAAACAAGAAGTTTTCTTAATTATGAAATGTTTATAAATAAAAATTGAATATAAAATTTATTATAATGATCTATTGTATGATTACATCATCCATTACTAAAAAATTCAAGTATTTACCTTAAAATCTTTAATACGTTTTTTAAAGTATTTCATAATGCACAAAAAATCAACAATCTTGAAAAAATACCTAAAACCTTACCTGAACCATTTTATGATGTGTATATTTCAAATGTTAAATCCATTTTATTAAAATTAGTTTCAAAATATGATAAATTTAATTTTTTAAATGTAATCACCATTTAATTGAAAATTACCAATTTTAATATTATAATCAATCTCTTGACCCCTTGAAAAATTAATTATTGTATCATAAAATTAACTTATTATTATAATACAACATGATTTTAGTATATATATATATTTTATGAATTTTTTTTTAAATAATTATATTTATTCTAAAAATGCATATAAAGCTGCTATGTTTTACAAAAATTCAAACATTTAATATATCATTTTTGAAACCTTTAATTATTTATACATAATATAATTATTCAATATTTACATTTTATAAATTACATAAATACTTTTTTACAATTCCATAGGTGAGGATATTATTATAACAATTAGTTTACTATTCTTAATGGAAATATTATAGTTCCAACTGTCATGTCGCTATTCTAATGTCTAGATTACTATTCCAACAGTGAGATTTTAATGGTCATATGGGATCTATAATTCTTATAAATACCTCATATTTAA
Source organism: Viscum album (assembly GCA_963277665.1). Classification (NCBI taxonomy): domain Eukaryota; kingdom Viridiplantae; phylum Streptophyta; class Magnoliopsida; order Santalales; family Viscaceae; genus Viscum; species Viscum album. The sequence goes on along the minus strand of OY728141.1, from coordinate 829,498,210 downwards.
TTCGTTCTTCATTCAATTATATTTTCTCTCAAGGTAATACGTATATTCATATTTATGATTATTATTTTCTTAATAAGATTTTCTATCATTTCTACAATGTTTTTTGTGAGTACATTTATTCTCATAGATCAAGAATATCAACATTTTCATATTTTAGTTATCTTATTTCTATTTTTATACAATTATCATTATGTATAATATTGTATCTTGTTTTATTCTATAATATAATGTTCAAATTAATATAAATTTTTTTGAAGGTTTTTTAGGTGGTTCTTGTAAATTATATTATAATATTAACTATAACACAATTATAAGATGTAAATTTCCATTGATAATATTCTAGGTTGTTACATTCTTCCACCATTAAAAAATTCTTCCCTCAAAATTTCATTTTGCATACTATGCCTATAATATTTTAGATTACTTATGCTTCATGGATTCCTATGGTTATAATGTTTCCACTTAATACTTATGGTATCTCCATATTATTTTGACTCGGTGATTTGTCTTTTTGTGTAAGAATTTCTCCCTATAGTCGAAGATATTTACTACTTATTCCTGATTAGAGAGATATTTTTCCATTTTTAACACCTATGAATCCAGTATATGTGTGGGATATAGTATGTACTTCCTCAAGAGGAATACATAGAATAATTTATTTACCTGAGACATGGTTAGTGGGAGTTCTAGTCAATTTTCCACTACTCTAATGCAATAAAGAATCTGAAAGGGGTAAATATATATGGGATTTATCATTCCCTTCTCCCCTAATGTCATTATTCTCTTCCATGGGGATATGTGTAGAAATTCCATATCATAAACATCAGTCTTCATATTTGGTAATCATTTATAAACACAGCTCTTCTGGAAACATTGAGCCTCTCTAATGAGTTGTGGAAGGTTCATTACCATTTCTACTATATCCTCAAAAATCTTATATCCTAGAAGCTTTCATTTACCTAAATCATACAAACACATAGTTTGTCTATATCTATTCACATTATAGTCCTCATATGGATCAATTTTGATGCTTGGGTGAAAGTTATTTTTTTATGAGAACTTAGTTTGCAGAATATTTTTATCTCATCATCCTTTTAATTCTATAGATTATTTTCTATACATGTATTATAGTTTATAGATATTACACTTTGATTGGATATCAATTTCAATGTGATAAGTAATACTGAAGATTAACTCGGTGGTTAGAGATTTTTGGAGAAAATTCTAGAACTTGGAGATAAATCTCAAATCTCCATCAGATATAATCGATAATTCTATTCCATGAAGCCTCACCACTACCCTAATGTGTATCCTTGCATGTTTATTGAGTGAAAATTCCTTTCAAATAGAAATGAAATGATCAGTCATTGTAATGTGGTCCAACACAACTCATGTAGAATAATTTCCTCGAGATTTATTTGGAACACCAATGAAAAATTCCCTGGTGACGTTCCCTGATTTCAAGGTTGGTATGGGTAATCATTATATTATACACTAGGATTTTTTCTATATTCCTTTACTTTCTGATATATTAGACACTTTTATGTATATTACATGATCACATTTTTTAAATTTTCCCATCAATAGTTCTCTTGAAGATCTAAAAATGTATTCATGTTTCCTATGTTGATAGAGAATGTCATGCTATGTGCATCCTTAAAAATTTCTTTCTTTATCTCCAGATTTTATGGTATTCATTGTCATGACCCGAATAATAAAACTCATTCTTTATCAATTTTAATCTATTTGGATTTCAATTTCCTTTTACTTATAACTTTTTTGAGATTTCAAAACCACATTTTTGAATAACCTATACCTTATTAAGAAGGAATATTTGAAAAACAAATTGAAAAATGAATGATGTTTTTCTTTCTTTTATGGTCCTAACGACCATACTTTGTAGGTAAAATATGATTGCATCCTTCTCAATTCTCATGATTGATAATGTTTCTAGATCCTATCTTCTTATATCATCTTTCAATTTTTTTCCCAGTATGGTAGTTGATTGATAATTCTTATTCCTTGATCATATCTAACCATATTTTGTGGTGCATTTTAATATCCTTATGTGTTAATATTTAATTGAGGCTCTTATAATCTATAAATATTTGACACATCTCCCTATAGAGATAATGACACCAGATTTTCAATTAAAAGGTCACTACATAAAATTCTAGATCATGTGCTATATAGTTCAACTCATGGACTTTGAACTATCTTGATATTTAGGCTCTCACTATATCATTTTTCATTAGTTACATCCTGATACCTTCATTATATCATCATTTTATCCCATGAAAAGTTCTCCACTTCTGGGAATTGCAGGTACTGGTGTAGTGATAAGCCTCTTTTTGAATTCCTTGAAGCTCTCATTTTATTCATTAGTCTGAAAAAACATCACTCCCTTTCGAGTCATCTTGGTTAGTAGGTTTTAAAATTGTGACAAGTTCTTAAAAAATCATCGATAATACATAGCAAGTCTAAGGAGTCTATGAATATCAATTATATATATTGTAATGGGCTACACCACAATTTTCTTTATCTTATAAGGGTCCATATATATTTGTTTTATGGTGATAAAATGACCCAAAAATGATAATTAGTTCATAAAAAATCACATTTACTATACTTTTCCTATTTCTTACCCTTCATCAAATTCATTAAAAAAATATTAAAATACACCTCATGCCCATACATTCTCTTATAGCATATCAGAATATCATCTATAATGACCACTAAAAATTTTATGATGTAATCTTTAAAAACTATATTCACTAATCCCATGAAAATTTCAAGAGTGTTGAGTTCTAAATTAATCACTATGAACTCATAGTGATCATTACTTATTAAGAAGTCAGTATTTGTAATATATACCTTCTTCATCCTTAATTGGGGATATCTCAAATGATGTTCCATCTTAGAGAAGTATTGGGCCCCACATAGTTGATTGAACAAGTCAATTGTTTGTATTGGGGATATTTGTTATTTTTCAAGATTTTTTTGAGTTCACAACAACTGATGTAGTGGCACATTGACCCATCCTTTTTCTTAACTAAGAGGACCGGGACAACCCATGGTAATGTATTTAAATATATAAAACCCTTTTGAGATTCACTTGTAATTGCGTCTTTAGTTATTCAAGCTCAAAGGTTTCTATTCTATAACGAGTCTATGATTTGGGTAGAGATCTAAGTATATGTTCATTTGATAACTCAACCTCTCTGTCAGGAGGAAGACTAGAAAACTCTTCTTAGAATACATCAGTATAAACCCTCATAATTTGAATGTCTTTGAGAATTATTTCATCCATTTTCACAATCATTTGATAAATATATGATTGATCACAATGTAATAATATCCACACTTTATATGGATATTCAAAAAGAGATTCATACACCTCTATACACATGTATAAATTTTGATAAAGAATTTGGATGTAAAGAGTGATCTCTCTATCCGAATAGTTGATGTTGGATTTATATAAGGATAGAAAAAAAATCCCCAATTTATCATCAAACTCTACTAATGGAGGTAATACAATAAATTCTAGGAGGTTAATTCCCCAAACGTTAACTGAGGAGGACTAATATACATGGAATGAAATATTTACTCCATTTTTATTCTCATGGATAGTCAAACCCCCTTATTTTATGCTGGGACTGTAATAGTTCTAATAAAATTTCATGACAGGAAAGAATGTGAAAAACTATAATCATATAAAACATTTTAAGATCATTAGTGGACAACGAGAACACCTTTAACTATTTTATTTTTCTTCTAGTCATTTACTATATCCAAAACAATATTAGGAATGAGAATATGGAAAATAAAAAACATATATAAACATAGAATGAATAACTTATACATAACAAATATATCCAAAGATATGATTACCAAGTATTCAATATAGGTTATCCATGGCAATTTGTCCTTTTAGGTTTTTAAACCTAAAAATCTATTCATATCTTTCATAATGTTTTATATAGATAGTTTGTGAATTTTCCAAATAAAATATCATAGAGGAATCAATCTAGGTGTGCATCAAGGACACTTTTTTTTCACCAAGGGATGATTGAGTTAATACCCAATATGCCCTTTTCTATGTTATTACACCTAGTTACAATTGTGCCAGAGCCACATCCACATATATTATTCAAATAGGGATGTAGTCTCTTGGATACTACTCACACTATACTTCAGTAAAATTTTAGGATATTTTCAATACTTAGAAATATCCTTAGAGATATTCCTAATATTATTACTATAATATTATATTATAGATCCTAATTAATAAATAAACATTCCCATGATACCTACTATTGTTACCCAAACATTTTACACATATAATTAATGTTTTTTTACAAAAATATCCATTAAATAAAACCAATGGATTGATACAACTAGTGTCTTAGGAAGACTATGTACATAAAAGAATAAAATGAACCTAAATAAAACATCATTATTTTGATCTCCATAATGAGATACTAAATTTTATTGAACTCTAAAAAATACATAGGATATCCTTGGGAATACATAAAAGAAATAAGTGAGTTATAAAACCATGTAAGGGAATAATCATTATAACAAAGAATAACATATGAATCAAAAGGCATAACATGGTAACATAAATGAAAAGGATCATGATTAAATGTATGGAGGAATAATATAAAGATAATTTAATCATATTATCATGGTAATATAGTAATCTATAAACTATATTAAACCCAACAAAAATATAAGTCAAGTCAAACTCCAAGACAGCATCACGTGGTGGAAAGAGTCCCATAATGGATTATGCTTACTCCATAATCCAACATATAACATATCATGAGAAAAAAATATCCAATCCACTATAATTCAATATGAGTGAAACCATCATAACATTTAAATATCAATTAATTACCCAAAAGGAAATTAAACATACTTCTTAAATAAAGGAATTACCCATGGAAGGAAATGGGTTGCATAATCCAGCCTCATTAGGGGAAACATTAAAGCGTGTATCACCCCATTAAAGGAAAAGAAAATGCTCTAGGAAGATATGTAATAGAGATATATTAATATAATTTTAGAATCATTAATAACATTATATAGAGATATAAATTTATTTATAGAGAGAAAGGACAAAACCTAATGAAAATGGTAGTTTAAAGGGATCCCCTACCTTATGCTCCATATTCACCCTTCACTTTCACATTTATTATATGGTAATCATATTAGACTTATTAAATAATTAATTAAAAAACATTTATGTCTCTATATTATTTATTATAATTTTACTAAATACATTATAACAATTTCAATGATATATAATGTTTAGTTTCTCTTTTAACAAGGTGTTTGTTACATGGTTACACGGACAAATCATGTTTGTATACTTATGAATCTTCATGTAAAATTGGAATACAACTATTAAAGAAATTTGAAATTGTATTAGTCGACTTAAAGAAATTTAAATGGTCCCACATATAATTTTGAGATCTAATTTATGGATAGTTTATTTAGTAAAAACATTATTGTAAAATTGTTTGTTTATTTTGGCAGTTTCACCAACCATCATGAACTAGTTTCATTTTATTTAATATTATGGACAAAAATTATTTATAGATTCTGAAAAAACATTAAATATAAATATATAAATAATTTTGAAAAATTATAATTTAATTTAAACAAGAAATGAATGTGGTAATGGGAAAAAAAGTTTATCTTCCATGGAGGCACTGAACCGACATATTATAGATGATGTTTTCATTTTTAGAATAAGAGGAGGAGAGAAGTTAATGGATTATATATATTCCAAAAAGATGCAGCATTACATAATATATATGATACTATATTAATTATGAAATGTTTAATTGAAATAATTTGAAGGATGAAAAGGAAAAACAAAATAAAAGAGTTCATTTAGGTTATTAACTTCTCCTTTGGATGTCTCCCATTGGGAGGCACCTTTGATTGGTCATTTGATGAGACCAGAATAACTGAGACATAGGGGGGATTTTTTTGTAAATTTTTGGATAAAAATCATAATCTTAAAGGCTTATAATTTTTGAAGGGAATGGGTAGTGAGTAGTTGTATTTATAAGGGATGTAGAGGTTGTTTTTGTATATTATATTCATTAGTTTATTATTTTGACTCATGAATATCAATAGTTATGATTCTTCTGAATATATACTAAATATGGTTCACGTGAGTTAGAACTAGTGTGTTCTTACATAATCAATCACTCAAAAAGTCATTTTTATCTTATATTGTTAAATAAATTTATTTTCCTTTTTTCACTATTCACTAAAAAATTAATTATTTTAGAAAAATAACAAATATTAATCCTTACAAATTTTCATGTGTATATTTAAAAAACTAAATCCATTTTATGAAAATAATTATATAAATATGAATAATTTATTTTTTAAACAACATCCTCACTTAATTAAAATATGTCAATTTTAATATTCTCATAAATTTTCTAACATTGTAAAAAATAACATAGCCTCTCATAATATTATCCTATTTTTATAAAACAATATAATATAAATTTATATATCAATTTTATGAAAATAACTGTTTTTTAAATTAGTATATTTATTATAAAATTTCAATTAAAAATTTATATTTTACTAAAATACAAACACCTAATTTATCATTTTTAAAACTTTTATTTATTATCACTATAATATAGATATCTGACATTTTCATATTGTAAGATACATAAATATTATTTTAAATTATATAGGTGATGTTACTATTATAATGGCCAGGTTTCTATTCCTAATGGTCATATTACTAGTATAGTGGTCAGGTGATGATTCTAGAAGAAAGATTACTATTCCAATGGTCTAATTTGTAATGATAATATGGGTTATATAATTTTCATAGATACCTAATATTTTATTCATTAATCATTAAATTCAATTTTCTATTAATATTATATTTTATTTCCATAACTAAGATAAACATTGTATTACTAACATTTCATCGAATTTCTACAGTGTTTTTCATGTGTGCAATTATTCTAGTTGATCAAGAATTTCAATATTTTAATATTTTAGTATCTTATTTTTAATATTTTTCCCCATTATAATCTTTTCAATTCATATGTCCACTTTTTTCTCTAAAAGTATTATTTAAATTAATATACTAAAATTTAGTTGGAATTTTCATGTGTAACGAGTGCATTATATTATATTACTAAATATGAAATAATTATATGAAGGTAAATATTGTTGATAACTTTTTAGTTCGGTACAAAAGTGGCCAAAATAATTAAAAAATATCAGATATTTTACACAAGACATATTATAATGGATAGGTTCCCTACACTAGAAGCACATGGGATTCCTCTTCTTTACCTGATAAAATTTTCCCCACTCAACCAACATCTGTGAACCACCAAATGGGACAACTCCACATAACCCATTCTCAAATGAGGCTAGCTACACTTATTTCCATTTATATATATTATCTTCTACTTATAAAAATCGTTTAATATCCTTTAGCTGATAAGTTATATAGAATGATTATGTGAAAACTCTAAGGTCTAGTTGAAGACCACCTTAGAAATTAAGATCCTTAAGGGAGTCATCACCAATGACCTCATGTGATAAGCATACCAAACATGAAAATTTTATGGGATACTCCTCAACCAATTAATCACCATGACTAATACCCATGAGCTCAAAATCATTATTATTCTTCACTTCCTTGGGGTAGTTCCACTGAATAAAATCCGACATGAATAATTCCCAAGAATTATTTATAATAGATGAAAAGGTACAATGAATTCCAACTACTCTCAACAATGTCTTAAAAATAGGGGATGGAAAAACTTGTCATTTAGAGCATCAGGAGTCTTGAGAGAATTTAAGATTCATTAAATTTAGTTTATCTAGAGCATTTCCTTAATATGACCCCACATAACTCCATAAAAATGAGAAAAATTATTCAAGATGTTCTGGACAATTTCAAAAATTTAGAAAGTCTCCAACTCCACCACTTGATTTGGAGTTGGGTTAGAGCCGTTAAGATAAAATTCCACTTCTAGAAGTCATAATGGGATCCCTCAAACACTATACTGGTGAATAGACTTTCTAACTTACATGGAACTTTTTTGGGTGATATTTCAAGATATCATGAAACAAAGGCTTATCAACTCAAGAATAAGGAAAAATCTAAGGTAGATCACATACATAAATAACAGGCTTTTAAAAAAACCCAAAAAACATATATCAAAACATATATACTTTATAAAAAACAAGTTTCCCCATTTTGATAACATTACACTTACCGTTCAAAATGTGAAGCCTTAATATAAATCCATCACAAGTAAAATCTTTTAGCATCTCATAGAACTAATTCCATGGTTTCAAAACATCATTTTCACTTTTCATTGTTGCAACCATTTCTATTTAAAATACACCACACTAAAAAAATTTCTTGTAATAACATCCCCATAAAATCATTACATAAGAGTCTTTCAAAGACACATTTATAAAACAAACATATCACAAATCAAACAGACTGTTAATTAAAATTATTTTCTTTTCAAATGAAATACATGGAAACTATACAATGACCTGACCCCATTATCCTAGATTCGGTGCCTCAAATTAATAAATTTTCATGATTATAATGAATCATATCCTGGAGGAATTAGTATTCTAGTAGTTTTGGAATTCTAGATTATATACAAGATTCCCATTTTACTTTGGGAAATAGAAATTAAAACATGATACATAATAAAATAAAATAAACTATATCCTTGAAATCCCATTGAAATATTTCTTCTTCATATCATGGAGAATGGAAAAAAATAAGGATAAACTCAAATTATAAATGAGTATTTGTAAAATGGAATCAATAATTAATCAATGATAATAATCTTCATGTCAAGATAAATAAATAAGCACACATTTCATTGAAATATCTTAATAATTAATTTTGAATTTTTCGTGGTAGATAAATGAAACACATGTAAATTAATCAATAAACTGAGAATTGTATTAATCCATAGATACTTTCAAAGAAAAAAAATCCCATCATAAAAATATTAGCAGAATTCTCAATAAATTAAATGCTTAATTATTGGACTTTATTTTTCTTAGGAACATGATAACTTTATCATCAAGATTTTTTCTCATGAAAGTTCAAATGACTGATTTGCCACATGAGACTAATGATGGTTGGAGAGGATTACATTAACCAGTCCAAAACCAATTTCTTCCATGTGTAAATAATTCATCATATTGTGAAATATTCATCTTGAATAACAAATTATATTACATATCAGATATTTATATTGAATAAAATGTATATATTTATCAATAATTAACTCGTTAATCAAATAACTGAAAATTATTGAATGATATGGAAAAATGGTATACATTTTAGGAAATAATAATATCCATTGAATTATAATATTTCTATTTATGATAAATTTAATGTACAATAAAAATTATCAAATGTAATTGATTGTTCTAGGAGAAATTTAACAATCACAAAAAAATTATATTGAAAATATAACTATTACCACTTGCTAATTTTTAAATCAAAACCCCTTGAATGAGATAGTTCAAATTGAAACATAAAATACCATGAAGACTTATATGATCTTGATATTTTTTGAAAATGGGGTTGTATATTCCCCACAATAACGTGAATTGGTGTATAATAACAAATAACTCTCAATGATGTGTAAATTGATAGGAAATCCCTTCTCTTTGTTATGACAAATCACATGTGTCTTTATCTTCGTCAAAAATAAATATATTTTAATAATATAATTTCTTTATAAAATTTTCTGGTATATTATTACCTTTAACTCTATTATTATAATTTTTTATACAACTACTTATAAAATTAAGATTAGGTCGGTTGTTTTGACCAAATTCGGTTCATGTTTTCAAAAACGAATTTTGTAGGTTGACTATGGTTAAAGAGGTCATTATATAAACATATATAGAATAAAAAAATATAAAAATTAATTTTATTTATACATCAATTATTATTTTAAAACCAATCATGAATTATGGTCATGAAAAATGATCCAACATTACAATCATGGAGATGGTAGGTCATACTTACACAAGAATAACGTTACCATTTTTCAATGATCATTATAGAAATAAGGTATGTAACTTTTTATATTTCTATAATTATAATTATATCATAAATACCATGTTATTTAATCATATATATATATATATATTTATATATAGAATTTTTTTGAGGTAAAATCTTCCACAACACGTTGGGGAGGCGGTAGTCCACACATCCACAAACGACGCTATCACTTTTTTTAGTGTTTTAAAAGGGTAATAAATAAAATGATAAATTATATTTACTGAATAGTATATATGTATTTAATATTATATATATTTATTTTATATCATGTGTTTTTAATTAAGCCCATCTTTAATATAATCAATGTAATGTGTTAACGTATCACATTGCTTTGAGAAGGAAGTAGTCCACATGTACACAAACAATGTTATAATATTTACACAAAAAGGAATGCATGAAGGTGCATGTCATATAAATATTAAAGAAGTTTTAAGAAAACATAAATATCATAAATATCATATAAAAAAAGTTTTTCTATCAAAAATACTAACCATGAGAGGTGTTAAAAGAAAAAAAATGACATCGTTTCGTGAGGTGGTAGTCCACCATACGCACAAATGGAAAATTCTATACCCATTTGATGGAAGTGTGTGCATGTGTAGGTATGACCATTAAGATAAAAAATATAATGATATTTATGAATTTTTTTTATTATATATGAATTTAATAAGAATAATTCAATGGATTGGTAATGAAAAAAAATTGATCACTGAAGAATGCTGCCTTGTTTTCATATAACTTCCTTTGATTTACACCAAAGGACTTACCTGGTTTGACTTATGAAAAAGTTTAAGATTCTAGGATTAGTATAGGAATGTTTAGAGAATATATTGGTAGTATTTATAAGATCTAATGATATTTATATGTGTGTATAACTAGAAGGGGTGAATGTCCCGACCCGTCCCCAAGGGCCCGCATCGTGACTACCCCAAGCCCGCCTTCCATAGGCCAATGGCTGGAGACAAGCACTAAAAGAAAAATTTCCTAAAACTAGGAAGTTATTGCCTTAACAAATCATAAACTCACACAACTAGAGTACAAGAAGAAGAAAACACTATCTAAAAACATTATAACAAGTGTACTGAATGTAAAGGGGGCCAGAATACAAGACCAATAGGAAAGTACAACGGAAAAGAAAGTACAACTGAAAAGAAAGGGACAAATAGTTGAAACGTAGAAGTATCTCCTGGATCATTGTTCGGGGTTCCTACCTGAAGGGTAAGTACATATTTCCACCTCATCACTACACGTCTATCAGTCTGCTCCATGTAATGTCTCTCTGAGTAGTCCACCTCCGGGTACCATCCAGTCCTGGCTCGCTCTCGGCCTCCGTCAACGTTATCCGTCTTCCGCATCCAACACAATGTGGTGTAGGCATATCCTGTGCAGGGGTGAGTATATCATTACTCAGTAGGGACCCCGAGACCCTCAATGTCTCACAAAATCTAACAAGGATAAACCAAAAATCATAAATTCAACAGATAAACATTACATAGGTGTATGCCCATACGTATACCGAAGTTATCAAGTAACCCACCTTAGTCATGAGGAAATCAAAATGGTCATTAACTCAACTCAAACCAGGATTTTTCATTAATGGAACCACGACTACTAGAGAACTCCTCCTATGTCAAGTACAGTGGCACTGTCACAAATCTGAGGCACTACTCTCAAACCTTAGACTACTGAGGTACTCCTCCTGTCGAGTACTACGGGTCTTCTGCCGTACACGGTAGGGCTCCCCCAACATGGGTCTGATGCCTCACATAGTAGCGCTCCCCACTGGGCTAGTCAGGTCACAACGAATCAAATAGGTCAAGCAGTCGTCATCTCTCATCTAGCTACTAGGTCTTCGTGGTCTGCTCGCTCATCTCTGGGAGGGTCTACTACAGAAGCTACAAGCCAATACTCCAAGTGTCATAAAGTCCCACAAAGAAGTATCTAAAAGGTCCACCATGTCATAAGTATCTCAATGCAACAGATGACATGTCAATCGGACAACCGGTCTGTGTGTTATTAGCCCTTTTTCCTAGGGCCCGATTTGTTTTGTGTGTGAACTATCCCAACCATATCTCAACTATAACCTGAACTCCCGTGGGGTATTTTTAAAGGGACAGTTTCTCAAAGAGATTACCAGCGCTGCTGACGGTTCGTCAAACAGACATCCGGTGAAAAATATATGGCCAAAGTAAGCAATGGTTCATTAGTGGGCCTGGGTCCAGTCCGACCCGGTCAGACCGACTCGGCCCAACCCAGTCTGGGTCGACCCAGTCAGACATGCTGGGTATGATCTGATCGGTTGGGTTGTTCAGTCTGATCAGTTGGGCCTAGTCCGCTGGACCCGAGCCAGCGGACTGCGTGGAAAATCCGGGCCGAAGTTGCCACGTGGGCGACTCGGCCCGAAGGCCAGTGGCAGGCTCGACCGGTGCCATGAGGGGTCTGACTCAGGTGACTCGGCACATGAGGCCAATGACGGGCCGCGGGTGAGCCACGAGTGTGCATGGAAGGGCGCGAAGTGCACTGGGCAACTGACCTGGGCGCTGGGCATTTGCCATGGGAACCGGTGGGTGCCGGGAGGGTGCCATGCAGGCATCCTAGGAGTCAGGGGGGAACCGGGCAAGCGTGGGGCACACTGGCAGTGCGTGGGGCACACGAGTAGGGTGCCGGCGGCCGTTCTGGCCGCGGTTTCGACCGGGGCGCGTGCCAGGCAGCACATGGGTAGGCTGGTGGGGCACCGCTCGGCTGGAGGCATGGTTTACAGAGGCCATAGGTAGCATGATCACTATTCTCCATCTTCGTCACCATATCCACGTTGCCATGCCGCTGCTTCTTCGCAGTCGATCCAAGGTTCCGAAACCATAAAGGTTGCGGAGGGGTCGGGCTGTGTTCATTCGGCTCGAACCCTCCATGTTAGAAGAATATCAAGCATCTCATGAAGTTGATTTAATGAGAGAAGATTAAGCATTAAACAACTTAAAACACACCCCTACATTTTTAATAGTTGGGTGATCATTTGTTACGAGGGAGGATGATGTTGTCGTCGTTCGCCGTACGCTTCTAATTCTGAGATCATGCGTCGGTCCGTTGATGGCGAAGAGCAGGGAAGAAGGGTCATCAAATAGATCCCACGTCAGAAGGGGGGTTTTGAGGAAGAAGTCGAGGAAGAATTTGTCGTCGCTGGCATCTTCGCATTCTTCATTGGAGGATTCTATTCTCCCAAGATCTCCACTAAAGAGAGAACAACGTGCCAAAATAATAGATTTTAATCTATTATGTATGGTGGCATGAATTAATTAGGTGGGCCCCACTTAATAAAGTTCACATTGGCACAATATTCGAAATTCAAAAAAGGGGAGTGGCTCCACCAAAATAAATGCATGAGTGGTTGGAATAATAAAAATTGGGGAGTTTCGAGGGGGGTTAGAGGCCTGGGTAGTCCCCACCTATTTAATCATAAAGAGGTTTAGGGGGTTCCCTTCCATTAATTGGGGGTTTTGAGGAGGTTTTATTCTCCTTCATTATGAGAGGAGTTAGAGACCAAGAGGCTCTCCCTCATTAATGAGGTAGAGTTGATAGGTTTTCTCCCCTCACATTAAATGGGGGGATAATCCCCATGTGGACCCCACATCATAACCTCTTGCGGGAGGTTATACTGCTCAGGTGGTCCCCACCACACTTATCCTCCCATGGGAGGTTAGCGTGTGATGGTACCACCACCAACCCCCATGTGGAGTTTTTAACTAACACTACCACATGGCGTGGGTTCAACCAAAAATAAAATAAGTTGTTACTTATTCTATTTTATTAATCCAAGTGAAACCCAGAACCAACTCTCATAGCCGATCAACCGCCATCGAGGTGAAAGTATTTATATGAAAAACCCGGCGTTATGAGTTTAACGGTACCCTCAGATTTCAATTCCGCGCACCTGTTCAAATGATAGAAAAACCAGCTCATACATTTACTGAACGTAACCGAACAAAAGTTTAGAAATTGATTCCAAATATGGATTCCATTTTTTCAAATTAAAATTAGATAATTGGAAAAAATTACTCAAATTTAATCTCACACATGGGATGAGGATGTGGGATTTTAAAGTAAAAATGATCATAGGTTTGAAATGTTTTTATATCAAATTTCATTGTAAAATTGATTATAATTATCAAAATTGGGATAATTGATACATAATTTATCAAATATTTCATTAAAACCAATTTAAAATATAAATTGAATTTATAAATATATTATATGAAAAAGTAGTTTTCAATTAAAATTAAATATTGATCACAATTCATTAAAAAATGAAACATCGCATAAAAATACCAAAAGTTCACCCTAATATGATTTTTATATTCTGATTTCAAAAATAAAGCTTATTTTTCTGTATAAAACTTATAATATTGACATATTTAGTTTTAAAATAAGTGCCTCACTAAAAGGTGATAATAGTGCCTTTACAAAAATATAGATTTTTATGCACAATATTGGGTTTGTTCTTATCTTATTATCATCAAATATTTTTTATAGATGTAAAAATTATTTGATTGAATATATAATATATATATTAAAATAATATCATTCAATGATTTTAATAAATTTAATTTATTGGGATAAAGCTACTTTCTGAGTAAAAAATAGTTTTTTATAAAAACATTCCATTTACATTCAATTGGTTGTCATATTCTTTTATTATTAATTTGTATCCAAATAATTAAACCATATATTTTCATTATAAAATTAATAAAATTAATGAATATAAATCTCACAGCTATTTTTAACTCATTTTATTAAATATTAATATCTTAATAATATATTATTGTTCAGTAAAACTCACTCTTACATGTAATGAAAACTACCGAACAATTATATTCTTGTGTGTAATGCAAGATAACTCAATGTTGTATTTATTAAAAGATATAGAATATATTTATTTAGAAAATAAAATAAACACTAAAATCTTAGGATGTTATATTCCATTTTATTCTTAGTGTTGAGTTTCATACATTATATTTAATACAATGTTCTTACTTTAGAATTTTGCGGTGTTAAATTTTCCTCTCTTTTAATAAATTGGGTCTCCATAGTTTTACCATGATCTTTCTAATAAAGGGTTTTATATCATAAAATACTGTTGTTGAAAACCGCACTTCATAAATAGTGTTAATAGCACTAATTATTAATAAGAGGGGAATAAAATACGAAGCTCGCCAAAAAACTATGCTTTCAAATAAGAGAAAATTAGTGAAAACATGAATATGAAAGAGAAATATAACTATCAGGTTGTGATGGAGAGTGAATATGAATATGTTATCTATAATGTTGGTGACTAAAAATCCTTAAATCACAGTTATGGAAAAGGTCATTGATATCATTAAAAGTGAAGATAATAGGAAAACATTTTTATTTCAAGACCATTTTTCCTAGTGTTAAGGAATTATTTCACTCTATAAGAATATATGCAAATATATGTTTCTTTTTAATAAACATAGTATTATATTTTGGTTGTGCCTTGAACTATTTATACCTCAGTTCATAGCACAAGTTAAATAATATGATAATGTAATACATTAATCAATAAAACATCATTAAAATATCCTCTTAAACCATTTTATAAATAGTTATCCTTTCCCAAATATTATGATCCATAAATTTAGATTCATTTATAAGGCAGTTAGTAGTACCCAATTTACTTTATCCATATGAATCATCTCTTTTTCCAAATTTCATTAACTCAACATTATGAACATATTAAGGCATATCTTTCTCTCAAACACATGTTTTAAAAAATGATAGAATTGGTACTGAATCACTTTTATTGGTTATCAGTACCAATCAATATAAGATTTTATATTCTTAATGAAAAAGTACAATAGTACAATCATAATACATTCAATAATACATATAACTATAATATAATAAACAACATAATTTTACAATATTATTCAAGGATCCAAACATAGAATAAAATTAATAATTACACTTTGGCTATATCAACAGTATAAGCCTAACCTCTATCCCTTAAATTCCTCTAAGGTTAATTCATTTGATGCTTGGGGAATTAATTTACAATGTTCCCCATCTCTTTGATGTTGGAAAAATGAATATAATCATTTTTCACCTTCCCTTTTCATTATTTTTTCTGGTGAAATTTCTCTATGCACTTATAACATAATCCCAATCCTCTCAAGCATTTCCCAGGGTTATTTTTCCATGATTATCACATGTGGGAATATATTTTTTCCCTTATTCCATTTATCTATTATTTTACCTTCCGTTATATTATTATTTTATATGCCTTGAATATATAATAATTGGATAATTCTTTTTCTACATTGATAGCACATAAGACTATATCATCTTATGGAGGAAAAATTCTAGAAACCAGCACCCTTTGGAGATTTGTCTTATGTCTTTAAAAGAAATGGCCAATCTTCTATTCTGTGCTGTGTTTGAAATCAATAATATACCTTTCTATCCCTATAAATTGTAGTTTTATAATATTCAACACTTTATTCCTCCTTTTTCTTTAAACTATTAAAATTTCTATTCATTACAGTTTTTTTCTCATGAGGGAAATATTTGTCAAATAATATTTCCTTAAACAATTTCTATTTCATGATTTTTAATTCTTATTCCATTCTATAATTCTATATCAATGGCCAATATTGATTTGTATCACTTTTAGACAATACATTTGAAGGGAAACCTCATTCTTTTAACCACATCTTAAATCTATAAATATATTATCCAATGAATTAATCTATTTATTAGATAACAATGGATTAGTAGTCCCACTAATAAATGGGGACTATGTCTTATAAAGTTATCCAACAATGGAGAATCTTGTTGTAGAATAGGTTTCTGACTACTGGAAAATTGAATTATTATGACGAGTCATATCCGGTGGGACCCCATCGCAAATGACCCATCATTGAAAAGGTCATCACAAATATTACTTTTTATCAAAATCTATCACAAAAAACTTATTATTTTTGTCGGGTAGTACAATCACCACAAAAAAATATAGTATTTTTTTAAGAAACTATTTGCAATGATATAACGACTCATCGCAAAATACTCCTTATTTTTACACTTTTTGATGGTATGTCGTAATTAGTAATCAAAATATTTTAAAAACCCCTTTTGCAAAGGACCATGACAATTAGTATTTGCAACAACCTAACAAAAATAGTTATAAAATAAAACAATAAATAAAAAAATAAAATAATATTAATATAAATAAAATCATAATATTAATACTAATAAAATATAATTATTTATAAAATAATAAATATAATAAAAATAAAATAATAATAATAATATTAATAAAATATTAATATTAATATTAATAGAATAAAATTAATTATAAAATAATTAATTAATTAAATAAATAAATACAATAAAAAATTAAAAAAACAATAAAAAACTGTAATTTTCAGAACAATATATAACACACCCTTTTTAAAACATTAAATAGTTAATATGAAAAAAACACATTCAAATGTTTCATTATAAACTAAAAATACATATCACGGAGTGGGAGGGTCGTTTGGAGGAGCTGGTGGAGGGAACTCCATCACTAAACTACGAGTCAGACATCGCATGTACTCCATATCCTACTCCATGCTCCTACCACCATTAATGAATCTTATCCTACATCTACTGATACTACTGCTGCCATTGGAGGAAGTCTTCTTGCTACCGCTGCTGCCACAAACACATCTCATCCAACTCTTTACGCATAGTCTATATAAGCTCACTATGATCATGCAGTTACTCCTGATACTGTGGATGATATAATGATGAATCTCCACTATCTTCTCATGAGATGGATGCCAACGTCATAAAGGTTCCATAAAAACCCCTAGGGGTCACTCGAGAGATGATACCAACAACTCATCCTTTCTTGAAGCCACAATAGGTCACCTACACCCATGCTTCCTCATCAAATAGGGATCACTGGTCAGACCGTCGGTCTCGGCCTAACTCTCAACTTCTATCTAGAATTTTTCAACCTCATATGACTCCTTCAATTGAAATTTAAAATTAAAATTGTTAAAATATTATTTATTTTTAAATTTATAACTAAAAAATTACACTGACCACAATTTGATGCCGGAAAGCACATCTAATCTCCCCAATGGATGAATCACTATACATCCTCCTATAAATGTCATACTCTATAATATCAGGCTATGGGATTGAGAATATTAATACCAAATAAACCATTTTCATTTGAAGTTATATACAATATTTTAAAAAAAATACTTAAAATATGCTGTCTATGAGTATTGAACATACAACTACCAGCTCGATGTGTCACCTCATATCTCCCCTGATTTTTCTAGCCTACTCATGATCTAATCTGAAACAGCCTACTCAACTAGGGTATACATAATCCATCCTAAACATTTGATAAAATATAATCAGGTCGGTGGATGTGACATGTCACATTAAACTTTTTTCACTCCGGCACTCCTACTTTATCTATTTCATTCCTTTTCGAATTGTGCAAAAACTTAGTGCAACACATATGCATAGATCCCTACTATTCCATCCAAATATCCTCATGAATGATATCCTCAACGGGATACCATAACCCCTAAAAATAATTTTTTATATCAAGCTATTAATTAAATTAATTTCGAAATAAATTTTATTTTTTTACATACCAGCCATAGCTCAAAATTACACCGCTGAACATCAATGGGAATCTAATCCCATGACAACCATGCATCAGCAAAATAATTGAGCAATATAACACTACCCTATCCAACTACTATATGAGTAATTCTATGAGAAAGAATAATTAATAAAACAATTAGAATATTAAAAAATTAATGAAAACTATATAAAATTCATAGGTAAACATGCCTCTAAGTTCATGGATCGAACCCAAGTGGTCAACGTCACTCGTGTATAGTGTTGGGAATCATCATCTGGTCAAGACCATGACCCCTCCAAGTGTCCCTTGCACTGCCAACAGTCTGAGGGTCGACTGATATGGCCTCCTACTCATGAAAAGGTAGATCGCCCTCCTGCAACATAAGAAATAGATTGTCATCCACTTGAAACACAAAATCAATGTTTTTTTAAAAAAAATTGAATATAATTATTATATATAGATTTATATTATATATAATTATAACCAACACTTAACCATTTCAATGTTCAACTTCATCCTCATCTTCAAAGCTTTTGATGTCAATGTCTTCATCTTCCTCCTCAGCATCATCAATTTAAATATTAGTTTTAGTTTCATCACTTCTTATCATTTCAAATTCAGTTGTAACATCATTAACATTATCTTCACCATTGGTCCTTAAATATGTGGTATAATCAAGGATATTCACGCCTCTTCATGTAAAAGTTGGATTCAGATTAGTCTCTTGAAAAATTTCAAATCCTTTAACTTGAGCGGAGCCACATTCACTTAAATTAAACTAATTCACTCGATATTTAATTTTTATTATGATCCACTAATTACCCAACTACCTTGAAGTAACAAAATAATTTGTATAATAAATCTAATGTTCCTGATGAGCCTATAAGAAGAAATTTATATTTTATATAAACAATTCCATGGATTAGATGAACACATAATCTTCTCTCAATATCCATCCACTAACATTTAAACATCATTACGTAATGTTGTCCCTTGTAACATACATCAATTTTTTCTACCAATATTCCATAAAAGTTAACTATAATTTATCTATAATGAGATCCTCTCAAGAAAACACCACTATTCATTTTTTTAATTCCCTATATGCACATGTATGAAACTAATAACCATTCACCACATATGCATTATAAGATTTAACCATTTTGGATGGTGGGTTACTCAATATAGATAATCGGTTATCTATTTTATCACTATGTTGAGATACCTAAAATGTTTTAAAATAATTATAATGATAAAAAGTATTAAATCAATTTTTTATATGAAATAAAAAATAATTTATGGAACCAATTTTTTAAACCAGTAGGAATTTTTTTGATAGCGTTCTTCAAGATAAGCTACTGTAATTTGTGGAAACTATTTATTAATATGAATATCATATAACCTATAAATAAAATAAGATTAATGTATTGTTATGAAAATTATAGAATAAGTGATAAGAGGACTCACAGTAAGAATGGTTTCATTTCTTTAAAGTTCAGCAGATTATGTCTATGAGCTCAGTGATATTCATCATCTGAAAGACATTATTCATGAACTCCACCGAATCCATGTTTTGTCTAATTGAAAATCGATAATTGATTGCTCATTTCATATTCAATAGTTCCATTGTTACAGTTCATATGGTTTTGTTTTTGGGGATATTCAGATTGAAAGTAATGAGAATAGAAAAAGGAAATTTTCTCTAGAAAATATGCTTATGAAATTGAGCCTTCAACTG
This sequence comes from Viscum album, assembly GCA_963277665.1. Lineage (NCBI taxonomy): Eukaryota > Viridiplantae > Streptophyta > Magnoliopsida > Santalales > Viscaceae > Viscum > Viscum album. The sequence goes on along the minus strand of OY728141.1, from coordinate 829,477,687 downwards.
ATTATTTGTTACGTACTTTTATTTTTCAATTTTTTCATGCATCTCTAAAATGGTTACATACATCAGAACTACACTAGAACTCTAAATTTTATTTCACATGGAAAATTTATTTTCAATTGTTCTATTGAATCAAACAAACCTAGAGAAAAGATTTTTTCTAGTTTACATAAAATTAAAAAAACATGTTATTCCAGTTTTTAAGGCATTGTAGTCTATTGTATAAGCAAAAATGTCCCAAAAAAAATATGTTATGTCTGTTACCGCATCATGAATCATTGGATTTAATAATCCTCTCAATGCAATTGGAAGATTTATTTCGATAAAAACATGAAAATCATGACTTTTCAATCTGGTAATATTAACATTTCTGAAACATCTGCCCAAATTCGAAACATAACCATATGGATGTCTCAAATCAGAAATCCAATGAAAAAATAATAAACTAATATATTTGGATAGTTTATAATCTAATTTTGTTTTCATTAACTTATGTGATCTAACATTTTCAATCAGTTCAAGTTCGGGTCACTTTCAAATTTGGGCAAGATTTAATCACGCCTTCACATTGTCTTTGACCTTACCTCGTGTATCCAAAACTGTATGAAATAAATTATCAAAAAAGTAATTATTAGTATTAATCACATCCAATATGTGACAAACCAACAAATCGAACCAATATGGAAAATCATTATAAATTCTTAGTTTTATCAAATCGTCTATTCCAAACCCATCAATTTTCGGTTGGATTATTGCTGGCCAAAATGTGATGGGAGGTAATGAAGAGACAATTTATTTTAACTATTTACTTGAGATCATTGTTCGAGGACTATATTTTTCAACTTTTCCCTTTCTAAAAAGAAAAATAGTATCTTCGAAAAGGATAATTAGCTAGAATAAATCTTTGATGACAGTTGAGTATATAAGGTTTTTTTACCATCGACGATCATAAAATGTTTGTTATATCTCATATATTACGGGAAAGATTTTTGACCATGAGTACTCTATCCAGATAACATTCCATATGCTAAGAAGTTACTAATTTTACACATCAATGCAGCTTTTAGTAGAAAGTTCTATTTTACAACAACATCATATGTACTGACACCATTACTCCACATTGAATTTGCTTCATCAATCAACAATTTTAAATATACATCGATATTATTTTTCTGATGACCTGGAATTAATAAGGTCAAATAAATATAAGGATCCTTCGTCAACATCCATTGAGGTAAATTATATAGAGTTATAAAGATAGGCCAACATGAATACTAACAACTGTAACAAACAAATGGATAGAAATCATCAATAGAAAGACTCAATCGCATGTTACGGGCTTCTAAAAAAACGACAGATGAACTTGGTCAAATTTTTTCCATGAATAACCATTAGAAGAATGATTTATAATTTTACTAGTTAAAATGTTGGTTTTCTACCATGACATTAATGATGTTGTGTTTTGAGTCATAAATAAATGATGTACTCTTGGTGTGAGTGGGAAATATCTCAATTGTTTTATAGGAATAAATTCAGACATCCCGGGTTGAGCATCCTTATACCTTGATTGTGCTCATGTTGGAAAACTAACCAACTACCAATTTTCACAATAATATAAGATACAATCATTTGAACATGCTTGAATCTTCCAAAAAACAAGACCTATATTATGAACTGACCTCTAACTCTCATAGAAATTTGAACACAATACATTTTCTTCAGGTAGAAGTGTTTTTAAGAAATGGAATATATTATCAAAACAACTATTTGATATTCCATTATCTGATTTAATGGAAATAAATTTATCCACTACTTCAAACATTCTTATCTTACAACTAGGTTATATGGAATCCTCTGAGGAACTCAACAACTCATATAAATGATATTGTTCCAACTCAGGAGTTAACTTAATATCATCCTGTGTTTTAGTTTTTTGAACAGATGGACCTACCATATCATGTAATAAGTTTTGGAAAAGTGTTGGATCAGGATTAATAATTTTTTCTAACTGCATTCCCCAATTTGGTACCAAAATCACAATCTATTTGAAAACCAAAATACAATAATTGATTTATTACATTGTCAAATGTATCAGACATCCTAAGAGAAGATTTTTTATAAGTACAATTAATTGAAACTTATGAAACAAATTTTTGTTTCGATGATGCAAAAGATAATAAATCTTTAACACCTTCAATATATACATGATTTAAACTGAAACTGTTTGGATTCCAGTACTGTAATAACTATTGTCGACTTCTTTCTTCCATATTTTTCTAAAAAATATGAAATAATTAATTACTTTTTAAAATTTTATATTATATAAACACTATCCAAATAAGAGAATACAATTAAATTCTATTTTCTATAAATTTATTATAATTTCAATTATTTTATATTTATTTATACTATTTGTTAAGCTTCTATACTAATATACACTCATTTTTAAAAAATTATTCTAATTACCACAAATTATTATTAATTTCAAGTATTTTGTACTAATTACTATTAATTACTAGTGGCACAATTTCCAACAGATCGAGGAAATTTTTTTCCCAACGACTCATCCCCTTTTAACTTTCTTAAAAATAAGCACTATGAAAAGTCTGCTCTGGCGTACAAATATCCATTTTCTTATGCATGATGATAGAGAGCAGGGAGGCCTCAAAACACTTCTATCCATGCCCTCATGCATACAAAAATGAATATTCGTACATTAGAGAAGATTTTTCATATTGATTTCAGTGGAAAAAAGTTGCAAGGATCTTAGGCGTCGATCAAAAGGAATGCCGCCAATCTGCCAGAAATTGTGAATGTTTTTCAATGTACTCAAATTTATTATGATGTTATCCTATTTAATCATAATTAATCATAATTAATCCTAATTAATACTATTTATTCCATATTATTCTTAATTATTCCTAATTATTCTTACATATTCTTATTTATTCCAAATTAATTTTAATTAATACCAATTAATCATAATAACCAAATTAATCCAAATTAATTCTATTTAATCATGTTTAATCTTATTTTATCAAAATTATTACTAATTATTACTAATTATTTTTTTTATTTATAATTATTGATAGTTATTCCTAATTATTGTAAGTTATTCCTAATAATTCCTAATTGTTCATAATTATTCCTAATTATTCTTATTTATACATAATTATTTATAATTATTAACAATTATCCATAATTATATTTAATTATCCCTAATTATCCCTAATTAACCATATTTATTCATTTTTATTTCTAATTATTGCTAATTATTTCTAATTATTGCTAATTATTACTAATTATTGCATATTATTCCTAATTATTCCAAATCATTTCTAATTATTCTTAATTATTCCAAATTATTCCTATTACCAACTATTACTAATTATTCCTAATTATTCCAAATTATTCATAGTTATTCTTAATTATTCGAAATTATTTTGAATTGTTCCTAATTATTCGAGATTATTATTAATTATAACTAATTATTACTAATTATTACTAATTTTTACTAATTTTTACTAATTATTACTATTTGTGACTAATTATTATGAAATATTACTGTTTATTTCTACTTATTAATATTTATTACAATTTATTACAATTTATTACAATTTATTTCTTTTTATTACAATTTATTACAATTTATTACAATTTATTACAATTTATTAATAATTATTACAAATTATTACTAATTTATTTCTAATTATTAAATTTTCTTTCTAATTTTTACTAATTGTTACAAATTATTACTAATTTTTACAATTTATTTTTTATTATTAAAATTTATTTCTAATTTTTACTAACTATTTCTAATTGTTACAAATTATTACTAATTATTTGTAACTATTACTAATTAATCCTTATTAATACTAATTAATCCAAAGTAACACTAATTATTACAATTTATTACAATTTAATACAATTTATTACTAACTTTTACAATTTATTTTTATTTATTTCTATTTATTACAGATTATTAAAATTTATTAAAATTTATTATAGTTTATTACTATTTTTTACTATTTATTACAATTTACTACAATTTATTTCGATTAATTAGAATTTATTACTAATTATTACTAATTATTACAAGTTATTTATAGTTATTACCACCAAATCATTTTTTTTCTCAATTTTTAAAATACAACTTTTTGGATAAGTGGGAACCTCACAACTGCATAGCCACATTCAAATTTAAAATAGCATAATAAACAACATCGACATAAAACAGAATATCACAACATTATGGGATTCATAGCAAAATTTAAATTTCAAATTTAAATTAAAAAATTGAAAACCACAAAACACAGGGAAAATAGTCCCTCGAGTCGTCATAGCAATCATTACATCACCAACCTAATCCTCTCATCACCGTTACTATTGTCACATCATCAGATCGCTGTTGACATCGCCATCACTCATCTTCGTCGGCGAGTTCTCCAACATCCACCACCAGCACCAAGCATCATCACCGCCAGCGCACAAGATCCCCTCATCGTAATTATCGTCGACTCCAATCCACTACCACCATGTCATTGCCTTTCAAACATCCTTGAATGTCGAAGCCCTCATCAGCATCATACCATCACCACCGTCTCATCGTCACGCCACCAACGACCAACACTAGATAAAGAAACAACCAACGTAGAACACAACCGCAATCTTAAAAGAAAACCAATGATGGAAAAACAAAAATAGGGATGAAACCCTAAAGAAAAATGAAACAAGAGGAACATGGGAATTAAACCTGAACTAGAAAAAAGGTAGGGGATGAAACCCTAAAGTTTCCAGGAAAAAGGCAGAATCCTAAGGAAGACATCTTAGGGAAGAAACACAAAATGGAGGCTCCACGACCGCCAGACATGTAGCCCAAAACCACTTTGAATTCGTTTCTCCATATCCGACCTGGAGAGGAGTGCTGGAATGCTAGGTCAGACCATGTTTGAGGTGGATGAGAATGAAGTTGTGAAATCAAAATCAAACCAACTTCGGTAACAATTGGAACCCAGTCGTCCACCAAACCCCAAATCCCAAAGCCTCTTGGTCATCACCACACCATCTCCAACTAGAAGAGGTACATATCAACTTGAGGCCAGATAAGGGTTATGACCGCTGAGGGCTTCAAAAGCACAAACCTTCGACAGGAAGACTAAGGGAGTTACGGTAGGAAACCCACAGCGGCGAGTAAGAAGAGAGGCCAAGAGTGAAAGGGAATATTTCTAATTATTACTAATTATTACTAATTAGTCATAATTATTACTAATTAATCCCAATTATTACTAATCATTACCAATCATTACTATTTATTTCTATTTACTACTATTGATTACCAATTTTTAGTAATTATTACCAATTATTTCTAATTATTACTAATATTTTCTACTTATTTCTATTTATAACAGTTTATTTCAATTTATTACAATTTATTAAAATTTATTGGAATTTATTACTAATTATTACTAATTGTTAATAATTATTACTAATTGTTACTAATTATTACTAATTGTTACTAATTATTACTATTTATTAATACTTATTACCATTTATTACTATTTATTACTAATTATTACTAATTGTTAGTAATTATTTCAAATTATTTCTCTTTATTTCTCTTTATTACTATTTATTACTATTTATTACAATTTATTATAATTTATTACAATTTATTAATTATTATTACTAATTTTTACAATTAATTTCTAATTATTAAAATTTATTTATAATTAATACTAAATAATACTATTAATTTATATTAATTACTAATTATTACTTATTATTATTAATTATTAGTATTTATTTCTAATTATTACTAATTATTACAAATTATTACTAATCATTTAAAATTATTAGTAATTATAACAAATTATGTCTATTTATTTATAGTTATTACAATTTATTTCAAATTATTAAATACTATTTCTAATTATTAATAATTATTACTAATTAATCCTTATTATTACTAACTAATCCAAATTTTTACAAATTTTTACTAATTATTTCTATTTATTTCTATTTATTACTATTTATTAATTTTTATTTCAAATTATTACTAATTATTACAAATTATTATTACTTATTACAAATTATTTCTAATTATTTCTAATTATTTATATTGATTATTATTTATTACTATTTATTACCATTTATTACTTTTTATAACAATTTAACACAATTTATTACAATTTATTACAATTTATTACAATTTCTTACTAATTATTACTAATTATTAACAATGATTACAATATATTTCTAGTTATTAAAATTTATTTCTAATTATTCAAATTTATTTCTAATTAGTACTAATTGTTACTAGTTAATAATATTTATTACTAATTATTGCTAATTAATACTTTTTATTACTAATTATTACTAATTAATACTATTTATTTCTAATTATTATTAATTAATACTAGGTATTAATAACTAATACTAGTTATAAGTAGTTATTACAAATTATTTATATTTATTACTAATTATTAAAATTTATGGATAATTAACACATAGATATAACTATTCATAAAAAACACTAAAAAAATATGTAATCCTAATTTAATTAATTTACGTCTACATGAAAAAATAATAAAAAATTATAAATAAGATAAATTGACTAAAAAATAAAAAAATTGATAAATTACATGAAACTGAAGCTTTTGGAGTATTAAAGTCGCAAATACCTCTGCCTTCATTAAATGTCATGGACCATTAACAAGTTATTTGCAATGGCCCCCTTCACAAATACTAAAAACTACCTCTAGCTATTTATGATGGGTTCCTATTCCACGTTGCAAATAGCATTATCTGTAGATTGGCGCATATTTCGTGCCAAACCTTTTGCGACAGGCAGTAAGAGACCATCACAAATAATGGTTATTTGCGACGGGGTAACCGACCCGTCACAAATATCTCCCTTTGACAGGTTATTTCCGACGAGCCCTTAACCCATCACAAATACCCATTTTTTGCATAGTGTCTCCATTAAGGCAATGTTATGTGTCATAACTTGATTAATTTTCTATTATATATCCATAAATTTCTCAGTTCGATGGTGGGAAATGATACACTTCTTCTTTCCATATTTCATTTCAAAATAATGGCACACTGTATATTATTTCTTAACATTATGTAACGTAATGTTTAATTCTAAAACTAGCATAATACGTATCATAAATTAAAAATTTTATGCATATCTAATCTCATAATCATAAACATGGTTTTTTGAGAGGTTCTTATATACTTATCTTTATAGTGTATCTTAGGGTTATATCCCATAATATACATTTTCTAAAATCTAGTTTCAATGGTTTATACTAAACAACTTTTGATACAAACTGTAACACCCTGACCCTAGAAGGTCAGAGTCGTTGGCTTACTTTTTTTCATTGACATGATTACAAGGAATACAATCCCAAAGGACCAATCACTTTAACAATTTTGCAGAAAAAGAATACACACAAGATGCACATATTACATTAGGAAATTGAAAACAAATCATTATAAATAATAATTGAAATAAACTGTATCCTAAAAATCTAATGCAAATATTTCATCCACATAATGAAGGGAAATTAAATAAAATAAGTGTGATCTAAAATTCTCAGTATGGGGAAGTACAACATAACTAATAATGAATCAATGATCATAATCATTATGGAAAGGTAAATAACTTAACTCACATTCCATATAATTATATGAAGAATGTATAATCTATATGGCATGGTAGATAACTAAAATACATTCCATTTAAAAAAATGACATTAAAATGAATCCATAGATAAGGAATAAGAAAAAAATACCATAGAATATAATAATAATTTAATTCTAAATAACAGAATTGATTAATTAGTGGACATCATGTTTCCTAGAAACATGATACTTTACCATAATGATCTATTCTCAATACAATTTAAACTACTCAAATTTGCAAAACTGATTTATTTGAGGAGACAACTGATATATTAATGGGCTTGAATTAACCGATCCCCGACTGATTTATTACATGTCCCAATAATTCCTCATATAATGATATAATCAACTTAAATAATAAACAATGTTACTTACCAAATATCCATATTGAATAAAACATATGGATTTATCAATAATTCCCTAGTTAATCAAATAACTGACAAAAGTGATAAGTATATGAAAAAATTGTACATAGTTTAGGAAATAATATTATAAATTCAATGATAATATGTATATTTATGATAAAAGAATTTATAATAAAAATTACTATAAAGATGTGATTGTTTCATGAGAAAGTTAACAACCACAAAATAAAGTGATATTGGAAAGATAATTTTTACCACCTAGTAATTTTAAAAAAAAACACCTTGGATGAGATAGATCAAATTTAAACATAAAATATCATGGTGTATGAGTTAATCATGATACTGAATTATAAATAGAATGTATATACACAACATTAATTTGAATTTGAGAATAATAGAAAATAAGCCTCAAGGGAATGTAAATTGAGACGAAATCCCTTACCTTCAGTCCGATTTGTCATCTGTATATTTATCTTCCCCTATAGTAAAATTAACTTAATTACATAATTTATTGATAATTTTTTTTAATTTTATTATTACATTTATTTCACTTATTATAATTTTGTTTACAACTACTTAAACAATTATTTTTACATTTGCTATTTTGTTCAAATGTAGTTCATGAGTCGAAAACGGATTTGGTAAAATGAATATGACCAAAGGGTCATTATTTATAAACTTATAGATTAATAATCATGAAATAATTATCAGATTTTTATATTTATTATTATTTCAAAACCAATCATAAAATATGGTTACAAAAAATGAACCAACATTACAATCATAGAGACGGTAGGCTGTACGTGCGAATATGTAACTTTCCCATTTATCAATGATCATATTGGAAAGAAGGTAAGTAACATTTTATCTTTGAATAATGATAATTATATCATAAATACCATGTTATTCAATCATATATACTTATATATATGATTATTGTGTGGTAAATGAATCACATCGCATCAAGGAGGCTGTAGTCCACACATTCACAAACGACGTTATAATTGTTCTAGTGTGTGAAATGGGTAATAATGAAAATGATATATTATATTTATAGAAATTTAATTATGTCAGGAATACTATATAGATTTTATTGGTTTCTCATATTTTTAATTAAAAACATCTTTAATACATTATGTGTAATTTGGGAACATATCACATCAATTTGGGGAGACAATACTCCACATGTCCACAAACAATGTTATCATATTAACACAAAATTGAAACCATGGAGATATTTTTTTAAAAAAATTACAGAAGTATTAATAAAATATAAATGTCATATATATCATATAAAAATAGTGTATCCATTATAATTACCAACCATGATAGGCAGTAAAGAAAAAACTAATGACATTGTTTCCCAAGGTGGTGGTATACAATACACATGAATGGTAAATTCATTACGTATTTGATGGATTTATCTATAGGTGTAGTTTTAATGATTAACATAACCACATTTAATTATATTTATGATAATTATGTTATTATACAATCATGAAATAATAATAATTTAATGGTTTGAGAAACAAATAAGACAAAAGTGATTGTTGAAGGTTGTTTCCTCTTTTTCTGGTAACTCATATTGGTTTGCAACAAAAGTCACCCTTGGATTTCATTATTCCAAAAGTGAGGATAATAGGATTAGGAGATGGAATTTGGAAGATTTTATGGTCATGTTTTGGATGATCAAACGTGATTGATTTTTGTGAATAAGTGGGAGGGTTGAGTTCTATTTTATAGTCAAGGAGTGATATTCTTGTAAATATAAAAAGGTAAACACTATTGAGAGGTCTCCCTTATATCACATGCCTCCAATAATGAAAAAAATTTGATTCAAGGGGGTATATGATATAATTATGGCCATACAATGTGTTTCTGACATGTATATAGTTCATATTGTCCTTAAATATTAGGGTTTTGTCCCTTGTTAACATTAATTTTACCCTAATCACATTAATTAATGTTGCCTCCATTCACTAATATTTTCAATAAAAAATCTATGTAGACATTTATATAAATTATATATTATTATTATAAAAAATATAGAATCCGTTCTTCCAAATTCTAATAACATAAGTAGTACAAATTAATTTATATTTAATCCTACTAACGGGATGAGGAGGCTAGTTTTAAAAGTAAAAATGTTTAAAAGTTTGAAATATTTTTATAACTAATTTCAATGTGAAATTTATTCCAATGAACAAAATTGGATTAATTGATGTATAATTTATCTAATTTTACATTTTATCCAATTAAAAATGTAATTTTATAGTATAAATAAATGATACATAAAGGCAGTTTTCAATTATAATCTATTATTTTTAACAATTCATTAAAAAAATGAAATTTCATAGAAAAATATAAAAAATTAAACCTAAGATAATTTTTATATTACACATTCAAAAATGAATATTATTTTTACATATAAAAATTATAAAATTGTCAACATTTAATTTTAAAATAGTTGCACCATTAAAAGGCAGTAAAAATGCCTTTATAAAAATATAGATTTTTTTGTGTATAATTGGGTTTGTTCTTATCTTATGCTTAAAAAATATATGGGATGAATGTAATTTTTTTAATATATATATATATATATATATATTAAATTAATATAATTTACTAATATTAATTTATTTAATTAATATTGATAAAATAAAATTGTGGGCATAAAAATATTTTTAATAAAAATAATCCCTTTTCTTTCAATTGGGTCTTATATTAATTTCTAATTAATTTGTAGACAATTAATTCAATTACGTATTTTCATAATTATGTTAATCCTATTCATAACCATTAATTTTATAGAAAGTTTGAATCTTATTATATTAAATAATAATATCCTACTAATATATTTTTGTTAGGTAAAACTCAGTCTAGCATGTAACACAAACTACCAAAAAAATCATTATTGGATGTAACATAATCTTACTAAGTGGTGTGTAATTTAAAAGCTAAATCAAAGATTAATTTAAAATATAAAATATATCTTAATTTATCCTGACATTATATTCCTTTCTACACTTAGTGTTGCGTGTCATATATGCTATTAAATATAGTTTTCTTAGTTTAGAAATTTGGGGTGTTACATTCTCCCCACCTTATTTAAATTTCATCCTATAATTTAAAAAATTATATCAATAATTGAGTATTTGATATTTTAAAATACAATTGTTGAAAAAAAAATCACCAATATGGTTAAAAACACATATTATTAATAATATGGAAAATAAAATGAGAAGGTCACCATAAATATAGGCTTTAAAATAGGATAACATTTGTGAGAAGTAAGACATGGGAGATAAATCAAACTATCATGTTATGATGGAGAGTGAGGGAGAACATAATCAAATAAACATTGATGTCCAAAAATCCTCATATAATATATATTTAAAAGGTTATTCATATCATCTGAAATGATGATAATAGATTTTTTTTGAAGAACATTTTTCATAGAGTTGAATTTTTTTTCACTCTCTAATAATATAATTAAATATATGTTTCTATTTAATAAAACAGTATTATCCTTTGGATTATCCTTGAACTAAATATATCTCATTTATTATCACATGTTTCATCACATGGAAAATTAATATAATAATCAATAAAACATCATTCAAATATCAAATTAAACCATTTCATAAACGGATAACTATTTAAAAATATTATGATCCAATACTTTATAATCATTTCCAAGGTAGTTAATAGTACTAATTTACATTATCTATATGAATAATATCTTTTAGTAAATCTCTTTAAATCCACATTAGGAATATATAAAGACTTATATTTCCCTCAACCATGTGTTTTCCAATAATTTCCAATTTCAATTGAAGCACATTTCTTGGTTATCAGTACCAATCAACACAAGCTTTTAAGTTCTTAATGAAAATTTTTTGTATTAAAATAATTATTAATTACATAATAATTATATCTCGGATATCATTAATAACATACATTTAAAATATTATTCAAGGATACCAATATAGGAGAAAAATAATCATTCCACTTATGTTATATCAATACCATAAGCTTGACCTCTATCCCATAGCTTCTTCCGAGGTATATTAACTTGATTCTTCAGGAATTAATTTGCATAATTCCGTATCCACTTGCATTTATAACACTGAATAGTATAATTTCCTTTCCTCAATTTGAATTATCTTTCCTAGTTTCCTTTCTCTCCACACACATATCATTCTCTAAATGCATTTAATCATTTAACTTATTGATTCTTACCACATTTTCACATGTGATAAAATCATTCTTTCCCTTCCTCATTTTACCAATTATTTTATCATTAATACTATTAATCTATTTCTTCTCATTAAATGCATAAGTCTTTGAGAATTATTTATCTATCCTAATAAATCATAAAAATATTTCATCATATAAAAAATGGATTGAGACACTAACACCTTTCATAGACTTGGCATAAGTCCTTCAATGAATTGTTCAATCATGCATTCTATACAGTATATGAAATCTATCTTAAATCTTTCTATCCATGTAAATGTAGCTTCGTACACTAAAACACTTTTATTATAAATTTGATTTAAACTATGTAACTTTCTCTTCATCTCAATTTGTTTCCCATGGGGGGAAATATTTTTCAAAGAATGTGTCCATAAAAATTTTCCATTAAATGAGTTCTATTTCAACTTCCTTTCTAGTATTCAATATCATTGAAAACCATTAATATGCATCACAGTTGATATAAACACACCAATTATAACCTTTTCCTTTTCACCAAATCTCAATGAAACAAATATATACTCCAAATACATATTCCATTAGTCAACTTCTACTTGATCAGTAGTCTTACTAAATGATGGGGGCCTTTATTTCATAAAGTGGTCCAATATTTGAGAATATCACTAAAAACAATTTTCTTTATCTAGGAAATATTATGTGTCATATCTAAATTATTTTTCACTAATTTAACTATAAATTTCTCCGTTATAATACTAGATACATTGATATTATCTGTAGGGATCCTCTAATTTGGTAATGATTATTTATACACTTCTTCCTTCCATGTTCAATTTCAAAATAACTTCATAAACAATATTAGAGAATAACATAATGTAACATAATTTTTTTTCTAAAAAATATTATAATTCTTATAATAAAGTCAAAAATATATTCATATATTAGATTATAATTATATTCATGGATAATTTGGGAAAATATTCTATGATTATGCACAATGTATATTTTAGGGTTATATCCCATAATATATGATTCCCTAAATCTACTTTACAATGTTTCTACAAAATATACTTTGATTCCAACTATATTTCCATGACCCCAACATCTCTACGTTAGTTCCATATTTTATTACATTAGTATGATTACAATGAATTAAATCTTGAAGGACCAATCAGTTTAGCATTTTATGAAAACCATACTACATATATGATACCAATATTAAATTAGGAAATATAAAATAACAAAATGATACATAATAAATATAAATAAACTCAATCCTTAATATCTCATTCAAATATTTCTTCTTCATATAATAGGGAATGGAAACAAAATCAGCGTGAGCTCAAATTATCAATAAGGGTATGTACAATGAAAGAAATAATGAATCAATGTTCCTAATCTATATAGAAAGGTAAATAACTGATAAAAAAATCTATATAAATATCTAGATACAACATAATAAATATGGCATGTTAGATAACTAAAACACATTCCATTTAATCAATAAAATGAAAATGAAATGAATCCATAGATAATTTCTAAGAAACAAATACCATCAACAAAAATAATAATTGAATTAAATATAATTTCAATGCATAATTATTGAATGTAATGTTTTCTAGGCACATGATACCTTTACTATCCTGATCTATTATAATGACAGTTTGAACTACTCTAATTCAGCCAACTGATTTGTCTCATGAGACTACCAATGCATCAAGGGGATTAAAATAACCAATCTACAACCTATTTTTTTCATGTTTAAATAATTTATAATATAGTGAAATAATCATCTTAAATAATAAATAATTTTCCTTATCAAATATCTGTATTGAGTAAAAGGTAAATATATATCAATAATTTATCAGTTAATTAAATAACTGTCAAAGTAATAACTTTCTATAAAAATGGTATATAGTTTATGAGATAATAATATAGATTTCAAGATAATATTAATATTTATTATAAATTTAATTCATAATAAAAATTATCATAAATAAGTTATTGTTTCAAGAGAGTGTTAAGAATAAAAAAAAATATCACAAAAATAAATTTTACCACTTGGTAATTTTTATATCAAAATCCATGGATGAGATAGTTATAAGTGAATGATTAAATACCATTAATTATTTTTTAATAATTATATTAAATGAAAAAGGGGGTATTATATACACCACATTAAATTAAAATAGTGTATAATAAAAACAAATCTCAATAAAATGTAAATTGTGACGAAATTCCTTACCTTGAGTCCGACTTGTCACATGTGTCTTTATCTTCATAGATAATAAACGCATCTTAATTATTTACTTTGTTGGTAAAATTTTCAATTTTATTGATACATTTATTTCATTGATTACAATTTTTTACACAACCATATAATAACTATGTTTATGTTAGGTATTTAGACCAAATATGGTTCATGTGTCAAAAACGACATTGGTAGGTCAACTATGGTCAAAGGGACATTATATAAACATATAAAGATTAATAAATATGGGATTATTATCATATTTATTCATTAATTAGTCCTTAAAAAAACATTATTAAATATTTTTTTATTAAAAATAAACCATCATTAGAATCATAGAGATGATATGTTTTACGTATGCATGAGTAATGTTCCCATTTTTCGGTGATCATTATGGAAAGAAGTTAAGTAACATTTTATATTTATAGAAATATCCTTGTATTAAAAACAAAATTTTATTTAATCATATATAATTATATATATAATTCTTGTGATTTAAAATGAATCACATCGTGTCAAGGAGAAGGTAGTCTACATGTCCAGAAATGACGTTATCACTTTTTTATTATGTGAACATTGTAATAAAGAAAATTATATATTATATTTTTAGAAATTTATTTATTTAATTAGTATCATATAGATTTATGGTATTTCAAATACTAAAACTATCCTTAATACATTCTATTTATTGTGTGAGCATATCACATCGCTTTTAGGAGGAGGAAGTACACACATCCTCATACAATGTTATCATATTTTCAAAAAATGGTAAGAATTCAGGTATGTGTTTTATAAAAATTACAGAAAAATTAGAAAACATAAATATTATATATATCATATAATTTTTTTCCATCATAATTCCCAACCATGATAGGTGGTAAAGGAAAAAACAACATCGTTTCAAGTGGTGGTAGTCCACCATACAAACTAATGGTAAATTCGTTACCCATTTGATGGAAGTGTGTTTAGGGGTAAGTAGAACCCATAACATAATAACATCTCAGTATATGGATTATATTTATGTTATTATATAATAATGTTATAATAATAATTTAATGTGTTGAGAATGAAATAAAACAAAAGTGATCAATAAAGAATGTTACATCTTTTTAGGGTAACTCCCTTTGGATTGCACGAAAGGACATCCTTGGTTTGATTTCATCCAAAAGGGAGGATTTTAGGATGTGAGGAAGGATGTTGGGAGATTATTTGGGTTGTTTTTGGATGAGAAAATTATATTTAGAGGTGTGAATTTGTGGGAAGGGTAAGTACGTTTTTGTAGTGGAGGTGGTGTGGCATTCTTGTAAATATAAAAAGGTAAATATTATTGAGTGGTCTCCCTTACATAATGATCCTACAATAATGAAGAAAATTATCTAAAATGGAGTAAATGTGAAATATACGGCTATAAAATATGTTTTTGAAATATTTATAGGTCATTTTGGCCCTTATGATTAAGGTTTAGTCAATTAGTATGCATAATTTTACTTTAATCACATTAATTAATTTTAACTGCATTCAGTAATATTTTTGGTCAAAAACTAAGTTCAAAATTATTGATAATATAAATTATTTTATTTAAAAATAAAAAATAAAAAATTCCAAATTCAAATAATATAAGTGGAAGAAAATAATTGAATTTTAATCTCATTGTTGAGATGAGGAAGAAATTATTAAATGTAAAAATGTTCATATTTTTAAATGTTTTTATATCAAATTTCAAAGAGAAATCGATTCCAATGAACTAAATAAGATTTATTTATTTCCAATTGATATAATTTTATATTAAAACCAATTTAAAATTTAATTTAACTACTTAAATAAATTATAATAAAAAGAAGTTTTCAATTAAAAATAACTATTTTTCACTATTAATTAAAAAATTATACTTTGAAAATACCAATCATTCACCCTAATATAATTTTGACATTCTAATTTAATAAAAATTAGTTTTTATTGACCTGTAAAATTTATAAAATAGAAAAAATTTCTATTTAAAATAGGTGTGTAAATAAAAGGCGGTAAAAGCGCCTTTATAAGAATATAGATTTTTATATGTAATATTGGGTTTCTTTTTATCTTATCCTTATCATATATATTAGATGAATTTAATAATATTTGAATTAATAATATATATATATATATATTACATTAATATCATTCACTAATTTTAATTAATTTAATTTACTAGAAGAAAATGACTTTGTGATCAAAAAAATTGTTTTTATAAAAACATTCTCTTTACATTAAAATTGTTCTTATAATAACTTATAAATAATTTTTAACCAGCAAATTGAACCATATATTTTCATAATTTACTTAATACTATTCATAACCATCAATTTCATGACTCTGTTGTATCTTATTATATTAAATAATAATATCTTAATATTTTATTGTTGTCTGGAAAAACATAGTCTTGCATGTTTAGCAAACTACCGAACAATGTGGTTCTCACGTGTAACACAAGATAACTCGGTGTGGCATGAATTTCAATCTATAGAACAAATTTATTTCATATTTTAAATATTTATAATGTCGAGTGATATTATATTATTTTCTACACTCGATGTTATGTGTCATACATGCAATTAAATACAATGTTGTTACTTTAGATTTTTGGAGCATTAAAACCACTTTTAAATAAAAAATTTGGTTTTAAAAAGGAATTAAAACCATCAACCAAATTATAAAACCTAAATAACCAAAAATGAGCATGATAAATAAAAAATCAACTATCAAAAAAGTAATATATGGCTTTTAGATTATAGTGTTGTGGTTATAAACCTCTACAATAAAATTTTTCATGTGCCCCCATAACCATCAATTAAGAAGGAACCACTATTTGTTATGGATTGTGCAGTAATAATATAATTCAACACATATTTTTTATTTATTGGTTAGATTGTTACTCAAAGTATCAAATTATTCTCAATGGTCATCCTTATAATAATATTTTTTCAACCACCAATCTATTTCCAATAAATGTAATTTATGAATCTAGACTAGGAATAGGAGGTAAATTTTTCAAAAAAATTCCTTGGATGTGTAGTATGTTATAAATATCCAAAATGGAATTCAATTGTAACTGAGTGCTTGTGAGAAGTAAATATGCTATATTAATAGATATATAAGTTAGAAATATGCATTATGTTCTATATTTTGTGAAATGGTATTATTAAAATACATAAGAAAATATATAATGAATTGAATTGTTTTTAATAAGATAGAAAGTTACATTTTTTTAATTTTAATAAACTATATACAACCAATTTAATCAATAAAATGGATATAATATTATAAAATACAATCATTCTATGGATGAATTTTGTTTATGAGAGTTATGAAAGACCAAGAATGGAATATACTGTAAATTTTATGATTTTAATTTAATAAATAAACTATATACATAAAGATAATTCATGAACATCTTATAGAATTTAAGATAATAGTAAAATTGATATGCTACAATAATTTTTATAATGATTTTGCAGAATTAGTATAGTAAACTATGAAAATATTTTATATTGTATGAAGATTGTAATCTATAATAATGTTGAAAAGTTTTATGGATATTGTAAAGACTATGAATTATAAAATGTATACATTCAGTTTATTCATTAAGTTACTGATGTGTAATAAAATTTTTGAATTTATTTTAATCCATAAATATTATAAATATTTTCTTAAAAAATAGAGGTAATAAATAATAAAAATATTTCCGAGAGTATTATAGGTAATAAAATATATGAATATTATTTAGAATAAGAATGGTAATAAATCATATAAATATAATCCAATATATAAAATGCAATAATAGTTTGTTTCTAACATTGGGAAATTAGTTATTAGATTTTAATAAGGGAAAGGTGTTATATGAACATATAATAAGGGAGGGAATGTAAATGAATATATATGTAAATAAAAAAAATATTAGAAATGACAGAATTATAATCCTATAATAATGAAATTTATTCTTTTCATATTGAACTTATATTTCAGCCCATCTTCCTTAGAGTAAGAATTTATATTGGTAGATATTAGTTCCATATTTTTAATAGTATAAAAACTAGATTGAAAAATAATTTAATGAACATAATTTGAGTATTTTTATTGATAAAAAAATAATTAATAACATATTTAATATATTTATTTGAACTAAAATCAAAAATAATATTTGGGAATGAGAATTGATTGACATAAAATACATCCAAATAAGATTATATAAAAACATTATGGAATGTTTTTTTAAATAAAATGAATGAAAAAATATAATTAAAGGGTATGAAAATTATAAAATATATTATTTAGGAATATGATAAAAGTATAGAAGACAATTACTAGCAATCATATATTTTTGTATAAACCGATATTACAGTAAACTAAAAGTGAAATATACATGTACAGATAATGAAGGTTCTTTAAAATGAAATTTCACATCATTGGATGTTACTAACAACAAAATTTCATACAAAATAATATTGTTAGTTACCTTAAAAATCCAAACATGAATTATAGATATTAATTTACATTACATTATAAAAGATATTTAATAAGTTTAATATCTGATTTGAGAGACTATAAAATATACAATGTTTAAGTATCACATCAATTTTAGGGATGCAAGAGATGAAGTGTAAATTTTTTGGGGAGAATTAAACAATAAAAGGGAAAATTGACCATGGTTATGGGTTTAGACACCAAAAAAATAATGAAAAAAATCAAACCACTTACGGTGATTATGAATGAATATTCAAAGAGGAATAAACTGTCTATTTTCATATTTTGTCCACCAAAAGATGAAAAATCAGGATTAATTAATCATCATGATTCAGAAACAACATATGCCCAACGTAACCATGTATGAGAGGTTGAATGCTAACAAGGATAGAATATAATGGATTGGGGTAGTAGAAATAAATTAGGGTTTAAGGAAAAATATGGTGGGACAAAATTCGACCATGATGGAGGGTCGAGTATATTCGACCATAAAAAATAGTAAGGATGAATGGTTTCAATGAATAATAATGATCATAGGATCTAGATGTTTTTGGTTGCATTGGGGGGGAAATGTGATAGAGGGGTGATGGGAGCTAGATTTGATGGAGACTTGAATACATTAAAAGAAGATTACAACAGTGGTAGGGTTTGGATGTTGAGTAATGGGTAGGGAAGACGAACATGGTGAATTAGAAAGTATGATTTTTTTAATGTTGTATGATTTTAGAGGCATTGATAAATGTTCAATAAACACATGTGTAGTATAGGAAAACGAATAAAATAAATATAGATATTGGAACACTAAAGATATAGTTCATATGTACATTATGAAGGAAGAAAGAGGGGTATCGAAGGAGAGGCGTGGGAGGAAAAATTTCACCTTTAAATGGTCACTCCTGAGA
Organism: Viscum album; assembly: GCA_963277665.1. Taxonomy (NCBI): domain Eukaryota; kingdom Viridiplantae; phylum Streptophyta; class Magnoliopsida; order Santalales; family Viscaceae; genus Viscum; species Viscum album. The sequence continues at coordinate 829,457,768 of OY728141.1, read as the reverse complement.
AACCACCGCACCAAAATCCCGAACTCACCCAACACCAAAATTATAATATTTCTTATATTTTAAATAAAAACCCACCCAAACTCTACTAGTATGTCAATATAGCATACCAGCTATCTAGTGGAATGATATATAGTGAATGATCCCCAATAGTGGATTCAGTAACTAGTTAGAACACTATCTATCTGGTGGTGTTGCTGCTAAAATTCATCATCCCAATATTCCCGAGCATTCTCTAACATTGTCTTGAAACCCCTAGGCATCCCTTGAGCCACAAAACCAATCTAGAAACACTATTTTAGGAAATTAAAACTCTTTAAACCTCATTTTGTGTCACAATTCTCAAAAAAAAAACTATCAACCATAAGAAAATTTTAAGATTCATATGGAATATCTAACTCGTAATGACATAAGTTGTTACAGACATACACATACACACATACACATATATACATATAAATACGTACACATATACATATTTACGTACATACATATATACATACACATATAAACACATGAATTCATACAGATATATACTTACACACATCATATAACATAACCAATTTGAGCTATATTTTTATTATTATGTATATTATGAATATTTTATGATTGGTTTTGGTAGTTTGATTTTACAGATGGTTTAGAGAAGTTTTAAAGGTGTTCTAGAGGGTTCACGGTTGATGTCTGGTTTAAGGAAATCGTGAGTATTCCATAGGTAACCAAGTGAGTGAAACATGGTTCTTCTATGCAGTTTCATAGTTTTTAACAGTTTGGCCAAACCAGATGGTATCCTTTTGAATTTAGAATTTTTTTGGATATTTTTCATTTACACGGTTCACACCTAGTTTTGAAAACTAAGTGACCAAACCATGTGATTTAATTAATGAAATTCAAAAATTAGATTTATAACCTAAAAATTGCTCTAGAAACCTCATTAGTCTTCCCTTAACATATGCTCTTTAACCCTATTATTATCATGAGAAATTTTTGTTATCCTCTTCCTTACATAGAAAAATTTCAATTAATCATTGAGAATTGGAAATAAGAGATCAAATGTAAGAATCATAGTTCTCCTTCTCCTTCTGGATCCCTTTATTATCTCTCAAAAGGATATCTAGATCAAGTATATCATTATAAGATATAGGGTTTGAAATATTTTTTAATGAGAATGTTTTATGATTCATTAAAGGGAAGGTGGTAAAGGATTGGATCCATAATATTTTTGTGTGATTCATCAGCACAAACCATTTTGATGTAGGTGGATGTTGGGTCTATAAAAGTTTTATTTAGATTCATTATACTGAGTAATATAGATGGAAATGATCAGATATATATTATTTTATAGTTCTTATAGATATTTTTTCTACTGTTGTTTTGGAATATTTGGGAAGAAAATTTTTCATTGGATGTAACTTCCTTCGGACAGATATCAGTGAACGTTATGTCATTGGTATAATAGTTTATATTATGAGGTTTCAATGATTGGATGGATAACATGGGATAAAGATCTCACTAATTATGTTTCATGGATACTCATAAACATAATTATGAATACCCTTATGTACCTAAAAGAAACTCTTTCGTATTCTTTCATGGTGACAAGGATACCCTTACATGAGTAGGGGAAACATATCACTACCCTTACAAAACTATCTAATTACACTTACATAGGTATATATTGTTTCATAAAAATTGGATATCATTGTTTGCAATGGAAGATAATACTAGGTATCAATATATTCTCATCTATGTAGATGGTGTACCTTGAATGTAGGAGGTTAGTGATTTTTTTGACCATACAATAACCTCTATAAAGAAGTTTGGAGGCTTGGATCTAAAGAATAGTGATAAATCTATGAATAATGCATGTTTCAGAATAAATTTTATTATACTAGTTAGTGTATTGGAAGTGAGTGAGTGTGTTTTACTCATTTGTATCACCCATAATGAAAAAATATTGTAGTGTTCACCCATAAATGTATGACATTGTATGAACAACATTAAAACTTTTTTTTTCCATTTCCTTCTCTTTTTTATTTCAAGTTCAATCATGGAATTTAGGTGTGGTGATTTGGTTGGTGTCAATATTCCTTGTTCTGGTGAACATAAATCAGTGAGTGGATATTATTAGACAAGATCTCTATATGATTCAATGTGAAACTATTTTACCAATGCATTGAATGAAGTGTTCAGATGGATGACTCCATATGGTAAATATTTCATTGTTGGGTATATCTGTTGGATTGAATAGAAAAAGGTTTATTTTATTCTCAAGGGTTCCTCTCTCCAAACAAGTGGTATCAAAGGTATGTGGTTTGGTTCAACAGTATATGATCACAAAATATCATTATTGTATGAAATATTTTAAATATTTTCAAACATCATATTATATCCTTCTTATATCTAATAATATACAATTAACATCTCATGTCTTTCATGAGTTACATATCTTTTCTTTTGGGTTAAATTTTGTTTACGTTCCTTTTTGGCATAAACCTTATGTAGGTCCATGGTTCAATTGGGTTGTTAGTGGGATCAAAGGAGAGAAAATGCATAAAATTTATATAGTTCAGGTACATGTTGTGTACTTGGGGTACACTCCATGTACCAACATGTTGTGAACATGACCAGTGGGTCTTTTTTTATAAAAGTGGTAGTAGGATCAATTTCTGTAAAAACAGACAGAACCTCACCTGTGGGATTTTCCCACAACAGCACGAGAGGATCGTTTCAGCTCCCATTTCTCCATCCAAACTCTAATCCAGACACTATCAAGTGAATTAGAATCCCCTAGGTATGCCCTGATTCATCTTTAGGTGTTCATTGGGATTTATCCTCTTGATTTAGTTATCAAATCATGGGTTTTTATGCTCATTTTGTATATCTACTCCTTTCTAGCTTGAATTAGATCCTAACACTCAACGAGGAGAGCCATATGACTATAAGGTTGGTTTTCTTGTGCCTTTAACTAATTTTAGAGTGGTTTATATGTCCTAGAGTGTTATGTGACCATTTTTATGATGTCTCTTTGGTGATAAATAACCTGTGTTATTTCATAACATTGATTTGGTAATTGATTAAATGATTTAAAGCATGTTTGAGATTGTTTATTATATCAATTGCCACCTCACGGGTGCATTTTCTCTTGGATGACCAATTTTTTCCATTTCTACCTCATATACCTATATGCTTTCCTTCAATTCCCTTTTTAGAGTTTTTAAAATAATTGTGTGATTGCGCATGTGAGATAATGATTGGTTATGCCTTGTGATCATTTGATTCATATGTTATGTTTGTTATATAAGTTTCCCATGTGAGCATATTTTGTTTAAGCCTTATAATTTTTTAGTTTAATGATATGCTTGAGATATAATTGATTCCCATTTTAGTTGATCAATATTTTGAATGTAAATATTGAGATTTACATGTGATATTGTTATGTTCTATACCTGAGGGTGAGGTTCTGCTATAATTGAGGGCGAGCATCAGTTATGCCTTAGGGAGAAAATTTATTATGCCAGTGGGTGAGTTTTTGTTATGCATGCAGGTTGGGATTGTCTTTTCCTATGGGCAATATTTCTTTATGCCAATTGGTATGGTTTTTCTATGCCTACGGGAGAGGTTTTTAATCGAATATCATTGTGGAAATTCTTATAATGTGTCTACCAATCCAAATCATAAGATTGGATTCGTTGTTCCCTTATATTTGTTTAGATGGTATTTGATATATTTTTTGTGATTACAAGATAACGGGGATCTTTGTGCTAAGGATGGATCTCTAAATGTTTATAATTCTATGTAATCCAATTGTCTAATTAACATGAACTGAATATAATTAGAAACAAGACTTGTAGTATTGTTTACATTGGAGTACTTCATAGTTTTCTACTTTTACTTTTTGTACACTACTATTGAATACACTCACTGATAGATTAGAACAGATATTGGGTGGTTAGCTACTGGTATTCATTTCTCACACCTTATTTGATCCATGATTTTGGGACTATGAAGATTATATTGTTGTAGGTTTAGATAAGGGAAAAGGCCCTTCTACAGGTACTTGATTTGTTTTTAAGTGTAGGAGAGCAAGGGACCAAGCCGAGGCTTGAGTGGCTTCTAGTTTTTATTCATATTTACATACCTTGTTTTTGTATGTTTTACTTGATTATAGTGTATCCTATTTTGGATTCTTTATTAGAACAACTGTCATGAGGCATCATATATTGTTTGTTATTACTTCTTGTTATCTTTATTACCAGTATTCCATTTTTTGTTCATGTTGTATAGTATTTACTACTTCTGCTATTGTTAGTTATTGTTCTATTATGTTACAATCTTCCAATGAGGGAATATTTTCCCCACTATCACAACCTAGTCCCTATCTGAAGTTGATTACCTCTGGCATTTGGTGAAATGCTCTTGATGCCTTGTGGAAAACTGAGTACGAAGCATGAGTTGAGTGACAACCGTATTCCAGAAATTACAAAGTGGTATCAGAGAAATTTAATTTCTTGTATTATTTATTTTTTAGAGATGATATATATATATATAATTGATTGGATTTTATAATATCATTTTCCACAAAGTAACTACCCGCATACATGGAAAAGCTAAATTTCCTCAAGATGAATTGAAACTTTTGGATTTTGATCTATTACAATTGATTTGATTTCACCATTAGGTGACACACCTATTTTTCAATTATTATTTATATCATTTTGGTTCTATTTTGTTGAATACTGATGAGATGAGGGCATTCTATATCATTCATCATATAGGAACCTGTTAGAAATCACATTCCATGAATTCTTTCCAGGCTATTTAGAGAGCATTATTGATTGCATTCTGTTGGGATAGATGTCATGATAGATATACTTGTTGTTGTGATAGGTACCATGATAGTTATGCTTGCTACTATGATAGGCATAATGGTACCTTTTATAGTTCGATTTGGATGGACCCTAAGCTTTGTTCCCCGAGGTGTATGGGCCCTCTTGGATTGGAATTTGGTGGATTATGTTTTTGTATTGCATTACATCTAGATATGATATGCTACAAATGGACACAAATCTTTGATCCCTGAGGTGTATGGGACCTCTCAGATCAGAATGTGTTTGAACATGTTGTTTTTTAGACTGAATTGTGTTATGGTGTACTGTATGTGGATGTCCAACTTTGATTTGTAGGGAGTATGGTACCCCACATATTGTAAATTTTCATACCATTGGTTTACCTTTCAAAAATTGGGGGTTTGGGGAAGTTCTATAGATTTAATGGACTTTTAGTTTGGAAACTAGACTAACATGATGTGTACCTGGGGTGTTTACACACCCATTCTAGTGAGATTACTCGATCATGTGAGAGCTCGAGGGGACACACCTTGTATGGTCTCTAAACTCTATGTACTCCACTTTTGTTAATTTTTGAGGGTTTTCTTCTCCAATTATTTATTGTTTTCTTGAACTTTGAATCTTGATAATGAACTTGAACTATGATGTGTACTTGAAATTATAGAGTCATGCCTCCATGATGAACTCAAGTTTTACAAAATGAAAGTGGCAATGATCATACCCCGGAGATGGTAGGCCATGGGCTACTAGTGGGTCCTTTATATGTGTCATTTATAACAATGACTATTATACTAGATGCATGCGCAGATGGATAGTTCTAGGAAGGATTTATGGGGTTTATGTAGACCTTTCAGGGAGAACCAAATGATTCCACAGTTATTGTAGAGATGACACGAGTGTTCCAGTGGTAGAATAAGCCCACATTTTAGGGGATGGTGGACCACATGCTGTGGAATCATGGATAGTGTAAATGCTTTCGATCATTGAGAATCTGGAGAGGCCTCTTGAGAGGAGGGTTAAACTTGTGAATTATATGCTATGTGATTCTTCCAAGAGGTGGTGGGATGTTACTACTTAGACAGAGCGTCATCAGGACATTGCGTGGGAGGATTTTTAGACAGTCTTCTATGATGACTTTTTTCCTGAGATGCTAAAGGCCAATTAAGCCCAAAAATATATGCATCTAGAGTAGGGCACTATGTCATTGCTGAACTACTCTGCCTATTTCACTGAGCTTCATATATTATCACCTATTATGATGGTTAATGATACATTAATGGATAGGCGATTAGAGGATGGTCTCAGGTACAATATCTAATTGCAGGTGAACCTTTTTAGGTTTCCTTCTGTATATTATACAATGAATCAAGAACCGATTACCATGTGTAATCTATAGAAATCTGGAGATACAAGCCTGGGTGTCTTGGCAATGAGATCTGGTACTGTCTCGACCAGAAGCAAGAAGCAGCATTTGGAGTTTTCTCACAGTGATAGTAGCAGTCAGAATGTTTCTTCTAGTTGCCATATGATATGATACCAGTGCTGTAGAGTTGGTAATATGATTCTGAAATGTCTGATAGACCCAATCAAGCGCCGAGATTACAACAAGATGATCCATCTATAGTTCTCCAGTAGGGTGTTTCCACCAGCATCTAGTGAGAGAAATTCTGCACTAACTCCACGTTTAGAAGTAGGGTTAGTAGATTCATATTAGACAGGTATCTAGGGTACATCAGTGAGTTTTGGCTAAGGTGGTCAACATGGTCATGGTAGACAGAGCCGATGATCTTAGTGACAATAGGGAGGGAGATATTAGGGTAGACAGACAGTGTCATAGGGCCATGGTACCGGTCAGACCTATGCAGTGAAATAGACCCAATAGGAGCAGGATCCCGAACCCTCTACTGTCATAGGTACTATTCTAGTCACCACCATTTTATCTTATGCACACTTTTATACAAGTGATTCACATATTTTTATATCTATGCCCGTTGTATAGTTCCTTGGGCTTTGTGTTTTTTCTTATAATAATGTTATGATGCTAGTCACTTTGTTAGGAATAAGAACTGAAGGTGTGTGTCAGTGAAAGTAGTGCCCCTTGAGGTTGGTGTGTGCCACTTCTTATGGGATTTATATGTATTTGAGATGAACGGATCTTATGTTATTATCACAATGGAATGGTTGGTTTCTTTTCAATCCCTTTTCAATTTATATCACGATAGGGTGGGTTTCACTTTACTAGAGGGTGGATCATTTTTACACAAAAGTGAATGGTATGTCCATGTAGGCTGAGCTATACCCCATCATCATGGGTTAGATGCGGTGACAACATAGATTTCTAGTTTATATTTGTATGAATAAGGGTCATTTCAGGAAGATTTACCTCAAGTGGTTGATCATTTTAGAGATGCCTTCTCAGATGAATTTTCAAGGTTACCTTTAGAGAGAGAAATTGAGCTCATTATCGAGCTAGTTCTAGGATCTACATTGGTATAAATTCCTTCTTACAAGATGGCTATGATGGAGTTGCAATAGCTCAAGTGACAGCGAGAGGATTTTTAAGCTAAAGGTTTCATCTGATCTAGTAATCTTCCTTGGGGTATTCGGGTCCTTTTAATGAAAAGGCAGTTGGTAGCCTTAGTCTATGTGTGGACTATCAAATGTTAAATAAATTTATATTGAAAAACAGATATCCCTTGCCACAAGTAAATGACCTATTCAGTTATCTTTGAGGATACCGTGTGTTCTTGACAATCCACTTAAGTTCATAATATCACCAGGTATGTGTACGACCTGCAAGCATACCTCACACAACATTTAATTGCATGTATGGTGTATATGAGTGGTTGTTTTTGTTGTTCGGTCTCACGAATGCACCAAAAAGTTTTATGGTTATAATGAACAGAGTGTTCCATCTTTACATGGATTCTTTTATTGTTGTTTTATGGTGGTTATCTTGGTGTATTCTCATAATGGACATGACCATGCCAACCATATTGAGGTCATTTTAAATATAAGAAGGGAACAACAGTTATACTCTAAGCTCACAAAGTTCTGATTTCGGATAGACAATATTCACTTCTTGGGTTACATTATCTTGGAAACATGAGTGTCAATGGAAACCAAGAAGGTCAGGTAGTAGTTTACTAGGAACATCCCATGAACGTGTTTGACCAATGGAGATTATTAGGGCTATTTAGCAACTAAAAGAATTTTATACAGGACTTGTAATTCTTAGTAGTGCTATGTATGTTTTTTTCTAAGATGGGTGTGATGTTTGTGTGGTCATAATCTTATGAGATAACATATCAGGAGATGAAGGGGAGATTGACATCAGCACCAGTCCTGATACTACTAGAGCAGGGAAAGAGTTATGTGGTTTACTATAACACTTTAGGTATTGTATTGGGGGCTGTGCTGATGCATGGAGATTTATTCGTGGAATATGGGTCTTAGAAAATGAGGCCCCCTGAGAGTAATTACCTATTCTTGATTTTCAGTTAGCTATTGTTGTACATGCATTGCATTGTTTGAGAAACTATTTAAGGAGAGTGTTTTGTGTTGTTCACAGACCACAAAATTTTCAAGTACATATTTACTCAGCATGATTTCAATCTGAGACAGCGAAGGTGGGTGGAATTACTATAGTCTTTCAACTTTGATCTTGATTACACAGTTGGGAAATGTAATGTTGTGGCCGATGCATTGAGCATGAGGACATAGATACAAGTGATTTAGAGGGATAATGGTGAGTTGAATATTATGGACTTTTTCTTTGAGATGAATTTGGAGGTTAATGATAGTCATGGAGAGAAATTTATTTCTTCTTTGGCTATGACATCTACCATCCTAGACATATTGAGGATGAGGCAGCTATCAGATTATGAGGGACGCATCCTACATGTGAGTGTAGCGGGTGAGGATCAACCTCTTAGTTAGATGGTAGGTGAGGATGAGATCTTGTATATCCATAGTAACATTTGGGTTCCGATGGACATAAACGAGGAGTTGATGTGGGAGTTTCATTCTTTATCTTGGAAAGGGTATCCCAGAGTCAAAAAGATAACTGTGACATACACCATTAGTACTGGTGGTCTAGTTGAAGAGATAGGTGGCTCGCTTCATTACGAGGTGTTCTACCTATAAATAGGTGAAGGTGGAACATCATTAGATAGCCGTGATTTTATTGTAGTTTCCAATATTTTATTGAAAATGAGAAGATGTCATGATAGATTTCATGAAAAGGTTACAATGGTCTCCGAGAGGCAACGATGTTGTGTGGGTTTTTATTGATAGGATTACAAAGGTCCCTCACTTCTTACTATTAAAGGATACCTTCAGTATTGATTAGCTTGGGAATATGAATATTCGTGAATTCGTATAAATTCATGGGGTCCCTCATTATATCATTTCAAATAGGGATTACCACTTTATTCCATAGTTCTAGTAGTTTTTTTTGAGGGCACTAGGTTCCCATGTGCTTCTGACCATATTATACCACCCTTAGACTAATGTAATGTCATAACATATAGTATAAGTGGCTTAGTTCATGCTATGTGCATGCATCCTAGACATTGGGGGATCTTAGAAGAAGCATATTTTCCATGTTTAGTTTGATTATAAGAATAGTTATCATTCGTTGATTTTGATGGAATCCTAAGAAGCTTTATATGGTAGGCCATTTCATTCTCCCATGTGTTGGTTGGAGGTAGGTGGGGAAGCTTTAATATGAGCACGTCTCATGAAGGAGACTTCTGATCTGGTCTCATTGATTAAAAAATGGATGTCTACTATGTAGTATCATCATAAATATTATGCCAATTACCGTAAATGACCTCTAGAGTTTGAGTTTGTGGATCCAATTTTCTTGCTGTTTTCACCGAGGTTGGGACACTGGCGGATCCTGATATATGGTAAAATTTCACCGAGATATGTTGTGTCATTTGAGATTCTGGAGAAAGTTGAGTTAATTGACTATTGGTTTTAGTTACCATAGAGGTACCAATCCATGAACGACATCTTCCATTTAACTTAGATATTCTGCTATCACTTTGACCTGTATCATGTTTTTCATGCCAAGGGGTATGAGTTTTAGGTTGATTCATCCTTTGAGGAGAATTTGATTCATATCATTGATAGGAGCATGGTATTTCTCTAAGGGTAGTAATTTCCACTTGTGCAAGTAATATGGTAGAATGACCGAGTATAGGATGAGACCTGGGAGTGGGAGGCCATGTACGTGCTCAGTGGTTGGCATTATTATCAGTTTTTTCTTTAACAACCTTCTAAAGGAAATTCAGGGATGAATTTATTTAAGGGGGATGATTGTAAGATCTCGGGTCTTTCATAATGTATAAGTCTTTTATTTATAATTATGTTTTGTTTAATTTACTTTTTGGATCAAACCCTATACAGGGCCACGGGCCAGTTGTTTTGTTATTGGGAAATAAAGAGAGAAAAAAGCAGAAAAATGGATGTAGGCCATGTACATGTCATGTACATTGGGAACACATCATGTACATGGGGTACGCATTGTGTACTTTACCAGAGGGTTTTTTTTATAAAATAGGTAGTAGACTCATTTTCTATAAAAATAGACATAACCTCACCCATGGGATTTTCGAGAAGCAGCATCAGAGGGCTATTTTGACTCTCGTTTATCCATCCAAACTCTGATCTAGACACCATCATGTTCATCGGAATACCCTTGGTATGCCCCCAACTTTACTTGATCCATTTATTATGATTTATCATATCGACATAGTTATCAATAAATGAGTGTTTATGTTAGTCTTGTAGATCAACCACATTCTAGAATAAAATAGAGCGTGATGCTGGATGAGAAGATCTATACAACTATGGGGTAGGTGGTCTTGTGCCTTTCACTAATTGTCAAGTGATTTATATGTTATAGAGTTCCACAAATAAATTTTTGGGGTGCATCATTGTTGGGAATTGACCTTTGTTATTGAGTTACATTGATAATGTAATTTATTAAATGATTTAAATCATGTTTGAGTTTGTTTATTGGATTAAGGGACACCTAGCAGGTGAGTTTTCCTTTGGATGACCAATTTAGCTATTTTGTCCTAGGATGCCTATAGGCGTACCTTTGATTCCATTTTTATGGTTGTTTAAAATTAATTTGGTTAATTTATGGATTTACCACATGATATAATGACTGTTCATTCCCTATGATCATTTAATTCACATATTTCATTTGTTATATAAATTTTCCATGTGAGAATATATTGTTTAATCATTGTAAGTGTTTAGATTAATGATAGTCTTGTGATATAATATATGTTCATGTGAGTTTATCAATTTATTCCATGTAAATAGTGTAATTTACATATGCACTTGTTATGTGATATGACTGAGGGAGAGGTTCTTCTATACCTGAGGGTGAGAATTAGCTATGCCTGGGGGAAAAGATTTGTTAGGCTTGCATATAGAGGATTTTTTATGCATGTGGGTAAGGTTTAACTTTCCTTGTGAGCAGTGTTTTGTTATGACTATTGGTAGGGTTTTTCTATGCCTTTGGGAATGGGTTTTAATTGAATATTATTGTGGAATTTCTTATGAATTGTCCACCAAGCCAAAACACAAGATTGGATTCAGTCTTCCCTTATATCTGTTTAGATGGTCCTTTGAAACACATAGTGTGCTTACATGATACAGAGGATTGTTGGGCTGTGGATGAATATTCAGATGAATATAATTCAATTCAATTGAATTGTTTAATGAACATAAACTAAATATAAGTGGAAGCATGACTTGTAGGATTTTTTTTACTTTTTGAGTACTTTATAGTTTACTATATTTCCTTTTTTTACACTATTGTTTCATATAATCACTAATAGATTGGAAAATATCTTGGGTGGTTTCCTACAAGATTCATTTATCACTCGTTATTTTGGACATGTTTTTGTGACCATGAAGATTATATTGTTACATCTTTTGATAAGGGAAGGGGCCCTTCTATAAGTACTTGATTTTTTTAAGAGCAAGAGTTCGTGGGACCAAGCTAGGGACTGACATGATTCTGAGTTTTCATTGTATTTATATAACTTGGTATTGTATCTTATACATGATTGAAGTGTATTTAGTTTTGGATTCATTCTTAGGACACATGACATGAGGAACTATCTGTTGTATATTATGACTTATTGTTATATTTATTATCACTATTCCATTTTTTTTTCAGGTTTTATAGAATTTACTTATTTCTCTATTGTTTTTATTGTTCCGCTGTGTTACACTCTTCTAATGAAGGCATAGTTTCCCCAATATCACACCATAGGCCCTCACTGCTAGTCAGTTGCCTCCAGCATTTGGGGAAATGCGCTTAAGGCATGTGGCCAACCAGGTGGGGAGCACGAGTTGAGTGACATCTAGATTTGGAATGTTAAAGGGATAATGGAATGGTTTATGAGAGTATAGGATTTTTCAGAGCTCAGAGCCTTAATTTTTGGAAGGGTGTACTCAGGTGAATGGTGAGTGCAGTGTTTTTCTAACCATGTATAGTAATCATGTTTCCCAAAGAGAAAGAGGGAATTGTTTTTCTAAACCATGATTGAACCCCAAGACAACCATGCGACCTAGAGAGGAAGGCACATAGTTTTGAAAACCATGAATCATAATCTGCACATTTGCGAAAAAATTGCAATAAATTATAGGTACACTAAGAATTATTGGTGTATGTTTTCTCCATACCATGTGACTAACCATGAGAGGGGGTGGACATGTTGGGTAGTGTCACTGTACAGGATGCACATGGAAGACTAAATGTGAACCAAGCAATGTTATATGTGTAGACTTTTGGATAGTGGTAAATTGATCTTTTATACATGATTGGAAGAACATGAAATGGGTGTGCTAAAGGGACAGTGCAGGCACACAGTTGTAGCATGGTTATTATAACCATGTGACCAAATAATGTACTCCCTTAAAAGGGTTATTTTATCATTTCCCTTCCTTAAATATAATTTTCTCATATTTCTCCCTTTATTTACAATACAAAAATGTAGAGAATCTCTCAATTTTCTCTCCTCCTAGGCATTGATATGTCTCCTCTACCCAAGCTCAAAATCAACAATTGTTCATCTCTTTTGATCACCATCAGAAAAGAAAATGATACTCATTCTTATTTACTTATTTTCTCTCATCATCTTTGATGCTATATTTTTTCAAGATAATATTCCCTTTTTTAGGTTCATTGTCTTATTTATATATTTCACCCATTATAGACAAAATTAAAGGTCAATACTGGGTGAAAGGTATTCTACCAGTATATGGTAGGTGGTTTAGTAATTTTCCCTAAAATTATAGTTGATTATATCATGATTCATTATACTGTGCACTGGGATTTCAACAAATCACCTTAAAATGTTAAATTCCTTTTGTAAAATTTTTGGACCAATATATTGATACTCCCATTGGCCCTTTACATTTTTAGAGGTTGTGACCTAGACTTGAAACACCTCTATTAGGATGTGTTGCTTATATGTCCATGATTTAATGGAATTAAATGAAATGTTTAAATTAAATTTAATGGATTGTAGAATATTAGATGTTTCACATGGTATTTGATTTGGTTGGAGGTACATGTCCTTAACTAGAGCCATATTTTGGGTGTGTCTACTAAATGTTGTGAATCCTTTGACCATGACCTAATGACCAACCACCCACTCTGGTAGGTTTGGATAATCATTTATAATTATAAACTTTAAATTGAAATAAATGGATTGTTAATGGGAAGACCAGGTCCCTTGGACCTTTTAATATTATAAATCGTACCCATAACTATTCAGGATTGAATGAGATTTAAAAATGTATAAATACTTCACTTATAATTGTTAATTAATGGATTGTGATCAGATATTTATTATAACCATTATATAATTTTATGGTATGGCTTTCCTTTGGTATGATTTTGATTCCCATTCATGATTTTCTGTGATTACCTAGAGGATGCCACCCAAATCATTAATAAATTATCAAAGAGTTAAAAAACATCTTGGATTTGATAATTGTATTTAATTGACAATTTAATCACCATGGTTCCATTTAATGACTCATTAATTTTTCAAGAAATTAGAATGGATTATATTTTCTCCTTGGATTATACCTGATGTGTTATGACATGGGAATCCTTGGATTATCACTTTGAGATCCAGTCATGTAAAGACCTAAGATACATACGACATGTTCCTAGGGATCAACAAAATTATTATTATTTAGAAGTGGGGATTCCATGGGTTTAGTCACTAGGTTACATTAGATACCCCTTTTGTCAGGCACACAAGTGATTATTATTGGTTGACCCGACTATGAAAGTCTTAACATGCCATGGGACTCTGTAGTTCCCCAATATCATTATCAGAAATGGATACCTTAGATATACAACTTAGTACCTATACCTATATATATATATATAATGGCGTATCATCAATGACATTATAGATTAGGCTGAATCTAGTAGAGTCAGATGGGTGTCCCCTAGGATCCCGTGCTAGCTTGGTTTTAGTTATCTAACCATTTTCATTATTATCATTAATGCAAACTATTAATTTTATATTCACCAAATTGATTCTATTAGACACTATTTTTGGTGGCCTACTAATTTTTACTCACAACCTATTCGGGCCACCGATTGGTACCCAAATAGGATTTATGGGTGAAGTTGGGGACAAATGTAATCATTCAACTATAGATTAGTGATTTTATGTGATAGGATTGAGTATGGGAGTAGAGGGTTGATATAGTTTCAATGGTGCTAGTATATATTATATTTTGTTCTTCTTGTATATTTTTGTTTATATTGTATTTTTTATGTGTGTTTAACCTTTTCCCAATTACTCCCCATTTTTATATAGCCACATGACAACATTTTATATATCATCCTGACATATTTCTTGTTGATTATATATTTTTGGTTATATGTTTATGTGATGCTCATTTTCTCATTAAACTTATTTTGTTTCTTTAATTTAGCTTATTATTGTACTCCACACTAAAAAAGATGGTCTAGTATGCACATCATGCCATCATAGACCCTAACTTCTAGTCAGGAGCCTCTAGTGTATTAGCATATGTACAGAAGGCCTTGTGTCCCACCAAGATAGTTTACTTATGAGTGAACCAGGCCCAAAATTTCACAATGTGCTATCAGTACTACTTTCATTATTTTCTACTATTATGTTATTTTGGGATGGTGGACATGATACTAGGATGTGTCAGAACATGGTAATAAGCCATGTCATGGAGCATCTAACACACTTAGGGAGGAAACTCCAAGATTATAGGGTTGGGATATGATTTTATTGATTATGATTGTTACTATTGAACTATTTTTTATATTGGGTGATTCACATGATTTATAATGTTATGTTTTATGGATTTTTCACCATTGGTCAAAAATGATAAGGTTTTATTAGTACATAAATCCTGATATTCCTCTAGAACATCACATGCCACGCATATTACATGCGATGTTTACATTATTGTATGTTTCTTGTTTCACTACCTGTGATTAATCATGATTACATTGGTTGTGATAAAATTCATGTTCTTATGAGTTTTGATGTAGGAAAATTAATTGGTTATTTAAATATTTTCTATCAATATAAATGGTGTTTTATTGTAAATATTGATGGTGGAACCTTATTAAACTAATTTTGACATGGTTAAATCTGGTATTCTTAGTTACATGAATGAATAATTTTGGTTGGATGTGGCTAAATGGATTCCAATTTTAATTTATAAATGACACGACTTATAAATTAGGAATGGTGATCTATATAATCTAGTCATCATATATGAACATTTTACATTCTGATACCGAAATGAAATGTATATTTTTATTTTATTAAAGTGACAACAGTAATATATAAATCATAGGTATTTATAAAATGGGAATGGTAACTCATCAAATTGTACCATGGTTTGAAAATGTAACACCTTAATGAATGTTAACTCTTAAGGGAAATGTTTTTCATTGAATTGGGCCACTAATTTCAAATTAAATGGTGTTTTCCAAAAAAAAAATCAATTTAAAATTAATATAAAGGAACCCCTACTGTGAAACATGGAACTTTTACCTTGACTAACGTTATTAGTTGTTATTTGGGAGTGTCTATGAGTCACTTAATAATCTTCTCTTACCCCAAGTACTAGCTTTTGGAGTTGGTATATGGTTAATATCTCTTTCATGAGAAGTCTTTCCACATGTCATTTTCTTGTAATCTATCATACCATAAAAACTTATTTTGAGGTGTGCATTTGGAAATGTGAATATATGCCTCCATTATTTCCTCATGTTGAATGGTAATGGTGGTGAAAACTATTATATGTAAGTTGTGGGGCCTGAACCATTAGTGATACCTCTAATAATTCTACCTGGGGAAACTCCTATTATTCAATGATTGGGAATGAATACTTATTTTATAGAGTTTTCCTATGAATTATGCATAATATATGGGTATAACTATGACCTAATCTGTCTATGTCAGTGATAACTAGAGAGATTTTGTAGAAATATGCTCCTATATTTTCGTTAGAATATGGATCCCAAGCTATTGATTCATGGATAGAGTCCATGTTATCAATCTATGAGCATCTGAAGAAACTTATGTAAAAGAGAGTGAATCTCACATTCCATATTTTTTTATAGATATTCCATGTTATGGTGGGATGTTTTGAACCACGCAGATCAATACTGAGTTATGGTCTAGAGGAAATTCCAGACTTCCTTCTATGATTGCATCCTTCTAGAGACATTGAGAGCCAATCGATCTAGAGAGTTTATGCATTTGGAGAAATAATCCTTGACCATTATGGAATAATCATTTATTTTTATGTAGAACCATCATTTTATTCCTCCCCATAATAGTGATGAGTTTTATAAAGCTCGGTGATTTGAGGATGGGATTATGTATGCCATCCGATCATATGTGACTGTTCTTTATTTGAAAACCATGTTTGAGATAGTGAACCATACCCTCACCACCAAGTGATATTTGAGGGAATATGTATGTTTGGGTAAATTAACTAAACACCTAGGAATATAAGTACTTTAGTCAATGTTATTAATCATCACATATAGATTTATAATCTAGGAAATGGTATCTAGGGTATTTTCACTGGTAGCATAATGGTATTCCTCCAATGTGGGAGGTTGGGGCACTTGAATCCCAAGTGAATTAGAGACCCCATTGAGTGCTAATGAAGTTGAAATTTGAGACAAAATTAATGTTTTTGATGAATATTTTCTATTCTGAATAATGAGATATTATCATTATAGACTCTATGTTTAGGGAGAGGATCAACAACTCCATTCTAGGAATGGAGTTGGAGTACTATTGGCCGATCAGGCTAAGGTATTGGTCATGGTTGAGGAATCCGGATATAGGATTTATAGCACCATCATAGTGGAGCTACTCAAGGTATTCAAGTTGTATCTTAGAGTCACATATCATGATAATTACATACAATTTTTCCTACACCTGAGGAGTACATTTCCAGTCTGTCTATAATATGAGTCACACTCATATTAGCCTCTACATTAGTGTCCACTTTATTCTATATAGGTGTCTCACATTCATTCATATCTATTGATATTATAGAAATACTTGGTCTCAAGATTTATTTTTTCTACAGAGTGACGAATCTCGATACTCTATTGGGAATTCGATCAAAATGTGAACATAATGGAAAGGAGTGTCCCCATGAGATAGGAAGCTTCGATTTTATAATGAACCTCTTAATCCATGAGATGATGAACTCTAGAAAAATTCTAGGGATGGACTACATAGTATATTACCATGACCATATTAATTTCTATTATCAGTTAATGTCATTCATATAACCTGATGGTAGTAGTTATGTTCATAAAGGAGAATGGGATGTCTAGAATGGTCAGTATGGACCTGGACATCATGGAATGGGAAGAGTGTAAACCCATATTCTATCTCTTTTTATTGATAGTCAAGGAGTTTTTTAGGCTGTTTTCCCTCTAGAGATGGATCATTTTGGAGACATCTCACCTGATGATTTTTTGGGGATACATCCTGAGAGAGAGGTGGAGTTATCTATCTAATTTGTTCTAGGAGAAGCACTGATATATATTACTATGTACCTTATGAATCCTATAGATAATTATGAACTCTGGAGGATGTTATAGGACCTAAAATCCAAAGGGTCTAAGTATTTATACCTAGGGGTTCACCTATCCTTTTTTACAAGAAGGCAGATGAAACCCTAAGGATTTGTTTGGATTACTAGAGATTGAATCAGGTTGTGGTTAAGAACTAGTTCCCACATTCTCATATATAATAAATTAGGTTTAAGGATATAGAGACTTTTTGAAAATTTATTTGAGGTGAAGATATCATTAGGTGAGATTAATGACTTCAAATATAACATTTATGACATTTTTATGTAGATATGGTATATACGAGTACCTAGAAATTTCGTTCCGCATGAAAAATGTACCAACAATATTTATTTAGATATTGAATTGGGTATTACACCCACACCTAGATGTATTTACAATTGTTTTTGTAGATTATATCCTATTATATTCATGGAATTTTAATGATAATTACAAACACCTTTATATAATACTATGTACATGAATACAACATAATCTTTATGCTAATCTCTCAAAAAACCACTTTTTTCATAAAGTTCACATCTTGGGTCACATCATATCATTGTTAGTGGTATATGTGGATCCAGAGTAGGTGAGAGTTTTTGTTTCTTGGGAAAATCTTAAGAACTTCATTCACATCATGAGTTTTGGGGGGCTATATGAATACGATATGATTTTATTCATGATTTTTCTTGCCGTGCAGTACCAACCATCGGCTTGACCAATATGGTTAACTAAAATATTGTTTACTTCAACACGGATCTTGATTCTTCCATAGTCAAGAGTAGTATATGCATTTTATTATGATGCATCATCTGTTGGGATGGGAGACATTTTAATGCAAGGAGAGAAATTCATAGTGTATAGGTCTCATCATATGAGACCTCACATGTAGAATTACCCAATGCATGATCATGAGTTTGTAGATGTGGTTCATTTCTTGTGATATTGGAGAAATTATTTACTTGGGGAGAAAATTATGATGTACAAGGACCATAAGATCCTTAAATACATATTCTATAAAAATTATCTAAACCTTAGGTAGTGTTGACAGGTTTCATATATCTAATATTTTTATTTTAATATTAAATATATTTTTTGGAAAGGAAATGTGGTTGCTGATTCTTTGAGTCAGAAGAATCAGATTGAAGTTATTTTGGAAGGAAATAGTGAGGGGAAGTTGATGGATCTTTTTTCAAAGATTCATCTAGATATTTAATAGTATCATGGTGAACTCTTTGTTTAAAACTTTTCAATGACATCATCACTACTAGATTGAGTAAATATGAGTAAAATTTTGGATCCCAAAGGATACATTCTAAGGGAAAGTGCTTTAGGTGAAAAACCACCACCTAGTGGGGTCATTGATGCGGATGGAATATTTTAGATTCCTAGAAACATCTGGTTTCCTGATGATGGGTGATTGGAATTAATGTGAGTGTATCATGATTTGAAATTGGTAGTATACCCCAATATTACCAAGATGTACCAATAAACACACTATTAGTGTTGATTGTTAGTGATGAAAATGGATATAGCAGGTTATGTAACTTAGTGTTCTACCTATTAGTAGGAGAAGGTAGAAAAACATTGGCTTGATATAATTTTACAATCATTAACCCTCCTAGAGTATAAATGGGATGACTTCACTATGGATTTCAGGATGGTATTACCAAAATACCCTTGAAGTTGTGATGTTATATGGGTTATTATGGACATGATGAAAAAGGTTTCCCACTTCCCACTTATAAAGGAGGTCTTCATAGTGGATGATCTTGGCCAAATTTATGTCCATGATATTATAAATCTTTGAATGATTCCACAAACTATTGTATTGGGTAGGGATGGTTGGTTTACATATCAGTACAAGAAAGGGTTGCAAAAAATTTTTGAGTTTACAGATTCTTTTGAGCATAACCTACCACCATTTTGACTAATGATCAGTCTAAGGAAGATATATAGGTATTATAGGACATGATTCTAAAACGTGTCCTTTATATAATAACATTATCAAATACTAGGGAATTGATATACTAACAGGCAGAGTAATTTTCCACTTAGATTCATCAAAATGTTTGTGATTTTAGAGAGGCTTGGACTAGTGGATTATAAGATTACTCTTCATTATATATGCAAGGATATACATGATTTCTTATATATATCAGAGTTAGGTTTTTATCATTATGATCCATCACATAATTTGGAGACTATAGAGGTTCAGTTGGATGTTCATGCTTCTTTTAAGAAGTATCCAATGAGTATCATTGATCTTATCATGAAGGATATTTGAGTAATGATAATTCCTATGGTTTGGTTCTATGGTATCATGGAAATATATAGGCTGAGACTTGGGAGAAAGTGTTTGATATATGTTCTCAGTGGTATGAGTTAGCCTCAGATGCTGTTCAACCACCCTCAGAAGTGAAACTTGGGGAAGTGTTGTCTTATGGATGGTAGGTTGTAATATAAGGTATTTTCATGAAGTTAATGAATATTTTAAATATTTTGAAACCTATTATTTTATCATTGTAATAGTTCCTAAGAGACTAAGGAATTCTTTGGGAGAGTTCAGGATTATTTGGACCTTAGAGCCCCTATTTTTGGAAAGAAAGACTAAGGAACATAGTTAACCCATGGGTTTTCTAGACATACATAGTAATTGTATGGATGAGTGAGTAAGGGGAATAATTTTTTAAACAATATATGAACTCCAAACAAATTTGTAATCTATAGAGGTAGGAACACATGCTGGAAAACAATGCCACAAAGGTTTCACAATCATGAAAACCCAACAAATAAATTTACTTATCATGGTTTGAACATAATTTTACCTTACCATATGCTTGAATATACAAGGGGTTTGTTATGTTGGGAAGTGTCACTATATGGGCTATGCATGGTTGATTAACCGTTAACCTAGTCATGGGTGTGGTGTGGAATTTTGTACAGTGCCAAATACATGATATGTGAATGGTTGTTTAATAGTGTTCAGGGACCATGTGAGGGGTATAAAAAAAGGGTAAGTGCTAGCACCCATTTAGTGCATGGTTAGTCTAGAAGTAAAAAAAACATGAAATACTATAAAAAGTTTTATTCTACCATTTTTATATGACTTCATTAAATATAATTTCCAATTCTTTCTCCTTTCATTTCCCATACACATTGGTGGTAGAGCTCTCCATTACAACACCTCCTAGAATTTGAGATATATTTTCCATCTGACCTTAGAATCAATTATTATTAATCTCATTGGATATCCATAATGAAAATTAATAATACTCTTGCTTATTTTTTAATTTTCACTTTCAATAATTGATATTATCTTCATGTGAGATAATAGGAAAAATTTTTAGGGTAGTTGTCTGGTTTTTTAGTTTATCCTTTTGTAGAAAAAATTAAAGGTTAATAATGAATGAGGAGTCATATATAGATATAAGGTCGGTGTATTAGTAATTTTCCTTAAAATTATAGATGATTATATGATGTACCATTGTGACATGCATCAACCTTTCTGCGTGTCACCTTAAAATATGACATTACCTTTATAATTTTTTGAACCTAGACTAGGAAACTCTTATAGGACCTTAGCATTGTGGGAGGTTGTGACCTCAACTTTAACCACCACTACTAAGGTTTATTTTTTATATGTACATATGTAAATGGAATTAAATGAAAAGTTTAATCTAAATTGAATGGATTTTCAAATGTTAAAAATTTCACATGGCCTTTTATTTTTTTTGGAGGTTCGGGATCTCATCCCGAGCCACCCATTGAGTTCATTTACTAAATCCCTAAACACATTTACCATTAACTTATGACCAAAATACCCTCTACGGTGAGGTTTTCTTGTCATTTATAGTTTTCATGTTTAAATTAAAATATATAAAAGGTAAATGGGATGACCATGTCACATGACCCTGGTTAAATTATGAAGCACAACCATGACAAAATGGGATTGACTAAAATATGAATGAATATAAATACTTCAATTATCCTTATTAATTCACATATTGTGATTATGTGTTTACTATGACCATTATATACTATTATATGATGGCCTATATTGGGCTATTTTTGGATTCCTGATCGGGATTTTCATTGGCTACCTAGAGGATGCCCTAAAATAAATTGATGCATTTTCTAGGAGTTTACACCCCTCTTGGATTCAGTATTTTTATAAAATTAAGGACTTCCTCAACATTGTTTTGTGGACTCATCTGTTAATATTTAAAAAAATTATAATTCCTTTGATTATGTCCATGGATTCTAGTTGATGTCTTAGGAGATAGAAAACCTTAGATTATCTCATTTGAATCCAATCAAGTCTATCCCAAGGATACCTTAGAATTTTTTCTTGGGATTGATAGAATTATTATTATATAGTAGTGGGAATTACATGGGTTATATCCAAAGGTTTCACTAAACACCCCTCTTGATAGAAACAGACATGATTGTTTTCTGTTGACCTAACAACTAATTTCTTGTTATGCCATAGGACTCTGTAGTTTCCCTTCATCATTATAATAGATGGATGCCTTGTATATATTCCTAGAGCCTCAGAAATATATATATAATTCTATATGATCATGGAAATTACATCTTAGTCTAAAGTAGGTAGAGTCGGATGTGTATACCCAAGGAACTCGAGCTACATTATTTTCTTTTTTTTCACTACTTTTATAGTTATCATGATTACACATTATTCATTTTATATTCATTAGATAGATTGTATATGTAACGACCCCAAAATTTATCATTGGAATTTTCATTATTATATTTATAAAACACTTACATCAAATATAGGTCCCAATAAAAACATTATTCTAATAAAATATGAATTAAATAATAAATATTTAAAAAAATTAAAGAACCTATATTTATAGAATAGTAACATGACCATTAGAATTGTAACATGATACTTAGGAATAGTAATATAGACTATAGAATAGTAACCTCACATATGAAAGTATTGATATTTTTTTCTTATAAATTAAAATATTATATAATTATATTGTAGTATAAGTAAATAAATGTTTTAAAAATAAAAAATTAAGTGTTGGTAATTTTTTTGAAACATAAATGTTTATTTAAAATTTTATAATTAATATAATGATTTAAAAGAAAATATATTTTCATAAAAAATTCATAAAATAATATGTCTTTTATAATTAATATATATTTTTATGATAACTTAATTATTTTTTTAAAGTTTTCTAAAATCAGTTAATATATTAAAAACATTATTATTTTAAAAAATAATGATTTTAATTAAAAATGAATTTTAACATATTTAGAAATTTATTTTCCTAAAAGGAGTCTATTTTTGAATTTTATACATTTAAAAATGATAAGGGTGTTTTTTTAAAATTTTCTAAAATATTTGAATTTCTAGACAATTGTCGAATTCGATAATTTATGATATAAGCTAAATACATGATTTATTGAGTCCTGGATGATGTATAGATGTGTTAATAAACAATTTTTTATATATCTAATATAAATTTTACTATATTTATTCACAAGAATCAACACTATTGATAGTCTTGATCCAAAAGAATAAAATAAGGAATAATATAACAAAAAACACCCCTCTCCTTCCCTATAAATACCACCACTCGCAACACCTTCTCTTGATGCCTTCAAGGACATGTAGACTGTATAAAATACAAAACATTTCCTCCCAAGACTATTTCACTCGTCCAAGGGATATTGGTATCAATAAAATACAAATCCTGATTGCTTTAAAGAGGTTCTAAAGGAGAAAATATCTAGGAGGTAAAATCCTTAATCCTTCTCTTTTAATTTCATTCCATTTTGTATCATATCCTTACCTAACATATCCAATTTATAATGATAAATCTAGTATCATATATATACTATAATTTTATTTTATTTAGTAAAATATACATCATCAAATCTATTCTCTTATACTTTTATTCTAAAAATGAAAACATCATCTGTGACGTGTCGATTCACAACCTTCGTGGATGATGAGTTTTTAATTTCCATTACAACCTTCAAGGATTTTCATATAACAATTTTTATTGTTTAATTGGATTTTAATATACATATTTATTTTTTTATAATATTCTAGAACCAATATAATAAAATAATATTAAATAAAATTCTACATGGTCATGATGGTCGAAAAAAACACCAAAATAAATTAAAACATTTTCGTAACATTTTATCTAATGAATCATCTTCATACCATATAGAAAAATTATATATGAGACCATTTAAAATTATGGAAGTTCATTATTAACATATAATTTTAATTCTGGATAATTATTGTCATTTTACATGAACTTATATAGTTATATAAAAGTAAACTGACAAAGAATCCATGAAAATAAATGGTCATAGAACGACAAAATTGAACTCTATAACTCATAAAAATGTCCACAAACGAACATAACAAAACCTTAATAAATAAAATAAATTTATAAGGTATTACATATTTATTAATTGAAGAATCTAATTTGATTACCCAAGATATTAAATTGATGTTGACATTCAGACATAAGGTACATGAATTCTCAGACCCGACACATTTTCCTTGTGTTATTCCTCTATCCGGATTTTTTTGGAATTAATAATTATATAATATTCTCCAAATATAATTTATTACTACTTCAATTTTATTTTAGGGTATATACATGTTTTCAATCTTATTTTATGCTAAATATAATGATTTTTGAAAATAATTCTTTATAAAACACTTTTTTACATCTATTGTGTTGTTTCTTCTCTGATCAAGAATAATGAATCTTATACCAATTATGATTTTCTCTTTTAATTTGTGAAGACAATGATTATTCATGATTGATGAAATATTTATGAAACTGATACCTTTATGGGTTTTACTTCAGAAATTTGATTGATATATATTCTATATGGCATGCATGATTATGTAAATCATTTGATGTGATGGTTGCACCTGTAATTATATATCACTGCAATTCCTTGGGTAATGTATTGTATCTCATTAGATAATTTGAATATTCCTG
Organism: Viscum album; assembly: GCA_963277665.1. NCBI lineage: Eukaryota > Viridiplantae > Streptophyta > Magnoliopsida > Santalales > Viscaceae > Viscum > Viscum album. The sequence goes on along the minus strand of OY728141.1, from coordinate 829,432,758 downwards.
AAAGTGATACTAGATTTATTCCCAACGATTACTTTATTATTATGCACATATGTTATGCGTAAACATCATGATAGCTTTTTTCACACCTACTTATTGTATTTGACAACTAAGACATTATGTTTCAATTTTATGCATTACGACATTCCAAGAATGTATCAAAATTTCACTCTCATTATTATGATAATGATCCTATTATTATGTTTTTTATGATAATTATTCTCACCCATGTTATATTGATTAATTTCTTTATTTATCCTCTTACTGGGCTTTTAGCTGACCCTTTTCTTTGATGTATATCCTTAGGTGACTACATGTACTAAGTAAAACATGATATTCATATGGATAAAGAAGAAGAATTTAAATAAGTATTTATGTTTTATTATTCATAAGTGATGCATGGTCCTAATTTTCCCAAGAAACTAAACCTTTTGATTAGGTTTTCTCTGAGGCTATTATGTTTTTTATCATTATATTGACATAATAGTAAATTAAGAAGAAGTAGGGACTCAATAGTTGGTATCCGAGAACAATTTAATTAATTTGGGAATTAGGATTAGATAAAATTCATGACTACCCTTAGTACGAGACTATGTATATGTATGAATACAAGAAGATTTTTTTTTATAAAAATGATTAACATAGGGATCCCAAAAGATATGAATTTAGATTAAATTTCATAAAGTTATAAATTATTCATGTTTCTTTGACTTATGTTTTGTTCAAATCTTTTATATTTTAGAAAATGGTGGTAACCAGGATGAATTATGCCAAAAACATATGTGATAGAAAATGAAACAATTTCCCAAATTATATCCCCAATTACTTTCAACATAGATTTCAATATTTCTTTGTGATTCCTACAAAGTTTTCCAATTCTATGAGAAATGACATAAATAATATGGAACATCCACAATCACCTAAGATGGATAAATTGTCTATAGAATATTTTATATTTTAATGACCACCAATATTAATTTTATCTTCATATACACTTGTTATGGAACAATGGGATGACTAAATGGATAATAATATTTATTGTATCCACTATTTTTAGAGAGATAATGTGACTCTAGCCATCTATTATTTAGATAGATAGGTTGATCAATGGTGGGTGTTGATTCAGAAGACCAATTAGAAGAATAAAATTTAAGAATTGTAGTAGGATAACATTAAGAAAATATTTCTTAACAATTATTTCCCTTGAAATCATAAAGAAAATATAGATATAGAATTATTAAAGGTGAAGAAAAGGGAAGGTGAATTTTCAAGGAATACTAATAAAACATTACAAGGCTTGAATGTTACATCTCAGGTTTTATTATAAATAAATGATTGAAAAATATATAGATTCTTTAGTTGTTTAAAACCACACCTTTGAAAGTCTCTAGATATTTGAGACATTGGGAGTTATGAATAATTAGTTATATGTGCTCTAAATGTATAGATGATGTTTTTATAATGGTATCATGGTTAAGGATATAATAAGAGAAGACCGATTTTTTATGTTGGTGGATAAAATTACCAAGAAGGAAATATGATCAAATTATGCACGTGTCAAAAATGTGGGAAGAAACATCACAATAATTTACTCAAAGGTATGGGAAATGATTCAAGGATGGGATAGAATGCTATCATGATCATGAATATTATAGATACAAGAAGATGTTGTCCAACATGATGGAGGAAGGGAGACCACCACCCAAAATATAATGATTCGACTATAGGGAGAAATGGAACTATACAAGTTAGTTCACTATTACTCAACTCATTGAGTGTAATTAGAGTCAACATCCACCAAATCAAAAGGAGATAAGAAAATCTTATTCCATTACTACAAATGTAGTGGAGTAAGAAATGAATTCCTACAAGGTACACATCTTTTTTAATCAACAATGGGAAAAGTCTTATTTTATTCTGATTCTATGCATTCATTTATATCTTACTAGTCTTATTAAACTCTTAAATCAGATACCTAATACCATTAATTAGAGATATTCATAAAAACACTTAGAAGTGAGATCATTGCAACCTAAGTGTTGGAATATTCTCTTATTGTAATATGTGGGAAGATTATTCTAGTGAATCTCTTGATACTTCCCTTGGTGGAATTAAACACTATACTAGAAATTGATTGAATATAATTATAGAGAATACAAAATATCATTACAGAAAAAGAAAACATATTTTCATATTCCGAACAATCCCATGACCATATAAAAATTCCAGGAAGTTAATGAATCTATTTTGGAAAATCCCTCAATGGAGTCGGTGTTGATTACTTGTGAAGAAGCATATTACGTTCATATGGTTGAGTAAAAGGAAGGTATCAAAAAAGAGGAAATTACCATTATAAGGGAATATAGTTATGTATTTCCCAAAGAGTTCCCCATACTCATCCTAGATCATAAGGTAGCGTTATCAATTGATCTAATACCCAGAACCACTCCTATCACAAAATTACCCTCTTATATGGCCATCATCAAACTGGAGGAGTTCCAGAAACAATTGGAATTGTATTTGGACAAAGGATTCACACGCCCTAGTGCATTGCCTTGGGGTGTGTCAAATATCTATGTAAATAAAATGGATAGACCAATGTGGTTTCACATTGATTATCATGATCTCAATACAATCACCATAAAGAACAAGTACCCTCTTCTATGTATTAATCACTTGTGTTATAAAATATGGGGAGATCAATAATTCTAAAATGTGTATCTTCATTCTTGATATCATCAATTAATTTTAAAGAAGGAATTTATTTATAATAATGTTTTCCAAAAAAATATGATCACTATGAGTTTTTATTTATTCCCATGAAACTTACCAATACCCCTAAAATATTGATGTATTTGATGAATACATTCTTTTGAAACTACCATGAAAAATTTGTGGTAGTGTCTATTGATGATATTATAATCTATTTAAAGGGAATGAAGGAATATAAAGAACATATATGGATCATTATATTAAAATTAAGGAAAGATATATTTTATTTCATGTTCAACATCTATGAATTTTGGATGAAGCATGTTACATTCCCAGGACACATGATCATAAGTGAGGGTATTTCTATGGACTCTTAAAAACTAAAGGCAATTAAGGAATGGACCATACCCACTAGTACCACAAAAATACATTTTTTTAGTAGGATTATATAATTTTTTTTGAGAAATTTATCATGATATTCTATCCCACTAACTATGTTAACAAAGAAATGATTAAGGTATGCTTGGATGGAAGAATACAGAGAATTCTTCAAGGAGATAATGAAGAGGCCAATCATAACACCTATACTCACACTACAAATAGGTGGAAAATGTTTTCTGATATATAGTGATTATTCCAATAAAGTATTTGGTTATGTACTCCTGAAGAATGATAATGTTATATCCTACACCTGTAACGGTTGAAGATATATGAGAAGAACTAACTAAGACATAATCTGGAGCATGAAATAATGATTTTTCTATGAAAATCGGGAGGTAATACCTCTATGGTGAGAAGTGTGACATATATACATATGAAAAGAGTCTAAAATATATATTCACAAAGAATAACTCAACATGCATAAAAGAATATGGTTAGACATAATCATAGACTATGATTGTTCTATTCCTTACCATACATGAACTATGAAGAAGGTAGTTGATGCTCTTAGAAAAAAAGAACATGCTAATTTGTCCATGATGAAGATTAGTAAAGGCCCCATCTTCATAGATATAAAAATTATGTAATTGGGAATCATAATGGTAGGGAATAAATTCTACCTTTCCCAAATTATTTACCAATAGTAGATCGAATAGAATATCAATGAGGCACAATGTGATGATTTTGAGCTACAAAAGAAGTTTAAAGAGGAATATTAAGGGAAGATAGAATGGTTCTATATAAATGATGATGATATGATTTGTTTAGGAACAAGACTTTTTGTTCCTTAATTACCTGAGATAAAAAATGAGCTATTGAATAATGCTCATAGATAATCCTTCTCCATCCATTTTGTAAGTACCAAGATCTATTGTGATATTTCAGAGAAATTATAGCAGGACAACATGAATAATGATATTGTAGAGTATATCTCAAGGAGCATGATATATAAACAACTTTAAAAAAAATGACATAAGTCAAAGGGGGTGATGAAACTATATCCTATTCCTATGTGAAAATGAGAGAATGTCTCTATGGAATTTGTCACCCAAATCCTAAAGACATCCAAAGGAAACAATGTGATATGGGTTTTGGTGGATTGAATCACCAAGACTACTAACTTCATTGATATTCTGGATGACTTATCATTTGAAAAAATTCCCATGATATATGTAAAGAAAGTGGTTAGGTTACAAGGGGTACAACGTTCGAGCATATCTGATCATGATCTAAGGTACACAACTAAATTCTGGAGAATTATTCATCATTTATTTGGAGTTGAATTGAATTTTTACATGGATTATCACCCCAAAACTGATGGAAAACCTGAAAAGACTATTCAGATGCTTGAGAATATTATAAAAGATTGATCAATGGAATTCAATTGTGGATGGGATCAGTATCTCTGATTGGTTGAGTTCTCATAGATCAATGACTTCCACTCGATTATTCATATGCCACCAGAGAAATCTCTTTATGGAATGTGATGTAGAACACCAACCTGTTGGGATAAATTTGGTTAAAAAAAGGAACATAAACCTGATCTTGTGCAAGTGATGACTGAGATGGTTCAATCCATTAAATATAACACAAATGCTTCCCAATTTAAGTAAAAGATATACATTAACAATCATTATAGGAATTTGGAGTTTGAAGTTGGAGAGAATGTTTTCATATTAATATCACCATTGAAGAGAGTCATGTAGTTTGGAAAGAATTGGATGCATGGAATAAGGTGCATTGGCCCATTTTAGATACTTGATTTCATAGGAGTTGTGGCATACCATCTTTCACTTCAACCGAATATGGACCAAGTTCATGACATGTTCTATGTTTCTATCCTAGGGATGTATAAGCTTTTCTCCTCACATACACTGAATCCAACGGTGGTATAATTGGAGAATGACCACTCATTTGAAGAGTAGCTAATAATTTTTTTTTACCAAAGAGACAATGTCCTATGAAATAAGAAAACTCACCTTGTCAAATTTTTATGGAGGAATTATAATTATATATAGGTAACATAGGAACTAGAGTATGTAATGAGGAAGAAGTAACCTCACCTTCTTTCACCTTAGTATGTAAAAAGAAATTTCTAGGGAGAAATTTCAAAAGAGGGGAAGAATGTAATGACCCAAACATTTATTGATGGATGTTATCTTATTATATTTATAAAAACTTACATAATTTATAGAGACCAATAAAAAATCATTTTCATAAATGAAGAATTAAATAAGTAATATTTATAGAAATTAAAGACCCTATACTGATGGAATAGTGTCCTGACTGTTGCAATAGTGGCATGACCATTATGAAAAGTAATCCATCTAGTAGAATAGTATCTTCTCCTTTGAAAGTATAAATAATTTTATTTATCTTAATAATGAAAATATTATATAATTATATCATAGTATATGAAATAAAATATTTTAAAAATGATAAATCAAGTTTTTGTACTTTTGTGAAAAGTAAATATTTATTTATAATTTTAGAATTTAAATAATGATTTAAAAGAAATTATATTTTCATAAAATAGATTCTTAAAATAATATTTTTTTGTAATATAATTATAAGATAATTTAATGAGACCTTAATTAATTTTTCGATGTGTCATAATAATAGTTATAATACTTAAATCAGTTTATTTTCAAAAAAATTATGATTTTAATTTTAAATGATATTTATCATATTTTAAAATTAATTTGATAAAATGGAGTCTGTATTTTAATTCTACAAATCTAAAAATGTTTAAGGTGCATATTTTCGATTTTTCTAAAATAGGTGAATTTTTTAGAAAAGAAAAATACGATAACATACAATATTAGTTAAATAAATTAATTATTGAGTAATAGATGATGTATGGATGAAGTGAAAACCCTTTGGATTGAAATAAACTTGATTTTTTACTATATTTAGTCACATGATTCAACACTATTGATATTCTTGTGTCTAAATAAGAATAAAATGTATAAAATTTTCAAAAAAAACATCTCTCCTTCCCAATAAATTCAACCCCTCACCATCCCTTCTCCTCACACCTTCACAAGTTTATAGCTTGTAAAACTTATTTTAAACATCATACCTAGGAATATTTTACATTTTCAAGGGCTTTTATCCTTATAAAAATACAAAATTCATGTTCTTTAAGGTAGTTCTCAAGGACACAACATCAAAGAGGAAAAATCGTCAATCTCTCTCTTTTAATTTCATTCATTTTCATTTCCCCTACTTACCTCCCCTATAAAAAGTGTAATGAAAACTATAGTAACTTATATAAACATTAATTTTATTATGTTAGTTAAATATCCATCATCAAATCTCTTCTCTTGTCCTTTTATTCTAAAAATTAAGACATCTTCTATGACATGTCTATTCACCACCTTCAATGATGATGAGTTTTTTATTTTCCATTAATGCCTTAAAGGCTTGTAATAAAACAATTATTAAGGTTAAATAAAATATTTATATATATATTATATATTTTATAACGTTTTTTAACCAATATATAAATATAATATTAAATAAAATGATACTTGTTCATGATGGTCGTAAAACCGCCAAAACAAATTAAAACATTTTCATCAACATACTATCTAATGAATTATCCTCATAACATAAAACAAAATTATGTATGAGACCATTTAAACTTATGGAAGTTCATCAATGACATAACATTTCAATTATTTAGATTAATTATCATTTAATATGAAATTCTATAATTTTATACAAGTAAACCGACCATGAAACCATGAAAACAAATGCTCCCTAAAGGACAAAATTGAACTCTATAACTCATCAAAATGGACACAAAAGAACATAATAAAATAGTAATAAATAAAATAAATATTGAATAGTTTCTGGATTTAGTAATTAATGAATATAATTTTATTTTCTAGGATATTAATTTGATGACCACATTCTTAAATAAGGTAAAGGGATTCTCAAACCCAAATACTTTTCTTTGGGTTATTCTTCTTTCACAATTTATTTGGAATAAATATTTCTCTAATGTTACTTAACTATAATCAATTTTTTCATCCATTTTATTTTTTGGGATATTCACGTTTCAAATAAGAGTTTATAAAAAATAAAAACATCTCCTAATATAAATCTTCTTTCTAAAACACATTTTTACTCCTCTTGAGTTGTTTATTTATAGATAATGAATGATGAATCTTATACCAACAATGTTTTACCGTTTCATTTGGTAACCCAATGTTTATTCATTATTAATGACATAATTATTAAATCCATCCCTTTATATGGTTAAATTCATGACATTGATTGATATATGTTCTATGTGGCATGCATGACTATGTTAATGTTATAATGTGACAGGTGCACCTGAAATTATATAGTGCTCCAATGAATTGGGTAATGTAACGTATCACATGAGATAATGTGAAATATTTGTAAAAAGAAATTTTTATTTATTTACAATTATAATGTTTTCATTATGAACATTTGTTATACATGAACATAATGCTATCATTTTTCACAACTATGTTTGGTATTTGAACACTAAGACATGGTATTTAATTTTTTGGAAATGCCACATTCCATTACCTTATCTAATTATTTCTATCTTGATTATGATATTTATACTATGCTTCTGTTATGAAGATGATGATGAGGCTTACCCATGTTATATTGGTTCATGTTGTTATTTATCCTCTTACTAGGCATTTATGTAACCCATTTACCTGATGTATATCCTTTGGTGACTATATGTACTAAGGAGAACATGAGCATTAGAAGGATATAGAAGAAAATTTTAAAATAATGTTTATGTTTTATTATGAATAATTTATGCATAGTTCTAATTTTTCCATCATACAAAAACCTTTGATCCTATATTTTGTAAAGTAATTATTTTTTATCATTAAAATGATATAATTATCATGAAATAAAAAATTAGGTTCTCTATAGTATTAGACACTATTGGTTATGGCATGAAAATTTATAGTCAAACTCTGTTAGAGACACAAATTGGTACCTGGATAGACTTCACAAATTCAAATGGGGATAAATTGAACCATCCAGCTATGGATGTGTGATTTTTTGTACCATGACGAAATATGGGAGAAGAGGACTGATCTATTTCTCATGAATCTAGTGGAGATTATATTTTGATCTTTTTTTTATTTTTGTACAGTATGTATTGTATATGCATGTTTCCATGCTTTCCATTTTATCAACATATTTTTTTGTATAATGACATCATTTTGTATATCATCCAAATATAGTGCATACAAAATATATATTGAGAGTTATCTATTTATGTGATGCTTATTTTATCATTATAGTTTCATTTTTTCTTTTATTTAATTTATCATTGTTCTACACTCTAATAAAGAGAGTATATTCTCCCCACCATACCATCATAGACCTTCACTTCTTGTAAAAAGGATCTAGAATATATTGATGTGTTCTTCAGTCCATGTGTCCCACCAAGTCAAGTTACTAATGAGTGAATTAGGCCTGGGGTGTTACAAACATCACTCACAACAATCAAGAGATTTCAACCCTTGGCTTGATAATTATTTGATTTATTTAGTTTACTTTTATCATTATAATGAAATTAGAAGAATGAAAACTTCACATACATATGTTCTGTGGAACATACTTTTCCTTTTGAGAATGTTGTTAGAAGAATATACATTTTAAGAAATATTTAGGAAATCTATCAAAGTCTTCAACTTCTGGAAAGAAAAATGATGTCATTATAATGCATGGAGTGTCCAACTTGATACTGAGCATGATAATTCCGTAAGATTCACGAGTTATTATCTCAGAGTTATAATCTCATTAAACTAGATAGAGATGGTGTGTGGTTGATTATATACTGGGATTCTTTGAAAGAATACATCTAATAAATTATGAAGCTCTAGATATAGTTATAAAATGTTATGTGAATAGTTAAATGAAAAATAAGAGTGTCTATAAAATAAAATATATTAAACACATTCAAACATCAAGAATAACCTCATATTAATAGGATAACATGATGATGTATGTTTCAAAATGACCTTTTCAAATAGAGTTTTTATGATCAATGGAGGTTATATGGCCATTTATCATGTAGTAAAAATTGTAACTTGTGTCTCATCAAGTTTAGTGATGAAGTTAAAACTATTAAAAAGACTTCATAGGATGATACAGAAAAGGGGAACTGCAAGATTATTCACTTTATTTAGAAAAATCATAATTTTATAGAAAAAATTGAATATTTAGACTCAATCAGACGGACCTTGGATGGAGTGAGAGTGTTTTTATTGGAAGAAAATAGATCTTCCATCAACTTGGATGGAATAAAGCCGAGGAATCAAAAGTTAGAACCCATTAATTCTGGTTTTCATGCCTAAATCCTATTTAATCTTATAGAGGATATTATTATGCGCCCATAAAGGGCTCTCAACCTAGGGTTTCCTCTCTAGTCGTCGCCGCCGGTTTCTTCACTGTGAGTGGCATGGGGTTCCTCCTCTTGCTCGGTGGTTTTGGTGGTGGCCCTCTACTATGGTGGTGGTTTATTGGCTTCTTCGGCATTGTGACTAACCTGATTCACTGGATTCCTACCTCTTCAAGTAGGGCTTCACTCGGAAGTGCGGTGCCCCTTTATGGATGTGTTCATATTCCTACAGTTTGTGGGTCCACATTTTTTCCGGTCAGAAAGTTGGGGTTTCGCCATGTCCGATGTGGTCATTCTATTCGGTGGTGATGAGACCCTCTGATCTTCATTACAGTGCACTGTGGGATTTTTCATTTATTCTCCAATTCATGTATTTCTCTGGTTTTAAAAATCTTAGTGATTTTCTGATGGAAGACTCTGATCTGAAGCTGCGGGTTGGGGTTCCATCTTGGGTTTTTAGTGTTGGTTTATCTGTTTTTTTTGGATTTGATTTTGCTGTTTTTGTGGATTCTTGATATTTTGTTCAGTCTGTTGCTCATCATTTCGAGGATGATGTTCTTGGATGTGTGGTTGCATGGTGTTGTTACATATGTGGTTTTCATGGCCTCTTTGATGATTTTTTCATTCGGATCTGCTGCTTCTGTTGATTTCTAGCATGGGACAGAGACGACTCCCTGGTGGATGGGTTCGTCTGATTTCTATTCTGGTGGGATGATTGAGGGATGAATGTACGCATGAGAAGGTTTTACATCATCAGTAATGAGGTATATAATGTTTCTATTTGAGTTTTGGTTTGATGATGTTTATTTTTGAATTTTGAATTTGGATTTTTGTTGTGTTTTCTAGATTTTAGAAAGTTAAATCTCTGTATATGGGTACCAGTAACCCAAAAATCGGCTATTTGAAAATGAAAAAAAAATGATTTTCACCTTATAGAGGGTCAATTTAAATTTTCCCCTTTATCGATGATTCCACAATAAAGACATTGGTTTACTTCTTAAATAATAAATCTTATTTTTTAAAATAATTTATTCAATGAAAACTTTTAACTAAGAAAGAGTCTGAAAGAAAGTTCAAATTTATCTGGACTGAAAATGGTGGGGAATACACTTGACATAATTTTCATATTTTATTTAAGAAGATGGTAATTAGAAATTCTAGGAATTTTTCAGGGTGTCCCTAGTAAAAGAAAATATTTAAAAGAATAAATAAAAAAATAAAGCACATAGTATAAGGATTCAAACAAGAATGCCTAAGGGAATTTGGTCAGATGCCTTGAATACAAAGCATAACTAGTAAAGTGATGTCTAGCCTTAGTTGCAGGATATGAACATTGGTATGATTAGTGACCAGAGATCAACAATCCCAAAATCTTTTGCATGTATCACTTAATTTCATCTTGATGCTAATGATAGAGATAAGCTGGGGATGAAATTCAAAGTATGTTTTGTTTTTAGAAATGGTGATGATAAACTTGGTTATCACTTGTGAGATGATTAAATGAAACAAGTTTCCAAGTAAAGGTTTAATTGTATAATCACATGATTGAGGAAACAATCCTGGAATTAGAAAACGGTATGAGGGAAAAAACAGTTGTTTGTTTATGTAGTGAAAAAAATTACGAGTAAACAGATTCTTGAGGTGTAAGAATGTAAAAAATTGGTATTCCAAGAAATAAATCAATATTAATAAGTGATAGTTTTATGGATTAATATTCATCATATTTTTATGAATAGTTTTGTAGGGATATTTTGTCAAAAAATTGAATAATTTTATTTAAATAAATTATTTTTTAATAAATTACACAGTTTTATTTAAATGATAAATTTCACGATTTTATAAATTGAATTTGATAAAAAAATGCAATAATTTTTTGAATGAAAAGTAAAATATAAATTAGGATTAATTATTACTATATTTTTAAATACAATAATTTATTTTTGTGAATAGTGTGAAATTCATATTTTTACAAAATGGCCATTTATTTTTGTTAAATCATGTAATTTAAAACTATTATTCTATTTTATTGGATTTTTTTTTTTAAATTAAATTGAGATAAATTTTATTTAAATTTTTTTTAATAATTTAATAGGTATAAATGTTATATTTTATATTGTTAAATGCTTTTTTATTCATAAAAATAAATTTTCTAAAAAACTATTTTTCTCTGCACTTTGCGCAATTATATTAATTATAATTTATACTAATTATACAGATTGTATAATGAAAAATGGGTACCAAATTTTCAATCAATATTTTCAAATTTATCAGTGAGTCTAGTTTTATTTTTTTGTCTTTATGAATAGTAACCATTGTAAAAATCTGTCACCGCAGTAAAAAGGTAAATCAGGTTAATTATGATGAAAAACAATGTGATAAGGAAAAAAGAATTTTATATAAATTCTTAATTGAATATAAAATTTAAATATTTTACAACTTATCATAGAATTTGATTTTCATAAGTTCCACTTGACTATGATAGTGACTTAGTGTTATTTTAAAACATTCAATAATTACAAGGGTGTCTCTGCTCTCACATATTGAAGGGAACCTCATCTATTCCCTTCTTCGCACATTTTGAGCTCCCTTGTTTATAAAATACCTTCCAAAATATCTCTCAAAAATAATTCACCTTATTCTAATGTTCATGGTCTTCTATAAAGACAAATATTTGAAGGTTTAAGGTGTAACCGAATGGGATATATCCAAGGAGATGGTAGAAGTATTAACTGACCAATTACAAGTTTATTTCTTCTTCTACCTCCATAAAATATTCTTTAACCATGGATAAATAATAAAATCAGTATATTTAATATAAATACATGTTATCATTATTATTTTATAACTCTATTTCATACCTTTTTCCATCCAATGGTAAATTATACGTCGCTTGTGCAAAGGTGTGGACTACCACCACCGTAAAACAATGTGTTTCATTTTTCACCACTGGATTATAAGGATTGTTAAAATAATAGAAAAAATGAATATATAAGATATTTATGATGTAATTATTAGTTTTTAATGATATTATATTACTTACTTTATTAAAATTTCTATGCATTAGAAATTGATAACATCGTTTATGCATTCATGTGAAATACTGCCTCAAAGAAGCGATGTGGTTCAATTTTCATATATGTATTACAATAATTGTCACAAGGAAGGAAATAATGAAAAATATTAATAATATAGAATATATATGACTCCATAAAATATAAATATTATATAATTTATTTCTTTTCCACCAATTAGGATAAATTAAAATGTTGTTCATGCATAGGTACATATTGTCGTCTCAATGAACCAACATGGTTCATTTTTTCTAAACACCACACGTGGTTGGTTTTAGAAGTGTAAATAATGTATAAATATTATAATTATCACACAATTAAGATTCTATATGTAAAATACCCATAAAACCACTGAACACAGTCAACACACTGATTTAGTTTTGAGGATATAAACCAAACATCCTCAAAATATACAACATGAACTTAACCATTTAAATAACAAAATAAAACATACTAAGGAATGTAATAATGTTAATAAATATATTGGAATGGACATAAAGATATCTTCTAAATCAACTATTATAATAATATAGTTTTATTACTCAATAGGGTAGACATACAAATGATAAAAATTAGGACTCTAGGTAAGAGATTTTCAATTAAAATCATGTTTTAAAGTATTACATTATACTCTTTTTTCTCTATATAAATGTTCTATAAAATTTTCAAAGTATGTTCATATTTATACATAAATTATTATTAAAGGATATTTTCAACTAATATTTTATTTACTAAAAAATGATTAAAAGGGAATTTTATAACATTTACTCTACATTTCATTTTCGTCTTTTTTACCAGAGTGTAAAATAATATTTTGTATACATATAAAGATTGAAAATATTTCCCTACTGTTATAGTTTCAAATCATTTTAAAAAATCTTATAAATTTGACATGATTTTCATTTACTTTTATATTCATGATCTTCTATGAATTATTCAATTTTAGGATTTTTCAAGTAAAAATAAATTTCTCATTATGATATTTTGAAAATGGAAGGTGCTTTGCTTATGGGTTCATAGGAGTTTCTCAAGTGTTTTATGTTAAAAATGTGTTACCATAAATATGTTTTATTCATGATAACATACATGATAATTTTATTTGATGATGGGTGATCCTGATATACCATTGAAAAATAGGTGAGTAAGATATATCTCTTAAATACATTGGGTAATGATTTAGTCATTGATATAGAAAAATGATAAAGATAACTAGGTAGGTTAATCCTATAGAATTAACATGGATTCAGTTATTATAACATGGGAAACTACTGGAAATGGAAGCTCTAACAATTTCTTTAATCCATCGGTATAGGTTAGGGAACATTGAAGTTATCTATGCCAATGGTTCGATAATTAATTGGGTAGTATGGTGTGGGGGTTCCCCAATAACAATAGTTTTATGTAAATAACTAGTATAACCCCTATAAAATTTCCTTATTCGAATGGTTAAAAAGAATTTTTTTATAAACATATTCCAATGGTTATATAATCAATTGGTATAGCCTTCCACTATGAACCCAACCAGCTACAACCCTTTCCCCGCATTAGTCCATACCCTATAGTCACACCCATATATATTTAAAACATAAGATATATTATATGCTTTAATTTTAATTAGTTTAAATAATAAAAAAATCATAACACATATATGAAATATTTTCAATAATCAACCATCATGTTTTATAAATATCATTCAGAAATATAGGGTTTAAACTCTCCCTCAGGACCCCTACTACCCTCATAATCATCACTTTAATCACCAATGTACTTTTCACCTTAACCATCATCATCACCATCACTATCACCATCAAAAATAAATTCATCATCCTATCCACATCTAATACTATCATCTCCACATCCTGGTGCGTCATATAACAGAAAAATTGTTGACAATCATGTATCAAAAATTGTGGTGGTATCTGGGGAACATGTTGGAAATAATGCTATAATTTTTTAAAAATTATCTTTTTTCATTTTAAAGAAATTCACATTATTTTATATCCATTTTTGGAATATTATTCCTCTACATGAGTCTTTACTACCTCTACAAAAGTTGTTACAATCTCAGTGCTACCAAAACTGTTAGAGGTGCCTCTAGTGGGCCAATACCTTGTGGAGAAAATACTCTTCTCTAGTTGACATTATACTCTCCCTTGGGTTTAATCTCATGATATCTTATGAAAATTACTATTTGGCATAAATTTATCATCTTTCTCTTCATCATGGTCCTCCAAATCACACTATTTCTAATATAATTGACAAATTTTGTTACGAAATAGATATTAAAATTTTAACATAGCAAAATAAAATATACAACAGTTTTTGTGTCTATTTGTTTATAGAGGTTCCATCTTTCTTCATTTTACTCACACAAAACAATATTATTTGAGGCACAAAACATTCAATTTTCAATACCACCCCCAATAAATACTAGAATGTAGTAATTTGTTTTTGAATAATAATATATTTATGAAGAAAATTAACTCATTGTAACTAATATTAAACGAAAAACTATCAAAACCAATCAAAATAAATTTTATATAAATTTATGTGAAAAATAAGAATCGATCAAACAAAAATGAAGAAATTTTTGTTGTTTTGTAGAATATATATTTAAAATAGTTTTTTATTATTATATTAGGTCATGTTTTTTTGTATTGGTTCAAATGTATTTGGGTGAGTTTAGTTTGAGTAATAATTTTATAGGTTAATTCAAAAAATTTAGATAGAAGTAGTTTATTTTGTGTTTAGTTATGAATAAAACTTTTTAATTCGAGTTATTTTAGGTCAATATGATTTTGTTTATTTTGTGAAAATTAGGTTCATTTTAATTTTGACTAGTTTATTTTTTTTGGGTTTATTTCATTTTTTAATATTAGTTTCATTGAATTCATAGTTTAGTTTTCTAGTTCAAATCAATAAAACATATGATTTTTCTTTCATTCATACATATTGTTGTTGTTTACAACATTTTTTTAGTTTTTTCAACTATATACATATTGTTTCCATTTTTGAGAGGATTAATTTTAAAAACCAATTCTACTGATATTTTTATCAAATATTATATTCTGTAAGTACTAGCTAGTTCTTATCATTTAAATCAATGATATTTCACATAAAAATAGTATACTCCCATGTCATTTATTGATCCTCCAACTACTTTGGGTCAAAATAAAAGTGTTTGGGGTACAAGGTGTTGTGGGTCTATTACGATTTAGTGTCAATTCATATAAAATAGTTCTATTTTATTTTCTATGATTATTTTTATTTATTATAGTGTATTATTTAGGATGAATTACTTCCATTCACAAGAATAAGAATGAAAATCTTCTTGTCAGAATGAATAATGTTCCCAATGGAATATGTTAATTTATTTCATTTAGCAATTACTTATGTATTAAAAAATCATTCAAAGAGATTCCATTCACTTTTTATTTCTCTTTAGTTAATGATTATTTAGTGATTTTATTTTAAAATTTTCATCAAAATATGAGTTTATATGTTAGTTTTATTGATTTGTTTTTCAGAATACATGGTTATATTTTTTAATATTTCACTTCATAAAAATATTTATTTTTCTAAATCGGCCCCATGCTCAAGGTAAGCTCCCAGACTCTGGGTATCTCACTCATAATGAAAAAAATGATGCTTTAAATGCTAATTATTCTTTGTTTTTTAATAATTATTATAATTATTTTAACATTCTCAATAGTGATAAGGATGTGAACTTCACTGAATCTATTGAGTGATGACCACATAACAATGAGATCCTAACGAAAGAAATAACATATCAAAATAAATTTCCTAAATTTCAACCGATTTTTTACTTATGAAAGTCATTATTATTGGTCAATTCTATAATTTTATATAATATCTTATCATAATATTAACATATAAACAATATTTATATAATACAGTCATATAATACAATAAATAGCATAAGAAATTCCCCTTTTAAATATAATTCTGTAAAGAATATATAACAATATATATCCATTAAATTTATACATTGAATTAATTAATTACAATATAATCAAGAAAAATTTAATAATTAAATCATTTATGAAATTTCCCTTTAATTTTAAATACATTTTTAATATTCAAACTCTATCGCTGAAGAGTTTATAATGACCCAATGGGGATTCTATATATATGGATAAGTCGACAGAAACATGTGATACATAAAAAAAAAATTTCAAGCAATAATAAAAGGTATTGAAGATGTAAAAGATATAAAAGGCCATAAAAATTATACAATGATCTTATTCTATTTCTGAAAACTAATGAAAATAACATAAATTCTATATTTAGAATAATTAAGGAATGATTACATATAAATATTTTATGAATAAATTAATAAATGAATAATTTTTTTTAAAAAATAAATGTATTTAAAATGGAATTGTTCTATGAGTTATCTTGTGGTGGTTTATAGCTTATAGTGTAGTCCATTTTTTGTATATATTTTTAAATCAAGATGTTATGGTTTTTTAGGTCAATATTTTTTTGTTTTTCTAATAAAACCATTGAATGTTTCTGTATGGGTGGGATGTAAGTACAACTGGTTGGTTTATAGAATGTATTCTTGGTATGGATTTAAGTGTGTGAATTATATTTATATTGTGTTCTTGTGATATATTATTGTTTGAGTTCTGGTAGAGATTGAATTCTGTTTATATTCTAGTTTATGTACTGTAGGTGAAATATTATTGTTTGGGTTTTGGGAATTTTTGAATTGTTTTATTTTATTGTTTAAGTGCATAAAGTTATATATTCTTGTTTAAATAATTTTTATTTTATTGTTTACATATAAAAGGTGATATTTTAATATTTTAATTCTTTTGATATATTATTATTTGAGTTGCTGCGAAAAGGGTAGTAAAATAATTGAATTCGGGTAGATTTTTAGTTTTGTCAGAATGGCTACAACTAGGGAAATAGTTTCATTACAGTAGGGAGTGTTCAATTTTATTCATCATGTTCTTACCTGTTCAATACAAAAATCCACATGCAACAGAACTATTGTAATTATAGAAATTTTTTATTATTTTCAAGGGGTTGCAATATTGATTTTTGAACATGGATTATATTGGGTTTGGATGAAAAAATAGACATGGATTGGAACCCTGACTACAGTGTTGTTTCCACAGTTTGAAACTATGGGTGCTTTTCTATTTACACTTTTTCAAATTGTGGAAATAATAGTCCTTTTATTTAATAATTTCAATGGATTTCAATCATGGGAACTAGTTTATCTCGATGGTAAAAATTATATAAATCGGCCAAGAGACATAGTTTAAAGTATGGAAATAGGCCAAATGCCACAGTTTTAAATGATAGAAATAGTTGTGACACAATTTCTTCGCCAATATGATCCACAACCATCCAAATCATGGCTATATCCTATAGAAACTGTTTTAGGGTCCATAGATACAATTATAAATGGTGGGAAATAAGTAACTTTAATATTGGTGTATAATGGAGTATAATGTTGTGTGTGTGCATATAGGTACCTTAGGCTAAGGCCTCTCATATGTGTGATATGCATAACTGGTGGTAGTAATCATACCCTAGCCTATTTTTGGTGGGTTTTGGGTTTCACAAATATCTTACTAATGTCAAAGTGGGCCCTAATGGATCAACTCATGAAAATAATATTTAATCATGTGATGGTAAATGTAAATACAAAAAATCTCAAATCAGGAAGAGATTTAAAGTTGAATGAATGATTTTATTAATTATTATAAGATCCCACTAGAAAGCATGTCACATATTATGGGGCATGTTCAGGTGTGTTTCACATGGAATCATGATTCATTAGTAATGAAATTATTAAATATATTCATATCTTCATCAGTTCAATTATGAAAAAGGTCTTAAATGTAGTTTGGAAAACTAATTAAAATTAGTTAAAAAAAGAAAACTTATAAAATATTTTAAAGTGATTTAAAATATGTTTTAATGGATTATTAACATATATTTAAAAGAGGGTTAAGAAATAGTTTAAAACCAATTTTTAAAAATAGTTTAAAAACACATAAAACTGTTACAAATAAGTTTATAAGTTGTTATAATAATATTTATGAAAATTAAAATGAATTTTAAGGGGAGGTTTTGTATGACATATAAATTTTTTTTAAAAACTATTTAATGTAAGTATTTTAATCACTTCAAAAAGTTTAATGAATTTTTTTAAAAAGTTAATTTTTTTTGGTATTGTTCATTTTATGTATATTTTAACATAACGTGCAAGATCATATCAATTTATTAATGTACAATCCATTTTCATTTATTTTGGTACCTAATTAAACACAAGTTTCTAGAAAAAATACATGTTTCCTCTCAAATTTTATAATCTTCATTCACACCAATGCGTGGAGATAATTCATAGAATCATTGTAGTTTTTATTTTATTTTTAATATTCTTAAAAATAATATTTTTTAATACAAAAAAAATATTAATTAAAATTGCCATCATTTTTAATAAAACATCAAATCTGAATAATTCCTTAAAGTCATAACTCTTCTATTGAGTAATCATTTCTGGGTACATTGTTGATGGGAACTCATTCATGATAGATATAATCCTCTAAATTTGTTCTAACACATATATCCCCAACATTGTATAACTCATGTATATATACTTTCCATAGTTCACCTAATTCTATTAGTAGTTCTATCCTCGCAGCTTCACCATCTGGAAAATTATAAGAAAGATACTATAAAAATATTAATTCATATAAATATAATAATAATTTAAGATTAAATATAATGAATTTTCTTACCCATATTATAGACAAATCATTATCCTTTTTTTATTTTAATGGTTTCTTTAGGTGAATGCCTTAAAGGGGATGATATCATAGTATTTGGAAAGCATCGACATAAGAATAATAAATTCTCGCCTATACATTCCAATCATTTTATTTCTCTCATTTTAATTGACCATCGATTGTAATTAGAGGTTTCATGATCCATGCATACATAAACTCCAACTACACTTAATTGTTAAAGATCGATGTGTGAAATAATAAAATATTTTTTTATTTAATTCCTCTTACAATGAAAATAAACTATTATCCTTAATTTTATTAGGTATTATACATATACCCGATCCAGGATGATCAGTGGTTAATAATGGATCCATAGGATATGAAGGATTGTTGACCAATGTTGAACCAATGGGTTCCAATGTATTTTGATGATCATCGATATGCTTGGGAGGTTCAGAATGCATCATAGTAGAATTCGAAAGAGCATGGCCATAAAATCTCAGAGAGAACATGTTAGTTAGAAATAGAGATGGAATAAACATCTATGGGAAAATAAAATATGGATGGGTAGTGGGAGATATCATCAAATAAGGAAAATATATATAATGAGGATGTGATGTAAATAGTTGTGATATTATAGGCAGTCTAAATATACCTAGAGCTTTTAATGGAAATATTGGATGCAGAATTTTGCAACATGGTATAAATGATGAATTGTATTAGTGAAATCAGTTATAGTGGGGGTTATGAGTAACTCCATCACCTCACCATTGAATCACCAAGTTCTGGACCATTGAATGATGGAACATGATTAAAAATAAAAAAATGACTAAGGAAAGGATATTATATATTATTTATACATATTGGAAATAGTATACTCACAACAAGAACTAGATGAGGAATTATATGGATTTTTTCTTTTATTTTGTGGCAATAATATCAAACCAAAAATAGACATGTCATAAAAAATCAACTTGTTATAATTAGCATTTTAAATTTAGGTATGATGTGGTTTTCTTCACTTGTTTTCAATTCAATCCAATTGAGTTTAGGTTAGGTCATTTTTTTCATTTTGATCATTTGATAAGGTCCTTTGGTTATTTTTGGGTTAGGACATTTGGTTCATATTTTAGTAGGGTCATTCGGTTTATCATTAGGTAGGTTTTTTGGTTATTTCATCATCTCCTCTGTTGGTCATTATGTTAGGTTATATGGTTTATTTGAGGCATTTAATTTGGATCATTTTTTGTTGCATAATTTGTTTAATTTTTTTTTTTCATTTGATTGATTTTGTTTCAGATCAATTTTTTATGATTATTTTTGTTTTATCATTATAAATATTTTAATACATTTCATTTAAATTAATATTGATTTTATTCTAAATAGATTGTTTATGTTTTTTTGGGTTTTTTGTGTTCTAACATAGTTTGATTCCATATTATCAAATGAAACTCAATGAAAATTGAAACCACATTATGCTAAAAATTAACCCAGATGTCAAGTTCGATATAAAATGGAACAAAAATTAAAACTATTCGAATAGTATCAACCTAAAAGTCTAATGTAAGGCTAAAACAAAGGAACATGGAACACATATTATTTTCTTTTATATATTACTCACCAAAACTTCAGGTTCATAATCAACTTTGAAAAATATGCTATTTTTGTCATCATAAGTAATAAATTTATCTAGGATGATGGGGGCATCATTGGTGTCTATTTCATCCCCACCATTATCCAAAATAATCATTCTTAGTACATTAATAATGAAACTAAATTCTATTATTATATAATCTTTCTCATAAAAGAATTTTTATATAAATGAATCCAAAAATACATAGCTTATCATTTTTAAGGATGTGATTCATGTCAATAACTCTTAATCTATAGTCATCAATAAGTGTTCCATGTCTTTTAATTGAATCAAAACCAATTGAATTTCATCACAGTGACTCATCCATGAGAGTAATAATCTAATAATATTCTTTTATAAACAACCCTATAGTAAAATAAATCTTTATTTTGAGCCATCCATTATAATACACTAGAAAAACAATCTATCATTGTAGTTACCATAACTTCATTATGCTGTGTTGTCGTGTCTACTGATTGATCAGTGACTACAAATTTGTTCTCATTGATAACTATTTATTTTCATTCACAAACCATATAATTATGACCATTGCGAAAATTTATTATTTATTTGGATACACAATAAAAATATAAACTCAATTCCAATGATTGAAATCAATATTTAATTTAAATGAATATTTTCTGATTTTATTAGTACATTTAGCATCTATTTTATCCATGCATGATACTCTTTTCCATGAAAAGTATCTCTCCTTATAAAATAAAATGAATGATGATTTTTATTTAATTTTTTTATGTTACCTTCATAAAAATATTGAAACAGTTTAACACATATGTAAAATTATATGGGATGAAATTACATATACATGTTTAATTAATTACTAGAAAAGGATGTCAAAGAAATTGTGCTTAAACAAGACTATGTTATGTGTAATCTACGACTCTTCAAGGAGCAATATAGTCAAAATATATGAGCATTAAATTCCACATATTTGGGGAAGTGATGGTAAAATGAGTTCAATTTTCTCATACTACATATCATTATTTCTCATTGGTCAGTTATGTCTCATGGTTACATTAGAAAAATACATTAAACAGAAATACATACATTCCTGAGCTAGGTAACCCTTAATAATAGATAAATCATGATGATTCTTATTCTATATAAAAAGACTTCAATGTGTTTGTAATTTTTTCATTGGTATACATCCAATGAAATGTAAAGGTCATCTATGAATTATTTTAGTTATCATATGGATAGTTATATATAGTATGGATGGGAAAAATGATGGACTCAAAATTTTCTTTAACTACAATAAATTAATGGCGCATCTTGATATATTTTTTTAAAAAATACACAATAAAATTTTAAGAAAAATAGTTCTTTATTTAAATTGAAAAATAATACCATTTACACCTCTACATTATTAGATGATAGCTGATATATTACTATTAGAATAAACTCAGGAAAAATGATGTGATAATCTTGTTTTTTTAGATATTTCATCTTCAACTCACATTGGTTGACCCATTTTGATATTTTTCTTGAATATCAATTAGAAGATTGAGAGTACATAGTACTTATAGAATTTTTTTTGTCATCACATAAGAATAAAATAGAAACTTCCATTTATTTTCACTAATACATTGATGATGCAGCTATTTTTTAATACCCCAATCCACTAATTCTAATCAAGATCACAAATCATCTTTTATCTTATCCTATTCATCCAGAAGAATTGAATGTAACATTTTACATATATGTTTTTCAATGAAAATTTAGTCTAAATAGTGATGTAATAAATTGATTGGACAACAAGAAAACTCAAAAAATTGATTATTCATTCAATGTAAATTGGATTCAATGAAAACATTCATCTTTATTTGGATTTAATCTACACTTTCAAAAATGAAAAATTGGAATCGTTCAATTGACTAAGAACAACTATTTCATATATATGCTATGTTGAATTTTTAGTCTCACTAGTGTTGTTGAACCATCAACGATTGTTCTGATTTCGATGACCTATTGGAAAAAATCAACGTTGTCCCGTGAAACATAATCTATAATGATATTTAAGTCATCCAGTATATCATCCTTACCCAATATTTCTCCTAAATAGTGCACTAGGAATGTTTTTCACTGAGCTTTAGGTGTGGCTCCCCATAAATTAATGGTTGTATACTAGCTATGAGGGTCTGTTTAGGTGAAAGTGTAGAGACTATACCATCACGTGGTGACAATAATAATGGTCCATATATAAATATAGAATAATGGAATAAGACTATAACTCATCAGAAGCATCAAATATAACTCAACAGACTCAGAATAAGCAGTAGCTACAATCATAAGCCCAATGAAACAATAACATGTTTAGATGATGAAAAAGACATAATAGGTTATAAAAGGAATAATCAAATACTCCAATGGTAGACCATAATAGTAAATATATAGAAAATCATAAGAATGTCCACACCAATATAGAAGAACCACCTAGTCTACTATCATTCGTCTCATTCCCTTGGTACATCTATAATCACTATGGTCCAACTCCCTAGCCAAAATACATACCTAATCTTAAAAGCATAAAATAAAATGCATCTCAAGGGGCAGGTGTTTTGTTTGAGTATGAACTGAGTAGGCCCCCACCAATGTGTGCTTTTACTATATCAAAAATTATGTATGTGTATACAAAATATAATAAATGGTAAATGCACACATGTTCTTTATTAATTTAGCTACTTCTATTATGCTCAAAGTCCACAAAGAAGTGTTTACCTACTTTGAACAACGCCAATATATATCTGAATACATGCACCTAAATATATATGTAATATGACATGTGTCAGAATATATATTTGTTGTGGCTAGGACCCATAGATTAGTACCCAAGTTATCCCACGGTGAATATCATATCTGTTGATCGCTCATGTTCCACCCATAAAAATGTCACAAAAACCTCATGCCATCAATCCAGTATTTAAAATCCAAATAGAAATCCCAATCAAATAAGATTTAGGTTCCTCAGACCTCCACTCAGAATGTCCCTATCGACTCACAACACGGTGTCCTGAGGCACGGTGATACCCGTACTCTAATAAATAATCATCATTGGCACAACAACCAACACACCAAGGTAAGGAGATTTCTATCATTCTATCATCATGGTCCATCATACATAGGTATAATGGTGAGCCTCTCCCCCCCAACCAAAGGTCCCAACATCATCACCTGATAGTCAATTACAATCCATATGAATTTATACAGTAAGCATATCCAACATCACTCATGGTCAACACCATCACCTAAGATACAAAATCAATGGATTCATCCACCCATATAAAGTGGTCAACACCACATTAATTGTGTATTTTGTGTTTTCAAGAAACTCAAATGGTGTATTGGCTAATAACATCGAGTTTCAATCACTAGACGTACATAAGACACACAATCCATCACATTTTTACACCATGACCATGTCTCTAAATCCTGATGTTCAACACCATCTCCTGTGATGTGGGACATTCCCTCATCCTTATAACCTCCTCTACTCAAGTCTGAAAGGTGATTTTTCCTTGATCATCATCACCTAAAATATTTCTAGTCATTCCCTCATCCTAACAAACTTTCCACCTTATTCTAGGCGATAAACAAATCCTCAATCCTTAGGCATATCCTATAACATCCCCATGGAACCATTTCATTATATAAATACAATTTAAATAATTAAAATTCAATTATTGACCTATCTTTTCCATGTGGTCAAAATACCCTTACTCAGATTAGCATATGTAATCAATGGCTAGGATATTCTCAATTACATACCATATCAACAAGAATTAATTTAAAGAAACACATCATTTTATTATGGTATCACTTGGTCAACTCAACATCCATATTTAGTCACTAACCCAAAAACAATAGTAAAATTAAGGGGAATTATAGGGACCACCAACGTTGTACTCGTCGGTGGTTGCTCATTTGATATTGGCCTCTAACTCATGTTGAGAAGAAAAAATCTATATTTAAGAAAAATACCCTAAAATAGGGAAAATTTTATTGCATTGATTTAACAGTATGTGGGGAGGGATAAATAAGTAAAGAAGATAAGTTAATTTGATGTTGTACTGATGTGACTCTAATGAGATGAATAGATATCGATTTAGATATCATATAACGAAGTTAGGCCAAATCTAATGAGGAGAAATTGGTGAAGCCCCTTATGCATGTGGATGAAATGGAGGAGAAAGAAGGGGAAAACCTAAATAAGAGGAATGATAGGTTCAGTCATTTTATCTCTTTAAAAGACGAGAAAAATTTGGCTGTATAGTTTGTCTAACCGTGCACCAACCATATGTTTCTTCCCATCTAAGAACCACACTATGCATGGTTAGGTGAACGATTCATCAAACCGTGAAAAAATCACGGGATTGTACTATATTATAAATGACAGAGTTCCCACATGACAATGAACCCCCACCTTCACTATCTTAAAAATTTTCCTCAATTAAATGGTGGAACACATGGTTACTCACAGGAGGCCATACTGTTAAATCTAATTGTGAGCCTTTGTATGTGATTTCATGAAAATGAGTTTCCATGTATGACACTCCCAAAACACATCTAAAACCACAGAGCAAACCAGAACAAAAACCTAATATAAAAATTATGTTTTTGTTCTATAAAACTCTTGGAATATGGATCAAAAGATCATGTGAAAAGTTGGTCTGACCACCAAAATCAAAAAATTAAATATTTTTGAGTAATTTCATGTCCCTCAAAACCGTGGGATGTTACAACCTCCCGATCCTAAGATAGCTCATACATTAGCTATAAATCCTTACCTAGATAAGGTATCGAAAATACCTACAAAATAAAATCATTGAAGTCTACCTTTGTCATTAGTCATAGTATAACTCCCTTTGTGGTGTTTTTTTAGATTATAAATGACATACCTAGTCGATTATAGACCCAAAACAAAATTCTGATGGCCCCATTGACCATCCCAAAACATACAACTCCTCCCATGATGTATCACTATTCCTTCCCCTCATTGGGTTCTCAATCATTCATGTGTTATAATTGACACCCATAAAGTCAGGCATCTCATCAGATGCCCATAAGTACTTAATCCATACATGAAATCTTATGCCTCATATTTTCTATGTATTATTTTTAAATATTATATGGAATTAATTTGAGACTCGACATTATGAAGGAGTGTGATTATGAGACCTGGTGTGCCTGAAATATATGGCTGAAATATATTAAATAGCAGACACACGCAGTTTCCCTGAAAAAGTACAATAACATCTAAATGGGTGCTTAGATCCAAAATATGAGGGAATATTTTTATTCATAGGAATGAGTTTTCCATAGGCACTAACTAACATTGGAAAACCTGGGCTAGAATTGAAATTTAATTTTTTGCATTTTAATAAATAAAATCAATGGAGAATTTAGTTTATTTTTAATTTTTTATGTAACAAAATCGATTTTTTTTAAAAATCTATAGAGGTAGGGGACCAGGGTAAGACTCATAACCCTAAAATTATATGGAGGATCTAGAGAGAATCATAAAGACTTTTCTCAATGATGAATGAGGATGAGATAATGGATCGAAAATCAAAGCACAATTGAATTGATAGAACCATCCAACAAATACTACAACAATTTATCTTTGCCAGTTATCAAAATGATTCGAGGTAGGTCATTGTGATTTATTTTCATTCTTTCATTGTTTATCCAATCAATAATGAACACAGATAAACTGATGAACAAGTTCACCCATGGATTGATTGTTCATGTGGGATGGGTTTGATTTTGGGAATTGGGGATGATTATTAATTGTTATACTATTTTGATTTGATTGATAATTCTTATGGGAAATATTGAGTCCAGAATGAACGGCCATCGAGGTCCATTCCTCATGTTGTTCCATGTGTTTTCTTCCTCCTTTTTCATTATGTTATTCATTCTTCTTCGGATTTTAATGAATGTTCATTGGTACTTTGTTTCATGGTTAAATGATCCCAGATTGTAGCTCTGGAATCATGATGACCAATTGGAGGTGTGGCAGTGATGACGATGGACGAATCAAATCCATTCAAGAGATATTGTTCATTGAGTGACCTTTTTGCGGGTGATTTGAGATGAACTTTAGAGACGATTGATGGACCAAGACATACTGATTCAGTTATATGATAATGAGGCAACCATGCATCATCATTTTTGGGAGGAATGGAAAATGGAGAGTGAATCGTAGGATCTTATGATGTGCATGGATGAAGGAAAATGATTATAGAAAATCAAAAAGAACACATCGTGTATTCCATAATACATGGTGTGTGGGCCCTGTTGAGTGGAATCTTGGGTTATGAGGTCCAACTACATGTCACACAGAGTGTGAACCTCATCACATGGCATGTGGACCCTTTCTTGAGACTCAGCGTGTATCTCAAATGATACACAGACCCTGGGTGGAGTGCATGGGTTGCCTACATGGTTTGTACACCACCACATACCTTGGCTAAAGCTGGTTACATGGAATACATCATGTAATAGAACATAAATAATCATACACAGGTTAAAAAGGTCAACTGTCACATGGACAACATACATAGAGCGAACCCCGAGTAGTAGGACACACTGTGTGACCCTTTCTGCATGTCGTGTATACATCTTCTACATGACATGTTCTTCTAACATGGGCTATTGTACATAGAAAGTACATAAGGTCAAGGGACATGGAGTATGACCCTACAACACACCTTGTACCCCCCTCTACACAACATTAATCTCTTGTCCACCGTATCATAGAAAAGTTCCATTAGGTTTTGTTCCCCGGATCTTTTCCCTAAAGGTTGTTGTGAATCATTTCCTACAAACTGGAGTTTAATCCTTCCAACAAGATATCCTGGATTGAATTTTTAGAATCCCCCAAAAAGTCTAGTGATGGATCCTTTATTCATTATTCATTACCTAGGTGTAGTTATTTGTATAGGAGAAACCAATACTACCAGATTCTAATCATCTACATAGCAGGTTAATCCAGATGGATTGCTTATGAATCACCTCATCCCACAGGCTATGATCCTCATCTGATGTATAATATTATCTTCTGATCTTTCAATGTATCTATCTATCTATCTATATCTTTCTCTATCATTCTCTATTATGATGGTTTACAAAGAGAATAACCTCTCAGACGTACATCATTAGTTCTATCAGACTCGGGAGTGCATACTCCCACATGAGTGCTTCATGGAATATTCATGTTGGATCCCTAGTTATGGTATGCATTAGTTGTGGTTCTCCTCAAGACTGCATATCTTGTTTGATTATATTTGGATATCCTAGTTATATGACGGAGAAATATAATTGTGTATAACAGGCTATAACTTTCCTTTGTGTACTGCTATATGGTTTTAGGTTTCTCTAATGAGTATTGTTATACTCACCCCTTAACAAGCTTTGCCTGCACATGTCATGTCTTCTATAGAAGGGAGAGCTCTAGTTGGAGTCATAGGTGGACCATGAACAAGGAAAAGACCATTACCAAAGGGTTATTTGAGATTTTATATAGTCTAAGGAGTTTCTATATCTTTAGACAGTAGTTTGAGTACCTTTTTATTATAGTTTAAACTTTTGGGTTTATAGACCTTATTTTTGTGAGCATGTATTCTGGACCGGTTTACATTACTACACTTTACATTCTTGTCATACTCAGTTGTTTGGGATAGTGGTATGAATACATTTTCATATGAGTGTTTTTTTACATTTCAAAATATTGGGCTTGGAGATGTGTGTGTCCATAAAGGTATTTAGCCAATGTATCCCATGTTACTGATATGCCTACTCGGTTCTAGTCAAAAGCCTATGACCTATTAAAGGTAGGCATAGGGTGTTGCAACACATGCCCCACTAGGATAGGTCATGATATGGTGGCATCAGAGTAGTCCTTTATACATTCGGACTGGGAGTCTATGAGATTGGTTTGGGGTAATAGTGTTATGTTTTTTGAGTTTGGTTTTCCGGATAGGGAATTCAATGTTGGTGCGATGGCTGACGTATCCATACAACAAGACTCTAATAACCTGTTTTTTGAATAGGTACATGATAACAGTAGTTTCATGGAAAATGATGATATAATAATCATATAAAAATGGGTTATGGTTTCCATGTCCTCCATTAATAAGCTCTTGAGATATACTCATTAACTGTGGTACGTGTTGTTTAATTATAGGATTCCCCCATGATGCGTACTAGATAGTATTCAGTAGCTTGATCATGAGGATTACCCCCTTGGTGGAGAGGATCTGATGAAGGGGCCAATTCCACTGATGACAACTCTAGGTGGTGCACCAGCCAGTGACACACATGTGGAGAAAAACATCGCACTCACAATACCAGAACACAAGGAGCACAGGTTAAGCATTATTTGAAAGTTTAAGAAGTAATGACCCCTCACGTTTAGAGGTGATCCCAACACACATTAATATGTAGAATTTATAGAGGGGTGGTATGATTTTTCCATCTAGTCAGGACTTAGATGATCATATGGTTTTCTTGGTAGTGAGCCTTCTTCATAGCTCAGTAAAATGGTGGTGGGGCTTAGTTACCCAATAATATGATGAGGTTACCCATTCTGAGATAGATTTTCATAACATTTTTTTAGAGTAGTTCTCATACTATATGATAAGGTATACACATATCCAAGATCTTATAAAACTTTGACATGATTACATTTCGGTATCTAAATATAAATTTTTGTTCACCAATCTCTCTAGGTACTTGAAAGATATGGTATATGATCAGTACATTCGGTCTTGAACCTTCAAGAGGGGTGTTTATAGAGACATATGAGCCTAAATATTCCCTATGAACATTTATGCTTCTAGTGGGGTTCTTGATAATGATTTGGTTGTTGATTGTTTCTTGGATATGTGTATATAGCTTGCGATTGATAGTCGTGGGAAAGCATGAGTAGAGAACTCAACAGCAGGTAGCCGACACCATCTTTCGAAACCTAGTAGTAGAATATGTCACAAAAGGATGACCCAGAATAAAGGATCTACATTTTGAAACTCATAGGGTGTGTCCAGTTATCGTAGAGAAAGGAAGTGTTATGTATGTGATGGTAAGGGAAATCTCAATCAATATTGTCCAACCCATCATGCTTCTGATAGAGAGACAATGGATAGACCACCAAGGTTGATATGCCAACCGGAGAAGGTAAATATGTCAGGTGGTGGATGTGGTAGAGGAGTTAGGAGGAATGTAAAAGGTGTTTGAAATTCTGGCATATTACCACCACCACCCCAAGCTGCTCCACGCCAGAGCCGGGGAGCTGAAGGACATGGGAAGAGACAATTGCATATGGTTGGGGTATATGACCTACGATCACTATGGATGATTCAAGTTATGATATGTGTCTTTTCTAATTTAGTTATCGTATTGATAGAAAAATGTTATAGTCATTACTTTCAGGTCACATATATTTTTCGAAACTCAGAGATTCTCTTTAAATTATTAACTTGACCCTCATGTTTAGAGACTCCTACTGGAGGAGACCCAAATATCACTCACTAGTGACGATACTGTGACCTGACTTTTGGAAGTGAGAGTTTTGGTTGGGTTCTCTTGGTATCGATGTTGAGGCCTTATGACGTCATTCATGGTATGGATTGGTTTTCTTCAGTCCATTCCCATATTGAATCTTTTAGGTGAAGGGTGAGGTGTTTTCGTAGTGATGGAATGTGGTATACCATTGTTAGTGAAAAGGAAAACCAAATTCCAAAAGATGAGCTCAATCATATGTGGGGAATTAGAGGGCTCATAAATTGGATAGCCTGAACCATGGAGTATTGGATGTTATGATATTCTAATTTCCAGCGTTAGTGGCAGAGTGTGAGAATGTATTTCTTGAATATGTTCTAGGATTACCTCACCATGAGAATTTTGATTTTTTATTAATATTTACACAATTAGGATACTAATATCTATACCATAAAATTAAATATATCCCGCAGTGCTTCACGAGCTGAGGGTGTAGTTGGAGGACTTGTAGTGGAAGCACCTTGGGAGGCCTAGTGTTTCACCCTGGGCAGCCCTAGTATTGTTTTCCAACAAGGTAGGTGGGATCTTGAGGTTCTATGTTGACTAATAGTGAATGAATCATGTGATAGTGAAGAAAAGTTATCCACTACCAAGGATTATTGATATCTTTGATTTGATGAGAGGGTCACAATAGTTCTTGAAGTTTTACCTTTGATCATGTTATCAGTAGCTACGAGTATGTTATGAGGATATATCAAAGATGAAATTTAGTTTTTGTTATTATCACTATGAGTACATGGTGATTCCCTTTATCACGAGGAAATCCCCAGTACTATTCATGGGACTCATGAACCAGATCATCCAGCCATACTTAGACTGGTTTGTGGTGGTCTTCATTGAAAATATCATTATTTAAATGCATCTGAGGATTAGCATGTGAGACACTTATGGATGGTTAGGGTCATACTCCAAGAGCACCAAATTTATGGGATGCAGTCGATGTTCCAATACTGGATTCAAGAAATCCAAATTAAAGGACATGTTATCTCATCATATGGAGTTTAAGTGGACCCAACCAAGGTGGAGGTAGTGTCATCAAAGGGGGAACCTAGGAGTATGACAATGGTGAAAATATTCCTAGGAATGGCATGATATTATTAGGGATTTATACCAGATTCCTATAGGATATTCTCACTTAAGACATATTTGACTTGAATGGAGAGTCTTTTTTGTGGAAGGAGAACTTATAGTAGTATTTTCTGTAGTTGAGGTATTTTTTGATGGGAACCCATGATCTTGAGTTAGTAGTGGTAGTCTTCATGTTGAATACATGGAGTCACTAGTTGTTGGGTGAGCAGTTTATCATCTACTCTAATCACAAGAGTCTCATATATATCTTACATTAGAAGCATCTAAACATGGGATATAGGCGATGTATAGGGTTCATCCAGGACTATGAATTTGATATTTTCTATACTCCTAGGAAGGGGAATGTGGTAGAAGATGATATCAACAAGAGATTGAGATCACAGTTTCTAGATGAGGTATCAAATCAATTGGCCTTGTTGTAGATATCCTCAGTGAATATAGATGAAGTATCTTAACTCCAGCTCATGATTTTCACTCATCCACTATTATAGAGATTCAAGGAGAAACAACTTCAGGATATTGACTTTGAGACCCTACATGCTTATGTGACCACAAGATGTGTTCCTAATTAATATTTGAGTGGTATGGTTCATGTTATTATTTTCAGAGGACACACAATTTTACCAATGGTTTAGAGAGAGGGGGTTATGAGGGAGTTTCATTCATCCCCTTTGTTGGTAAATCCAGGTCTGGAAAAGATGTATCAGGACCTCCAACATAAGTTTGGGTGGACAGGAATGAATAAGGGAGTTTCATAGTTTGTATCTAGATGCCTTAATTTTCAGCAAGTAATAGCTAAGCCCCATGTTTCATATAAACCCCTTGAGGTACCAAAGTAGGTGTGGGATGGAATATCCACATATTTTGTGATGGAATTACCATGTATGCCAAGGGGACATGATTTAATCTTGGTGATCATTGACCAACCCAAAAATTCAGCCCAATTCGTAGCAATCTTGGAGTAGAGTTCAGTAGAGTCTTGGGATGCATCAATGTGTCGGGTGTAGTTCAGATTCATGGAGTGCCATCAATGATTATTTCATATTGTGATGTTCGTTTCACATATTTGTTATAGAGGGTACTACATGGGATGTTTGTAGTAGGTGAAATCTACCATAGATAATATGTAGACCATCATGGAAAGGATGAGGAGTGTAGAGAGCTATCAGAAGTTGAATGATGATAGGAGATGGAGGACTTTGGAGTTCTAGGAAGAAGACCACGTGTTCCTTTGAGACTCACCTTGACATTGGATGAAGATATTTTTCCAGGGAGACGTATTATCTTCTAGGTTCATCATCACATTAAAAAAACTACATAGAGTAGTAAGGGTGGAAAACCACTTAGCTCTACCCCCATAGTTGGACCAGGTACATGACATCTTTCATGACACATAGCTAAAGAGCTACGTGAATGAACTAAAACACGCATTTAACTAGGGTGAGATAAAAATTGACGATGGAACCAATTTTTCTGAGTACCCAGTGGATATTGTGGATTGGTAGGAGAATATAATTTATGGCAAGTGATTCCCTTGGTGTGCGTCTGGTGTCCGTACAGAAATCTTTAGGAGAGCACATGGGCCAGGAGGGTCATAATCATGCATAATATCCACATATTTTTGAGTAGTCTTTTATTTGGATTTTCGAGGACATAAAGCCCATAGGTGGGGAGAATGTAATGCCTCAGATTTTCCTTTTATTATTTTTGAATATTATATGCTATTAATTTGAAATCAAGCACTGATACGACATGTGATTCCAAGACATGGTGTGCACCTAAAAAATGTTTGAAATATATTAACTATATTAAATACACACACATTTATTTTCCATAAAATAGTGGAATAATATCTAAAGGGGTTCTCATATTGTAAATCTAATGGCACCATTGTGTTCTGATTAGTGAGTTTGCCTAAGGCGCGACCTAACATCACCTAGAGCAGGACATCTTTGAAAAGTCGTTTTGGAAATTTAATAAATAAAATATAAGGGGAACTTATTTTTTCTTAACTTTTTGCTGATGCAACATCATTATTTTTATAATAATCTTTAGCGGTATGGAACCGGGGTTAGAATCATAACCCTAGAATACTCTCAAGGCTCTGGAGAGAAACTTAAAGACTTATCTCGATGAAGAACGATGATGAGATCATGGATCAATGATCGACACACAACTGATTAAATAGATCAGTCCAAAACTGATGATGCTAATCATACTTCATCAGTGATCAAACTGATATGAGGTTGGGTGTGGAAATTTTAGTTTTCTCTTTCATTGTACATAGAATCACTGACAGACATGAATCAAACCACAAACTGGTTGACTTGCGGTTCGAATGTTCTTATAGGACAATTTTGATTTCATTAATTGGAGGCAATTATTGATTATTACAATGCTTCATTTTGATTTATCATTCATACATGAATTAATCTATAATGAAAAGAACAATGGTCAAGGTCCTTTTTTCATGTTGTTCTAAGAGTTTTATTCCCCCTTTTCCCACACGTTTTTATTTATTCAAGGGATATGAAAATATGATAATTGAACCTTTTTTTATTGGGGAAACAAACGAAGATTATAGATACAACATCAGGATAACCTAGATAAAGTTTTATGGATATTCTTATGGACATATCAAAGCGATTAAGAAGATATCATTCTTAGGGAGATCTTTGTGCTGGTGGTTGGAATCATATTTCATAGCCAATTGAAGGCCCAAAACTCAACAAGTAGATTATAAGATAATTTTGAAACCTTGGATATTTAGTTTTGGGAGGAACAGTCCAATATATTGAGAACTGGAGGATCATCTGAGGAGCATGAAAGAATAAATATGATTCTGGAAAATCATGAAGAATATAACATGTGTTCCAAAATACACGGTGTGTGAGCCCTATTGAGCAGTGGCTACGGTTGTGGGGGCCAAATGTGTATCACACGATGTGTGACCCCTATCACATGGTGTGTGGGAACTTTCTAGAGACTCAGTGTGTATCATAGATGATACATTGTCATGGGGTGGAGTACCTGGGTTGCTTACACGACGTGTACTCTGACACATGGATTGGCTGGAGATGGTCACATGGACGACTCTGTGTACATGTACACATATAAGAATACATGAGTTGATTCTATGAACTGGAACATGGAAAACATAAATGGATTAGAACCCATGTATTAGGATATAGTGCATGACCCTTTCTACACACTGTTTATACCTTTTCTTCATGACATGTTCTCCGGACATGGTATATTTCACACAGGAAGTACCCAAGTCCAAGGGACACAACGATTTACCCTAATACAAGCCATGTACCCCCTCTCTACACAACATGAATCTGTCATCCACCATATCTTGGACAAGTTCAATTAGTGTTCGTTGCCTTGAACATTTCCCTGAACGTTGGTATGAATCATTTTTTAAACACTGGAGTATGATCTCTTTAGTAGGACTTCCTATATAGTGTTGTTGGAATCCCCCAAGAGTCCCAATGAGGGATCATATTTTCATTTTACATTCCTTAGGTAGACTTCGTCATATATACAAGGCCAATCCTATCATACACCGATCTTCTACATAGGGGGTTAATCCATATGGAATTTTTAGCTATCACCCCATAGCCCTAACTATGATTCTCATATGATTTATCGTATTCTATTTGGATATTTCAATGTATATATCTCTCAGGATGATTCTATATGAGAAGAAACTCTCAGATGGAAATCATCAATTCTATCATACCCAAGAGTGCATACTTCTGAATGATTTCTTTGTGAAATCATTGATCTGTGTCCCTTGTGGTGGTGTGAGTTAGTTTCTACAAACATTTAGAATGTACGTCTTGTTTGAGTATATCTGGATATACTTGTTATATGTTGTAGAAATATAATTTTTTAGTGATAGATGAAACTTTCCTTTGTGTATTTATTTTTTGGTTTGTGGTGTCCTTCTTGGTGTTGTTAAACTCACCCATGTACGGGCTTTTACCGCACGTGTCATGTCTTGGGAAGATGAGAGACCTTTTGATGGAGTCCTAGGTGATCCATTAGTAGGACCAGGTGAAGATGGTGCTATGTGTGTTCAAACAATATGAGGTGTTCTTATAGATTTATAAAGGTATTCCAATACTGTTTGTTTACTATTTAAGATTTTGGGTTTAGAAACATTCTTTTTGTGGGCCTATATTCTTTCCTAGTTTAATTTACATTACTTTACATTCCTATTATACTCGGTTTGTTGGGATAGTGGGATGCATGCATCTGTTTCATAGTTTTTTTACATTTTAGAGTTTTGGGCTTGAAGATGTGTGTGTGCATATAGGTATTTAGGAAATTCCTTCCATGTTAGTGATATTCCTTCTCGGTGTGAGTCACCATCCCCTAGTCTATTAGAGGTGGGATTGGGGAGTCGTGGCATGTGTCCCACTAGGATGGGTCATGAAATGACACCCATCAACACCTACATCTCATCTAATGATAAAAAATCCTATATCTAAATAGATTTTATAAAATTTACCCATTTCATTTATACATATGCATGATCATCATAGTCCTAATGCATACACACCTCATACAAAACTCAGATCTAAGTTGATTCCCACAATAAATCATGGTTCCTAAGCATCTCTTGCAAACACACACACACACAAAAATAATATATCAATACTAAATCCAACCTAATAAATAGAGTCTGGTAATCCAAATTCAATACCCATTCACATCTTACAAAAAAATGGTTGTTCCAAAACAAAAAGAAAATCCAGTTACACCCATGGAATATATCTAAAAGTCATCGGCTCACCAGACTAAAATTAACCTACTAGTTTAATAGAATACACCTAAAATGAAGCGCAAATACCCAAGCCATGACCTTCCTATGGTTCTACCCCTTCTACCAATCGTAGACCCCACTAATGGGTCTATCGTTTCCATCCATTACCTCCATGAGCAGTTGAATGCTGGATACCAGCACCTGGTACCACTCCCGGTCCTACCTTAGATCCCTGAGTCAAATTCAGTCCCTAGAACCCATCTACTCAAGAAGGATTCCTAAAATTTCTCTATAGATTCCCCATATGAACACAAACCCTAAACTCCTTTGGAGTCCACTCAAATTGGTTCTGAAAATTTCCCATCTACCCACACTAGAAGAACACAGTTGAAGAACCACTCCCTGATGGCCTACCTATGTTCTTAGCTTGACTACCCTACTAAGACTCCTCATGGAATTGCTTCGTCCCACATGAAGTAACAATGATAATATCAAAAAACATTATCACTCGGCTTGAATAATACCCATATATCAAATTTCCCTATGACATTAATGGTTGATTTAATGCCTCAATGAATAAGGTGAACATGATGATGTTTACGTGTACCTTAATGTTGTGTTGTAACCCATCCTGAAAATTTCTCACCCTTGCACTGTCCTCACCCATCATAGATGGAACAAAACTGGATATGTCAGTGAAATTCACTTATAATACCTATTGTATGTGCCTTTTTTTACTTGAGGTTGTTAAACTCACAAGCTTAATCCACCCTTAGTATCTCTAGAATGATGTTCTCGAATAACATTGACTCAAAATCCTTCCAAGCCTATCCGTCAAGTCTTCCAACCTACACCTGTATGTTCCTCTAGTGCTTTGAGAATCCTCTGTGCATATAGGTGGCCAATATCACCCTATAACCTAGGGGTGAATCCAGCTGCTCAAAAATTTTATCTACTTATTCGATCCAATTCATTTATTCCTACGGTCCACCCTCACCCTAAAATAAAGTTATATGCTGAGACTAAAACACACGAGTCAAGTATTCTGTATATGAATCAGCTCCCCGAGATCTGCTATTGATGCCTTGTATGAACCGTACAAAGTATTCAATGAGATTCTCTTCTAAAAATTTATTATTTTAAACCATATCATATGGATATACCTCTTCTACTAGAGCCTATACTTTTTTATCATGATGAAACTGAACCCCAGGGGCCTCATCCAAACCCCCAAGGACCTTATATTGTGCATGATCATTTGACACCTGATACATCTCTTTAATGCATGTATTTTTGTGTGTTTTATTGTATTGAATTTTTTATTTAATTATATAGTCTTGTAATTTTTGGAGGTGTTTACATGTTTATTGATTTATGGTAGGAAATGATGGATTTGAGAGAAAGGAATGAAAATTTATGGAAATGTGAGCCTAAATTTCCTTTGCACTGCTTCGCTTCACTCATGGCACGCCAACAGATTTTTTGAGGTGAAGAGGAGTTAGAAACTGAAAAAACAATATTACATGTCGTGTACCACAAGAACACGTCGTGACCATATGAATTGAAAAATATATGTACTGGGCATGTTTTGAGGAAAGTACACAATGTGAATGACAAATACAAATCATGAGCTGTCAGTACATGACATGACGCTCATCCAACAGTAAATGATGCATATGAAAAATCATTGTGGGAGAAGAAATAGTTGATCTAAAGTATACATCATATACCCTAGGTACACGTCATGTAGTGAGTGATGCATAGAATGAAAAATAAATGCGACAGGCCATGAGTTTTGATGAGAAAAACTAATAAATACCATCCTGAGAAGCCCTTCAAAATCACCCGGGGGAAAAGGCAGCCACAAAACATCAAGGGATGTCCACCTGACCATGGATGATGATCAAAATCAATTATTTTCCCCGATTCATCCTTATTTAATAATGTTTTTCTCTCCCATCATGAGTGTGTAGACCATTTATGTTTGGTGATGTGATCATAGGGGGAATAGTTCTTAGGGATTACATTTTATTTTCAATTAATTCTTTAGATTGTTTTGAACACCATTTTTTAATTCCAATTCATATTAGATTCATTTTTCCTTATCATTGCTTCATTTTGAAGATTATTATTTTGTTTTAATAATTAGACAACATTTTTTTCACATGAGAATAATTAAATCTGAGTCTATTATGTTTAAAAAAGGTTCTTAGTTTCCTATCCCAACAATTGAATCTAGTAGATGAACATTCCAATGGTCCAATTGTAGGATTATGGGAGGTTACCCAAATCAAGGACCCCTGCTGACCCAAATCTGACACCAAGCATGAAAAACCCATAATAAATGAAATACCTAGCACACTAAAATGAGGATAACATAACCTGTAATTTCTCCCATATAAATTCATTCCCAAATCTTTGCTGATATTTCCCGTTTATCCAAACAAATTAGACAATTTCAATTTCTGTTTCCTTAATTAATTTTGAATAGACACTCTATCCCCGTGGATTCGACACTTGGAATTTCCAATTAATATACTTATAATTATTTTTTCTGAGATTAATATAAATTACTAAATTTTTATAGCCCTATTAGATTTAAAAATGCCCCGTAGGCTTTCAGCACCATATCTCTACCCTCCTGATGCCCCCATTGGAATTCAAATAGGTGTAATCATGTTGAATGACAATACCATGGTCAGACAAAAATAAAAATAATATTTCATAGATTGTAAATTTTGTCATAGGCATCACATCTCACCAACCCTACACTCGCTTACTACACCCATGTCACATGGAATTCTCCCTGAAGGCACATTGCAAACCCATATCAGGGTCCAGTATCACATATAATCCGACCTCATGGACCCTTTCCTACCCATAATAGACATAGGTCTAAAATATCATGTAACATCCATCTATGCTAGCTGATGAATATTCCTTCATTTGAACCTTTTAATCTTCTCAAACCATCTTATCTTATTTGATGTTCCAAGAAATTATTTACAGGCGTATACCTATATTGTCACCTTATGTGCCTACCATGATATATAACAATCCTACCTTTCCATACCAATCCAAGGGTCAAAACCACATAATAGATAAACATCACACCAAAATTTTCCACATAAGGTAGAAATTAAATCAACTGTAAATGTACACAACAAATCATGAATTTCCCACCACTATCAACTTGGTATGTCCTCATTTCCTAGGGATATAGACAACCAAACATGATTTTTATATCCTATTATGACTATATTATAGTATTTGGTCTTCTATAACAAAAACAATATCACCAAAAAGAACAATAAAACTCCTTTTATAACATTTATAGTATATAGACCCAGTTCACCACCAAAATATTGCTCTAGGAATAAGGACCGGACATTATTACATTAAATTATATTGAATTTATTCAATAAATCACTTCCTTTTACGTTGAGGATCTTTTCATGTTCAGATATTTAGTGAATTGGGACACAACACATTCATAACATTAAACATTAATATAGAGTGGATACTATAAAAAAGTATTTATTTCTTCCAAAATATGAATCATTTCATATAAATCACGTTTTAAGTGACAATTCTTAAAACATTTAACTTAGATTCATTCTTTGTCTTAAACATCCTTATTACCTATGAATATAAATTAAAAACTTGGTATGAGAAAAAAAATCTTAGTAAGGGATATAAAAAGAAGGAAATATCACATTAGTCCCTAAATACTTGTAACATATGAAATAATTTTAAAAATACATACTTGTCATCCATATATAATTACTTTTTAAATCATGATATTTCCACATGATTCCCAAAAATCATTAAGAACATACATAGAACCATAAATGTATCTTGGGAATTACTTATATAATCTTGTAACCCTCTCATCTACCTTATAATTTGTAACCCTCATGGCTACCTTACAATTTGTGTAACCATCACAGTTACGCTTGGAGTAATCATACGGAAAACCTCTAATTTATAAATACCCAATTCATTGGATGAAGATATAGGTCCCACACCTCATCACAAAAAATTCCAATGAACCAGGACATAATCATACAACATGAATAATTGTATAAAAATATTACTTTTTAATTTTGTAAAATAGAATTTTAAAAGAGGTTTTTAAAAGGAATGTCCCTTATAAATATAATATATTTGAATGAGACTTAATAGAGTGGATGAAATATGTATATAAAATAAAAATACATATAATTCAACATATTATAAGAAAAATTTATCTCAAAGACAATTTAAATAGAACATAAAAAATGACGATGAAGGCATACCCAATGAATTGAAATTGGGTTTCGAATTCCCTCACCTCGGTTTTCTCTTACATCAAAATTTCTTAAACCTCCTCTTAATATCTTATCCTTGAGATTCCTCTTAAGGAATTTGGTTTTGGTCTTTTGGTAAGGCTAGTATCTCTAAGAAGTTGTGGAAGAATCTTTGGAGTAGTATTGGGAAGAACATAGGTAAGGCTCAAGGATTGAGAGTTGTGGGAGGAAGAGGGGAATGTGGGTGGTATTTATAGTGGAGGGGAGAAGGTATTTTAAATCATTTTTATTATTATTATAATTTTTTTTCTTAAGACTATGAATAGTATTAATTCATATGACTCTAAATAGTAATAATGTCATTTGAGTTCAAACCAAGGGGTCTTACATCACTTAGGATGTCATAAACAGTGTATTTAACTAATAATTTGAATATACAATATTTTACCGTATTTCACTATTCATAAAAAATTTAATAATTTAAGAAAAATCCCAAAAATTGTCCATAACCATTTTATGACATTTTTAATTCAAAAATGAACTAATTTTTTTTAAAAAAATTATCTAAAAATTATTAATTCAATTTTTAAATAAAATAATACTTTATTCAAAAATTAACAATTTGATTTCTATAATTTCTTTTATATCACATTGAAAAATTAACCAAGATGTCATTATCATAAAGCCTCAATAAAATAAAATAATAATTCCATTTACTATTCCCTAGGGTCATATTACTAACCAAAAGGGTATGTTACTATTCACCAAAAATCAAGTCGATTCCATGAGAATCCAAATAACTTAGTGATCATAATTTTAGATGACCATTATCCAAAATCCAAAACATAGAAGTGAAAAAATTATGTTTAATGGGTAGTTATAAATACCTAAATAATTTTTTTTATTCATTTCAATTTATTTTTAAAACCTTGGGGTGTTACACTAACCCCACATTCATTAAATTATGTCCTCACAATTTTATTTACTTATTAAACAAGTGAGGATACCATTCCATCATAGAATTTTTAGACTCACACGTTTCTTCTACTACCATGTGGTTTCTCCACAACACCATTACCTGGTGTATTACCTTATTATGTAAGACTTGTTCCATTCAATCAATTATATGAATTGGTTTCTCTTCATATTAAAGGGTCTTTTCCAGCTGAACTACTTATGGGATCAAAAAAAGAGTTGAATTTGGCACATACTTCCTCAACATCAAAACATGAAAAGAATTATGTACCCAAGACAAACTCATAGGCAGAGCTACTCAGTATACAGCTAGTCCAAAATTCTCTAGGATTTCAAAAGGACCTATGAAATATATACATAGATTTAAATTATTACCAAAATACATCACACTTATCCAAATAGAGATTTAATGGAAACACGGTCACCTACCTCGAAAGATAAGTCCTTAATTATTTTTATCTACATAAATTTTCTTCATCTTCTAAGCTGTCCTCATGTGCTTCTAGATCATATTCAATTTCTCAACCACTTCCTATCTTAATTTTGACCCTATAAACTTTCATTCACCAACTTCATCCCAAAATGCTGGAGTCCAACACCGCTTCTCATAAAATTCCTCAATAGGTGACATCTATATACTGGAATGAAAACTGTAATTATAAAAAAACTCAACTAAGGAATGATGATGATACCAACTTACCTGGAAGTCCATTGAACAAGCACAAATCATATCCTCCAAACTCTGAATTGTTCTTTCTAACTACCCATCTGATTGAGGATGAAAAGTTGTACTGAAATTTAATTCTTTATGCAATGAATTCGGGAGCCCCTTCTATTAGTTATAAGTGAAACCAGGATCCCGATCAGATATAATGGATTGAGGAACTCTATGTAACATGATAATATCTTTGATGTATAATCATGAAAGATGATTGAAAGACATTGTATCTTGAATATAATGAAAATGTTCAGATTTCATTAGCCAATCAAAAATAATCCAAATTGCATTGTTACCTCAAGAAGCCTTAGGTAGTCCCTCCATAATGTCCATGGATACATTCTCTAATTTCCACTTGGGAATTGGAAAAGGCTAAAGTGACCCCTTTGGTAACTGTCACTGTACTTTAACTTATTGATAGGTCAAACATTTCATGGTAAAATCAACAATATATCTTTTCATTCCATACCACCTATAAAAATCCTAAAGAACTCTATACATATTAGTACTTTCAGGATGAATAGAAAATGGAGAACTATGAGCTTCACACAAAAAATCATTCATCAACTGAGAGTCACAAGGCACACACAATATTTTTCCAAATCTTAATACACAATCTTTATCGAGGTTAAATTATGGAAAAATTACCCATTTTAACCAATTATACTTTATTCTATAGCTCATGGTCTTCCTTCAGTGCTTGATTAATTCTGGCTGACAATGATGACTGCACTAAAACTAAAAACAAAATAAAGGTATTTCCCGCACCAACAACTTCTAATAAAAAATTTATCAAATCATTAATCAAGGGATCATGTTCCAAACATGACATGGTTAATCATGAAGGATGTTTTTGACTGAAGTCATATTACACTTTGTTTTCTTTTCCTGGATGGTAATTGATCATGCAATAATAATCCTTTATCTGTTCAATACATATTCTATGCCTCAAGTTTAATTCTTTCTGACTGAATATATACTTTAGAATTTTATGTTCAGTACATATTTGAC
This sequence comes from Viscum album, assembly GCA_963277665.1. Taxonomy (NCBI): domain Eukaryota; kingdom Viridiplantae; phylum Streptophyta; class Magnoliopsida; order Santalales; family Viscaceae; genus Viscum; species Viscum album. The sequence goes on along the minus strand of OY728141.1, from coordinate 829,389,287 downwards.
ATTTGGATCCGTATAAATGATGCCTCAAAATTTTCAAAGAAAAAAGAACAGCTTCCAATTTTGAACCATGTGTCAGATAATTTTACTCATTATGTTTTAGTTGTCATGATGAATAATCAGTTACATAATCATTCTACAACAAAACACAACCATGTACCATCTATGAATCATCACTGAAGATGAAAAAAATAACCATTTTGGGATGTAATGTCCAAAATTGTAGCATTCACCAATATCTTCTTCAGTTACTAAAACTAGAGATCACATTCAACTGTCCAAATAAATTTAACCCCTTTTTGTGTAAACGTAGTTAGTGGGATATGTAACTATGAAATGTTTTTTAACAAACTGTCGGTAATAACCCTCTAATCCAATAAAACTACGAATCTTTGTATCATCTCAATGTCTTTCCCTTTAATAAAACACTTTTTTTTGGTATGATCAGCTGTTATTCGATCATTATTTACAATGTACCTAGGAAAAGAAACTGGTTTTAACCAAAAATCACACTTGATGAATTTTCCATAAAGTTTCTTTTCCTTTATGGTTTTCAAAACAACCCTTAGATATTTTTCATTCTCCTCTTTATTTTTATAAAATACCAGAATGTCATCAACAAACACAACCACCAACTTATCCAAGAACTCTTGAAATATTCTATTAATAAGATACATGAATAAAGTATGTGCATTAGTTAACTGAAACGACATAACCAAATATTCATAATGCCTATATCAAGTACCAAAACCAGTTTTAAGGATGTCTTCCTCCATCACCTAAAATGATGGTACCCATATCTCAAGTTAATCATATAAAAGTACCGAGCTCCCCAGAGCTGATCAAAAGTCATTGATATGAGGAAAATGACATTTTTTTAATAGTGATGTTATTAAAAGCTCTATAATCAATGAATAATCTCATGGAACCAACTATCCCTTTAACAAACAAAATAGGAGCACCCCATGGAGATCTTCTAGGGTGAATGAAGCCTTTATCAAGTAAATACAACAACTGTTTTTTCAATTCAATATATTCCATTTGAGCCATTCTATTTGGGGGGTTTCAAATTGGCTTAGCATCAGGAACTAATTCAATTGGAAATTTTAATTCTCGATTATGTATGACACTAGGTAACTAAATATAAAAAACATCAAAGAATTAATTTACCACTGGAACATCATTAAACTGATCAGTTCCTTTTTTTTCAAAAATATGATCAAGATAACATTAATTTCCATCTATCAATAGTTTCTCAGATTATAGATATGTTATTAATGGTATGGATTCATTTTTGTACACAAAATGAAACAATTTTTGGAAAAAAATTCTTCAGCTCTACAATCTATCTTGGCACGACAATCAAAATGCCAATCCATTCCCAGAATGACATCAAACTCTACTAAGGGAAAAACAACAAGGTTTGAAGGTAAAGACTTTCCTAATACCACAATAGAATGATTCATATAATTATTTTTTTTCTGTAATATATTTTTGGTGGTTTAATAATGAGTTACAGTCTAATTTTTTGAGGATACATTTCTAATTTAATAGAACATTTCTAAAAAATAAATGAATTTGTAGACCCTTTATCAAAAAAAACATTAGAAAAATATGAATAAACAAATAATTTAACTGATAAAACTTCATTATATTTCCTGACGTCTGCTAATGCATTCATAAAGGATTTCAGTACTAATTTATACTTATAGTCTATCTTCTTCAAATCATTCATATATCTTTTAGAAAATAAATTTTCATAATGACCCATCACACCACATTTAAAATATTTAAATGTTTCTTATTAGGATTAGTCTTCGGTTCACTTTCATTACAATATCAGGCCATAGGTCCAAACTTTCCACATCGAAAACACTTCATAGTTTTTGTAAGGCATTCCCCAGGGTGCTTCTTTCCACACATTTCACAAACTAGAAACTAGATATTCTTACTATCAGATTTCTTTTATTGACTCTTACCCATAAATTTCCATATGTACCTATTCTTATATTTGTTGTCAAAATGAATGTGATCCTCAGAAAACTTCATATATACCCTCTCAGAACATCAAAAAAATTTCTCATAAATTTTGAATTCAAAGGAGGCCAATTCCCTTAGACACCTTGGATTTAATACAGAGTAAAAGTGGTTGATTTATCTATCAATATCCAGAATATGATTTGGATCATACCTTTATAATCAGGTGAAGTTATCTTCATACACAACCACTGAGTCCTCCTCCCTTTTCTTCAATTTAAGTAACTGGTACTCCATCCTATGTTACACCCCACAAAGAAAATATTATTCAAGTAAATGACTTTTAAATTCATCCCACTATAAGGCATAAATATCCTCTCTATCCCTGATATTTTTACCATTGACCACCACTAATCAGATTCACCTTGAAAATGATTAATGGAAAGAATTAAATTTTGATTATCTAAAAAACCAATTAAAACAAATATCATTTCAAGGGCCTTAATCCATTGATCAACTACTACTAGGTCAGAATATCCATTGAAAACAGGAGGGTGTTATCTCATAAAATGTTCCACTATTCTAATGTTCGGTTGTAGTAACTATGGTTGTTCTATTGTGTGGATACAACCACCATTTATTTCCCACATCAACTTATGCATTACTATCACAAATTGAACAGTTCCAAGCCCTATAATTCCAGGATATAGATTTTGAAGGATATCATTCTGTTCGTGCCTCTCCTCTTCAGCTTCACTGTTTCTTCTGCGGACAACCATTTAGAACAAACATATCTTCATTGATGAAACATGGTAATCTTTAAATTACCTATCATTTCAAATTAATCATAGAGTTAAAATCATTTATGGTATTCTATTAACATCATACTAACCCCTAAAGTCATCTAAAACATCCAATGATACCAACTACAAGGATCCGACTATATTACATTAAATAATCTTGAATTTAGTCCAGAAAAAAATTCCTTTTACATTGAGGACTTTTATAAGTTTAAAGCTTTAGATAAATGAAAATAAAACATTAATAACATAAAAAATTAATAAATAGTGGATACCATAAAAAATTGTATTCATTTATTTCAAAATATAAAACATTTTAAATAAAACCAGTTTTCATTGAAAATTGTTCAAAAATTTAACTTGGATTCTTTCATTGTCTTACTCATCCTTATAACATAAGAAAATAATTAAAATCATGGGATTAGCAAAAAAACTCAGTAAGGGATATAAAAAATAAGGAATGAACACATTAGGCCATGAATAGTTGTAACATATGATGAAAATTTCAAAAGACATACTAGTTATCCATATATACATACTTTATGAAACATGATATTTCACCAATATTCCCACAAAAAATGTCCTTAAATTGAACTATAAAGGTCTTGTGGTAAATTACATACATAATCTTGTAACCCTCTCAACTACAATATAATTTGTAACCCTTGCAGATACCATATAATTTGTGTAACCATCGTAGCCACACATGTAGTAACCATCTGGATGACCTCCATTTTACATATACCAAATGAATTTCAGGGAGATATATGTCCAACCCTTCACCATAAAAAATGTCTAAGAACTAGAACATAATCATACAATGTGAATAATTTTATAAAAACATTTCTTTTTTATTTTTTAAAACAGAACCTTAAAAGAGGTTTTTCAAAGAAAATTACTTTATAAATATCATATATTTGAAGTGAGACTTAATAGAGTGGATGGAATATTCATATACAATGTAAATACACATAATTAAATATATTATAAAAAAATTGATCACATAGAAAATTTAAATAGAACATAAATAATGAAGTATAAGGTTAAACCAAAGAATGTAAATCGAGGTAAGAATTACCTTACGTTGGGTTTGTCTTAATTCAAACTTGTTTGAACCTCCTGTCGATCTCTTCCCCTTGAGATTTCACTTAAGGATATTGTTTTTGTCCTTTTGGTAAGACGATAATCTATAGGATGCGGGGACGATCCTTGAGAGGATTATTGGGATGAACATAGGTAATGCTCAAGGCTTGAGAGGTGTGGGTGGAAGAGGGGAATGGGGGTGATATTTATAGTGGAGGGGAAGAGGTATTTTACATTATTTTAATCATTATTATAATATTTTTTTCACAAGACTCTAAATAGTATTAATTAATGTTATTCCAAATATTAATAATTGCATGTGATTTCAAACCAAGTGGTCTTCAATCACTTATGATTTCATAAATAGTGTGTTTAACTGATAATTTGAATATACAGTGATATTCCGTATTCAAATATTCATTAATAATTCAATATTTTCAAAAAAATCCCAAAAATTTACCGTAACCATTTTTTGACATGTGAATTAAAAAGAGAACCCCATTTTTTGGAAATTATATTCTAAATATTATGAATTTAATTTTATATTAAAACAATACATTATTGAAAAATTGACAATTTGATTTCAATAATTGCTTTAATATCACATTGAAAAAATAACCAATATGTCATTATCATAAATACATAAGAAAATAAAATAATAATACAATTTACTATTTATTAGGGTCATATTACTATTCATATTATCATTCACAAGGGTATGCTACTATTCACCAAAAATCAAGTTGGTTCTATCAGACTCTAAATAACTTACTGATCATAATTATCGATGAGAATTTTCCAAAATTCAAAACATATCAGTGGAAAGATTAAGTTTAACGTATAGTTATAAATATCTATATAAAACAAAGTTTTATGGTTTTCAATTTATTTTTAAATCATTGGGGTGTTATACTATATCCACCTTCTGGAAATTACATCCTTGTAAATTTATTAACATATTAAACAAATGAGTGTACATTTACCTCAAAGCATTTTTAGACCCCCCATGTTGCTTCATCTTCAATGTGGTTTCTCCCAAAAACCATTTACTAGATGATTACCTTATTCCGAAATACTTGTCCCCTTCAATCAAGAATATTAAATATATTCTCTTCATAAGAAAGGTTCTGTTCTAGCTGAACTACTTATGGGATCAAAACATGAGTTGAATTTGGCACTTACTTCCACAACATTGAATCATGAAAAAATTGCGTACAAGAGAAAAACTCAGAGTCAAAGCTACTCGGTATAAAACTGGTCTGACATTCTCAAAGATTTAAAAAGGACCGATGAAACAAAAACTTAGATTTCATTTATTACAAAAAAAAATCACACTTTTAAAAGGAGATATTTTAAGGAAAACATGGTCTCTTACCTGGAAATAGTATTCTTTCCATCTATTATCTGTATAAATTTTCTGCATGCTCTGAACTATCCTAAACTTCTACTATATCATCTTCTCTTTCTCATCCAATTCCTCAACTTATTCTATCCCCATTAACTTTATTTCACCGAATTCATCCCAAAATGATGGAGTCCAACCCTTCTTCCCATGAAATTCCCCAAAAGGTTCCATCTGTATACTAGAATAGAAACTGTTATTACAAGAAAACTAAACTAAAGAAAGATCATGATCCAAACATACTTGGTAGTCCATTGAACAAGCTCAAAGCATATCCATCAATATCTGAACTTTTCATACTGACTACCCATCTTATTGAGGATGAAAAGAGGTACTGAAATTTAATTATATTCCCAAAAACCATTGAAGCTCCTTCCAAATGTTAGAAGTAAACCAGGGATCCCGATTAGATACAATAGAAAGAGGAAATCCATGTGACCTGAAAATATCTTTGAGGTACAGTAAAGAAAGCTGATCCATAGAAATTTTATATCGAATATAAATAAAATGTTCATGTTTTGTCAGATGACCAAAAGTAACCCAAATTGCATTATTACCTTGAGAAGTCTTTGGTATTCCCACCACAAAGTATATCGATACATTCTCCCATTTCCACTTTGATATTAGAAGAGGCTGAAACATCCCATTTGGAAATTATCGCTCTGCTTTAAATAGTTGTCATGTCAAACATTTCTTGGTAAAATCAGAAATATCTCTTCTCATTCCATCCCACCAATAATACTCTTGAAGGAATCTGTACATCTTAATACTGCAAAGATATACTGAAAATGTATAACTATGAGCTTCAAACAAAATATATTTTATCAAATGATAATCTAAATTCACAAATTTTTTTCAAATCTTAACACACAATCTTTATCAAGGTTAACTTTTTGAAACATACCTATTTTAACCAATTCTAACTTTTTCAGCTCACAATATTTCTTATGTGCTTCCCCAATTCTGGCTGACAATGATGACTGCGCGAAAACCTAAAACAATACAGAGGTATTTCCCACACCAACAACTTCTAATCCAAAATTCCTTAAATCATTAATCAAGGGATCAAGTTCCAAAGGTAATATAGTTAATCATTCATGATGTTTTTAACTAAAGGAATCTTCGAATTTGATCGATTTTCCTGGATAGTAATTGATCGTGAAATCATAATCCGTTACCAGTTCAAGAAAAATTCACTACCTCATGTTAAATTACATCTAATTGAATATATATTTCAAGGTTTTATGTTCATTATATATTTGAAATTTGGATTCGTATAAATGATGCCTCTAAATATTCAATGAGAAAACCATAGCTTCCAATTTCAAATCATGTGAAGCATAATTTAACTCACGAGGTTTTAGTTGTCTTGAAGAATAATAAATTACATGATCATTATGAATCAAAACACAACCATGTACCTTCAATGAATCATCACCGTAGAGGAAAAACTCACCATTTTGGGAAGGCAAGGACAAAACCGTAGCATTCTCCAATATATTCTTCGTTTACTCAAAACAAAGATCACATTCCTCTATCCAAATAATTTTAACCACTTTTTTCATTATCATAGTAATATTTCTAGATAATCTTGAAAAGTTTTAAACAAACTGTCAATAACAATCTTCAAATAAAATAAAACTGCATGAATTTCTAACATTTTAAGTTTTTTTGATTAATAGAACACCTTTTTCTTAGTAGGATCAAGTATTATTTCATCCGCATTAATAATGTACATTGGAAAAGAAATCTGTTGCAACCAAAAATCACACATGCTGAATGTTTCACACAATTTCTTTTCTTTTACATTCTGTAAAACAACCCTTAGAAGTTTTCCATGCTCCTAATTATTTTTAGAAAAAACATGAATGTAATCAATAAACAAAACCAAAAAATTATCCAAGAATACATGAAATATTCTATTCATGAGATCTATTAATCCACAAGGTTTATTAGGTAATGCAAATGATAGAACAAAAAATTGATAATGCCTTTATCTAGTATAAAAAGATGTTTTTGGGATGTCATCCTCATTCACATTCATCTGATGCAATCCAGATCTCAAGTCAATCTCTTAAAAGTATTAAGCTACATGATCTGATCAAACAAATCATCGATATGAGGCAAAGGATACTTTTTTTCAATAGTGGTGTTATTCTAATCTCTATAATAAATGCATAGTTTCATGGGAGAATATTTCTTTGTAAAGAACAAAAATGAGGAATCCCATAGTGAAGTGCTAGTACAAATGAAGCCTTTATCAAGAAAATCCTACAACTAATTTTTCAATTCAATAAGTTCCATTTAGTCTATTCTATATGGGGGTTTTGAAATTGTCTTAGCATTATTAACTAAGTCAATTGGGAATTCAACTTCTCAATTATGTATGAAACCCGGTAACTCATCATGCAAATCATCAAGGTAATCATTTAATAGTAGCGCATCATTAATGGGAATAGTTACCTTATTTTCAACAATATGAGTAAGATAACATTCATTTCCTTCTTTAAATAGTTTCTTAGTATACTGATATGTTATTAATGGTATGGGTTAATTCTTATACACAAATGAAAACTCTTTCTAAAAAACAACTTCTTTAGCTCTATAATAATTTTTTTCATAATAAACAGAAAGAGGATCCATTCCCAGAATTACATAAAAATCTACAATGAAAAAACAACAATCTTTGTAGGTAAAGTATTTCCGTAGACTACAATATAAAGATTTTTATAATTCTAGATTTCTATAATATTTCTCATTAATGTTTTAATAATGAGTTCTATTCTCATTTGTTGAGGTGACACTTCCAATTTACCAGAAAATTTCTCAGAAATAAAGGAATGTATTGACCCTGTATCATTTTTTTTTTAAAATCTGAGCATATAAGAAAAGTACCTGATACAAATTAATTGGATGCCCCGATGTCTTATGATGTAGTAAAAAAGGATATCAATACAAATTTTTTCATTTAGTTTGGATTTATTTAATCATTTAGATCTCTCTTTGGGAAGACATTTTTATAATAAGTCATCTCACCACATTTAAAACACTTAGCAATTTGTTTATCAGGATTAGTCTTATGATCATTGTCTATACAATATTGGGCCATATGTCCAAACATAACACATTGAAAACAATTTCTAGTTTTGGTAAGGAATTCCTTAGGGTGCTTATTGCGACACTTTTCAGAAACTGAAAACCGGATTTTCTTACTATCAGATTTCATTAGTTGATTCATACCCCTCGCTTTCCATCTGGACCTCTTCTTCTCCTTGTTGTAAAAATGAATGTGATCATTAGAAAAATTCATCTCTATCCTCTCAAAACATTTTTAATGTTTCAAATAACTTTTGAATTCAAAGGAGGCTAACACCCTTTGATACCAGGGATTCAATACTGAGTAGAAGCGGTTGATTTTGCTATCAAGATCCAAAATAAGATTTGGAGCATGCCTTGCCAGTATGGTGAAGTTTTCTACAGACACAACCACATAATCCTGATATTTTTTTCTTCCATTCAAGTAATTTCTTCTCTATCCTACGTCACACCATCTTAGGAAAAATATTTTTCATGGAATAGTATTTTAAATTGATCCCACTCTAAGGAATAAAAATTATCTCTATCCCTGATATTTTTCACCATTGAACACAACTGATTAGCTTCACCTTCAATATGATAAATGAAAATAATTACCTTTTTATTAGATGAAAATACCATTACATCAAATATCAATTCAATGCACTTAATCCATCCTTCAGCTACTACTGGGTCAAAATATATATTAAAAGTAGGAGGGTGTTGTCTCATAAAATGTTCCACTATTTTCATGTTCCATTGTGGTACTTATGGTTGTTCTCTTGCGTGGATTCCACCACCATTTATTGCCTGCTTCAGCTGAGCCATTACTGTCACAAGCTACTCAGTTCCAATCCATACCATTCCGGGCTACAGATTCGGAAGGATATCATTATGTCAATGCGTCTCCTCTTTAGCTTCCCTATTTTTTCAGTGGACAACAATTCTGAACAATCATATCTTTGTTGAAGCAATATGGTAATCTTTAAATGCTATAATATTTCAAATTAACCATAGATTAAAAAACAATTTTGGAATTATATTAACATCACCCTAACCTATAATGTTATCTAAACCATCGTCTGATACCAACTATAAGGACCCAACCGTATTATATTACATATTCTTGAATTTAGACAAGAAATCAATTCGTTTTGCATTGATGATATTTTCAAGTTTAGAGATTTAGATAAAAGGGACATCAAACATTCATAACATTACACATTAACATATAGTGGATACCATAAACACAATATTCGTTTTTTCCAATATGTAAAACATTTCAAATAAATCATTTTTTCATTTATTATTCCTCAAACAATTGATTTGGCTTCTTTCTTTGTCTTACACATCCTTATAACCTATGAAAATAATTTAAAAACACGCAATGAGCACAAAAAGCTCAGTAAGGGATATAAAAATAAGGAAAGAACACATTAGTCCACGAATACTTGAAACATATGAAATCATTTTCCAAATACATATTTGTCATCCATATATACATACTTTGGGAAACAAGATATTTCCATAAGATTCCCAAAAATCATAAAGAGCATAAATAGAACCATAAATGTATCTCGGGGAATTAAATAGATAATATTGTAACCATGTCATCTACCTTATAATTTGTAAACCTCAAAACAACCTTACAATTTCGGTAACCATCACAGTTACACTTGGAGTAACCATATGATGAACCTCCAACTTACACATAACCAATGCATTGGATAGAGATATAGGTCCAAACCTTCATAATAAACAATTCCCATGAACCCGAACATAATCATAAAACATGAATAATTGTATAAAAGCATTTATTTGAATTTTGTACAACAGAATTTTAAAAGATATTTTTAAAATGGTAGTACCTTATAAATATCATATATTTGAAGTGAGACTAAATAGAGTGGATGAAATATGTATATAAACGATAAATACACCAAATTAAACATATTATAATAAAATTGATGAAATAAATAATTTAAATACCACATAAATTATGAAGTAGAAGGTTAACCCAAAGAATGTAAATTGGGTTAAGAATTTCCTTACCTCGGGTTTGCCTTACATCAAACTTGTTTAAACCTCCCCTAATCTATTCTTATTTAGATTCCTATTAATCCCTTTGGTTTTGGAATTTTGGTAAGACCAATAGATCTAGGACATGGGGCGGATATTTTAGAGGAGTATTGGGAATAACATGGGTAAGGATCAAGGCTTGAGAGGTGTGGGATGAAGAAGGGAATATGGGTAGTATTTATAGGAATTTTACTTTAGTTTAATAAATTTTATAAGATTTCTTCTCAATAATCTGAATATCCTTAATTAATGTTATGAAAAATAGTAATATTGGAATTTGAGTTAGAACAAAGTGGTCTTACATCACTCATGATGTTATAAATAGTGTATTTAACTGATAATTTGAATATACAGTATTTTACAATATTTCACTATTCATTGAAAATTCATGAATTTCTGAAATATTTTAAAAATTCACCCTAACCATATTTCGATGTGTAGAAATAAATAATGAACTACATTTTTTGAAAATAATTTTTTTAATATTATTAATTTAATTTTTAAATAAAATCATACTTTATTCAAAAATTAACAATTCGAATTCTATAACTACTTCTATATCACATTTAAAAATTAACCAAGATGTCATAATATTACAGCCTTAAGAAAATAAAATAATATTAAAATTTAAAATTCATTAGGGTCATATTACAATTCATATTACTATTAATAATGGTATGTTACTATTCACTAAAAACCAAGTTGGTTCCATCAGACCTCAAATAACTAACTCATCATTATTATAGATGACTGTTTTCAAAATTCAAAACATAAAAGTGGAAAAGTTATGTTTAAAGAGTAGTTACATATATCTACATAAAACCAAGTTTTATGAATTTTAATTTATTTTTAAAACCTTGGGGTGTTATAGGATCCCCTCCTTTCGAAAACTGTATCCTCAAAATTTTATTTACTTATTAAAAAAGTGAGTGTACCTTTCCCTAAAATTATTTTCAGACTCCCATTTTTATTCTTTTACCATGTGGTTTCTCCACAAAACCACTACCTGATAGATTACCTTATTCCTCAATACATGTTCCCTTCGATAAAGAATCTGAATTTGTTTCTCTTCATAAGAAATGTTCCCTTCCTGCTGAACTTCTAAAAGTCTCAAAAACATGTGTCGAATCTGGCACATACTTCTTCATCATCGAAACATGAAAAACAATGTTTAAGAGTGAAAAACTCAGAGGAAAAGCTGATCGGTATGAAGCAAGTCCAACTTTTTCTATGATGTCAAAAGGACTTATGAAACACATACTTAGCCTTCCATTCTAACCAAAATGCATCAAACATTTCCAATGATTGATTTTATGGAAAAATTGGTCCCCTACCTCGAAAGAGTTTCCTTTCATTCTATTATCGGCATAACTTTTCTGCCTGCTATGAACTATCCTCATGTGCTACCAGATCATCTTCACTTTCATAGCCACTTCCTCTACTAATTCTGACCCCATCAACTTTCTTTCACCGACTTATCCCAAAACACGGGAGTCCAAAACCACTTCCTATACAATGCCTCAAAATGTTCCATCTGTATACTGGAATGAAAACTGTTATTATAAGAAAACTCACTAAAGAAATATGGTGATCTAAACTTCCCGGTTATTCCATTGATCAAGCTCCAATCATATCCTCAAATGTCGGAATTTTTTATTCTAATTTCCCATCTGATTTAGGATGAAAAGATCTAATGAAATTTAATTCTATTCCCAATGACATCTGAAACCCATTACAAAAGATACAAATAAACCTAGGATCTTGATTAGATACAATGTGAGGATTACCTCCATGTAACCTAGAAATCTATTTAAGGTGTAGTCGAGAAATCGAATGCAAACACATTGTATCTCGAATAGAGAGAAAATGTGCATATTTTGACATCCAATAAATAATAACCCAAATAGCATTATTACACTGAGATGTACTAGGTAGTCCCATCAAAATTCCATGGATACATTCTCCCATATTAACTCTGGCATTGGCAGAGGCTAGAGAATCCCTTTTGATAACTTCCAATCAACCTTATCTTATTGACATCTCAATCAATTCATGGTAAAATCAGCAATATCACTTTTCATTCCATACCAAAAATAATACTCCAAAATTTTTCCTTATATCTTTGTACTACCAGGTTGTACTGAAAATGGAGAACTATGAGCTTCACACAAAAAATATTTCTTCAACTGAGAATCACAAGGCACACATAACCTTTTTTCAAATCTTAATACACAATCTTTATCAAAGATAAAATATAGAAACATACCCATTTTAAACAATTCTACATTTTTCTATAGCTCACAGTCTTCCTTTGGTGCTTTCTTAAATTTGGATGACAAAAATTACTGCACTAAAACACGAAACACAACAAAGGTATTTCCTGTACCAAAAACATCTAAGAAATAATTTATCAAATCATTAATCATGAGATCATGTTCCAAATGTAACATGGTTAATGATGAATATTTTTTTTATTCAAGGAATCCTCCACATTGTTTTCTATTTATGGATGGTAATTGATCGTGAAATGATAATCCTTTATCAGTTAATGCCATCTTCACTGCCTCATGTTTAATTCCCTCTATTTGAATACATACTTCAGAATTTTATGGTGAGTATATATTTGATATTTGGATCTGTATAAATGATTTCTCTAAATTTTCAAAGAAAAAACCAATGATGACAATTCCATATCATGTTTGGGATAATTTAACTCATGAGGTTTTTGTTGTATTGAATAATAAGCAATTACCTGATCATTCTGAATCAAAACACAACCATATCCCTTCAATGGAGCATCACTGTACATGAAACAAATACTATTTTATGAAGGCAAGGCCACAACCACATCAATAACCAATCAATTATTCTATTAGTGAAAACCAATATCACATTCTTCTGTCCAAATAAATATAACCCGTTTTCACATTAACATAGTTAGTGGGATAGATAACTGTACAATATTTTTAACAAACCATTGGTAATAACCTGATAATACAATAAAATAATTAATCTTTGAATCATTTGTAGGTCTTGGCCATTAATAAACCACTTTTTTGGAAGGATCAACCGTTATTCCATCCTTATTTTCAATTTTCATCAGAAAAGAAATATTTTGCAACCAAAAATCACAGTTTTTTAATTTTACATATAGTTTCTTTTCCATTAAGGTTTTTAAAATAACCTTTTGATATTTTTGACGCTCCTCTTAATTTTTAGAAAATAATATAATTTCATTAATAAACACAACCAAAAACATATCAAAAAACTCATAAAATATTATTTTCATAATATCCATGAATACAACAGATGCATTAGTTAACCCAAAAGGCATAAAAAAATTCATAATTCCTTTATCTAGTATGAAAAGCTCTTTTTGGGATGCCATCCTCTTTCACCTTCACCTGATTGTATCCAGATCTCATGTCAATCTTGGAAAATTATTGGGCTCCCTGGAGCTGATCAAACAAGACCTTGATATGAGGCAAAAGATAATTTTTTTTAATATTGATGTTATTCAATGCTCTATAATCAATGCATAATCTCATGGAACCATCTTTCTTTTTAACAAACCAAACAGGAGCACCCTGTGGTGATGTTCTAGGATGAATGAAGCCTTTATCAATAAAATCCTACAACTATTTTTTCAATTCAATAAGTTCCATTTGATCCATTCTATATGGGGGTTTCGAAATTAGATTAGCATTAGGAACTAGGTCAATTGTAAATTCGACTTGACAATTAGGTTTGACACTAGGTAACTCATTAGGAAAAACGTCAAGATATTCATTTAACATTACCACATCATTAATTTGAACAGTTCCCTTGTTTTAAAAAAATATGAGCAAGATAACTAATATTTCCATATTTCAAAAATTTATCAGAATCCTAATATGTTATTAATGGAATGAGTTCATTCTTGTACACAAACTAAATCACTTTCTAAAAAATAACTTCTTAATCTCTACAATCAATATTTTCATGATAAACACGAAGACAATCCATTCCTAGAATGACATCAAACTCTACTAAGGGAAAACACCAAGTCATGATGGTAATTTCCTTCCACATAAAAAAATAGAAAGATTTTTATAAATTCTATTTTATATAATATTTTCACCCTGTTATTTTAACAATGAGTTCCAGTGTCATTTTTTTAGTTGACATATCCAATTTACCAAAAAAATTCTCAGAAATAATTGAATGTGTAGACCCTGTATAAAAAAAACTTTAAAAAAATATGAGTAAAGAAAAATATATCATGATACAATTCCATTGGATGGACCAATGTCTACTGGCATATTCTCAGAGGATGTCACTATGACTTTCTTCTTATAGTATGGCTTTTTCAAATAATTCAGATCTCCCTTTGGGAAGGAAATTGCATAATGACCCATCTCACCACATTTAAAACACTTAATTGTTTTCTAATATAGATTTTTCTTAAGATCATTTTCATTAAAATCCTAGGCCATATGTCTAAACATACCACATCAAAAACACTTCCCATTTTTGGTAAGGAATTCCCCAGGGTACTTCTTGCCACACTTTTCACAAGATAGAAACATGATTTTCATACCATCAAGATTTCTTTTGTTGATTATTACCCATTACATTATATCTGGAACTCTTCATCTCATTATTGTCAAAATTTATGTGAACATCAAAAAGCTCCATCTCTACCCTATCATAACATCAAAAAAGTTAATATAACTTTTGAATTCATGGGAGGACAACGTACTTAGATACCCTGGATTCAATCCTGAGTAAAAGCAGTTGATTTTTCTATAAGGATCCAGAATAAGATTTGGAGCATACCTCACATGTCAGGTGAAGTTCACTTCATATATAACCACTTAATCCTCCTCATATTACATCAATTCAAGGAATTGCTTCTCCATCATAAGTCGTACCACCATAGGAAAATATTTTTCATGGAAAAACTTTTAAAATCATCCCACTATAAGGCATCAATATCTTCTCTACCCCTGATATTTTTAACCATTGACCACCAATAATTAGAATCACCTTCAAAAGAATAAAATAAAATAATTACCTTTTGATTATCTGAACAACTCATTAGATCAAGTAGCTTTTCAATGGCCTTAATCTATCCTTCAACTGCAACTGGCTTAGAAGATCCTTTGAAAGGTGGAGCCCGTTGTCTCATAAAATGTTCCACTATTATCATGTTCTATTGTGGTACCTCTGGTTGTTCTCATGCATATATTCCACCACAATGTTTTACCTACTTCAACTAGGACATTACTATCTCAAACTACTTGGTTCCAATCCATACTGTTACGAGTTGCATATTCAAAAGGATATTTTTTGGTCGGTGCCTCTCCTTTTAATCTTCCCTATTTATTATGTGTAAAACCATTCTGAAAAACCATTTCTTAGTTGAAGAAACATGGTAATAATTAAATAATATAACTTTCCAATTACTCATAGAGTAAAAATCATTTATGGTATTCTATTAAAATCGCCCTAACTTCTAAATTTTTCTAAAATATCCTCTGATACCAACTACAAGGACTCAACCTTATTACATTTAGGATCCTTTCCAATATAGAGCTTTAGAGAAAATTGACATAAAGCATTCATAATATTACACATTAATACAGAGTGGATACCATAAAAATAGTATTAATTTATTCCAAAATATAATACTTTTAAAATAAAACATGTTTTGGTTGATAATTCTAAAAACATTTAACTTGGTTTATTTCTTTATCTAACATATCCTTGCAACCTATGAAAATATTCTGAAAACATGGGATGAGCACAAAAATCTCAGTAAGGGATATAAAAAAGGGAAAGAACACATTATTCCATGAATACTTGTAATGAATGAAATCATTTTCAAAATACTTATTTGTCATCCATATATACTTACTTTGTGAAACATGAGATTTCTACAAGATTCACGAAAAACATAAAGAACATAAATAGAACAGTAAATTTATATTACGGAATTACTTAAATATTCTTTTAACCCTCCACTATTGGAAAATGGGTCTATACCCATGGTTTTACAAAAAACCATGGGTATAGAGTACCCTTATACCCACGGTTTTTCAAAACCGTTGGTATAGGGTTAATATGGGGACATATACTCATGGTTTTCCAAAACCGTGGGTATAGGTTTATTTTGAACACCTATACCCACAGTTCTGAAAAACCATGGGTATATGTGTTTTTTTCAAACCATATACCCATGGTTTGGACAAACCGTGGGGAGAGGGTTTTCCCTGATAACCTATGCCTACGGTTTTTAAAAATTGTGCGTGTTGGGGTTTTTTTAAAGACCTATACCCACGGTTTTGGAGAAACGTGGGTATAGATTTCCCTCATTTTGGAGGGGGAACTAATTATGCAGGGAGACACAAATATTTGGCTAGAACATGCTTTTTATTAATATTATTATGAAAATACAAATCTATAAATTAAAAGCATCAGTAGCTTAGTTGGTTCGTGTGTTAATTTACTCAGTGCGATCCCGGGATCGAATTCCATCCGATTTTTTTTCAATTAATTTATTTTTATTATTATAAGTAAAACGACGTACGCATAGACGATAAAAATGTTTCCATGATAGTTGTTAAAGTGCAGCTTCGAAGACCAATAGGCCGGGGGATTGATTCTCGCCGATTTTTTTCATATAAATGGATATATTAATATAATAAAAGTAATAAATATATAAATACCAATAGCAGCGTCGACTTGGTTGGTCCAGGAGCTCGCTGGTAAGTCTTCCGTCTAGTGATCAAAACCTACTATACATGATTTTTTTAAAATGAACCGAATAAATTCCACACGATTTTCAAACCAAGGTGGAAGTTCCTTGCGATTATGTACAGTGTGTTGTTTCTGTGTGACACACCTATACCCACGGTTCTACCAAACCATGGGTATAGGTCAAGAACACTATACCGACGTTGTTCCAGTACACAGTTCCCAAATCCATGGGTATAGGCTATACACACGGTTTTGGGGGCTATACGCACAGTTTAGAACCGTGGGTATAGGCTGTTTTTCTAGTAGTGCTGGTGGCTAACTTATAATTTGTAACCCTCACAGCTAACTTACAATTTATGTAACCATCATAGGGGAGGAGGGTAATTGGGGTGGTATTTATATTGGAGGGGAGGAGGTATTTTAAAACAAAATTTTAAGATCTATTTATATTGGGGTGGTATTTATATTGGAGGGGAGGAGGTATTTTACATTATTTTAATAATTATTATATTTGTTTTTCTCAAAACTATGAATAGTTTTAATTTATGTGATCCCAAATAGTAATAATAGAATATGTGTTCTATGAAAGTGTTCTCACATCACTTATGATGTCATAAATAGTGTATTTAACTAATAATTTGAGTATACTATATTTTACCGTGTTTCACTATTCATAAAAAATTCATGAAGTTCAGAAAAATCCCAAAAATTCACCCTAACCTTTTTTCGATGTGTAGAATTAAAAAATGAACTCCATTTTTGGAAAATAATTATTTATAAATATTATTAATTTAATTTTTAAATAAAGTCATACTTTATTAAAAGATTAACAACTTTATCCCTATAACTACTTTTATATCACATTGAAAAATTAACCAAGATTTTATTATCTTAAAGAGTTAATAAAATAAAATAATAATAAAATTTACTATTCATTAGGGTCATATTACTATTCATAAGGGTATGTAACTACTCAACAATAATCATGTTGGTTCCATCAGACTCCAAATAACTTACAGATAATAATTGTAGATGACCATTTTTCAAAAATCAAACCATAGAAGTAGAAAAATAATGTTTAAAGGATAGTTAGAAATATTTACTTAAAACAAACTTGTATGCATTTTAATTTATTTTTAATTCATTGGGGTGTTACACTAGGCTAGTTTTTCACTATATCTTATGCATGCCTCAACATACAATAAAGGTTGCTGACTATCAGTGAGGGTCTGATTAGGTGATAGTGGGGAGATAATATTATCATGTGGTGATAATAATAATGGTCCATATATAAATATATCAAAGAAGAATAATACCATAAATCAGCAGAAGTAACAAATAGAACTCCATAGAAGATTAATAAAGAGAATTAATAATCATGATCCCGAAGTTACAATAGCATTTATTGGGGATAAAAAATTAATAGAAGATAATACAAAACAAATAATCATGGTTAACGATGCATGACCATAATATTACATTTATAAAAAATCTCAATATAAGGTCTATCCTAATGGAGAGGATTCACCTAGCCCACTAACATCTTTCTCATGCCCAAATTACATATAACATTACTAAGGTCCAGCTCTCGAGCATGAATCCATTCTTTATCTCAAAATAATAAAATCAATATACATCATGAGGAGCCTATATAGTGTTGTAGTATGAACTTTTAGACCACCACTAACCCGTTTCAATCCAACATCCATAGTTATATAGGTGTAAACCAAATCTTATAAAATGTAAATACAAATTCATTATTAACTAAGTTACACACTTCTCTTGTTCCCAAAAACCACAAGGAAGAATTTTCCTGCTTCTATCAATGTAGTATGTCTTGGAATATATTCCCAAATATATATATATATATATATATATATATATATATATTGAATAAAACAAATTTATGCACATATATATATATTTATATATTCAATGGATATACACATGGATTAATGCCAAATGTGTCCCCTAAAAATACCAAATCTAGTGAACCCTCATGTTTGACCAATAAAAAAGTCACTAGAACTTCTTTCCATCAATCCAGTATTCAGCATTGAAAGGGAAAACCCAATTAAATATGATCTACCTCTCTTGGAACTTTATTTAGAAATTCCCAGACAAATCTCAATGTGACAACTTGAGGCATGACCATACCTGTCCTCTAATAAATATTCAACTTCGGGTCAGCGGTCAATGTACAAAGGTAGTGTGATATCTTTGTTCCCATAATATTGACCCATTTTCATTAGGTATAACAGTGAGCGTCATTGCCAAACCGATAGTCTCAACATCATCACCTAATGGTCCACCTCCCTCTGCATGGATTTCTATGGTGAGAAACTCCAACATCACTGATGGTTAACACCATCACCAAATCCTCAAAATCTACTAAGGCCTCAACCCATATGAGTGGTTAACACCACCGTATCTGATTTCAATCTATGTACACATGAATCCAATGGTGTTTTGACCAACAAAAATGAGCATAAATAACCAAACATACCTAAGAATCATCATTCAACTCCTCATTCCCTTACGATCATTTCGCTATATCCGGATGGTCCACAATATGTCATGTCCCATGGGCCATTCCCTAATCCTAATGAACTCATCACCTCAGGTAAATATGACCATATCAACTCATATTGGTTATCATTATCACCACAAATATCTCCGGCCACATGATCAGCATGATGACCTTGTCCCCCCAATCCTGATGATTAATATCACCTTGATCCTTTATCCTAGCCCGTCATGTTCTCATGGGTCCATTGAAATAAATAATTATACTTAAAATAATAAAAAATTCAATGACTTACCATTCCAGTCCAAGTGTTCAAAATCCCCTTACCCAGCTTATTATATGTAATAAATAGATTTGGATTGCACAATGGCATCCCATATCACCAATAAATAATATAAGGACAAGAATTATTTTATTTAGAGCCCACTCAGTCAATCCAATGTGCATATTTAGTATGAAACCAAAAAAAACTTATAAAATTAAGTATAAATCAAGAACCCTCTAACCTTATAGTTTTAGGTTCTCACTCATCTGGTATAGGACACTAACATAAGACTAAATGAGAAAAATCTAAATTTTAGACAAACACCTTGAAAATAGAGAAAAATAGCTCACGTGGATTTATAATTCCATGTGGGGAGATAAACAAGGATAAGAGATAATAGGATCTTAATCCTTACTTATACCCTTTTAATGAGATTTATGGAGCTTGATTTAGATCATGGACAATGAAGTTATGCCAATCCATAAATAAGAAGAGAAATGGGAGAAACCCCATGTGTGTGGTGGTGAAATAGCGGAGAAAGGAGTGGAAACCCATAAAAGCTTGGAGGATATTTTTGGCAATTTAATCCCATCAATTAACCAACATTATTTGGCTTACTGTGCACTAATAATGTGGCACTCACTATTGAAGCACCACATTGTGCATGGTTAGGTGCACATTTTATTATAACATTTGTAGACCATGGGATTTTTCTCTATTAAAATTTTTTGAGGTCCAATAGAGCTATTTTACCCCACTAAAAGAGTTTGAAACACCATGTATTAATAAATAGTGGGCAATATGGTTACTCACGGGAGGAAACATAGTTAAATCTAACTCTGCACATCTAATTATGTTGTCCTGAAACTGAGTTTTTTGGGCCTGATGCATCCAAAACTCATCTGAAACCCCTATGAACTTATCGATACATAAACACCCTCTAAAAATAAATCCCTTTTCCATGAAATCTATATGAATTAGGCTTATAAGATCAAGAGAAATGATAGAATGACAATAAAACCCAAAATTCTAAAATTTTTAGGAATTTTGACTTGTTTGAAAATCCAAGACATTACATAATGAATTTGTATTTATAATAAAAATAGTACATGAAATTTTTCTCTTAGTTATCTAATTAGACATCATTTCATAAGAAAGAAATCATTTACAATTTACATAAGTTCAACATATATCTAAAATACATATTTGGAACATAAATCATTTGTGAACACACCCATATTCCAAAGATGTTGTAACTATTTTCTTAAATGTTTTATGTATACATATATACCATTTTCAGATTAGAAGGTCTAGATATGAGTATTCTTGAGAAACTGAATGGTTTTTTCATTCCCATACCTAGAGGAAGGTATAAATATGAATGAACACTCTAGTGTGTTTTTGTAATTAATCATCAAACCAAATGGATTTAAACCATTACATGATAGACCAAATTTCACATTATGCACCGTACATGAAAAATCAAGATATCTAGTATCAAATGAATCTTATGCTACTCTATCTTCAGGATCAATAAACTCATAATTATCATTCTTTCATTTTGTATAATGTCGTCATATTTTTTTAGAATTCATTATACATGAAATGATTTTGGAGCCTAAGAATTAATGGATATTTCCACATAACTTTATATTGAACACGAGATGGTGTTCTATAAATATTTGGATTCCATTGATATCTAACTCATTTTATACAATCATTTAAGCCCTTGGTTTCCTCATACAATAAACTATAATCTTTAGAGAATGAATTATTTTTATTAATTGAATATACATGTTATTTAGTTAAATTTCATGCCATATAATGGGTTGAGGACATATTTTTATCATCATGAAGAAATTACTTAAAAAATATTATAATTTAATTGATGGAACCATTAAAAAATCTATACATGGGTTTCCCTTGAAATATAAATATTAAAAATTCAATTTTATTCATTTTACCACATTATCGATATACTCGATACATGACGTCATCCATTAATCTTTTCACTCTGTCAATATGATAACCCATATCATTAATAAAAATTATTTTATGATTTAATACATGAATTACCACTTAGTAAAATAGAATACATCAATAATCCTAGTGACATTGGGAGATTAGGAACATATCACATCAACATGATACATGGATACATTGACATTATTTAAAAATTCCTTAAAATTCTTCTAATATTCAATTCCACATATAAAACTGCACGGGATAACTGGGTGGGTTATAAATATGAAAGGGTGAGATATAAAGCCAAACAAAAGAGTAAAAAAACATAAAATGATGAAAGCTTTTAATTTTAGTCAATATTAAACTCAATGGGTAAAAAATTGGTTGAGAATCCTAAACATGAATATAAAATCATGATATACAATGATAACATAAACACAATATGAGAATGTGGAAACCACATTAAACACGAGATCATAAACATAAGTCAAGGAAAACCACCTAGTCAACATAACATGGTGAAAAATGTCCCACCATTGATTATTTATACTCCATAACCCCATACATGATATATCAATGTACAAAAATATTACCCTATGCATTGGATCTCTATTTAATTTCAGGAACACTCATCTCATTCATATCATGTACATGCATAAGTGTGCAACATAGATCATTCAACATGGGATCATATTTCATCCAATTTAATTCAACAATTAAAGACTATTCAATAAATACATGTATGTACCTAATAAATTAATTATATTTATTCGTATTTGAGTAATCTTGAGTGTTAATAGTGATGGTATTCACAATAAAAGTGATTTTTATGAAAAAACACATGATAATTTTGGGAGCATAACAGGGGTATATAATGGATTTTTAGAGGGTTTAATGATATTGAAATAGGTCTATCATAAAATTTATATAAGAAGGGTGGTAATACAGATATATAATGATAGAAAATATTGGAATTAAAATGAATAAGAAAAATGGGTTCTTGGATAAATGTTTGGCCTGAAAAAATTGTAGGATAATTTCAGCAGCATAACGGGGGTACATAATGAATCATGAGAGAGATTAATGATAGTTATAGATGTATCTAATAATTTTTTAAAAATAATTATAGTAATATTAATGTTTAAAATAATATCACATCATTATGAATTGGAATAATAAGTAATTACATAATGAATATGCTGAAATAAAGAGGAGAATGAGTGGACCCCTTACTAAATTTCAGCATAGTAATGCCTTACATAATGGTTATAATGAGAGGGGGTAAATGGTATATAATTATAATAACATAAATTGGATTGTAAATGGAAATTTATAAAGAAATTAAAACATAGAAAATTGAGATTCTAAAGGCTAAATACAATTAAGGTGCTTCAGTGGGACAAGAGGGAGAGGTCCCTTACCCGGGAGGGTGATTCCAAAAGATTAGGAGGAGCTTCATGAGAGATTGGTGACACATTGGGATAGATATATAGGTAAAAAGGAAGATTATATTCATGATCCAACATTTTTTAGTCAGTATTAATTGGGTTTTAGGTGGGGTTTTATTGTAAAAGAAGGGAGAGTTCATTATTAATTTCCAAACATAGTGTTTTTACAATACAATAAAGTAATAAAAAACACAAGACTTACCATAGTTTTTTCTTTTTTTTTCAACCAAATTGTATTAGATTTAATTATTTTATAATTCCATGATCCAATAACATTAATGTTACAGCCTTGGGGATTTTGAAGTGAGTCATGTTTACAAAGAACAGTTTTTAAAACCATAAAATAAAATATTGGTTTTGTTGGATTCATAAAGGGATTATAAAATTAACAAAAAATAGAAAAAACACATTATTCTAAAGGTGAAATATATATTTGGTGTTGGATAAATTTTATGCAACATATTACATCTCTTTTAGGTCATTATAATTTCATAATACAAACCATATATTAATAACGTATTTAATTTTTAACCGAAAATTCAATTATCTAAGAAAATTATGAAAAAATATCCATTGGATAATTTCAATGTAACAATTCAAAAAATTATAATTATTTTATAAAAATAATTATCTAAATATTATAAATTAAAATTTGAAATTTAAATCATTATTTATTGAAAAGTATTTGTTTTTTTATAATAACAATTTTTAACCCATATAAAAATTAAATAAAATTAAATTATCATCAATATATAATATTAAGTATTTAAAAATAATATTTTATTATATATCAACTATTTAAAAAAACCATTATTTCATAAAAATTAAATTCTTAATTGAAATTTTGTATTACTTGAAAATACAATTCATCTTTTTTTGTATTGAAGTATAATTTTTATCATACTCATTTCACAATCATTAATAAAGTAAAAATAGTAATAAATAAATATAATCATTATTTTATTGAAAATAATATAAAATATTCTTAATATTAGGGTTAGTTTTTTCACTTGTTAAATTATTTTTTACCATTAACTATTTATTTTACTCTTACTGTGGTAATAAATATTTAGTATAGTTACTATTCATGTTGTCCAAATATTAAGTTGACCATATTACCTAATATTAATTATGATGATTCATAATTTTAATTTAATTTTAAAAAATTAAATAAACATAATATGAATAGTTTAATTTAATATAAGACATGTAAGTGAGAAAAACATATGTTTCCCCAAAAATTCATTTTTCAAGGAACATATGATTTTTCATTAAATATTTAACTAATAATAATCATTAAATAAATTTCAATTAACAAATAAATATATATAATATATTAATTTAATTTAATTTATTCCCTAAAATGGGTTATTTTATGTCATTAAAATAGAAAAACATCATGAATCTTAAAACAAATTTTAAAAAGTGTTTTTAATTCTAAAAACATTACTCTAAAATACATTATAAAATGATTTAAATGTAATTAATTGGATTTAATATATATAACTAATCTATTATCTATACTATCTATACTAAACTTGGCTTCCTCCTTGCCTATGTGTCACCATTTCCATCTTCCACGTCACCCAGCATTCTAATTTCCTGTACTTCCAATTCCCCATCCCGCGACACAATTACGACTCCCCCCTCCCATGCTCCACCTCCATTCAATTGGGTTCTCCTAGGGTTCCCGCCGGCCACCATCAATCCCCTTTGATGACCCTCTCCGCAAGTCCCCTCCCCTGATCACCTTCCCGATCATCCTCTGCCTTCATACCTCCGCCTCCGCGACTCAACCTCTGCGTGCTCCACCTTCGGTCTAATCAGGCTTTCTCATAGGGTTCCTGCAGCTATCCGTGACTCCCCAATCTCGAACCTCTCCACGATTCCCATCTGCCAGCCCCCTTCCCGATCATCCTCCACCTCCACGCCTTCGCCTCTGCCTCCACGCCTCCACGCCTCTGCCTCCACGCCTCCACCTCTGCCTTCATGCCTCCACACCTCCACTGACTCATTCTCAGCTACTCCCTCCATTTTATGGTTTCCCTGCATCCGTCGTGACCCATTCGCCTCGGCCTCCGTCTTTGCGTCTGCATGCTTCGACTCCATCACCACTATCTATTTGGTTTGGTCTAGATTCAGCACATCTGCACCTCCAAAGTTTTCTTCCTTCACTTTGTGGTCATTATTTTCATCGCAGGTTTGTCTATAACTCTTTATTTACACTGTTTTAACCAATATGCATAGCAAATCCACCTGTCTTGAGATTTTGGTAACCTCTACCTATGGTGAACCCTTATTTTTTACTATAGTAACCCCTCTAGCTATCTATCTGTCTTTCCTCTTATAATTTATCATAGCATGGTCTTAATTTCATTTTTGGTGATGTAAAGTGACTTAATTTGATTTCACCCTACTATATAATGTCTTTAACTCATATTTCGCTTTATATTTTGTAATTTATTTCATGTTGTTTAGCTATGTTTTATGTGTTATTTTATGGAATTATGACTCTATAAGGTTTGATTTCAAAGGTATAATGCTATATGACCATTGATTTTGATTTTTATTGATCCAAAACCATCAACAAGGTTGAAGGAGAATGATGGAACTACTGAATGATTTCCATCAAACTACATTGATCAGATCCCTGATTGAGATACATCCTACACTTATTAGTGCCCTGGATGATGAGGTAATACTTGCATTGATTAGAGATCTAAATATTTATCTGTAATGTTATTATTTTGTATTTACAATTTGTGGTTGTAGTTGTGTCCATTATGTGTCTCATAGGTGTACCGTCTGATGATTTTATTGTTTTTGAAGAAATTAAATGTTATGGAATACCTCCCAGATGTTTATTGAGACATTATTTTTATTGTATGGATTTTCTATACTGGGGATCTTGAGATAGGTACGTGCTTAATTTCAAATAATAGTTTGGAGCAGTGAGTTATTCTTTTTTTATTCATGTTCTACCTAATTCGATGTCATCCATGATTTGTAAAATTTATGTACGATGCATGATAATTGTAATTGTGACCAATATGTATACATATCTTATTTAATTTTGGTTTATTTTTCACCATCACCAGTTTGTTTAATTCAATGGTAACACACATTCAAGGTAATTCTCTAGATATATTTTTATGTTAATTCAAACTTAATTTTTTTTCTCTTATGATACTTACTCAGCTATGTGATGGGAAATCATTATGTTTTTAAGGAGGTGATATATCAACAATGAATAAATATTTTGGCTAAAGGATTTGACATATTCTCTAAGGTATGTATGAATCCTTCAAAAGGGTTTGATTAGAAAGAATTCATTATTTTTTTCATTTCCTTGATTGATTTCTTTAACCCCCTTTCCATCACTGATATCATCGTCAAAGAGCCTACAGATCCAACAATAGGCATGTTCTCATATTATTTTGAAATAATCTCCTTAATTTCGAGAAACATTTTCCATTCCATTCAAGATTTAAAAATTAGAGTTTCATATTTAATTTTCAAACAATATTACAATAAATATCATATTCTGCCTCACCGTTTACACCATGTGCTTCATCTGCTCTACCAATCTAACATCATCTATAAATTGAGAAATTATGTTCTTAATTGTAGATAATAGTTTGGAGTAGCATGTCATTCGATTTATATTAATATTCTAACTAATTTGATGTTATCCATGATATGTAAATTGTTTTTACGATTCATGATAATTGTAATGTTGCCTAATGTGCTTACATCTCATATTTAGTTTTGGTTTCTTTTTCACTATCTCCAGTTTTTTGAATGCAATGGTGAGAGAGATTCAATCTAATTCTCTAGATAATTATTTCTATTAATTCAAACTTAATTTTTCTTATCTTGTGCTACTTACTCAGGTATGTGACATGCAATCATTATGTTTTTAAGGAGGTGTGACATCAACAATGACTAACTATTGTGGCTTAAGGATTTGATGTATTCTCGAAGGTATGTATGAATCCTTCAAAAAGGTTTTATTGGAAAGAATTCATTATGTTTTTCATTTTCTTGATTGATTTCTTTTCAAAGGATATAGATGATCATGATTTCAAGAATTCTATTTGTTTTTTAAACCCATTTATAAATTTTTGGGAGAATGTTTTGAATTATTTTTCAAATCTATTATGAACTTCATGTTATTAATAAGTACACAATATATGGTCATTGTAATATGTTTTGTTTTCACTTTATGCTTTATCATGCATTAAGAAAAGAAATGTTTCATCTCCTTGCAGAATCATTCTTGACTAAAATTTTGGTTTGGATTCTCACATGCTTGGGTTCAACACTGAAGATCTCCCATTAGCCACAAGAAGTGATGATGACAACGATATAGTAAGGAAATTTTTTGTTTTTGGAAAATGTACTCACTTATATGTGTTTGCATATTATATATGAACTTATTATTTATTCAACAATGAATTTTTATAATATGATGATATTTATTCAAATGCTACCATAAGATTCAATCTGTATTCATATTTTTTTTACTCTATTTCATGTTTTCTGGTCTTATGATGTTTTTGACGTCTGTTTGTTGAAGCTTTCTAGCATGGGTGAATGACTGCAATTAGGGAAATGAAATCTGGTTGCCCCTCTGCTTATATGACACCACCAAATCCAGCTTAGCTGAGAAATGCATCCTTATTACCTTGGGATTAAGTTAATAGGATTTTTTACAGGTTGAAACAAAACATATTCAAGATTATTTATATGCCTGTGTTTCCCTTTTAGTTATACATTGATATTTAGGGATATCTTATTCAAGTGTATCAAAATTTTGAAAGAAGGTATTTTTTAAAACATTTTAACATATTTCTAGATTTCATATTAATGTGTTTTCTTTGAGTCACACATAGTATGTTTTCTTAAACATTAATGTATGTGCAGGTAAACATATTGGATGAATTTGTACTTCCCCATCTCCTAGCTTATTACATTTTCATTGACCACAATAACTCATTCTCACAACTAGAAAACCAGGTACAACAACATCTTTGTTTTCTAGAAATGTTTTCTTATTGGTCATCAATCATTTAACATATAAATCTTATTAAAAGTTACTTTTACTAAATATGAATTATCATTTTTTAGAGTAGTAAATATTTTTTCACAATAGAGTTCTATTTTCTTTGATTTGTGGATCATGTATTTTATTTCTATAATAGATCATATTTTAGATTAGTGGAACACGTTTGAGCATGTGAATCATGCATTATTTTTGGGTATTGTATCATGTTATTTGTTCAAGTAGTGTTTATGTGTTTTATCAGATCAATGAATCATTTTACGAGCAACGAATTAGAACAACATTATGCATTCCATCTTCTCAAAATATATTTTTAATATATAGATTTAGTATGTACTTAATTAATACCTATAAGATAGGATGTTTGACTACTTAATATTGAAAATATAATCTTCAAAAACCCAAAGTCTCAATATGATAGGAGACGATGTTCGATTATGTTTCTAATTTTATGTTGTTGTTGGGCATAATGTTTTTAATAGTACATAATCTTATCATTGAAGAATTTATGTTTTAGTAACGGTTTAACTTGTGGGCATGATAGTGATTCCACACTTACTATAGGTAAATAAAGATATTACAACATCACTAATTATGATTTGAGTTTTGATTTAATTTCATGCAGGTCAAATATTTGACAATTGGCATTTTCATGAAGTTTTGATTCCTTTCTATTGGTAACTATGGATATTACAACATCACTAATTAAGATTTGAGGTGTGATTTATTTTATTGTAGGTCAAATATTTTACTATTGGCATTTTCATGAATTTTTTTTCCTTGATCATAATATCTGCCTATTGTTGATAGGTGTATTAATGGTCTATTTAACATTATTTTTTGAGAACTGCATTTTCCATAATGATTCTACTAAATGTTTCTTATAATATTATGTGCCTATAATTTCACAACAAGTATTGAAGAGTTAGTATTATAATTGAACATAACCAGGTACCACTATATTTAATTTCTTTATTTTATCATTTTTGAAAAAAAACACCACATTACTGTAATATTCATTTTTTTCTTGCATGACTTGAAAATCAAAGAAATGGATCTTTAGGAGTGTGTTTGAACACTAAAAATCGATTTGATACAACATGTACAAATATTTAATGTACTTAGGTATATGTTATTTATCTTCATTGAGGGTAACTTTAATGAAATCAACGAAACTAACTAAAACTCATTTTTTTTCATGTCATTTGCATTTTTTCAATGATTAGTACGTACAATCCATTTCTTCTTCTCGATTGGATATTGTAAAACATCACATTTCTATTTATATGATTTTAATTTTCACGAATATTTGTTATTTATTATTTAATGTCAATTTTTTCTGTAGAAATATATTTTCATTGAGTTTGATGCTGGTGATTCGTTAGCTTGCTTGTGCTAGAGAGTGCCTTTTGCACCCTGTTCAATGATCTGCTTTAGGTCTGGATGCTATCCTAGAGTTGCTTCCCTATTTTGTTTGATGGCAGGATTGGTGGAGTTCCTATGGATAGTACATGCCTTTTTGGAGATCATGGAAATAGCAGGTTGTTTTGATCAATATTTTCTTCTTGAGATTTTATTGGCTTTTACTTTTTTGGTTTGTAATTTTCTCAATCCCTACTGGTGTAAATCCAAGCTACACTGTCTATTCTTATTGCAAGAGTATGAAAAACTCAAATGTGTTTTGACAATCATGCCTTATGACAACACCCATAATGGGGTAAACAAACATATCATCAAGGAAGAAAAATGGTATGTTTTCTGTTATAATCTATTTGATACAAGAAATGATGGTTCTAAAAGAGGAACAAAGGCCTATAGTTGTAACTAGGAACCATGGATATATTTATACTAGATACAAAATCCAGTTTTTGGATCTGTAACATCTTAGAACAGTAGAAACTATTGAAGATGAAACTTTCAATGCTCAATTTCTTAACTTCTGTTCGAGTTATTCTAGTATTTATGTTACATATATGTCTTCATTATGTACTTGATGATGGTCATGGTGGAGGAAGAGAAGCATACTATTGTTCATAGGCACCCTGTATTTCTGTATACTTGATACACATTCCATTTTTGGGCTCTGCAACATCTTATTACAACAGAAACTGCCCAATATGTAAAACATAATATACTCAATTTCTAAAATTCTGTTTCCAGTATTCAGGATTTCTGTAACATTTATTTCGTCAATATGTTATTGATATATAAGGCTGATCATTATGTAACTTTTTTCTTCAACACCTATAACTAATAATCCTACATTCTAGGTTCTGCTCTTTTTTCCACCTGTATGGGCACACCAACTTAGTCCACTCAGGTATTAATTATTTCTCTTCATTCTCTCTTATCATCATTAAATCATCAGCGTATACATTTATTATTTTTGGGAAAGTGTTTGTTGAATTATTTTAGAGTTTGATCATGTTATATGGATAACAAGTGTGTTGTATTCCAGGTGTACATAATTCCAGGTTCTATAGGCAGATAGGAGCTTCTGTGAGGGGGCTGGGCAGGTTGGAGGGGAGGGGAGGGGAGGGGAGGAAGAGGGTAGGGGGAGGGGCTGGCCAGGTTGGAGGGGAGGGGAGGATGAGGGCAGGGGGGATGGGGCTACTGGGGGAAGAGCTTGGGTAGGGGGAGTGGTGGGGGAAGGGGTTGGGGAGGTAGGAGGGGAGGGGAATGGGGGGAAGGGGAGTATGAGGGCAGGGGCGAGGGGGCAGCTGGGGGAATAGGTTGTGCTAGTGGGAGAAGAAGGG
The DNA here is from genome assembly GCA_963277665.1 of Viscum album. Taxonomy (NCBI): domain Eukaryota; kingdom Viridiplantae; phylum Streptophyta; class Magnoliopsida; order Santalales; family Viscaceae; genus Viscum; species Viscum album. Next base: position 829,358,107 of record OY728141.1, on the reverse strand, counting down.
AGGGGAGGATTAGGGGAGGGGAGGGGAGGATGAGGGAAGGGGGAGGGGATGGGGGGAGGGGCTGGGCAGGAAGGAGGGGAGGGGAGGTGAGGACAGGGGGGGATGAGGGTAGGGAGGAGGGGGTAGGAGGAGGTGCTGGAAAGTTGTGGGGGGGGGGACAAGCAGGCCAGATTAACCATTTTTTTAGAGATCCTACACATACAAATATCTAAAACAGGTATGTGTTCCCAGATTCACAGATGTTTTAACCCTTCTGGACATCATTATATATTTGCAGTTATGATTTACTAAGATAATCATTCTCAACAGGGTTGGTGTTGGTTTCCTCAATTCATCAAATTGTTTTGCATTGTCGGTATGTGTAACTGATGCCATTCAACATTAACTTTTTCCACTATCATTCATGAAAACATATTTTTTTTTCATTTTTTATTACATGTATGGAGTATTCAGGTAATAGTGAAGAATGATTGATTTTATTTTTAGATTAACTATTTTCATTATAAGTTCCAATATCAACTATATTGGATATTGCAAATTACCTAGAAGATTGAAATTTTTTTTCCAGAGCATTTTAGTTTCCCATATGGATTGAATATCCCCTCTACACAATCCAGAATACCCAGACTTTTTTATTTTTTCAACTCATATTATTTATTTTTTCAACCCATATTATTTATTTTTTCAATAATATTCTCTGGAGTAAGTATTGGATTCAATGTGAAACCAAAATCCAGGACAAGGTGTCCACTACAATGAGGATTCTCTCATATAGACCCACATATTTGAACCAGGTATATTCTACTATTTTCCTATAAAATTTCATGCTAGTGGACATCGTGATTAGTTTGAATTTGAACACGATTAACTGAGACAATAATTCTAAGCAGGTTTTGTATTGATTTCCGCAACACATCACAGTCTGCTGCATAGTTTGTATGTTTAACTTATTCTAATCAATATACAATTCTTTATTGTTTGTTATCTACATTACATCATTTAAATAGATAATACTAATTTTCTTACATGTAATTTAATTTTTTCCCTAAACATAACACACTGCATTTTTCCTCTCTGATGCCAATTGTTCAACATCTGCTTTCTGCTCAATGATTACAGTTGGTAGAATTTTCTGCTACTTATCCTTTTAATTCATTTCTTCATTTAGAAAAATCTGATGATTGATTTTGATTCCAATGATGTGGTACAACAATATATTACAAGGTATAAAGACTCTACAGCAACAAAAAGCACTCCCAATGAACTGCATCCCTGTATAAAGAATACCATTAACCAAAAGACTGACAAGATTATATTATATTTTGTGATGCAATTGCCAGGTATCACTTAACTACATATATGTTTCTGTTATTTATAAATAATGTTTTTTCCATTGATAACTTAAATTGTATATTTACTCCACTAATATAATGAAAGAAAAAGTTCAAGTGTAACCTTTTTCCTTTCTAATGCCTATATTATTTACACTAAACTGAATTCCCAGTTTCAATTTTCTCACCTAAATTATGTACTGCAGGGATCGATGTTCATGTCAAACCAACATTCGGAACTGCTGCTCCACTAGGGAAATGTCTACTAACTAGGAATGCATGTATTTACCTACACAAAATTCCTTTACACTACCAATAAGAAAGGGAACAACAAATAAATTTAATAAGTTGTGGTTGTTGTTACTTTATAGCACCTGCTATTCAAAACATAATGCTTCTCTGTTTCTCTGTAAACATTTTTGATATATTTTCATGTTTTAAAAATTATCTATTATGTTTAGATTCACAATTTCCATGTTCATGTTTCACTATACCCATTTAAGTGACTTAAGGATTCAACTTTAAAATAACTAGGAGCGAATATAGCATATTTAGGAGCAGGGGTATAAGATTTTTTTAAGTGTTTACCATAGAAAACAAGAGTAATGTTTTTCTCTTTCAGGATCAATTATTTAAAAAAATTTATTGAAGAGATGAAAAAGTGACAATTAAATGCTAAAAGAAAGTGATATGACAGAGCAAGTTATTGGTTCATGCCTTCCAGCACCCATCCATGGAGAAATCTGACCCTCAATGCCACTGAAACCCTCAATTCCCGATGGCTTGCTGTTTATGCGAAACTACGATGTTCTTGTATGCCAAGGAGGATTAGAAAGCTCTTCTATTTGAGAAATCATAAGCTCTTATACCTATATAGGGCATTTTTTATTACTCAATTTCTGTAATTTCTATTCTTATACATTAAACATTTATGTAATTGTTGTTCCTTAATTATGTATTCTATAGAGAAGACTCCTCACTATGTAACTTTTGTTCCTCAATTTATGTAACTTTTATTCCTTTATTATGTGTGTGGTTTTCTTTTCAAATATTTTTACTATTAATATGATCTATTAAGTTTTATAAATAGTATTCTATACTTCATAATAAGAATTATTTTATGGTTCTGTGCATCGCACGGGAAGAGTACTAGTAATAATATTGAGATAAATACAAATAAGATAATAACATGACTTTTAAATTACTTAATTTTTTAGAAGAATTAATAGTTTTGCAAAAAAATGGTAATTTTTACTACACACTAAAAGAATAAATATTTGCCAAAAAATCCCAAAATATCACCTTAAGTTAATTTTGATATTATTATATAAAAAAATAAATTCATTTTATGAAATAAATTTTATAAATTTATAATAAAGAAATTATAATATATCTTCACCAAAAGAAATAAATGACATTTTTGAAAAAATCATATTTTAAATAATTAAAGTCATTACAAAAGATTAGGTTGTTCCTTATCAATCATTTATAAATACATTTATATTGAGAAGGAATTATATATATATATATATATATATATATAATGTAGTTTATCATATTCATACATGGAAATTTAATTGCTAGGATATAATGATCATATTTAAATAATAATGGTTTTTTTGGGTCTGTGTTATGTATTGCAGACACTATTGAACATAGTTTTCACTTTTAAAAACTCGAGGAATAACAATAAAAATTATCATTTTTAATTACTTCAATCATGTGTACTCATATAGATATATATTCTCATTGAAATAGTTGCATTTCCATGTTTATTAATAAATTAAATTCAGTCATTTATTAAATTGTCTAACCCAGTCCTTACACTCCGATAATGAACATTTTTAGACTTTCTTCTCTCTCCATTTTGATACTAAATAAATAATTCATTTGAAAATAATTTTTTATAGTATCTGATTTCTTTCCAACACAATTAAATCATGGGTTGTGTATAAGTCCTCTCTCTAAAGCATTGTTAAAATCATAAAAAAGAAAAACTATCCAACTTTTTATAAATCGATTGACATCTGATCAATATCAAACATCCACCACCTATGAATTCTATTAAAAAAATAATACAAAGTTATATGCCTCGTCATAAATGGATTGAGATTAGCTTAATGTCAAATCCAAAATATATTTACTGAAATGTGACTTGTTCACTTTATTTAAATCACTTTTAAAATCATTGAAACATGAATTAAGTCAAATCCTTTTGTAATAACTATCTGTTTTTTTGAGCATAAATACCAAATTTAACTTACATGAATACATTATTATAAAAACAAAAATGTATTTAATCATGTGAACTGCATTTTTTAAAAGGGGAAATACAATTTAAAAAAATTCAAACTTTACATTTATCACTGATATACTTAATTTCATAACACTATACCATTAGATAATGCATTTCCAGATATATAAAACCACAATATTGAAATTAATTATAAAATGAGTAATAAGTAAACATAATACCACACAAAAAGTCCACTAAAATTATAAAATTGGGTTTCAATCATGTAATGTGAAAAATTAGTCGTAATTGTATTCGTACTAATCTTATACTTAATTTATACATAAGAGAATAAATTTTAATAGTATTGATTCATAGTGTAGACCCAATTTATCATTTCCATAAAACACCCTAAATTATAAAACAAAACAAGATATATTAAACACCATAATGTTTTAAATCGCAATAACAAAACTAAAAAACATCAGAACACAATTTTATTTACAAACATCTATAGTGTGTGGATAGATTCTTTCAAAAATAAACTTTTCTAAAACCATGAGAACCCATGTTATATTATAACTAAATACAATCCAAATTTGAAAAATAAAACACATATAACTCATACATTTAAAATAAAATCACAAAACATTCATAAGAATCCCATATACAAAATAATATTTGAAATAATTATGTTTACTCGTAGCCAATCACATTGTATGAAATTGAAATTTGAGGACATTCATAATTTAGGGAATTAAATGTTGAAACACATAAATGATATATTATAAAATGGAAAAAAATAAACCTAAATTAATGATTTAACATAAGAATCATTGTAATAGTGATGAATTAGAGAAATGGAGGTAGACTACAAGGAATAGAGATATTCGGTCATGTCGAAGGAAAAAATGGGTATAAGAACACATTTTGTAAATGGATTTGGGGTTTAATCATAACTCTATGATGTTGATTTAAAAAAATTATCGTTATAGGTCCCCTTATATAACAGTTTTCTAAAACCTTTAGTATATTTTATTTCCAAAAATTATTAAAAAGAAATATTTTAAAACTATTGGTATACGTCTATGGGTATAACTCACAATAGTGTGTTAAAAATTAACGAACATTGGTTATGGATATAATGCTCTTGGTTTCATATATTATTTTTTTTGAAAATATTTTTTATAAAAATATTTTAATTTCATGGGGTAAGAAATGTTTAATAGTGAAATCATTGAATTGTAAATGAATGTTTTCATGAGTTCCCATGTACCTTAGTATGTATTTATGGTTTCTACTAAGCTTGAAAATGTATTTTAGTTATTGTTTTGAGAAAATATTTAATTTCTGTTATAGAAGTTTTTTATTTATGTTCATAGAGATTTGTTATAAAAAATAAAATATATTCAGGTGTTTTCTTATTTTTCACTATACTACTGGGAATTATTTTATCTTCATGACTCTCAATTGAAATTGTTTTTCTCATCCCACAATTTCAAATATTTTTTATAGGATTTAAGGATGGGTAAAAATGTTAGGAAGGTCATGATTCCCACTATTTTGACTCATTTTATACGAGTCAAGTGTCCTAAATTAAATATTGGTGTAAAAATTGAGATTTTCATGCCTCTCAATTAGCATTGTTTTTGAATCATTTTATACGAATCAATTGGCATTCTTTTTCATGTATTTGTGGGTTGTTTGAGTTCCAGGTCTTTATAGTTGCACTCAATATTATGAGATATATTTCATTGTATTCCATTTATTCTAAACTGGTTATAGTAATATTTTTAAAAACTCTTCAAAAAAGTGATACAACATTTTTCCAGAGAGCTCCCATCAAAATTCCATCACCATTTCACAGAACCCACACATTTAAAGTAACAAAAAAATATCATCAAAAAATTATATCATTACTCTAAAAAAATACATAATCCCCTCCATTAAATAAATATTCTATATATTTATGAAAATGAAATCTTAATAACAATTGACCAATTTCTCATTTAAATTCCTTTCGTATTACATGAATATCTTACCACCTATAACGGAAAAAACAAATCTAATTAAATATCTAAATATAGTAATTCAAACATCAATTTAAATCTCCATAATTTCATCTATTAAATTATCCACTAAAATATAAATCCAATTATTTAAAGTAAATTTCAAGTTATTTTATGAAACAAATAAGTTAATGCACATTTAAAAAAAGCATATAAGCTGGAGATAAAGATACATAGATAAATTTACCTACATAATATTTCATAAAAAATAAACCTAACACATAGTCCCACACATCCACACCTCATATATCCCTCGATGGTTATCCCTAAACACTAGAACACCATGGTAACCTCTCTCTACCTCCATCCCTCCCTCCGACTTTGTGATTTTAAGCAACTCAAAGAAAAGACTGATGCACATCGCACCTCCCTCCCGCACCTGGTTTCTATACCCTTCCATCAACAGTGTCTCCCTCCCTCCCTCTCAAGCCCTAATATCTTCCAAAATCTCTCTCCTCAAAGATCCACTGATCACTTAAACTACCATATCTGATTTCCCTCCTGCATTATCTTACTGTATCTTTTTTATCACATCACAATTATGGATATTTATAGTTAGAGATTTATTATTCATCATATTATTCTGTTCATATAGAATCTATGATATCTCTAAAAACATTGTTCTCATATGTAATTTTTTTCATTATTATTGTAATAAAATTTCCATTATAAGTTTTTTTGTATATAGAATATTATCGACTATTGAGTTACCAATTTACAACCATTTTTTACTCTTATAATATGAATGTTATATGTTATTAAAAGAAAATACCCAATTTCCTGATTCATAAAAGGAAAGAAAATATTCAAATTTTCCTCTATTTTTTTGGATACAAAATGTAATAAATGAAAAGAAATGATTGTCATTTCTCTCCTTATTTGGTGAAATTTTTTAAAAGAAAAAAAATAATTTTTTTTAAATGACATAAATGAACAATTATTAAGAATATTATTTTCTGAAACATTTCCCATATTTTAAAATATCGACATTATTTTAATATCTCCTCACTATTTTTATATTCAAAAAATCACATATACATTTGTCATTAATATATATATTAAATAGATTAATTAATATTTTGAAAAAATGCTTTAGTTACAACACATTGTATATTAATTAAAAAAGTATCGCAATCATTATATAAAATTATTTTAAATTAATTATAGTATAAAATGATACATAATTTTCATTACATATTTATTATTTAAGACTTTTAGTTTCAATAGTTATCAAAATTATTAGTATACAAATATAAAAATTTTGGAAGAATTTTATTTACATATAAATAAAAATAATTTTTTTTAAATATTTAATTAATATATTTTCATATAATTTAAAAATAAATATTTAAATAAATATAATTTTATCATTTATGAATTAATATTAAAATAAATTCAATTTTACCATTTATAAATAAGTACAATTTTCAAATAAATATAATTTTCAAATATATATAATTTCATAAAAATATAAATTTATGAATAAATATAATCTTATAATCTATAATTAATTAATAATTTAAATATAATTTTTCATTTTTAATTATATATAATTTATCAATATATAATTTTAAAAATATAATTTTAGAATAAATATAATTTTATCATCATTCCATTTATGAATAAATATAAAATATAAATTTATCATTTATGATTAATTAAAATAAATATAATTATATAATTATTCAAATTTAATCTACTGTATAAAGAAATAATATAAAAATCATAAAATATTTATATTCAAACTATTTGTATATATATTTTCAAAATTATTTATTGATTATATTGAAATTACAAACATAATGGTTTTTTATTTTTAATAATAATTCCTAATTCTATAATTTAAATAAATACTAATATAATAAAAATATAGCAATAAATAAATAAATATGTCTATGGATAGTGTATGAATTATAAAAATCAACATTTTCAGATTGATTACTTTTGGAATCACCCATATTTTGGGGTGATTAAAATCCGTCAGGTCGAGAGAAACCCGTTTCTCCCAGTTTCACCACCAACCATTTATTTATGTTGAATCTGAAGTCACCAACCCTAGAGATCACTTCTAATCATTCAGTTTCTTTCTATTTTTCCCCAAATCATGCATTTAAAACAAGGTATTACTATGTAACAACTATTTTTCTCTAAATTCTATCAGATCTATATTTTTACCCACTACATAACTTCCATTTTCATACCCTCTCATCAACCCCTTGGTCTTATTTAAACACTGAACATGATTCTAATATATCCATTTATATATGAAATGGAATGCATTTCTCTATGAAAACTCAACTTAACAGTATTGGAGAACATGAAAAAAATTCCTCCTCTAAAAAATGTTCTTGATTTAACGGAGTATAATATTTTCGAAGGAATGGAAGAAATTAAATTAGGTTATGAGTTATTTCTTGTCAGGGGAAAGGAACTAGAATCATTTAACACTCTATAATTTAAATACACTATGTACAAGATATAGTGTACCAATTCCTCTTTGTTCAAACTTGTATGATTTTCTTCTGCACAATCAGCAAAGCAAGATGTAAGAGTTTATTGGATTAATGAGAAGATATATGTACTTGGAACTAGATTTGATTTTTTTCCTGGTGTTCTTCCTTCCTTGGATTTTGAGGTGTATGTACCATTTGAGGATACTTTTGAATCTCTTACAGACCCCTTTTTATGATTGCAGAAGTGCTAGTTTAGTTAACATTTCAATTAATTCTATATTTTCATTATTATTTATTACTCTAAAAACTATTGGGTTTATTCCATTGATACCAAAGAACGGAACAACTTGGTATTATCAAAACTCAATGAAAGATATTCATTGGACCATAATCCATTTGATGGTGATGTTTTTTTAACATTCCACAAAATCATGATCGCATATAACAATAATCATGGGCTGGTTATTTATATCCCTGATTTTAATTCTTCTAAGATTTTCTTAAAAATTCTCGAACAAATGAATAATTTTTTCTATAATCGACGATGTAGATTGTGTCCCTATGCACCACTTAGGAAATATGAAAATGTGCAGTGTGTGATTTTTTCTCAAAATGATGAATTATATTAGGATTAAAGAACATATTTTTGTAATTATTTCAATAAAAATGGATTGTGAAGGGTGTAACTATCTAGTTAATATAGATCTATTGCATTATTAAACCTTTAAATCTGTCACTAATGTTGAGTACATAATATTTTCATATTCTTTTATTATGTATGTGCATTCTCCAACCTTCATGATTTTTTTTATTTTATGGTTTTTGGCATATAATTCTCAGTGATATGTTTTTTATTATTTTGACGAATATGATGGAAATAACATCTCAATGTTATCTTTTATCATTGATTTATCACTATCATCACTGGGGTGAGATAATTTAGGATTTCAAATTCTACTATATGAGGCCCCGTTGCATTTGGAATTTTAATTATTTTCAACATAAATCAAAGTTCTATCGTGTTCTCTAGGCCTTTTCCTTACAGAATGCTGAGGGATGAATTCATCTCCCCCCATCCAAATATTATTCTCTTGAATTGGTTCCCTAAATTTTTGTTTTCATGCTAAATCAAAATCATTTAATCACAATAACCATGATCAATTATTTTTTATAATCAGTACATTAATTCATGTTTAAATGATAAATTGAAACCCAATGGATAACAAATTAGTTGTGATCTTCCCTGAACAAAATAAGGTGTTTCATTTTAATTGAACTCTCATTGTCTTGATACACATAACAACACCCATAGTATGTATGCTCCATTTTAATTTCTTTGGAACTCTATCTTTAGAAAGGGAAAGAACCTGGGACTATGTGTAATGTGATGAATTGTTAAATAGGGACCATATGTGATTTGGATAAGTAATAAACTATGAAGACAGAAAGATTATGTATGAAATGTGAAATCAATATTGTATACAATGATATAATGTTATCCTTCAAGAAAACCATAATATAATGTCGTTGCAGACTTGAGTATACCAAGTATATATAAATGCAATACATCTATGTCGTTTGATTTTCCTTTCATTTAATAGTTCTAATGGATTGCGAAAATGTGTTTCAAAATACCATAATCTTAGTAAAAACTCTAAAAAGGAAAAGACTATTTTGGGGGTGTGCAACTAGTGAAACATTAGATATAAATTTTTTTCGGTATATTACCATGTATGCATTTCATGTTTCCAGCATCATTAATTTTTTTGCGATGAACGATATTTAATTATAATATATTGTTATTGAATCTATTCAATAAGAGATTAATATTTTTCCTGGATATCACTATATTTGTTCCAAAATTGTATAGGATTATTTTAAATGGTGATCCTTATTATAAATTTTATAAAAAAAATTGGTTTCGTGGGATTATAATTGATGAATCTAGAATTAAAATCACAGGATAATTATTTAACAATCTTCCATTGTTGTGTATTAAATTATCAATATCAAATATTTAGTACTATTTTAGAGGATTTTCTGGAATGTAAATAATTTATATTTAGATAGGTGAGTTTGATATATGCATTATGTTATATGTGGTGTGAACCAAGAACGTTAAAAACACTTTTAAATAAATAATGAATAGAATTATTTTTAATAATACAGAAAGTACATATTTATTGGCCGAGAATTCAATATCTTAATAAACTGTATAATGAATTCGGAATGCCAATAAAATGTATGTAATTGGTTTAGTCATAAAAATTCATATAATATTTTAACTACATTCATTTAATGGATACATTTAGTTTATAATTAGTGTGAAGAAAAAATAATGAAATGTATTGTAAACTGTATGTATTCAAGATAATAATTAAACATAAAGGTGACTCGGGGACTTACAATAGTATTTAAGATATTAATAAAATTTATATACTATAATAAGTTTTATGAAGATTATGCAGAATCAATAGAATAAAGTTATATAAATGTTGTAAACTATAATAAATGTAATAAAATATATGAATATTGCAATTTTTTTTCATTTTATATTGAATGGATTTAGTGAGTGCATTAGGTTGTTGAAGATTTATAAATTTTATGCATTTAGTTTAATCAATATGTTTTATGAATTTCAATGGAGCTTATGCAAAATAAGAAAGGTAGTAAACTACCAATGCAACCAAGCTTCCGTATAATAAGAATTTTGATAGGTAGATAGTTTTTCCATTTTGTAAAATATACAAAAATAGGATCATGGAAGAAATATATTGATAAAGTTAAAAAAATATATTAATATCGTATGAAAATTATAAAGTTAAATCGTAATGAATATAAATATATTATAGATTTCAATTACCACCAGACATCTATTTTTGGATAAATTTTTTCAATTGTGAAAAAATGTGTAGTATACATGTATAAAAGAAAAAATACATTCAAATGAAACTTAGTGTCATTCTTCTTAAATAAAAATAAAATTGAATACAAAATAAGAATGAAAATTACCTCAATAATCCAAACCCTAATTATAGATAGTTACGTACATTAATTTTAAAAAATCATGAATAATTTTAAGAGATGATTATAGATACTCTAATATCTGCACTATATAAGTGTCACATAAATCTCATGGTGGCATGAGATGAAGTGTCAAACCATGAATATTGTGTTGGAATTAGGGAATGTGACCTAGGTTATAGGTTTAGACATAAAAAAAATGAAACAAATAAAACATTATATGATGAAAAATAAATTATATTTAAAGTGGAATCATTACTCTATTCACTTATTTCAATCTCCAAAATATGAAAATAATATGATGAATAAGTTATCATGATTTAGAAGCAATTACTAAATAGAGTAACTATATTTGATAGGTCGAATGATGAGGATAGTTCAATAGAATAGACTTGTATTGTAAAAAGATTTAAGATTTAGGGGGAGATGTTCTGGGAGAGAAGTTGAGCATGATGGAGGGTTGAATATTTTTTAATAGAGAAAATAGTTAGGATGTAGGGTGTAAAGACCCACCAATTCTCATTTGCTTGAGAGCTCAACGAGTCATTACTAGCCCTTAAGAGACATCCTCAAGGTGCCAAAGGTTGGAAATAAATGCCAAAGGGTTTCAAAATACATGGGGGATGATTTACCCTTTTACTAAAAACAACCAACAAATAGAGAAAACCAGATAACCATCTCTAAGCAACCACTATATGATGCATGATTTAAAACCAAAACAACTCAGCAATTAATTTTTATCAAAAACCAACCAAAAGTACCACAGTGAAAAACAAAACTAAACATCTGAGTAAACAATGGAAGGACAAATCAAAGACGATAAGACAACAACCCAACTCCATGCTCCACAAGCTCCAAGCTCCAACATCATGAACATCCCAAGTATCATGAAGCATCACTATACACATGTGACATTTTACCTTTTCCAACATCCCGGTATATGAAATCTGCAAAATCACCAACGTACCAAAGAATGGGGTGAGTAATGAAACTCAGCAGGTTTTCCCAAATGACTTCCCGACCCATACCTATAGGATAAAACATGTTAGCACATTTATATAAAACAATTTATATAAAATAATTCCAAAAATAGTTTACAATATAACATGTTCCATGTCAAAACCATTTTACAACAAAACCCATCTTTCTCAAGAAATGAAATAATGAAAAGTTACCAATTCCATTCACAATTCCATTTGGCACATTCTTTCCATTTCACCAATCCACACAACCAACCACGCATGAAACCTGGACCACCCTATACTCGTGAGTGGTGAGTTATCCTTCCACTAAGCCATCACATAGTGGAATACCTTGATGGGGGTACTTCATGACCTTATCTGTCACAACCTATTGATGGGGGGGGGGACTTCTCGCCCTTATCGATCCCAACCTATTGATGGTGGGAGTTATTGCCCTTATCCACCCCAATGCATATGAACACACACCACAAACCATGAAAATCCATGCCCAACACCAAGTGTGTTCAAAACCATTCAATAAAGCATCACCTTTTTTTGGAAAACCATCTCTTTCAAGCAGCAAAACCATAGGCAATTTAAAAATTTCCATTTTAAATTTCTTTCAACAACCACTTCCCAAAAACACACAATTTCCATCACTCGTTACTAAAAATGGGTTTCAACAATACTTTCACAACAGATAAACAAACCATTTCAATCAAGAAAAATAATTTGAAACCAATCCTTCAAGTTCTAATACATAGGAATCAAGAGTGAAGCCACATACCACAACAAATTGGGAAAAACCAAGTCAAGGACAAAGAATGATCATGAACACCGGGTGAAAACTCCAAAAACTCTCCTTAGATCTATTCTCCTAACACAACCAAGACCAAATATTTTCATATTTGGCCTCTACACCATTAGAACTCCAATCCATTTTATGTCCAATTTTTATATTTTTTTTTGAATTATTAAAAACCTTGATATTTTAAAACAACATTATGTTCAATAACATATTAAACACACAACACCGAATTTAAATGAGCCTGAAATATTATTTTTTAAATATGACAATTGTAAACTAGTTTTTAATTTAGAGGGTATGAGTTGTATTAAATATATAATGAAAAATATATAAATATCATTCCGAACATAAATTTATTTATAAATTTTTAGTAAATAAGCACCAGATTTTAAATTAAAATTTTTTGTTCTAAAAAAACAAAATTTCTTAAAACATGATTTTTATTGTTTTTTGAGAGAATATTATATTTATGAAAATTTTTAGAAATTTATTTGATAAAATTACCATAATTTATTAATCAATCCTTTCAAAATTAAATTAGGGTTAAATTTTTGGTGTTTTCTGAAATGATTGATTTTTAATCAAATAGTGAAAATTACAGATTTTTGAAATACTATCATTTCTTTTCATTATATCATTTAATTTAAAATTAAAATTATATTTTTTGTTTGTAATTATAATTAATTATGTTATATTAAATTTATAATAAACTGAATAATATTATTTTAGTCTATAATTTTCATGATTTTGGTATATGTTTATTTTTTTGCTCAAAAACACAATTTCCTAAAAACTATTTTTAAGTGAATAATGTTTTTCCATTTTAAATAACTAAAGTAAAACATAATAACGAAATGATTCAAAAATATTAACAGATACTATATATATTGATATGAATTTAAATTAATATAGTTAATATTACCATTCATATAGTTAAGGTAAAATATTCTTTTCCTTGAAAAATTTATTTTTTGAAGAATAACATTTTATTATGATTTAAGAGTATAATTTTTAATTCAAGTCATAAAATTATATGAATTTAATTTTATAAAATGGATTTTATATATTGTATAATAATAATAATTTATAGGTAATGAAGTTATCTTAATTTTTAGTTATTATAAATAGTAACTATAATAAATATTAATTACCACGTTAAGGGAAAATCAGACAATTAAGGTTAAAAATAATATGATATGGAATAAACATTAACCCTAACACTAATATTTATCCTGTTTTATGGGTGATATTTATCAATTTCCATTCAATTATAAATTATATGGTCACTTGGTGGGATATTTTATTGATTTTCTCCATTTTAATTATTAAGTAAAATTTAAAGACCAAAAAGGAGCCTTCCTTACATTGAATACTTATTATACATTGTGAAATGGATAATAGAAACCTATATTCTCTTATAAATATTATTTTTAAATATAAATTAATTTTTATCATGTTAATTTGTTTCTAATTTTTTGTTGATGAAGTAATTACCTTATCAACTAATGCAAAACTGACACGATAAATATTTAATTTACAGAAAAATAAAAATAATTATTTTTAAATTATTAAAATAATAAAATATTATTGAATTATTGTATTCCATGAAGTTATTAGATATATATAAAATTATACTAAATTATTAATTCAATATATTTTAATTCAATTGTTGTCATGTTATTTTTAATATAAAATTAAATGAATAAAATTAAAATTGACATTAATGATATTTTATAATAAATAATATTTTATTAAATGACATAAAATTCATAAAAATATTATTATTGTCCAAATTATTTATATATGGTTTAAAATATAAACCATTATCAATTTATTGGTTATTTTCTCTTTTATAAAAACATTCTTGTCCCATGTTATTTATAAACATTAATTCCACGGTTATTTTCAAAAGGGATTGAATGTGGTTAAAACAAAAATATAAGAATGAAAACATCTCCTAAAATATTCTAATTTTTATTATATGAGATAATTATGACTCAAACCCATATTTTCCATGAAAATTATCTATTAAGAGCGATTTTAATATGAGAATTAATTTATATTAATTTACTTTTTTATGAAATCCAAAGAATCACCCACCTATATTTTACAAAAGAGAAAGCATGAATTTTATTTATATAAAATACAAGATGGTAAATTAGCATTCCATGTAATATAATGGCTTGAGGGAATATTTTCATCATCTTGATGTAATTCCTTAAAAAATGTAATAATATAATTAATGGGAATATTACAAATTCAATTCATTGTTCTCCAATGAAATAGTCATATAAAAAAAATCATCTATTTTATTTTATCACATTGCCATTATTCTAGAGAAATGAAAACATCAATAAATTTTTTCATTCTCTCAATATGAAAACCCATATTTTTAATTTACATTATTTTTTGATTTATTACATAAATTAATAGAGTATAACCTAGATGAACAAGAATTTTAGTGTATTGGAAATATTTGGTAAATATAAAATTAATTTTATACATGGATACAAAAAAATTATTGAAAATGTCCATAATGTTCGTATAAATATCCCTTGATCATTTAAAAATGGATGAGATAACATAAAGACGTACAAATGATAATGGTGACCTATAAAGCCCAGTAAGGGAGTAAAAATAATCATAACATAAAGAACATATTACATGTTATTCAATTGAAAATTAAATGGATCCTAAAAGGGTTTATAAAGATAAACATTAACATTGAAGCATGATATACATTGATAATGTAAGGGCCACATAAGACTATAGAGAAAACATTAAACATGGAATAATAAACATAGGTCAGGGCTAACGACCAAGACATCATAACATGGTGGATAATGTTACAACATATATTTGGTTTATTAAATGATTATATACATGATGTATCTGGTGAATAATATTTTACCCAATGCAGTGTAGCGCTACATAATTCTGAGCACACACATCGCTTTCATATCATGTATATGCATAAGCGTTCCATATAGATGATTCAACATAGGATCATATTTCATCACATATAAATGAATTATTAAAGTGTATTGAATAAATACATGAAATTCTATAATAAATTATGGAAAATTTTGTCTATTTGAATACCCCTAAGTGAATATAGTGAATATATTCACAATATAATGGGTTTCCATGGAAAAATCACATGTTAATTTTAGCTGCATAACAGGTGTTTATAATTAATTATGATAGGCCTAATAAGATTTAAATGGGACAATAATCACAGGAAAATGAAAAGGGATGAAATAGTGATATATGATAACATATTCATGTAGGAAAAAATGATTGTTAAATGGTATAAAAAATGGTTCTGGAATAATGTTTTTTGTTGAATAAATTATAGGACAATTTCGGACTCATAATTGGGGTACATAATGAATCATTGAAGGGATTATTGAATGTTAAAGGGGTATATCATAAACATTAAATAGTAATTCTAATAAGGGTAATATAATAAATAATATCGAATAAATAGATATTAGAATACGAAAGGAATTATAAAAATAACGTGAATGAATGAAGAGGAGAATGAGAGGATCCCTTACTAAATTCAAACATAGTTACATCTTCTGTAACAGTTATAAAGAGAGGTAAAAAATTATATATAATTATAAAAAGATAAATTTTATAGAGAAATTAAATTTATAAAATAATTACTACAAAACCAATTGATATTCAAAAGGAAAATTACTAAGAAGGTGCTTGAATGGAACAAAAAAGAGAGGGGTTCTTTACCCTGAGACGGTGACTCAAAAAGCTTTTACAGAGATTAATTAGAGCTTTGGGACACCATATTGGGGTATATAGAGGGTAAATGGTAGTTTATATTCATGATAAAATTGTTTTTTATTGATCTGTTATAAGTTTATGAGTGGGTTTATATAGTAAAAGAGAGGGGAGTACTTTTTTTATTGTCCAATCATAGGTTTTGGACTCTATACAATAATGTAACAAAAAACAAAATCATTACCAATGTTTTCTACCATGGTTTCTACCATATAGAAGCAATTTTAAAAATATTATACTTCCATGAATGTAGAACATTAAAATAATACTCTTCATGATGTGAAAGTTTACTATGTCTACAAAGAGTTGATTTTAAAACTAAAAAATAAAATATCGGTGTTGGGGGACTCATAAAGGGTTTATAAAATCAATAAAATTTGCTAAAAACTAATTATATTAAAGTTGAAATATATATTAAGTCTTTTATACCATTTATGGAACACTTTAGATCAATTTTATCCCATTATAATGTGATAACGCATAAAAAAGATTAATATCGTATTTAATTTTTACACAAAAATAATACACTCTTAGAGAATTATGAATAATTAGCCATTGGATAATTTTTAAATTATGACAAAAATAAAATATATATTTTATCCTAATAATTCTCTAAATATTATAAGTTTTACTCTTAAATCAAAATCCCTATTAATCGAATGCAACAAGTTTTTTTAAGAATAACTATTTTGAATCCCTTACAAAAATTACTTAAAATTATATTATCATTTATATTTATATATACTATTTAATAAGAACATTTTATTAAAATATAATTTATTTATAAAATAAATGAGTTCATCAAAATAACTATCTTAGTTGAAATTTCATATTAAATTAAAATACAATTCGAATTTCTTCGTATTAAAGTCTATTTTTTATCAAACTATTTACTTAATAATTTATAAATTAAAGACAAAGGGAATAAATATAATAATTATTTTAATTAAAATAAAATATTCATATTCAAACTACTATAATTAGTTATTTTTCATTTTTAAATTATTTTTTACCCTTAATTAACATATATTTCTTTTACTATGATAATAAATATTTAATACGATTACTACTCATATTCTCTAAAACAATAGTTCAAATTATTATCATAAATTAATTATATTTATTATAAATATTTAAAGTATTTTATAAAATTAAATTCACAAACTTGTCATAATTTAATTTAAAATAAAACATGCTTGCGTGAAGAGAAGCTGTTTTCCCAAAAATGCATTTTTCAGGAAAAATATTATTTTACTATAACTGTACAATTAGTAATATTAATTAAATTAATTTGAATTCTTAAATATAGATATATAATATATATTTATTTTAAATTATTCTATAATATAGTTTATTTTAAATAATGAATATAAAGAATCATTATCAATTTTAGAAAAGTTTTCAGAAAAATGTTTTTTCTAGCATAAAAATAAACTTATTCTAAAATCCCGTATAAAGATGATTTAAATGTAATTAATTATAATAAATAAAAATATACAACATTAATGTTAATTTTAATTAAAATTAAAAAAATTATAATTTTAAATTACTTAATTTATCAAAACAAATCATAGTTTTACAAAAAAGGGTATTTTTCACTATTTATTGAAAAATCAATAATTTATGAATAATCTCAAAATCACAAAGTATATTAATTTTGTTATTTTTATATAAAAAATTATTTTCATTTTATCAAATAAAATATATACATGTTTTATAAAATAATTATAATATTTTTTCATAAAAAATAAATAAACTTCATTTTTGAAGAAAACATATTTTAATGATTAAAAAGTCATTTCTAAAAATTTAGTTATTATTTACTATCCATTTATCAATGAATTTACATTCAAAATAAAATTTTTATTTATATATATATATCATAAATTATTTAATCCTATTCATACACTCAAATTTAACACCAGGGTTCTAATGATCACATTTAAATAATCATGTCTTGTTTGGATTCGATGTTACCTATCACATACAATATCAAACATTGTTTTCTATTTAAAAAACTCAAGGTGTTACACTAAACAACATCATTTTAATTACATGAATCATGTTTACTCATATAATTATCTTCTTATATTGTTATTCTTTCATTCTCATAATGATGAATAAACCATAAATAGTCATATATTAAATTTCCTAACCTAACCCCCATATTTATATTTTTACCAATTCTAGACTGTATTTTCACTCTGTTGTGATACTATATATAAAAGTTCATTTGAAAACAAAATTTATTTATATAATATCAAATATAATTAAAACATAATTATGAAATGGTTAGTGTATAAGTCATCTATTGTATGCTTCATTAAAAAGTATATATTAAAAAATATCCAACATATTTTAAAAAACAATCGAGATATAATCAATATCATACATCTATATTCTATACACTCTGTTGAAAAATATAAAAATGATATATGTCATGTAATAGAATAATTGAAATTAGAATAAATTGAAATCCAAAATATATTTAAGGAAATAAGACATGTTCAGTTTATTTGAATCACATTTAAAAACATTGAAACATTATTGAAGATAGATCCATTTTAAATTAGTCTTTATTTTTGTGCATAAATAACAAATTTAAAATACATGAACACATAATTATAAAAAAGGTAGATTATAATTAGAATTGAAATTTTAGAAAGGGAAAGGCAATTTAGAAATAATTTCATTTTTATATTTATCAATCATATATTTAATTTGATAGCATTATCCCATTAGATAACCCAGTACCTTATATATAAAACCATAATATTGTAATTAATTATACATATGATTACTAACTATTTGTTATAACTCACAAAAAAATACAATAATTTTTTAAAATGTAATTTAAATAACATATTGTGAACAATTAATTATAATTTTATTTGAAACAATTTTATACTTATTTAATATATTATGATAATAAATTTTAAATATATGAATTTATAAATTTTAACAAAACATTATTTTTTCCATAAAACACCCTAAATTACAAAACATAAAATAAATCTGGTGCACATGAGTTTTTTTAAACACAATAAAAAACCAAAAAAACATTAGAAAAAGATTTTATTTACAAATATCTAGAGTGGATGAATTGTTGAATTTGAAAATAATGCATTAAAAAAACATGAAAAAAACATTACATTATAACTAAATACATGCAAATTTTATTTAAATAAATCACATAAAAATTATACCTTTCAAGTAAAATTAAGACACATTAATAACACTCCCATATATAAAATAAGAATTGAAATAATCATGTTGATTCATATCCAATCGCATGGTAATAAAATTAAAATTTAGGCCATTCAAAATATAAGGAATTAAAAGTAGAAACATAGGGATGAATAATGAGAAAAAGGTAATAAAATCAACATACCTTTATTATTTAACATAAAAAAATTATAAGAAGTATAAATCCAACCAAAATAAAAGTATAATTCAAGGAGGGGTTGAAATCGATTAGATTCATGGAAAAAATGAAGAGAAGAAAAAATTTCATAGATGGATTTTGTGTTTAATCCTCACTATATGTGAACTATTTTAGAAACTGTTATTATAGGACCCCTATATAATGGTTTTTAAAAACCATTGGTATAAAATATTCTCAGACATTCTTAAGTAATGACATTCAAAAAATATGTATTTTTTTACAGGGATATCTCTCATTTCCATTAGTGTGTTAAAAATGACTGAACACAGGTTATGTATATAATGCTCCAGGATACATATATCATGATTTCAAAAAATATTTTATTGGATGTATTTTTATTTGATGTGTTAAGAAAATTTTAATGGTGAAATGTTTTTTTGTCACAACATGACAATATTCGGGGCTCGAGCCAGAACTATGTCAAGCCTGCCTCAATATTTTAGGGGTGGAAACAAGCACAAAAAGGGATATCATAAATTGGAGGCATTTTCCTAATGTACATTTATGAACACACATGGCTATCTCAATGTATAATTGTGAGGGAATAATTATAAAATGGTGCAACAATGAGAATATAAACCAAAAATGTAAAAACTTTATTGTGTAAAAGAGTTTGAAAGTAAAAAATAAAAAGTAAATAGAGGATCTACACCCAAGACGAAGGGATGGGGGTTCCACCACATTTTCATGAGGACCCATTCCATTTCTGTCAGGGGGAGCAATTGATATATATAGAAATATCACCAAAGATGATGGGTGTTCCAATCTATAGTTTTAGGACCCACACCCTGGTTTGGCATGGGTGTTCCACTCTAGTGTCTCAAGGACTTGTTCCTTCTTTGATACAAGGGTTCTACTTGGTAGATATAGGACCCCCAACCAAGATAGTAGAGGTTACACTCTATAGGCCACTCGTGATCCTCTTCCTGATCATTACATTCATCGAATGCCACCTAAAGAATTTTCACACTGATAACATCACACATTGTACCTCAAAATCCACAATGGAGGCCACCATTGCATTATATGTGGAGAAAACTCAAGGTAAAAAAACTCACGGGACAAAATCAGAGTCCAAAAGGTGGATATTGGATATTTGAATGTTTCCAAAAAAGGAAACAAAGTGTACACGACATGTTATTGGAACCACACATTGTGTAGTCCCGCTCCATCACCTGGTTGTGTCCCTGATGGTACATGGATATCTTCCCATGTTAGTCTATATGGAATATAAGGGGTATAAATTGTGTTTCTAAACCACTCGGGGACCTTCTCATTCTCCTTGGTCATGTCTGTGTACCCATTATATGTTTGTGTGCTTCAGTACATGGCGTTTTATTCCACATGGGGTTGCACCTGTGTTAGTGGTTGTGTCGATGCAGTCCTACACGTGTCATCTGTCTAACATTGCCCATGTCTTTGCACTCTCGGTGTACATGTTAGTGTACCAATGAAAGGTCACAAGGAATACGTGTCTCCCACATAGTGTGTAATACTTCTAATTCTATGAAACCCAATCTACCATATTTATGGTCCTACATTTCATGTGTTCTTTTTACTACATGATGAGTAGTTGCGTTTTTCAGAGAAATCCAGATCTGCATTGGTGCATCAAGATCTGACTATACCACTTCGAATCTGGCCATTTTGATCAATAAAATAGTGTATCTAGTTGTATTCCATCATTTTTGTCCTTCCAAAGGATTCAAATCAAACCCTCATTGGTTCATCACATCTTGCATGCATGAGAACCCATGGAAATTTTCATGATGATCATCAAATTAATCACCCATAAACCTAAATATAATCAAATCCATCCTCCATTTTCCCATTAATCCCTTGGATTTTAATATATCATGAATTATGGGTTCTGATTTGGATTAGTCCTTCCTGAAAAATTTCAAACCGATACCCCATAGACCGATCAGTGAAGAATGTAGTGAGTTGATTAGATTAAGGAACAACAACAATGTTTTAACATTCATTAACCAATAATTCTTGGAAATGAAACACAATTTGGAGACCCAAGGATAAAAAATGATTGAAGAATCAATTAAATTATCAATACCTAAGTACATGAAATTGTCCATAATTTTCATAGATAAAAGAAAGGGACTGATCTTGATCAACAATTTAATGAAATGAGGTGGAAACCACAAGTTATGAGTCATACCTAATGATTGGATAATTTTCCATAGATGGATCTGTTCAAAATGATTGATAGGAGTCATTTTTTTAGTTTTTTCTTGATAGTCTTCAATATAGTGTGTCGTCATCATCTGAATTCGATTCTCTAAAGGAGATGACGAAGAGAACTCTTGATCCTTATAGGGTTTATGCTACTAGTCCTGGAGGATTCACCATAACAAATAATTTCTAGAAAAAAATATCAAATTTTCAATTTAATGAATTAATTAAAATAATAGTCGAATTAATCCACTTAACGTACCACCAATGAACTTTTAGTATGAACACCACATGCTACCCTATTTTATGATGCGCCTTGGGTAAGAATCGTATTCCTAAATCAACTGTGGTCTCAAAATTTTTAACCAAGATTAAATTTAAGATTTATCCCATTTTTTAAGAAACTATGAATTCATTTTATGAAATTTATTAAATATTTTTTAAAAAATAATTTTGGGCACACCCGGACTCATAGTCGCATGTCATCTCAACTCCTGGATATAATAATGTATATTGAAATATTCCAAAGTGTTACAGTGAAAAACTATGTCTATAAATCATCCCCACCTTCAATATTTTCTTCCCTAAAAAGTAAAACTTAGAAAATATCATGGGATACTATGCGAGAATTTGGATCTCCCATTCATAGGATCTCACCTATAAGTTCCCATGATACTATAAAATGTGAACCAATGGGATGATTAATCCACACATGGTCCTGTTTTGTCATTCATCTATGATGATCAAATTTTTCAAAAAAATTTGACCCTTTCTTGATGTCTAGCTCACCCTAGTCAATAAAATGTGTAGTGTTATGCAAAAATCTCCACAACTATGAAACATTGAATATGCCATCAACCCGCTCCAACTATGGTGTTAGGGAGACGCAGTAAGGAAGAACACCAATCCTATGAATGATCTTGAAGGGTCTGATGAACCATAGGGAGAAGTTACCTCCTTAGTCAAATCACCAAAAACCTCATAGTGGGGAGATTCTCAAGAAAATATGGTATCCCTGCTCAAAAACCAAGGGCCTACATTAATTATCTACATAATATTTTGTTATGTTCTATGATGTCCCCATCTACTAGTGGATAACCTATACCTTATCCATTGTTTCTTTCACCAACTCTGGACCCAAAAGGTATATCTTGTTGTTCTCTTTCCAACACATGGGTTACCTATTATTTCAACCATACATGGACTCAAAAGGTTTAGTGCTAATATTAGAGTGGTATGAATTTTCTTATGCTAACTATACTAAGGTAAAATGATCCTCCCTTCTCCAACCACAGTGTAACATGTAAGACCTCGAAATTTCATCCAACACAAAGAAAATATGCTCAGGTATACGATTATTCTGATGCAAAAAGGTTATAATCATCCTCATCTGGGTCCCAAGTGACTCCTGTAGGACTCTCCACAACTCGGATGTAAACCTCACATCACAGATAGAGGCTATAGTCGAGGGAAGCCCGTGAAGGAAAAAATTTCTCAAACATACATCTTCCCCATTCTCTCCATAGAGTTATATGCCATAATAGTAAAGATGTGTGATGAAATTGTGAGTCATTCGTCTATCACCCTGTTATAATCAATGTACCTCATTTTCTATTAATTTACTATAAAAAATTCCATGGATATGTCATTCCACTTCCACTCGAGGATCCAAAGGTGTGGAACAAACATTCTAGAACCTAGTGCTCAGTCCTCACATGCTGATAGGTGAGGAACCAAGAGATTTACTCACACATTATTTTTCTCATTTTGTTCCACCAAAATATCCAATAAATCTCTCTATACATATTTACCACACCATGACGTAGATATAAATAATATGTGTGAAACACGCACATAACCTTCTACCACATTATGATATGGACCACCGTTCATTCCTCAAATAGGATTATGTGATTATAAACATCATACTATCCAGCCGGTGAATCCCTTATAAGTATATTTTCATACAAGAACACAATTTTTATGCCTCACAACTGAGAATCTCTCACATGCTTGAGAATCAGAGGAGTCAACACCATTGACTAAAGTAAAGTTTCACCCTCCTACTCCACGAGGGATATATGGAAGGATGAAAACTGATCAGAAACCTCTTGTAACAATTTGAGGAAGGGACATCCAACTAACATCATCTGCTACCATGTTACCCTTACCTAGAGTATAGACTATCTCATGTCTATATTCCTACAAGAATACCAACCATTATAATTTTCTCAGGTTCAAGTATCTTTGCATGAATACATACCTACAACTCTGATGGTATATGTAAACCATAATGTGCTATCCCATATGGTTGTACCTATAAATCCTTAGAGAGATGATTACCACTTCCATATATATGTTTTGAGACTCGTAGTTAGGATAATGTGACCTCAACTGACAAGAAATTTATGTGATAACCACTTAGCTCTGCATCAACATGATGTTAGGCCCATCACACGAGGAAAAAATACAACACATAATAGACACCCTCTTTTGGTAGTCTCGAGATAGTTCCAATAATCAACCTTATCATAATCTCCTCAAAGGATCTATTGAATGGGTTATCCCATGTAATAGTCTTCCCTTTCCTACCTTGTAGAAGTACAAAGGGTTCAAATCCTAGAGGAGTCTATCAGAAAAATCATATATTAACTTTCCAAGACAAGAATACTATGTAACTCTAAAATGATCATGGGTGGTTCCTAAGAAATAAATGCATCAATCATCACTGGGTTCATGACAAAACCATGATCAGAAATGACATTCCCCAGAATGTGAACTCCATGAATCCAAAATTGACACTTCAAGAGATTTCTATAAAACTGATGATATCAATGAAAATCTAAAACCATCATCAGGTTATTTTCATGTTTCTCCTCTTATGTATAGGAGATGAGTGTGTTAGTAATGAACACAAAAAATGACCATTTATGCTAAAAAAACAATATTCATCAAATCCATAAAAATTGTGAGTTGATTAATCACACTATAGGTCATAACCAGGAATTCATAGTGTTCATAGCGACATAAGAGTTCCAACAATGTAATATCATCCTCTAATCCATAGATCAATCTTCCAGAACCATCTCGCTTCTCAAAACTAGTCATATTGGTTTTCAATATTTGGAAAAGGGTGTTTATTCATTTATGTGGCCTAATTAAGGTGATGATAATCCATGAAATGTCTTAAACTCTTATCATCTTTTTTTTCTAAAAAAACACATGGTCTACCCAGAGGGACAAATTGGGGCTAATAACAACATTCTCTTGAAGCTCCTCCAATTACAACCACTAATCCGAGAGCATGGAAGGGGCTATTTGATATGCCATAGAAGATATTTGAATTGTCTCAAGATACAAGTCAATACAAAACTCAATCTATTAATATCACAAAAAGACGCAATGGGGTCATTTTATAACTCCCCAAAGCTACCTTTAATTGGATAGTGGTTAGCAACTATCATCGAGTAATAATATCACAATCTTGGGATGAAATAGATTTTGTACATATACACAAGCACACATTTCCAAGAACAAACATTGTTGATATGTAAATACATCTGAACAACCACAAATGCATATATTTAAATTTCAAAACGAGAGTACGATAAGAAGTAATGGAATATAAACAAGATGAAATTGAAGCACACCAAAAAGTGTCCATGAACAATTCAAAACTAAATGTAAAGATGGGGGATGATGTTAGGATACCATAAGAATACACCCTGGTCTGCTAGGCATGCTATTCACTACAATGTCATAGTCCCTTGGATAATATATCAAAATTTAGATCTTCTGCACAAGACATGACACGTGTGTGCAATGTCCATATATGGGTGAGTATAATAATACATAGTAGGACACAATGAAACCATAAATCTTATAAAAATTAATAATAGTCAGATATTTGTAGGTATATATCTACAACACATACAACAATAATATATATATTTACTCAATAAAGACACATAATCTCAAGAAAATGTCAAAACTATAATTCCATTCTTGAATTCCAACATGGTCGTTCCACATAACACTCATCCAAGAGAACACACAACATGATTCATATGGCACTGATGATGTTCATTCAAGAGGTATTTATCATTAAGTCTCTCTATGAGAATTATTTTCCAGAAGTATGCAAAGATACTATACATAGATGAGTATCACACCCAAGACCATGTCTTATACTAATAACTCATTATGGATTAACCAACTTAATGGTGTATTTTCACCAGTTTCATTTTTCATGAGGATACCAAGAACTCCACATAGGGTAAAGAAGATGATAACTAATCTCACATTGGGCCTTACAAAAGGAATCCAACAACTCTATCCAAGATTTAATGTAGAAGGGATCATTGTTCTTTGTGTAAGATGTGATTCCTTAATAACCATTAAGGAATGTATATAGGTGACACACCCTAATGAAACTTGTACAGGATAAAAATGACAAGGGTCCAAGCCTGGTTTGAAGGAGTACATAGTGTGACCCTTCCTCGTCAGGTCCTACCCATGTAAGATGGATCATGATCTTGTCCATATAGACGTACACGGTGTGACTAGGACCACATAATTCTACCAATGTCTATATACACAACATTTCCAAAGTACATTTTTCCCTGAATGTGTCCAGTTTGGAGTACACATCTTTCCACTAGCTATGCAATCTCAGGCAGTGTTCGTATAACCTCCAACGTACATGTTGACCCATCTTAGAGGGGTGACACACTATGTGATAGGGTCACAAACCATGGGATCCTTAACTCCATCTCGAAACCTTAGACACTATATAGAAGGCCCCACATGACGTGTATCTCCATAGTACATGCCGTGTTCTTCAGGATTTTGTAGAAATCCTGATCTTGAGCTGCACATCTCCTCCACTTATCCATCTATTCATCTGGCCACAACCCATACCATAATCAAGAAGTTTTATCAACCAAACCTTTTAGTTGTCAAATCATCAAAATCAGGCCATCAAATACATTCGAAAAACATCTTATTACATCATTCATCATTTTTCACCAATGAAAAAAACTAGGTAGCCACATCGTCTGATCATGGAACACTTTAATCATTGCATGATCATCATTTTGTGTTGATCCCGAATCTAAAATTTAAATATGTTTTTCTGAGAAAGGGGTTCAGAACATTTGATTGTATGTAATACATCAAATTATGAGCCAAAAGAAAAATCCCAAATTGAATGAAGAAATACGGGAGAAATGTACACCAAAAAAACATAATGAATAGACCTTGACCAATACAAATATTGGAATCTATCCATCGTCATTAGAATAAAAAATGAATAATTGTTAAAAAACATATCAATAACTTAGTAAAATCATGAAAATAAAATCATCCTGCCAAATGAATGATCCAAAAATAAATCCATTGGTCGATTTATTCGTGTTAATTGTAGAAATAAAAAATGAGGATGAAATCCAAATGAATAACTATCCAACCATGAGATGGATCAATCAATGATGATGACACAACCTACATCATAGTCATTGGTGATTTTTTTGAATCTCATTGCACATCAATCACATATCTAGGATCCAAATGGTGTTTTTTTGAGAGTCATCCCCAAATGATCTCTGTAATGGTTCTCCAACGGCTCTAAGGTTATACAGATTACCCTAAGGAATTGGAACTACTATAAAAATATAAAAGAATATAGAAAATTGTGTTAACAGATGAAATAAAATAATTTAGTTAATTATTTTATTCATTTTATATCTGTGATGAATTTTCTACAAAAACCCCAAGATGATAAAGGTTATTTCCCACCTATGGTAAAATTTTCATTCTAAACACAAAGGATTTTTCAGATTCTTGATCTGGGTCCTCATTTTGAATTTATTCTGCTTTTGTAGTAAAACTATATACACATGATATTTAATATATTTCAAACAAAAATTATTTTCTCATCAAGCCTCAAAATCTCATGAAATATCAGTGCCTAATCTCAATAGTATTCCATAAAATATAAAAACATAATACATGGAAAACATGAGTCATTAAATTATCCTGTCTTTGGGGATTTGTGTGTTGAATATCCAAAAAAATGGCCATGTAAATAGATGTGGGTACTGAGAATGTTTCTAATCCTCTCACTCCTAGATGATATCTTAAAGATTATTATTTTTCCATTAGACATGAACTAATCGAATAGCTTTCCCATGAAGGATCTTCTCCTACCGATCATCGATCCCTACTAGGGGCATAGAAAAAGTAACTGAATCCTTGATATCTGACTCTTCCCAGGCGAAAATATTTTATGGGTCCTATGTGTACTTCCTCAGTTGTGACATGTGGAAGACGTTGTGTAAATTGATCTAGCAGCTCAGGTAGAGCTTAGTTGTACACCACCACACCAAATCTAAATGTATCTGGAAAGGGTCATCGAATCTCTAATATAGCTTGCCTTCTATTCTAAATATATATAATCCAAGTTGAGGTGAAACATATAGGAAAAAATGGTCTCCATCCCCAAACTCAATGGGCCTATGTCGTCTATCCAAATAAGACTTCTGATGGATTTGTGTTGTCCTCATCCACTTTTGGATGATTTCATCCATCTTAGCAGTGTCTCACACAATCTCTAGTCCATTGAGTGTCGAATTTCTTAGGTCATACAAGTAAATTGGTTTCCTTTATGGTCACCCATACAACGCCTTGAATGGTGTCATACCAATGGTCTAATGGTAGTTGTTGTTATATGAAAACTCCACCTGTGGTAGTTGATCCTCCAAACTATGAAATAATTCCAATATGCAATCTCACAACAAATCATTCATAACTGAGATGTCCCAATTAATCTAAACATATATTTGGGGGTGAAACATTTTTCTCAAGAATAATTGTGTCCCAAATTCCTCCTACAATACCTTCTATAATCGAGATGTGAAGTGAGCATCATGATTAGAAATGGTAATCGATGGAACACCAGGGAGTCAAACAATCACTTAATCATAGAGACTTCCTTAGATCTATACACAAATCTGATTCCAAATAGCTTGGAAGTGGGATGACAAGGTGAGTTGATCTATGATAACCCAAATAGCATCATTTCTCTTGGATGTATGTGGTGTTCCCTTCCTGAAGTTCACAGATATCTCATCCCAATTACACTCTTGGACCTTAAGGTACTGATCTAAAACCACTGGAACATGGTTCTCATCCTTCACATACTAACAAGTAAGGCATCAAGAAACAATATCTATAACTCCATTATTCATCCATGTTAATAAAAACTAAATCCAGGGGTCATTGTACATATTTTGTGCACTAGGATGTACCTTAAAAGTAGATGCTTGAAACTCTATCAGAACCTCCTCTTGTAATATCATTGGTTCTATCATGCAACGTTTGAAAAGGAAAACACACTCCCAACCACCATAACATTCACTATGAGCGTGTCTAGTGGATATATGTGTACTTAGGGCCATAATATCAGTATCCCAATGTTCTACATATCAAACATGCTGTAAAAGAGGAGGGGTATCAACCATTTACTAGAGGAAATATTCTCTGTCTCCATCCAGAAAGGATGAATACAATAATTCTATATAATTTGATTACTCGTTCAACTAATATGAATAAAATAACCTAATTGAAGAATATGACACACCATTTCCCTTTATAAGTGTCTATAAAATCTCGAAGTCATTATCCTTGAGGAACTCTAGCCATTGCCTCTATATCAAGTTGAGATCCTTTTAAGAGAAGATATACTTGAGACAATTTTTGTCAGAGTAGATGATAAACTGCTCACCCATTGGATTGTTTCTCCATTTATTTAGTGTGGAGACTACTTCTATTAGATCAGGATCATGGGTTGTGTAGTTGTACTCATGTGGTCTTAATTGATCTAACCATAGGCAATCATTTCCTACCCGTACATCAAAACACAACCAATCTCTATTCCTAATACATCGTAGAACACTACATACTCGATACCATATTCCATAAATCTCATGATGGTAGCATATTTCTATATTTGTATCAACTCTTGAAAATCCTACAGGAACCTATCTATCCACATGAAAGGATACCCCTTTTGGGACAAATGTGACATGGTAGATATTATCCTGGAAAAGATAGGTATGAATCTTTTATAATACCCAACAAACCTGAGAATGCTACACACTTATAAAATTCTCTTGGGTGACTCCTATGCTAACATTGTCTCAACCATTTTAAAGTCCACTACCACACCATATAATGAGGTAACATATCCTAGAATGTGGACCTCTTATATACCAAATTGGAAATTCGATAACTTCCCATAAAGACATTTCTCTCATGGGGAATCCAGAACCATCCTAATATGTCTTATGTGCCCCTCCTTGGACACCGAGTACATAAGGACATTGTCAATGAAGAAAACCACAAATTGGTCTAAAAAAGGATTAAGTATCTGGTTAGTGAGTCACTTGAACACCATTGGGAAAATTTTCATGCCAAATGGAATCACATTGTACTCATTGTGACCACATTGACATCTAAATTCCCTCTTCGGCACATCCACATCACATACTCTTAGCTAATGATAAACATATATAAGGTCATTCTTCATGAACTATTGCGCACCTCACAACTAATAAAAGAGTTCAGCTATCCTCAGTAATGGATACATGTTCTTCACAATCACCTGGTCCATGTGATGACAGTGCACACAAAACCCCAATCTCCCATCTACCTTCTGGGAAAACAAAAATGGGGCTGGCCAGGGTGAAACACTAGTTATAATAAGGTTATTCTAATTCATGTCCCCAAAATGAATCCTTAGCAAGATAACCTTTACGTGATCCATATGGTATTGGGGCATCGATATCAGGGTTGTGGTAGGGTGTAGATCAATGAAGAAGTCTATCTCTCAGTAGGGAGGTAAGAATAGAACCTCTATTTAAAGGAAGGCCTCATACTCCTCCAACACTGTAGAGAACAGAAAAATCATAAAATTCAATACAAAAAAAGTCATTCTATCCAATTGGTGAGTAATTAGCGACAACCTCCTATTCATGAATCCACCATATATGAACTAGAAATCCTTTTCTTCCAAAATGAAATACTCAGTCCCATCATTGCATACACACCACATCCTCCACATAAAATTGTAAATATTGGTATGAAATGTAGATAACCATTCTATACCAATGATGAAATCATAAGGCATCATTGATACTATAAATAGATCCCAACAAAAATTATGAGCACCATCTGTAAGGTCAAAATATTGGTATAAGTGTGTGATCACTGAGTCATCTATTGTAGGAGTCTATAAGCACAAGATTAGAGCAAATTGATAAACTAGAATCTCTAATTATTGAACCAGATAAATGAAAATTAATGAATGACTAGAAAATTCTTCTATCATTACAAAATCTACGGTATAATGATAAATATTGCACCTATTATCATTACAAGAGCCTCTAGGTTGTATGACTCGACCAACTATTTGTACAAGTTCCCATATCCTCTGGCTCCTTGATCATTGTGTGGACCACGTGGGGGTAGTGGTAGGAATAATTCAAAGCATCTAATGCCTCCAGATTCTCTCTTAACTCCTTTGACAAGTCTACCACCATGCAGAACTGTGTGTTCCTCCCGATGCCTCTCCATTGGCTGACAATCCATTTTTTCACTCTCAACTATGTGGAAATTAATATAATCTTGTGGAAGATGTTCTATACTATCAAATGTGTATCACCACCTCTCTTTGATATGAATATACCCATCATGTGATCCCCTAACCATAAAACATCTATCATAATAAATCCTCTTAAAATTTAAAACACATCAAAGTCGTTAACACTGATTTCAGATCCCTATCGTCAAATTCTCCACTCCTGCATTCCCAAAATCAATAATAACTATATGTGTTTTCTCAGCTAAGAAATGATAAACCACCAAATATCAATCTAGAACTCCAACATAAGTAGTAATTCATATAGGTAGGAAAATGTCTCTGATGTCCCTATCTAATCCTCTCTCAATGGTCCGACCCAAAAGAACTGATCCCAAATCATATGCATAGTGTTCATATAGAGGTTGGTAAACCTCTATGAATATTCAATTACATCCCTTTGCGTAGCTAGTCAGAGCCCCTATCTGAAAAGGAACTCATAATCTAAGAGATCTAGTGTTTCCTCATCCTAGAACTATGTCACGAAACATGCCCATTGACATACTAAGCCATGGAAAATGTTTTCCACTAGGAAAACCATATGATATTATGGTGTTTTAACCAGAAAAAATACTCATTTCATTGACTTAATATAGTGCTAAGATAGCTATAGCTCATTCTCATCTTGGAACCCAAGGGGTTTCTATTTCTGAAACTCCTATGGTGCACTCAGTGTGTACACATCATCCAATGGTAATGTGGGTACCATCTGATTCTCTATAAGTGGTGGTATAGATGGTGCACCACCTAGATG
The DNA here is from genome assembly GCA_963277665.1 of Viscum album. Taxonomy (NCBI): domain Eukaryota; kingdom Viridiplantae; phylum Streptophyta; class Magnoliopsida; order Santalales; family Viscaceae; genus Viscum; species Viscum album. The sequence continues at coordinate 829,325,343 of OY728141.1, read as the reverse complement.
TATTACATATGGAATTGGCCCCTATATCGATGTCTCATCACCGAAGGTCTCTCCCTCATGATCCTGATGCTGAATCCTAGCAAGAATAGGTCACAAAGGCATCTTGAATTTAAAAATTATTAAACACGGTCAATGATTACATCAAGAGAGCTAACAAAAGAATCACATCGAAGCAACAACCCATTCATATATGATGCATGTACCATTGTTTTCACTACAATCAATGTTCTCATGAATGAAGTGAAAAGTCATATGATCAATGTCTTCATGTATGGATAAATGGATCACCGCACCAATAGTGGACTCCCTAGTCTAAATTTTGAACATGAAACACTTAACATGGTTGCCAAAAAAATATCATAGACTCTTTTCCTAAGGTAAAACTGATTTCATTTGATACCACTCTATCACTAACTGTCCCAAAGGGTCTCTTGATGTGACTTCCTAGGCCCACCTCCAATATGACAGGGAATTTTGACCAGAAATGAGAAATTATTTAACTAACATGGGAGGCCTTACCCTAAGAACCTGTACACATGCATACATTACTAAGTGATAATGATGTTGAAATGTAAAAACATCTGAACAACCAATAATTAATAAATTTTAATCCCATAACCATAGTATGAGAATATGTGAATGAATGTAAATAGGTCCAAATATAATTCCACCACAAATAGTCTGATAATATGTACAACCTGGATGTAAATATTTGGACTGCTATCTAGATACCATAGGAACTCACCCCAATCGGTATGACCCACTAAGCACTGCCTGGTCCTAGCCCCTGGATGACTCTATAAAAATGTTGATCTTTTGAAAATGACACCACATGTGTGGGAGAATCCCATGATAGGGTGAGTATAACAACACATAGTATGACTTCAAAAAACCAAAATCCATATAAAAATAAAAACTTTCAACTCAAAACAACTATATGTATACAACACAAATAACAATAATATCTTAATATACACAGAAAAGACACACAGTATCAATTAGGGGCACAACCATAATTCTATCATATGATTTTAGGTTGAAAGTTCCACATAGAATTCGTCTAGGATAACACACTCTATAAGTCAGAAAGAACTGATGAAGTCTGTCAAAGAAGTATTATTCATCACATATCTCCATGATATGTATATGATAGAGTTCATAGTTTATATGAAACACATATGAGGTTCATAACTAAGGTCATGGGGTATACCAAAACCCAATAAGGATTAAATCACTATGTAGAGGTTCGGTTCTCGTGTAGTGTTGGTCACAATAATACCAAGAACTCCACCTAGGTTAAGAAGATTATAGAGGATCTCCATCCAGACCTTAAGGAATGATTCCAATAACTCTACCCAAGAAGTCATGCTGAAGGGATCAATATATGAGTTGTAGGATGTTATTCCATACTAACCATCATATAATTGAAATATGGAACACACCCCAACAAAACATTTCCAATAAACCATGGATAAGGGTTCTAAGCAAAGTTTTATGGTTTAAACAACATGTACTATGAGTACACGACGTTTCCCTTTAGAATCGGGTCCTACCCATGTAAAATGGAATGTGACTATGTCTATGTGGAAGTACATAGTGCTCCCCTTACCATGTACATATACCCATTTTAGGAACATAGATATTCTAATGAAAATATTTCCTTGGCCATTTCCATGTGGGAGTACATGGAATGGCACTGCCTATGTACTCTCGGGTTGTAATGTTATACACTATAAGATACAATTTGAGCCATATAAGAGGGTTCAATTTTCATGTGGTAGTGATACATTCCATTATATCATTAAATCCATCCTAAAACACCAGATAATACACATAGGACCCCACACTATGTTTATCTATGTTGTACACACTGCCTTTTTTGTGATTTTTGAAAATTCTGGATCTAGAATCACACATCTCATCTGCTTCTCCTGGCAATGATTTTGTTGTTCCATATAATGGAATCAATAAGTTTTATTGTTCATACCATTTCGTCATCGAATCATCTAAATACTTCCATCAAATCCATTCATAAAATTCCGTTTAATTTAATTCATCATTTTGTACTAAATAAAAATAAAATTGGGTTTCGAAAATGTTTGATCTGTTGTTTATTTCTTCATCACACAATCACTACATTGTGTTGAGCCCATATCTACCAATATATACCATTTCACCATAAAATGGGTGTGCAACGTTCTATATGCTTGTATGTGTTGAACAGTTGGACAATGAAAAATATCCATGATGAAAAAAGAATTAAGGAAGAAATGAAAAATCAATAACACAAGGAATGAACCTCATCCATTCTTAATGTTGTCCTAGATCCATATATAGTATAATGAAAAAGGATAAAATGATATAAATCAAATTAATGTCTCAATAAAACCCTATACGTAATATCATCCCAAAAAATGACCGATTTAGGAATCATTATGTTGGTCAATTGATTGGAGTTCATCATTGATATCAGCAATGGGGAAGAAATTAAATTAAACAAATTACCTATCCTGATATGGATCATTCATTGATAAATAATGAGTCTGAATCATTTTTTGGGTGAGATCTACAAATCCCATTGCCAAATGATCACTGATCTACCATCTGATTGGCATTCGTATGAGAGAGATCCCCTAATTCTCTCTTCAACAGTTCTCTAATGGATCCAGGGTTATGTGGCTGACCCTAAGGATTTTTAATAATTGTACACTTATAGAAAAAATTTATGTCAATGTTTCTATAGATGAAATAAGTAATTTGAATAATTATTTTATTCCTTTCATTCCCGCGATGAATTTTCAACAATCCCCCCACATAGACAATGGTTATATCACACATAGGGTAAAACCCATATTCTAAACTCATTGGTGCCCTAAGATTTATAATCCTAGATTTCTATTAGAAGTTATTTAATCCTCCCTCAAAAATTGCGTGCTTGTGTTCTTTAATATACTTAATACATTTTAAACATTTTATTTTGGGGACAATGGTCCATATAATCACATGTTGTCTCAGTTCCTAGTCCTGTAAGTAACCAATAAAATATCCAAAAATTACACATATAAAATCCAAATCATTACACCGACCTTGAAAGTTATCCCAGAACATCCTCCAGGAAGGAATCCATATAATCATCCACAACTAATGGAATCCAAATGCACGTATTGTCTGTTTCACTAAAGAGATATACTCTTCAACTAATGGGTAAAGGGTTGTATCCTTCTAATCATATAACCCAATAATCATAACATGAAATATCTCTCAACCTCAATGGAAAATATTGTTCCATCAGTGCGAATACATCTGACTCATCTATAGTGACAGTAAATGTGGAGTAGAACTATGGATAAAAAATACATACCCAAGATGACATTATACGTTTCCATCGTGATGACCAAAATTTCGAACATAAACCACTATCCACCAAGAGATATGTTATATTGTTGGTATATAACATATATAGAATATGTATTCCCTAGACAATCCCTAAGGTGTAGATGATGGGATAAGGACTCAACTCAAAGCTCCATCTCTCATACCAGGAATAGAGATTTGAAGGATGACTAAAACATCCATCTACCATTACTAAAAAATGTGTAGAACAAACATATATAATACCTTTGATCATCTCATAAGTGGTTGGGTCATAAGTTTACATAGCTTGTAGATGATTGGGGCCCTATCTACCATCACCCAAATCCTAACATGGGACACATAGTGGTGGTGGTGGAAGGATATCATTGTATCTCCCAATAACCATAGATAATCTTGGATCTACAACTTCTCCTCTATCAGCTCCACCTCATTGGGTGACTCCATGGCCTATCGTGGGATATCCCTGATCATGGTGATACCTCTGAAATGAAAGGCTTATTGTTATTTGTCTAGGCTCCACTACCTGTCTGGTCAGGAAATCATGGGTCATGTGACCTCTCCTATCAAAATAATAATACCACCCCTCTCCAGGATTACATGGTCCTCTAAACTTCCCATGAACATGTTCTAGACGCTAATCATGGGGAAGTATCCTATTCTGTGTTACTATCAATTAGATTCTACTAGCTACTACAGATGACTCAGCCCTATAACTGCAATTTTCAGCTCCTGATACATGGAATCCCTATAGTAGGAAGCTCTCTATCCCCTGTGTGTGCTCCAACACACTGGCATAGGTTGGAATGCGAAAGGGCACCGTGCTATCATGGATCTCTTTGTAGATACCCTACTAAAATTTCAATATGTTGAAGTAACCATCATAGATCATGTCCAGGGACTAACACAGAAGGTCTGTAAACCTCACAACATACACATACAATGTCATCACTCCCAACTGTATCTTTATAAGCTCTTAAATATGATTCTAGCATAGGCAATAGGGGTATTAATACTCATGAAATAGTTACCAAAAGTTAGTATATGAGAGTGCCAACTCATAATACGTCATATTAACAATACTCCACCAATGCCCAATTACTCTATGTAAAAGTCTAGCATTCATCCCAACCACCTAATCCCTCAATGACTGGATAATACTAATGATATAGAACAACGAATCTATCAAATCCTCCACTACCTAGGAATCTGTCACTCCAAGGATAATCACAAGCCTATGGTGCATAAACTTATAGAGTGTGCTATGACTAAATAGATCCTTAGTCAGACCTCCAAGTATGATCTATTTCTTAATAGGTTGGGGTGTTGCTATATGTCGACCTGGAGGAAAAATCTCATGGGATGTACCATAAACTGAGGTCTCATCACTCATTGAATCATCATCATGGTCCAAAACATGTAACTTGACTTCTTTTCACCACTTAGGCTCTTGAAAATTTAATCAAGACGTACCATGATGTAATGATCATATATATTTACAATGTTGAGGTGACTCAAGAAGGACATTCAATGAATCAATTCTATATAGTGCATGTATTGTTGTTCCCTTTAACCAATATCTCAGTATTCTGAGTTGTTAAATATGTATTCCTGATCTTGTTGAATGTATATGCTGTCCAATCTTACCATCACTGGGTTTTTAGACTGAGAGGCAAACTCAAGAAACTTTTAAACTATTTCCCAAAATCACAACCAAATCACCATAAGGGGACTACTCTAGACAACAACCCAAGGAATGAACTACACTAATTCAAATTTGTCACAAACCGATCTTAACCGAGGATCAATCTGTAACAACCCCATACCCACAATTATAGGCCAGGGGTGGAGACTTGTGTAAAGATGCATATACAAAATGGGAGGCCTTTTCCTAATCTACCTGTATGGACACACACAGTCATCTCAATATATAAGTGACGTTGAATTGTTATAAAAATATAAAAAAAATATAATACATACAAAAAATGAAAAACATATATTGTTTAAAAAATTATTACATTCCAAACAAAAAATTAAAGGGAAAAAATACACACCAAACCAGATAATTGTCCTGACCTGAGAAAAATAAAAATTAAAAAGTTTAAAGAGTGCCCAGATCTTGATCTCCAAGCATTAACTAACATACACAGTCCAATGAACCTAAGATCCTATGTAGTCACCACCATCCTATTTGTCTTCTATATAAGACGCAACACGTGATGGAAAATCCCATTAATTTTGGACTATATGAATGCCTAGTAGGATGCTCCTAAAGATAAATATGGCGAAGTAAGGGACATGATTGAAAAATACAGTAAAAAAATGAACCCAAATCAAGAGTGATAACAAATATAATGACATTTACATAGATATATGTTTATATTCTAAATCTAATGAAACTAAAAAAATATAAAAGGGGGTCTCCATCTCAGTGACTGGCCTAGAAATAGAGAGCTAAGTGTTCCAAAAGTCCATTAACGATACATGACATCTTGCGTATTCACCCAGATGTAAACATCCAAGCAAGGAAACACCTCACCACTATAACACAAGGTATATAGAAACCATTTTAAAAGTAGATAAATCATTTCCTAGTGTGTTACGGGGTGTCACTCAAAAAATATCCATAGTGGATTCACAAAACAATGCATTTGGGGGTTCTACTTTATAGGTAGAGGACTTTTTCCTTGATGTGATAGGGGTTCCATTCTAGTGTCATAAAGAACCAAGAACAATCCGATAGGGGGTTCCACTAGGTAGATATTGGAATCACTCCCATGAATATTGGGAGGGGGGTTACACTCATGTGTCATGAGGACCCACACCCTATCTGATAGAGGCTTCTACTCAGTAAATAGAGGATCTGCGCCCAATCTTATGGGGGGGGGGGGTGGTTCCACTGTATAGGTCAAATATCTCTATCCTATTCCAATAGGGGTCCACACTAGTGTATATTGGACCAAAACCTATCCAATAAGGGGTTCTAAATGATATATGTAGAATGTGTTCCCAATATGGTGATGGTTCCACTTTATAGGTCACTAGTGATCTTTTGCCTAATCACTATCATTGTTGGGTAATTCATAAATAAGAATCATTCCCAAAACATCACACATCATATATCAAAAGAAATAATGGAGGAAAAAATCTTGTTATATGTGAAAAAAAACTCAGTATAGGATACTCATGGGCCAAAACATTCTTCCAAATAAAGGTGTTGCGGGTGATGGAGGTTTTCTCAAAAGAAACTATGGAATACACAACGTATGAGGGAACTCACACGTCATGTGGTACCAATCCAACACCTAAAAATGTCCCCACATGTAAATGTCTCACTATAAATATAGATCGACATTGAGTGTAGGGGGTATACACGGTGTGTTTTAGACACTCGGGGTCATGCTCGTGCTCCTTTTTTGTGTCTGTGTAACCATCCCATGTCAATGTACATCTCTACATGGAGTGTCCGTCTACATAGGATTCCACCCATGTATATGGTCATGTTTGTGTTCTTTGGCACAAGTCATGTGTTTGGATGTTCCCATGTCTATGTACATATACAGTACACATCAATCCACAGATAAAATGTTACATGACATGTGGATCTCCCACATGGTGGGTGATACTTATAATTCAGAAAAACCAATTTTTTCAAAGAGAGGGACCTAAATGTCATGTTCTCTTTGTACTACACGGCATGTAATCACTTTTTTCATAGAAATCTAGATCTGCACCCAAAGATACAAAACATTCTTTATCACTTAGAATATGGCCACATTTCATCCTAAAAACAATGGACCTAGTCATTTTTTATCACATTCAGTCATGCAGTGGGTAGAAATCAAAACCATTTTTTTTCCTCACATCTTGAAACCATCACACAGTTCGTGGGTATTGAGTTATTATGCCCATTATAATTTAGATATTCACCATCAAAATGATCCCCCATAACCCATAGTCAAACTGAGTCCCTCCATAATGTGTTGATTCATCCCTTTAATGTGTATTTCTCAAGATTTCCAGGGTTATATTGGTCTTGGTCCCTCCTGAAAATGATGAACCAATACCCCATAGGTTGATCATCGAAAATGTTAAAATAATTATGGTAGAAGGGCACAAAAACCAAGGTTTGACAATAAATTTCCAAATGTTCTTGTTCAATGAACACAATTAGGGGATCTAGTGTTAGAATAAAATTAAATATTGATCTAAATATCGATATCCATGTTCATAAAATTTTCTACAATTGATGCATATCAAAGAATGGTAAGGATTTTGTTCAAAAATTTAACAAAATGTGGTAGATACCATGAAAAACGAGTCCTACATAAATATTGTATTGCTTTTTTGAAGTATGTGCTCTATAATGATTTCGAGGATTTTTTTCACTCACTTAACCATAATCTACTTGGATCCAGAATTTATCATTGTCTGAATTCAATTTTATAATGGATACGAGGAAGAACACTATATATCCTTTTAGGGTGTATGTAGTTAACCCTAGAAGATTCAATATAACATGGAATTTATAGATGAAATATTTTGTATCAATTTAATTAATTTATTAAATTAATAATTTAATTGATGTACTAAAAGTACCGTTAATGAACACTTGATATGAACACCCCCACACTAATATATTTTTGGTTTCACCAATGATAAACATAACATTTCATATTGTACCATGGTATCAGGTTTTCAATCCGGAATTCCATTTAAGAGTTATCTCATTTTATTTAAGAAAGTGTGCATACACAATATAAATATATTTTATATTTTCATAAAATTAATTATAGGAACATGATACCTCATAATTGTAAAAAATCTCAATTATTGACTCTGAAAAGATATATAGAAATAGTTCAATACCCTATATGTCAAAATATGGGCCACTATAGTTTTTTTTTCATACGAATGTTTTCATGAGTTCCCAAATGCCTCAAGATGTCATTATAGAATCACATATGATTTGAAATGGGTTTCAATGGTTTCATTTGAGAAAAAAATTAATTTTCAGTAGTAGAAATGTTTCATTAATGTACATTGAGTTTAATTATTAAAAATAGAAACTTATTTGTGAGTTTTCATGTTTTCCACCAGACTAATGTAATTTATATTATTTTCATACCCCTCACAATGATTTTCTATTCTCATCCCAGAGTTGGAAATGTTTTAATAGGATTTATGGTTCATTATAAATGATACCAAGGTCAATATTCCCACTATTGTGACACTTTTTAAATAAAAAAACTCTGTTGAATGAAATAAAGTTGTAATCTTAGAGATCTGTTTTCATGGAAGAAAATGTATATCATGTGAAAGTGTCCAATGTATAATGAAATTTTTACCTATGCCTCTAAAAAAATAAATTAAAGGAACATTTAAAATGTAATATTATCAAACCCTTGTTATAAATCATGTATTTATGGGGTTTTTATGTTTTTGTTCGTTATAATTGCACTGAATATTACCAATTTGTGGCATTGTTTACCATTTCATCAGAACTGATTGTGATAACAAATCTCACACATAATAAAAAAAATTCTACAAGTTGATTCCATAAATATCATTAAGTATTCCATAAACAGGCCATGAGACCCACAAACTTAATTCAATAAAAAACTCCCCATCTAAAACATAATTTTTTCTTTAAAAAAATACATAATCATTTACATTAATGAAATCATCAATATATTTATTAAACTTACATATCAATAAAAATTGGGGAATTTTACACTTAATTTCTATTTGTATATCATGAATCTTATATAACTTGAAATAGGAAAAATCATTCCAATTTAACCTCTAACTATATAAATTCGAACATTAATTTAAATTATTATAATTTACTCTGTTAAATTATCCAAAACATTTTTAATTAAAATAGTAGAAGTAAATATCTATTAATTTATTGAAAAAATATATTTTAATGAACATTTTAAAGAACTCAGTGATACTTGAACCTGAGACCCTATTGGGTCGTTACCAATAGAGATGAACCCTAGATGTGTATGGGTTTTCTTGTATTTCTACCCCACCTCGAACCATGGTAATAATAAAAGCTCATGTAAAAAATTCCACATAAATATATTTATTTAATTAATAATTTTATTTAATCACATAATGTACTAATAGGAGATATTTTATAAAAATTCCAAATTTTGAAAAATTTTAGGTTGCACCGAGGATATAGATCACGTTCCAGACTCAACTATTGTCTTAGATTTCTTATCTGAGATTTAGTTCAAGTGTTATACCATTTTGTTTAAGAAATAGTTTTGAGCAATGTGAAATATATTTAATATTTCTATATAATTGATTTAGGGAACACCGGACCTTGGAATCATACATCTTCTCAGTGATTTATTCTAAAAAGATATATAGAAATATTTTAATGTCTTACACGAAAAAATATGGGTATCAACATTTTTTTCAAACGAAAATTTTCATGACTTCCCACCAGCATCGAGATGTCTTTATGGTTTCTCATATGATTGAAAATGTGCTTTAGAGGTTTTATTTGAGATGATATTGATTTTCAATAGTAGAAATGTTTTATTTATGTTATTATCATTTTATTATGAGAAAGATAATCATATTCATGAGTTTTTTTCACTGGAATAATGCTATTTCATTTATTTTCATACTCATAGGTTCTTTTTCTCATCTAACAAATCCTATTGGTATTAATTGGATTTAATTATGATTAGAAATTTTAGAAAGGACAATATTCCCATTATAATGAATCATCATAAATGACTCTAATGTGTCTTAAATGATACAAATGTGTAATTTTAGAACATAGTTTTTGACCAAAATGTATATTGTGTAAAATAGAACACTATCTTTTGTAATGTTTTAAATAAATTTAGAAAACTCTAAATAAAAATTATCATAAAAATGTATAAAGGTGCAACCATTGTTATAAATCATGTACTTATTGGTTTTTTAAGTAAACATTCATTACAATAGCAATAAATATTATGAATTTTTTAATAATGTTTACCCTTTCTTCTAAACTAGTTATAGAAAAATATTTGACACATATTTAAAAACATGTTATAAGATATTTTCATAAAGTTATTTCTAGATTCCATCATCAAGCCACATGACCCACTAATTTAATGTAACAAAAAACCATCCTCTTTAAATTTGATTAATACTCTAAAATAACTCTAATATCCCTTGAATTAAAATGTTTTCAATATATTATTAAAAATTACAACTTAATGAAAATTTTTCCATTTTTCTATTTAATTTCAATTCATATAACGATCATCTTCTACAACATCAAATGGAAAAAACTATTTCATTTAAATATCTAAATATAGTTGGTTAATATTCAATTTAAATGTCAATAATTTCTACTATTAAAATATAAGCTACAATAACTTCCAAATTATAATAGTATTTACCTATTTATTTAAAATAAAAAATAAGGTAATATTTATTTTAGATCATGTTTATATGCCCGAGTCAAATATACCCATATAAATTTTTCTATCTAAAACATATATGATATAAGAATTTAATTATTAATAAAAAACCAAACACTCAAGTCCACACACATGTTCCTGATGTCCACTTCTACGCTAGATGACTGTCCCCAAACCCTAACAAGTTTTTGTTCCCTCTACCTCCCTCTAACTCTAGATTTGTGAGTGACCCTATGCAAAGCCCAACATACCTCCCTATCCCCTTCCCCAACCCAGCTCAACCTCTCTTCCACCCCATTCCATTGGTGGAATGAGCCTCCTCCCTCCCCCTCAAGCACTAAAATCTGTTCACTTTTCTTTCCTCATAGGTTCGTCTATCCCTTCATTAAAAATCTATGATTTCCCACTTATATCATTGGAGTGCATCATTTTTTTCACATATCCATTCCAAATACGTGTTGTAGGATTTTTTTTGTTTTTCAAGTATTTGTGTTCATATAACATCTATTATTTCTCCAATATCATAGTGTTGTTATCTAAATTTATACATTATTAATATTTTTCCTTTTTTTATTGAATATAATTTTTTTTGGTTGTTTAGTTACTTCTTAAAAACGATTTTTGTACTCTTACCGCTTGACAATCATTTTTGTACTCTCTCAAACACCCTTTTGTCTTATTTATTCTTTGAAAATGAGTGCCATATAACTATGTATATATGAACAAGAATTATATTTCCTCATAATACTAAACTTAACAGAGTTCATACATGCTGAAAATATACCACCTCTTAGGAAGGTTCTTGATTTGGAAGAGGAGAAGATTATAGAGTGAATCATTTCATTTAGGGTAGATTATGGGATATATCTTTTTAGGAGAGAAAAGAGGAATCTTTTGAAACTCCTACATTTAACTACACTAAATATAATATGATGTGTACAAATTATTATTTTTTAGACATTTAAGATAATATTTTTTATAGATAGGGAATCCTGATCCAGAATTAGCTCATATTGAAGGTAAGGTCTATATATTTGGTACTACATCTTTTTTATTTCATGGTGTCATTATATCAACAACATTTTAGTTGTATGAACCTTCATATGAAACTTTATAATCCCTTCCCAACCCCCATTAATGATTGAGAAAGTGATAGTTTAGTGAAGAGGTTTAATGAATTACCAAAGTTCATTATTATGTATAATTTTTAAGGTTTTTGGGTTTATGACTCCCATACCAAAGAATATAACAACTTGGTATTCAGACCAGTGTATTAAAAATATATATTGGACCCTGACCTATTTTAGGGTGATGCTATAGTGACATACAACAACATCATGATTCCATACAACAGTAATCGTGGGATTGTTGTTTATTTCCCAAATTTATATTCTTCTTCCTTTTCCATTAAAATTGTTGAAAAATTGAATATTGTTATCAAATGTTATGAGGCATCCTGTGGCTCCATACATCACTTAAAAATGTGAAAATGTGTAGCTTGTATTTTTTAAAAAATGATGAATTTTATTACGATGCCATTATTTCAATATATCAAATAAAAATATTTAGAAACATTGATAGTGAAGGGGGGAACAATTCCAGTTACTGTTGATCTATTGTGTCACCATATCTTAAAGGCTGTCATAGAGGTTGAGAAGTACATAATATTTACACATTCATTAATCATTTAAATTTATTCTCCAAACATATTGCTTTTTTATTTTTTCATTATCAAAATATAATGATCAATAATATGATTTCTATTTTTTTAATAGTACACGTTGCAATTTAATACTCAATGTTATCTTCAATCATTGATTTTTCACAATCGGAACTGGGTTTATATTATTTAGGATTTTAAATTCTATTTTACCTAGGATGCTTTCATTGGAGATTTTAATTTTTTTAAACATAAATCATAGAACCGATGTCTACCATAGGCCGTTTCATTGCTATGTATAAACCTAATATTATTACCATTTTCATGCTACACATAACTGCTCCCACATACCATATGCTACATTTGAATGTCAATTTCCCTTTCCCTGAAAATCAATCCTTAAAAAGGGTTTGAACAAGGGACCACGTGTAGTGTGAGGAATTTTTATGTAGGGACATTATGTGATTTGGAAAAGTAATTGAATAGTTGTATAGAATGATAGTGTAAAAAATTTTAAATACCTATTGTATAAAATAATATACATTTATTTTTAATGAAAACCAAAATAGAATGTTTCTATAGACATGAGTATACCATGTGAGTATAAATGCACTCCATCCTTATAATATGAATGTGTATTTCTTTTAACAGTTCTTAAAACTACATCCTTGTAATTTTAATGTGTATTTTACTTAACATTTTTCAAGGTATGGGGAAACATGACATAAAATGTGAGTATAGTGGTAAAATCTCCAATAAGACATGAAAATTTTTTGGGGTGCACAACCAGGGAATCATTGGATGTAAAATTCATTAGGTATGCTGCCAAGTATTATTTTCTTATTTCCATCACACTTACTTTTATATGCACAACCATATATAATTATAATATAAATAATTAATGTGTCATTAGAATGGAAGGGGGAAACAATTTAATGGTTTTTTTGTCTTGAATTCCATTCATGACAGCCAATGGTGATATATGGTTGTTGTGCCCATTCAACAAGAGTTCAATTTATTTCATGGAAATAGCCATGTTCCCTAAATTGTAAAGATTTATTCTCAAATGTTTTTATTATCATGATTTCTTTTAATAATAATTAAAGATTACATATTTTTTGGAGGATAATACGTAATGTTATTAACCGTAAGAAGAATTCAAAATGATACTTAACTTTGTGCAACTGGTTTTGTAAATAAAATGTACATAATATTTATACTACATGCATTCAGTGGATGAATTGAAAATTTTAATTTTTAAGGGACCATATGAAATTTATTGTAAATTTCATGTGTTCAAAATGAAAATAATATATTTAAGTAAAAATGATTCATTAACATCTTATAGTATTTAATATAGTTGTATGATTTTTGTATTTATGATGTATAAAGAGTATTTCAATTGATACTATGACTGTAAAATAAAAGTGCGACATACATGTATAAAATATTAAAGTATGTTAAAATGTAATTGTGTGTCATTGGAAGTAAATTACATTTAAATTGAATACAAAATAAGAATAAAATTTATCTAAATAATTATTAAAAGTACCTTAAAATATAAAAGTGAATTATATATAGTCATGTGCATTACATTTGAAAAATATGCTGAATATGTTGATGATGAGATTGTAGACTGAAACATCCACATTGTACAAGTATCACATAATGTAGGAGATGAAGTGAAAACCGTGAATAATGCTATAGGGTAAGGGAAAAATGACCAAGGATATGGGTTTATACATCAAAAAAATAATAATGAAACAAATCGAATATTTTGAGGATATGAAATGATATTCTAAGTGGATTCATGTCCTTAAACCAAAAAAAGTAAATAACATGATGAATTATTACTTAGGATTCAAAAGTAGTGCCTACCTAGAGTAGAAAAGTATGAGAGGTTGAATAATGATGGGGTTGGAGAGAATGGAATTGGTTTTAAAAATGATCCTAGGGTTTAATGGGAGAAGTAGTGGGAGATTATTTTAGCATGATGGAGGTTGAATGTCAATGAGTGTCGAATATAATGAGACCAGATAGTAGAAAGAACATAGTGTTTTGGGGGAGATGTTGTGGGAGAGAAGTCGAATACAATGGAGGGTTTAATATATTTTAATAGAGAATCTATTTAACATGAATGGTTTTTAGGAATATCAATGGTGTGGGGAGAAAAAATTAATGGGGGATAAGGTGAGAGAATGTGATAGGGGGTTAGGGGAGTCAGATTCAATGGAGTGTCAGATAGTAGGAGGAGATCATATGATTGGGTAGGGAATCCAAACATGGTGAATTAGAAAGGATGAATTTCTACCCAATATACAATTAGGGAGACATGAATAAATGAGATATCAACACATGGGGGGGAGACAACACCAAGGAGTAGAATTATAGATTTTTGGCCATTTCATTTTTATATATTCCTTACATTAGGAAAGAATTGGGGGAATCCATGGAAACGATTTATTTTTAAAAGAATTAAAATCATGAAAATAAAACTTATAGATTAATGACTTGTTTTGAGCTCATTATTATAATTTTATAATATTATTTTGGTTATTTTAATTTAATAGTGTCCACACTTCCATTCCTAGTGGCCTTGGGTATGTCATCATTTTCATCCACCACACATGCCTATATGACTTTTGGATTTCACACCACCCATAATAGGGAATGAACCAACCTAATGCTATATATCAACCCACATATTATAAGTGAATAAAAGAATTCATTGTCCCTATAATTTGGGATTTCATGGATGGAGTGAAATGATCAAATTCCATCCTACTTTAGACTTCCAAGAATAGACTCAAATCTAAAATCCATTTTTAAAACATATTCCTTGCAAGAAGAATTATTTATAAATGAATTAAAATAGAAGTGATATGAATCCAAGACTCATCAAACCATTTTTATATAAAAATAGTGCTTGATATAATCATTCATGACACATGTAGTCATTTCTATATTAGACAAAAAAAATTTATAGCTAATATAAATAATTAAAATAAATTTACATTTTACACATCTTTTCTCACACTTTCGAAATTATTCTAAAAATTACTATGATTTGTTTAATTAAATTTAATGATACCAAAGTGAGAGAGAATTCAGAGTGGGAATTGTACAATGGATGTTGAGATATTCAATTGTGACACAAGCACAATCCATCAGTGTATTTACTATTCACTTATTCTGCGTATTCTTACCACATTGAGAAATCGATTTTTTAATGAAAAAATATTTTGTAATAAATAATTTCATTCATGGAATTTTGGTTTCACAGTTCTACATCTCCAAAAATTTAAATTAACCCATTAATAGTATTCCATAACTAATGATTATTTTTTTAGTTGTCATCTAAAGCCTGATCAAAATAGTCTTTTGTATCTATCCATTGAGTTTCATGCATTTTCAATGTTCATCATTGATGCACATCTTTTTTAATTTCATGTGATAGTGTTTTAACTTAATATTTCATGATTTTATTTGATATCGGATTATTATTTCAATGTCATTGAATTAGTCAGTTGGACTGCTATACCAAAAGTAATTTAAGATTTAGTAAATGTAATTACAAATAGTCTCATCCATAATTTCTTCATCCCATGAGCCCGAATCGAGGCTCATGTTACAAGAATAATCTACATCTATACTTTAATTAATTGTTTCCCCATGGCACTAAAATCATAATTTTTCTCCATTTCAAACAGTGTGGTGAATGTTATGATAAAACAGAAAATATATTTTCCAATTTGTGTGACATGGTAAAAATCCCTATTTTGTTCCAAAGTCCCAAAACATATTTACCATTAAATGTTATGGAAAGAAGACAAATCATGGGTAAATACATATCTATTTAATACTCCCATGTAAAAATATAATGTCCTTCTTTGATACTAATGAAGGTATTAACATTTTCTTTTAATTTTCTTTATTTAATGAATTGAATATATATGTAGAGTACAAAAGGTTTTTATGAGGGGATATTGAATCCCATAAAAAGGACGAATTTATTGATAACTTATTAATGGTTTCATAAAAAAAAACAATAATATAATTTATCAATTACCAATTTTTTGAATATAACATAGAAGAATAATTATTATCTATGTCCAAATATTGAAATAAATAATTTATTATCATATGTTTGATCAATTGTAACAGGTGGATATACATAGAAAATGCATGTCATTGAAGGATAAAGAAGGTGATGAAATTACATTCCATGTAATCCCATGTTATTATCACCCTAAGCACACTAACCATAAAAAAATTATTTCTTTTATTTTTTATTAATAAAATAAAATAAAATAGATGTAAATAAAATTGATATAAAAATTTAAATGATGAATAACCATGAAAAATTGGAAATAGGGAAAATAAAGGAAACACACATTTCATTTAAAAAAATTACTGATCATTTTTAGTAATTAATACCATATGTTAAAAACATTTTTCAAATGATTAATGGCATTATAAAATATCTGAACTAGAATACAAAAACCATTATTGAAGTGGGGGTCATCCAAAACCATCGTGTTGATGGTGATGGTTGAACGCTAAGAGCCAACTTTTGATTTTAAAAACACTCACTTTATTAATCCTTAGTTATGATGTCTAAAAAATGATATTATATTGAACCAAACTCTAATATCAATATATCTTATATAAAATTCTTCTTCATAAATTGATACTTGAATTCAATTTTGTTAATTCATGAATGATGTATATGATTTTTGTTAAATTTTACAACACATGCATGATCAAATTTAATCACTATAAGAGAACATACATATCAAAAATACCATGTCAATTTTGTGGTCATATTTATTATGGTATGTACCATTTTTTGTTTTTTATGTGGTTATATAGTGTTTTTGGGGTGTATAGGAAGTCTTGGGAAGCTACAAGTCTGAACCTACAACATTTGATGTAGTGACCAAAGTGGTCATGCTATGAACTTCCCTTGCCACCTGGGTGGTTTTCATGGGGTGATTAATGCCAAAGACAGAGTGGTCATGAAATGGATTATTCATAATATTATTTATTGTTTTTTATAGGGGTAATACATGCAATGAATTAGATCCTTCATGCCATGAAATCCTTATAATGTTCGTCCATGCTATAAACAAGATCTTTCAAGTTGTGAATGTGTCTAAATCTCTTTTTTGGATTTTCTTCTAAAATTTACCCCTATCATTTATAAATGGTTTTAAATCTCTATTAGATTTTTTGAGCTTAGGTGAATGTGTGTGATTCCATTCCTCCATGGCTACTGATATCCCCCACATTGATTTCATGTGGATATCTTAATGTAAACCCCTAAGTCCGTTCTACCCTTCCTCCTTCTAATTTCTTAAATTTACCCACAGTTCTTCTTCCTCCATGAAACGATAGTGGGAAATGGGTCAATATTTTGGTTTATAATTGGTTTTATTTGGGTCTTTGGTTGTATGAAGACTGTATGGTTTTTCTTATTACATGTGGGGGCCTTCAGTATTGAACACAAATTGTTATGTTTCATCACGATATATTTCCTCATAGATTAAGGTAGGGGTTTCTATTATGTTACTTTATTGTTCAATTTAATAGATTCTTGGATTTTATAATTTCATTTTTGATTATATTATTATATGGTATGATACCCATTGTGAATTTTCAAGTCATTTACATGCATCTAAGGATTGGTATAAAGGGTTTTTAAAATGATTTCATCTTATACATTGACATTAAATGGATTTAAATCCCATACACTTATCAAAATTATTATCATCTCTTAAAAAAGGGTTCAATGAAAAATAATGGTGGTGTTAGATCTATTTTTGGTTCGAATTACTAAAAAAAGAATTTAATGAATAATTTTTTTAATGGGAAAATGGAGTACTAAATGTTTTTTGTGGAACAATTTAGTTGGGTAATTTCAATTAACCAGAGTGAATTGGAATTATAACCAATAATTTCATTGAATTTAGGTTTTACACCTTATTAAAAATAATGTTTAGTATTCATGTAATTCACGGTTCCCCAGGTATTTTTTTACCTCCCTATATAGATGATGCACTGATCATGTGGGGTTTGGTTAATGAATAAAGGGGTTGTTTCTTTTGGGGGAGTTGGAGGTGAGGTGAATTTTTTTTTTGTATTCCTATTGATTCGTTTGTTGAATTATTTATTTATCACATCCAATAATTTAATGAATTCATGATATCCTTTAGTAGGTAATTGATGTTTCAGATGTGTGTTGTGTTATCATATTGTGTGAAATATGGCTAGTTTCCTAGGAGAGTCAAACCACCCATGGGGTTGGTTATATGGTACTCGATAGTCTATACGGGGAAGTTAGATGGGAATATTGTAAGGATAGACATAAGGTCTTGTTAACCTATGAACCATGTCCAATAATATTTATTTCTTTAGTGACCCAAGTTTTCTTATACATAAATATATCATCTTTTTAGATGAGTATTAAATACATTAAACAAAAACATTCCTAGGGACTATAATAGTTTAGTGTGTTTGGAAACATGGAAACATAATCAACTGGTTGATAAGTGAACTACATCATCTCCCACTAAGACCATCATAATTATCTCCTTCCCTCGGCTTTTCGTACATAATACCTTTCATAAATACATGGGTAAATGAAAATAAGAAAAGGTAAATTTAGATGTTTAGTAAAGTTAAACAAGAGATATATGTAGAAATAACAAGAGTATTTTAGAGACCCAATGCTTGAACTACATGGATTTTAAATTAATTTTTCTAAAAACTAAATACATGATAAAAAAAGACGCCCAAAGACCGTATTATTTTAGTGTCTTTGGAAACTCTAAACAATATATTCTAATCGTGGTGAAAGATCTTAAACATCTCCCAAACGTTTATCCCATTTTTTACATAAAAAATTTATTTATATCCTAGGGAAAAGAAAAAATAAAATGGGTGAGCTAAAATTATCATTAAGTGTAAACATGGAGAACAAAAAACAATCCATAAACATTTGAACGTAAAAACATGAGCATAAAATCTAAACATCAAAATCTTGAGCAATGACATAAAACATGTTTGTACATAAGTCATAGATCATAGAGAAACATTAATCATGATAAACTAGAATGGGAATAAAGCATGTAATTGGGGAAAAACATTAATCACATGATATTATTTCCATTGTAGCCAAGGCATTTCTTCCAAGAACATCATAGTGGACAAAGTCCCTTACTGAACCTGGATTACTTGCTGTTCTAGCCCTGTATTACTGAATTGGATTTAGTTGTCATTACAACCATGTCTATCTCATGAGATATAAATCATTACCCAACACATTGGAAGGAGATATAGGTCCCACCCATCTCATATGGAAATCATTCTTACGTGTGGCACAACACAATCATAAATCCTGCATCATAACCCAAAGAATAAAATGGGTTTCATAAACATCATCACATCTTAACATAATCCATATAAAACAAATGGATACATTTCATTATAAGAAAAATCCAACCATGAAAATAATATAAACATTATACTTGAAACATAATCATACTAAATAATGTCATCTTAGATGGGATGTAGTTTTGAAAAAACACTTGAAATGAATTATTGAGGAAAATATCCTTTCTTCTTCAAAATCATTTTCCTTTCTCAAAATGCTGTGTGATTTTAAAAGAAAAGATTTTTGTTGAAAATAATCATGAAATTTTTTAGATTAAGGTTCATATAAAAAAGGCATTATGAAACCATAAAAATTCCTTCACACCATTTAAGTTAAAAAAACATTCTTCTTGTACTTTTCCCAGAAAAGGCAAAAACTACCTTATATGGTAAACAAAGGAAAGATTCCATCAATACAATGGGGGTAAAAGTCAAAAAAGGGTAAAAATGACTTTAAACATATATGGAAGAATAGTAAACATTTTATGATAATATTTTTTTAAAACATGGACATGGATGATAAACATAACCCTAGTAAATACTTATGAATAAACAATCTCAGATAAGAACGAGATTGGAATAATTAAATCTTACCTTAGGTCCGATATCTTTTGTACGTATCCGAAACTCCTGTATAATGATTTAAATAATTTCATTGACTTATTACTGAATCATATTTAATCTTATGATTTCATATATGATTCCCTTAGGTATTTATATTACCCCTTCATTTGACAATTCAATGTTTAAGCAATGTTTTGGGTAATATTCTTTTCATTTATCGTACATGTTTGGACTTGTTGTTCTTGATATTATTATTACTTATATCATGATTTAATTACTTCCAGAATGTAAAACATGGTTTATATATCATATATATACAATATATATATATATATATAATAGATAGATAAATGAAATGAAACACACCATTCATGGTGACGGTAGGTCGTACGTACGTGTGAACGCTGTTTTCATTTCTTTATTGAATTGAATGGAAGTAAGTAAATGAAACACACAAAAATACAGTAGCATTATTATGTCATATATTTCCTGATTATTTGTTATATATACACTATAATCATTCTTTAATGGTTAACATGGAGAATGAATCTCATCGCGTCGTGGAGACGATAATCCGTACGTACACACGAGCGATGATATCATTCTTATAATTATTGAGTGGAAGTGGAGTGGATGATAAAATATCTAAGAATCACTACGATGTTATAATAACCATATATATTTATTCATTACTCCATTATACCCATCCAAGTAAGGTGGTGGTGGAAAAAACAGATTACACCACGACGTGGAGACAGTATTCCGTACGTACACACGCGCGGTGATTTTGTTTTCCGTAGAATTGATAGAAGGTGAAATGGGTTTGTTTAATATTTATAATAACATATCATTATATTATTTATACTTATGTTATTACATTATACTAAAACAACTAAAGAATAAGCAGTATAAGAATAATGAAACTTGAAAGAATCGGTAGAAGAGATTACCTCTTCTTCGACACGCCTCCTCTTAACATCCTCTTAGGGCACTATCATTGGTCTTTGAAGATAACCTGGAACTACAGTAGGTTTTTATGGAAGCGTAGAAGTGAAAATATCATGGTTTGTCCGAGCATGAAGGCTCAAAGTAGTGTAAGGAGGATAAGGAGGATGTGCCCTTTTATAAGAGAAGAGAAGGGCACTTTTGGAAACCTCTAAAATATTAATTTTTAAAAAACTGATACCCCACTTAAAAAACTAAAAAATTACTAAAATATGAATATTAGATGAGATAGGGTTGTAATATCATTAAAAAAAATAGGATTTATACATGTTGAAAATTTATTTTAAACCTTATCAACTTTATTTATCATTATTTAATCTATTTAATTTAACTTGTTGTAATAAAATTATAAATTATAAATTGTTATAAATAATTACATATGTATTTTAAATTTCCCATAATTGGATATTTATGACATTATAGACCATATAAATTTCCATTTATAATTTTTCAATATTTTTGTGATTTTTAAATAATTTTATAATATGTTATTTTTTAAAAATAAAATAGTGTCAATTTTGACTCTATAAATTTATTTGAATTAAAATAAAATTCACACAGAGGATATATTCGAAAACAAATATTTAATAGATTTATAACATGTAATATTCATATATAAACTTTCTATAGATTATTAATTAGTTCATATAATATTTATTTTAATATTTATAATACCATTTATATGATATTTCTCTTAATAAAAGAATTACTACATCATTTGTGTATAATCATTTAATATAATTATTATATGCATAAAAATTAAAAATAAAATACAATGATGATGATAACTCTAATATATTTTAAAAGATTAATTTTACTCGAATTTATCATCTTAAAATCACAACATGTAAATTGTTATATTTATTAAATTATGAAAGTGACAACTTTGACATCATTTTAAATAAAATAATATAAGTGTCATAATATCTTTTATAAAGCTCCAAATGGTAAAATATTTGACTATTGGACCGTTATGGTTTATATATATACGAAAAATCTGTTTTGGTTTGGTTTTTGGGCTATTAATGTTTATTATTTTTTTTAATAAAACTATATTACTGATTTTTCACTAAATAAATAATTTCTGCATCATTAATGTATAAGCTATTAAGGTAATTAAATATCTCTTAAAAATTACAAATAAAGTACCATAAAAAATAAAAAGATTTTAGATTTAAAATGAATATTTATAATCTAATTTATATTTTGTATAATCTTATATTAAAAATATATTAATTATTAAAGATTGAGTGAGACATATTTCACTTTCATTAAAATAAATTAAATTAAATGTCTTAATCACATCCAAGTGGGTTCGAATTTAATCCATTTCTACCCAAATATTCTATAGGACCAAATATAATAATCCAATTATATTAAAACAAGTGTTAGGGTAATTTTATAATATTATATTTACCCTTAATTACCGGATTTACCTTGAACTATGGTAAATAAAATTTACCGTAGTTACTATTTCTAGATCCCAAAAATAAAAAATAATCCTATTAACATAATTTGGACCTACTGATTCCAAATATGGAATCCATTTTTCCAAATTCAAATCATATAAGTTTCATAGATTAAATTAAAATTAATCTCGTGGTAAAGAAAATGAGTTTTAAAAGTTTAAATATTGCAAAAGATTAAAGGGATTTTAACTATGAATTCTATGTAAAATCAATGATAATTACATAAATAATATTAAATGGTAAAAATATATTATATTTATACTTTAAAACCATTAAATATTATAATTTTACCATATAAATTATTACGATGAAAAAAAGTTGTTTTTAATTAAAATATAGCGTGTTTTTACTATTCATTAAAATATAAATGTTATCGGAATAATATGAAAAATTTATCCAAGGTAAATTTTTATATACTTATTTAGAAGAAGAATTTTATTTTGTAAAATTTAACTTATAAACATTTCAAAAACTAGATTTAATGTGGGTGCACCATCAAAAGGCGACAATACTGCATTTTTTGAAAAATATGTATTTTACCCAAAAATTTTATTTTGTTATCAGATCATGTTCTGAAAATGTGTAAGATGAATAATAATGTCATAAAAATAAAAATTTAGTTAATAATATTCATAACGGCTAGCTCATAATCATATTATAACCATATATCATTGTTTAGTGAAACCCGATATTGCGTACAACACACGCTATCGAGGAAGGTCACGATTAAATGTAATGCAAGCCAAGTCAGGGTTGCGTGTAGTGAAAGACTCATTTTTTGATGTGTATAATAGAATCCAACCATATTTCATTTATACATTGAATATAATATATATATATACACTCAATGTTCCGTAGAATAACTACTATCAAATGAACTTGAAATTGTGTGTAACACGATCAATAAATAGTGTTGCATATACTTAAAAGCTAATATGGTGTTGTGTATAGAATAATATAATCTTGGTGTAGTGTACAATAGAAGATATGAATGAAATTAAAAATAATAATTCTCATAAAATCTCAAGGTGTTACATTCTACCCACCATAAAATAAATTTCGCCCTAGAAATTCGTCGGGGTTATAAATGGTTTATTACTTGAGAGTTTCTTTCATAGAAACCCACATCGTAAAAAGGAATACTAAAACATAATTTTAAAAAGGAACATTAGAAACAAAATGGATACCCTAATTAACTCATCACTTGGGTTCCCACATAAGATAATATAGGTGAAAATATGTATATGGAAGACAAATCTAACGGTCATGTTTTGATGGAAAGTGGTAGAGAACATGGATATAAAAAAGCCAACAGTCACAAAGCCGTAAATTTTTGATGATCTAAGGAACCATATTATTCATCAGATATGAGGGCACTATGACATCATTTTTGGCATTCAAGATCATTTCTGTAATGTTGAATAATTTTTGAATTAAAAAAATACATACTTGATTTTGGTACGATCTCACTGTTTATCATTCCTTGAACAATTTCCACTTCATCTCTTAATGAAATGAAGTTTAATTTTTCATTAATAATGTGTGACCAGATCATACAATAGAGTGATGTCTCAATCATAACTTTAGAAAAAGTTATTGAATTTACATATGTCCATCTATGGTATGATTAATCGTATATGGTTCCAAAAATGGACTTATACTTCATCTATCATACTGTTTAATAAAATAAAACTAATTTCAACTAACCAGGGAATTCTAATAGGACTATGGTAGGTGATAAAAGCATGTCACACTTCGGTTGTGGGTTCGATTCCCATAACCTTGTCTGACGCGATAGGTTGTCTCCCATTCTACAGGTTCTCCCTTTTCATAAAACTATAATATTATAACATTCCAGAAATAAAATCAAAAAAAAGTTCAAGCCTTAAACAATACTATCTGATGTCAAACATAATCCATTCCAATCTTTAGGCTTTTCCAAAATAATTTTGTCCAATCTCTCTGTAACAGCCCGAGATTTTATGAAAAATATTCTTTTTATTTCACTAATGTCTTGTGTTGTACGCTACACCAAAAGGAGCTTGCACAACACGCATCCTTGACTTGCCTTACATACACGCAATCACGACCTTCCTCGATAGCGTGTGTAGTACGCAATACCGAGTTTCACTAAACAGCGATATGCTATTAAAATATTATTAAAACTAGCCGTTATGAATAGTAATAACCACTTTTTGAAATTTTGTAAATTTTATTTTTCAAAATGGATTTCATTTTTGGATTCGGAGTATCGAATTTAGCCTAAGGTGAAATTTTGGTACTTTTCGGATAACCTTCATATTCTGATGAATAGTGAAAATTACTAAATTATAATTAAAAACAACTTTTTTAATCAAAATAATTAATAGTGATAAATTATTAATTTGAGTGGTTTTAAAGTATATTTAGAATATATTTTTACAATTTAATTCAATGTTGGTCATTGGTTGTAATTTCACATTTAAACCAGACATAATCAAGTGTCAATCTTTTGATAGAAATTGTTTCTTAAAAACACACTATTTGTCTTAACAGCGGGATTTAATTATAAAATTAATTAATTCAACTTCTATGTTATGAATTTGGTAAAATAGACTTCATTTTTGAATTCGGAATATGAAATATAGCTTAGGATGAAATTTTGGCATTTTTCTGAAAACCTTCATTTTTTTATGAATAGTGAAACTACTAAGTGGTAGTTAAAAAAAACTGAATTTTTCATAAAACTTAATTTTACCGCTTCTGTGAATGGAATTTCAAAAATCCGACAGACACGGTTGATATCAGTAAGTAAATTGTGGTTCAATGAGATAAAAATATTTTTTTGGTGAATAGTAACTTTTTAATATTTTTACCGCGGTTAATAGTAAATAGGGTAACTAAGGGTAAATATGATATCAATATTACCCTAACACATGTCCTAATTCTATTGGACAAGTGTAATTCGACCAAAAACAATCTTAGGAATAAAATATGACCATTTAGGCCCACTTGGATTAGATTAGGACATTTATTATTAATTTATTTAAAGAAGGGTTAAAATAGTTAAAATCAATGTTTAATAAGTAAATCATTTTTAATATGGGGTTATACATAAGATAAATTCGACTATAAATATTCATTAGAAAGATAAAAAGATTTCCTACATAATGGTATTTTATTTGTAATTTTTAGACATCAAATAATTTAATTAATTTATGACACAAAGATGATGCAGTAATTATCTTATTTATGAAATATTGACATAATTGATGTTATAAACACCAAAATAAATGTAATTTGAGAATTTTTATGAATTCCACTAATTTTCTAGGTTACTATGATATATTAATGTTGATTTAATCAACTTGGTTCGAACATTTAATTCTTTTATTACTTTCACAAAAATCATATATCAAATAGTGTCAAAATTGACACAAAATAGTTTTTAAATCAAATATTATATTATTAATTGTTATTTTATTCCTAAAAATCTAAGGTTCGGCCAAATGACTTAGATAAGTATATATATATTAATAATAAACAATTTGGGGTTCGTTTGGCATGTTATAGTAAGTGTATTAACCATATAGTGAAAAAAAACAAAAAGACACGGTAAAAGTTAAATTATTTAACTTAGAGTTAAATCTAATTGATAATGTTTAAAATAAGCTCCAAATATGTCTAAATTTGATTGGTTGATGAGATTACAACCCTATCTCATCTAAGCTTCGAATATGAGTCATTTTTGGAGGTTTTTAAGTGGGGTTAGATTTATTATAAATTAATATTTTTAAGAATTCCTAAGGTGCCCCTCTCCTCCCCTATAAAAGGACACCTCCTCCCCCTCCTCCTCACACCAATTTGAGCTCTCAATCTCGGCCAACCCCTACCAAAATCTCTTCTCCACTTCCCTAGCAACATCCTAGAGGTTCTGGTCTTCCTCAAAGACCAATTTTAGTGCCCTAAGAGGAGGTCTCAAAGAGGCGCTTCAAAGAAGAGGTAATTACCGTTACCAATTCTTTCATCTTTATTTCTTCTTCCACTTCTTCTTATTAGGTTGTTTCATTATGAAGTAATAACATCAGTATCACTCATATACTGATATGTTATTATAAGTATGAAACATCCTTATTTCACCATCTATCCATCCTACGGAAAAAGAAATCACCGCGCGTGCGTACGTACGGAATACCGTCTCCACGCCGTGGTGTAATCTATTTTCCACCACCACCTTACATGGATGGGTATAATGGTGTAAAGAATAACTATACATAGTTATTACAAAATCATATTGATTCTGATATATTGTATAATCCACTCCAATTCAATTAAATATTTATAGAAATGATATCATCGCTCGTGCGTACGTACGGACTACCGTCTCCACGACGCGATGAGATTCATTCTCCATGTTAACCATTTAAGAATGTTTATAAAGTATATATAAGAAATAATAATGAAATATATGACATTATAAAGCTACTGGATTTATGTATATATATATATATGTATGTCATCTACTTACTTCCATTCAAGACAATAAGGAAAGGAAAATAGCGTTCATGCGTACGTACGTACTACCGTCTCCATGAACGGTGTTTTTCATTTCATTTATCTATCTATTATATATGTATATATACTGAATATATATGATATATAAATCATATTTTATATTCTGGAAGTAAGTAAATCATGATATAAGTAATAATAATGTCAAGAACAACAAATCAAAACACCTACGATAAATGAAACGATTTTACCCAAAACGCTTCTTTAACATGGAATTTACAAAAGAACGGGTAATATAATGTCATAAGTGAACCATATATGATATCATAACAATGAATATGATTCTTTAATAAGTCAATAACATGATTTAAATCATTATACATGAGGTTCAGACACTTACAAAGCAAGTCGGACCTAAGGTAAGGGAAATATCACAATCTCATTTTTATCCGAGATTGTTTATTCGTAAGTATTTACTGGGGTGTATTTTATCATCCACATCCATGTTTCATCAATATGTAATATTATTTCCATCCAACTACAATTGTTTAAATCCATTTTTACCCTTCTGTGAGTTTTTAGTAAAAGAAATGAAAGGAATCTTTTGTCGTTTTTCGTACGAGGTACTTTTTGACTTTTCCGACAAAAGTACGAAGAATGTTTTCTTAACTTAAACGGAACGAACAGATTTTTACGGTTTTATAAAGCCTTATTTTCATGAAGCTTCCTACAAAAGATTTCATGACTATTTTTAATAAAATCTCTTTCTTTTAAAATTTCATGATGTTTTGTGAAAAGAAATTGATTTTGAAGAAGAAAGGATATTTTCCTCAAGAATTCATTTCATGTG
Source organism: Viscum album (assembly GCA_963277665.1). Lineage (NCBI taxonomy): Eukaryota > Viridiplantae > Streptophyta > Magnoliopsida > Santalales > Viscaceae > Viscum > Viscum album. Next base: position 829,297,062 of record OY728141.1, on the reverse strand, counting down.
TTTTATCAAAATTATTTTCCATCTAAGATAATAAAGGGTTCTGTTTCTATCCATATTTTTACATTGATTTGACTATGCTGTGATGGAATTATGTTTATGAATTCCTTTATCTTATATGAATGGTTTTATGATGTCATGTTGTTTAAGAATCCCATTTTTATTACATGGGTTATGAAATGATGTATGATTTATGATTTTGTGGCACACATAAGAATGGTATCATTATGAGATGGGTGGGACCTATATCTCCCTCCAATGCACTGGGTAAATATTTTATATCTCATGAGATAGACATGGCTGGAATGGTAGGTTATACCGGTTCAGTGAAACAGGACTGAAACGAGGGTTACTCGATTCAGAAAGGGACTTTGTCCACTAAGATAGTCTTGGCAATGAGTCATGACTAACAAGAAATGATTTTCCATGATTATGTGTGCATGCCACAAAGTTTCAAGTTTCATGTTATGATTATGGTGATCTCATTTTCACTTCTATGATTTGTTCCATGTTAAGATATTATGATCTCTTTTGCAGGTTATGATTTTCAAAAAGATATGATATGATTTTTATTTCTTTTGTATACCCTTACTGAGCATTTGAGCTCACCCATTTATGTTTTCTTTTCCCCAGGATATAAAGAAAGGTTTTAGGTAAAAAAAAGGGGAAGATCTTTATGGGAGATATTGAAGATCTTTCACCATGATTAGAAGATTACGTTCCGAGTTTCCAAAGACACTAAACTATTACGATCCTTGTGTGTGTGTGTTTTTGTTATGTACTAAGTATTCCGCAAAAGTAATGTAAAGTCTATGTACGTCAGGCTTCGGGTCTCTACAGTTGGTATCAGAGGAAAGGTTTAGTCAACCTTTGGAAACTAGGATGCGAAAAAGTTAGTGAGATCCCTAGAGATATTTCTAAGGTATGTCTAGGGATGCCCCTAAGGATAAGTATACGTATAGGATATAGTCCTAGAACTATGGTAAAGATATTATATTAAACCAAAGTTGTTAGATATTTAAGTTACTCCCCCTTTATTATGATTTTTGTCTCTCACACTATTCTTTTTGGGTTTTAGAAAATGGCTGGAAACAAGGTGATTGACGATAATGGAGGATATGATTGACAATGGAATGATATTCTTCATGAGCAACCAAATGAAATGGGATTTGGAAGTCCAAACATCATTATTATGCTGAATCAGCAATCTCACAATATGATCAATAAAGTAAAATTTGGTAAGTTTTTTGACTCGACTAATAAGAGAAAGATGGAGTTCCATGATGATCATAGAGGAAAGAAAGTTCAATTTCCCCTATGTAAATCATGTGGGAAGAGGCATCAAGGAGAATATTTCAAGGGAACTGGAAGATGCTTTGGGTGTGGAAAAGAAGGACATAAAGCAAGTAAGTGCAAAGGAAAAGGTTCGGTTAACACCATGGATGAGGATAATGGTATTGCTACAACATCAAAAATGGTTAAGTGTTTTAAATGTGGAATGTATGGGCATTATGCAAACAGATGCCTTAAGGGAAAGACTCATGAAGAGAATCAGTATGGTCATATGGGTAGTATATATGTGGATGATGATGAAGAGACTACAAATGATATGTGAGATGAAATAATTTTTGAAGCTCGGTCAATGGTTTGAGAATGTAGTGGAATGATTACATGTTTATCATGTATACTTTTGGAATAAAGAGACATCTATGGATTGTTACACTGCTGTCTTTCCTTGTGTTTTGAAAGTGTATGATTAATGTTACCAGTATCCATGAAAGGTTTTTCAGATATTTTTGGAATGTAGATGATATGCGCATAATGATGTGATAAGAAGAAAATGAAATGTTTGACAGTATTCATGAGCTCATGATTGATATAAGGACTAAGTGATATCATGGTTTGAGTACATAGAATTTTGAGGATTTTGGTATGTGAAAAGTGTTAACTTTTAACTGCATTCAAGTTTTCACTAAGGTTCAATGGGTATTCAAGAGAGTACAAGATTAAGGCCTTTGAATGTTTGGAATGTGACCAACAAGATATATCTAATGATATATGGGGATCAACGATGGTATTAAATCTCTGGTAATCGTTTTCACTATGTTATGAGAATGGACTGCAGTATTATGAGCCTAATGATTGGAATGAATTATGTTGGACATAAGTTAGTATTGTTTAAGGATAGAATTTTTTTTCTCGATATTATTGATGGGATGTTATAGTAATATAGTTTTATAAAAAGGACAACCTGCAGGACGGGCGACAGCCCATCGCTTCGGACAAGGCTGTGGGAATCGAACCCACAACCGAAGTGCGACTGGCCTTTATCGCCTACCACTGACCTACAGGAAGTCCCTGTTTAGTAGAAACTAGTTTTATTATATTAAGAAGTATGATATATGAAGTATTAGTCCATTTTAGGAACAATATATGATTAATCTCACTATAGGTCGACTTATGTATATAATTTTTGATAACCTTTTGTTTGAGACAGATGGAATGACCCGTCATTCTATCACATGATCTGCTAACACTTCACAAATAACAAATTCATCTTCATTTATTTAAGAGATGAAGTGGAAATTGTTCAAGGCACGAACAATAGTGAGATTGTACCAAAATAAAGTAAGTATTTATTCTAATTCAAATTTTCAACTTTAGGGAAATGATCTTGAAAACCAAAAATGTTGTCCTAGTGATCTTATACCTGATGAATCAGTTGGTACCTTATATCATCACAAATCTATGGATTTGTGATTATTGGCTTTTCCATAGCCATGTTCTCTACCACTCTCCATCAGAACATGATGGTTAGATTTCTCTTCCATATCCATATTTTTACCTATGTGGAAACCCATCGATTAGTTTATTTGGGTAATCGTTACATTTCATACTTTAGTTTTTAAAGCCAAGTTTTTGTATTCCTTTTTACGATGTGGGATTCTATTAAAGAATCTTTCGAATAGTAAACCATTTATAACCCCGACGAATTTCGATGGCGAAATCCATTTTAAGGGGGGTAGAATGTAACAGCCCGAGATTTTATGAAAAATATTCTTTTTATTTCACTAATGTCTTGTGTTGTACGCTACACCAAAAGGAGCTTGCACAAAACGCATCCTTGACTTGCCTTACATACACGCAATCACGACCTTCCTCGATAGCGTGTGTAGTACGCAATACCGAGTTTCACTAAACAGCGATATGCTATTAAAATATTATTAAAACTAGCCGTTATGAATAGTAATAACCACTTTTTGAAATTTTGTAAATTTTATTTTTCAAAATGGATTTCATTTTTGGATTCAGAGTATCGAATTTAGCCTAAGGTGAAATTTTGGTACTTTTCGGATAACCGTCATATTCTGATGAATAGTGAAAATTACTAAATTATAATTAAAAACAACTTTTTTAATCAAAATAATTAATAGTGATAAATTATTAATTTGAGTGGTTTTAAAGTATATTTAGAATATATTTTTACAATTTAATTCAATGTTGGTCATTGGTTGTAATTTCACATTTAAACCAGACATAATCAAGTGTCAATCTTTTGATAGAAATTGTTTCTTAAAAACACGCTATTTGTCTTAACAGCGGGATTTAATTATAAAATTAATTAATTCAACTTCTATGTTATGAATTTGGTAAAATAGACTTCATTTTTTAATTCGGAATATGAAATATAGCTTAGGATGAAATTTTGGCATTTTTCTGAAAACCTTCATTTTTTGATGAATAGTGAAACTACTAAGTGGTAGTTAAAAAAAACTGAATTTTTCATAAAACTTAATTTTACCGCTTCTGTGAATGGAATTTCAAAAATCCGACAGACACGGTTGATATCAGTAAGTAAAATGTGGTTCAATGAGATAAAAATAATTTTTTGGTGAATAGTAACTTTTTAATATTTTTACCGCGGTTAATAGTAAATAGGGTAACTAAGGGTAAATATGATATCAATATTACCCTAACACATGTCCTAATTCTATTTGAGAAGTGTAATTCGACCAAAAACAAACTTAGGAATAAAATATGACCATTTAGGCCCACTTGGATTAGATTGGGACATTTATTATTAATTTATTTAAAGAAGGGTTAAAATAGTTAAAATCAAAGTTTAATAAGTAAATAATTTTTAATATGGGGTTATACATAAGATAAATTCGACTCTAAATATTAATTAGAAAGCTAAAAAGATTTCCTACATAATGGTATTTTATTTGTAATTTTTAGACATCAAATAATTTAATTAATTTATGACACAAAGATGATGCAGTAATTATCTTATTTATGAAATATTGACATAATTGATGTTATAAACACCGAAATAAATGTAATTTGAGAATTTATATGAATTCCACTAATTTTATAGGTTACTATGATATATTAATGTTGATTTAATCAACTTGGTTAGAACATTTAATTCTTTTATGACTTTCACAAAAATCATATATCAAATAGTGTCAAAATTGACACAAAATAGTTTTTAAATCAAATATTATATTATTAATTGTTATTTTATTCCTAAAAATCTAAGGTTCGGCCAAATGACTTAGATAAGGATATATATATTAATAATAAACAATTTGGGGTTCTTTTGGCATGTTATAGTAAGTGTATTAACCATATAGTGAAAAAAAACAAAAAGACACGGTAAAAGTTAAATTATTTAACTTAGAGTTAAATCTAATTGATAAGGTTTAAAATAAGATCCAAACATGTCTAAATTTGATTGTTTGATGAGATTACAACCCTATCTCATCTAAGCTTTGACTATGAGTCATTTTTGGAGGTTTTTAAGTGGGGTTAGATTTATTATAAATTAATATTTTTAAGAATTCCTAAGGTGCCCCTCTCCTCCCCTATAAAAGGACACCTCCTCCCCCTCCTCCTCACACCAATTTGAGCTCTCAAGCTCGGCCAAACCCTACCAAAATCTCTTCTCCACTTCCCTAGCAACATCCTAGAGCTTCTGGTCTTCCTCAAAGACCAATTTTGGTGCCCTAAGAGGAGGTCTCAAAGAGGCGCTTCAAAGAAGAGGTAATTACCGTTACCAATTCTTTCATCTTTATTTCTTCTTCCACTTCTTCTTATTAGGTTGTTTCATTTTGAAGTAATAACATCAGTATCACTCATATACTGATATGTTATTATAAGTATGAAACATCCTTATTTCACCATCTATCCATCCTACGGAAAAAGAAATCACCACGCGTGCGTACGTACGGAATACCGTCTCCACGCCGTGGTGTAATCTATTTTCCACCACCACCTTACATGGATGGGTATAATGGTGTAAATAATAACTATACATAGTTATTACAACATCATATTGATTCTGATATATTGTATAATCCACTCCAATTCAATTAAATATTTATAGAAATGATATCATCGCTCGTGCGTACGTACGGACTACCGTCTCCACGACGCGATGAGATTCATTCTCCATGTTAACCATTTAAGAATGATTATAAAGTATATATAAGAAATAATAATGAAATATATGACATTATAAAGCTACTGGATTTATGTATATATATATATATGTATGTCATCTACTTACTTCCATTCAAGACAATAAGGAAAGGAAAATAGCGTTCATGCGTACGTACGGACTACCGTCTCCATGAACGGTGTTTTTCATTTCATTTATCTATCTATTATATATGTATATATACTGAATATATATGATATATAAATCATATTTTATATTCTGGAAGTAAGTAAATCATGATATAAGTAATAATAATGTCAAGAACAACAAATCAAAACACCTACGATAAATGAAACGATTTTACCCAAAATGCTTCTTTAACATGGAATTTACAAAAGAACGGGTAATATAATGTCATAAGTGAACCATATATGATATCATAACAATGAATATGATTCTGTAATAAGTCAATAACATGATTTAAATCATTATACAGGAGGTTCAGACACTTACAAAGCAAGTTGGACCTAAGGTAAGGGAAATATCACAATCTCATTTTTATCCGAGATTGTTTATTCGTAAGTATTTACTGGGGTGTATTTTATCATCCACATCCATGTTTCATTAATATGTAATATTATTTCCATCCAACTACAATTGTTTAAATCCATTTTTACCCTTCGGTGAGTTTTTAGTAAAAGAAATGAAAGGAATCTTTTTTCGTTTTTCGTACGAGGTACTTTTTGACTTTTCCGACAAAAGTACGAAGAATGTTTTTTTAACTTAAACAGAACGAACAAATTTTTACGGTTTTATAAAGCCTTATTTTCATGAATCTTACTACAAAATATTTCATGACTATTTTTAATAAAATCTCTTTCTTTTAAAATTTCATGATGTTTTGTGAAAAGAAATTGATTTTGAAGAAGAAAGGATATTTTCCTCAAGAATTCATTTCAAGTGTTTTATCAAAATTATTTTCCATCTAAGATAATAAAGGGTTCTGTTTCTATCCATATTTTTACATTGATTTGACTATGCTGTGATGGAATTATGTTTATGAATTCCTTTATCTTATATGAATGGTTTTATGATGTCATGTTGTTTAAGAACCCCATTTTTATTACATGGGTTATGAAATGATGTATGATTTATGATTTTGTGGCACACATAAGAATGGTATCATTATGAGATGGGTGGGACCTATATCTCCCTCCAATGCATTGGGTAAAGATTTTATATCTCATGAGATAGACATGGCTGGAATGGTAGGTTATACCGGTTCAGTGAAACAGGACTGAAACGAGGGTTACTCGATTCAGAAAGGGACTTTGTCCACTAAGATAGTCTTGGAAATGAGTCATGACTAAAAAGAAATGATTTTCCATGATTATGTGTGCATGCCACAAAGTTTCAAGTTTCATGTTATGATTATGGTGATCTCATTTTCACTTCTATGATTTGTTCCATGTTAAGATATTATGATCTCTTTTGCAGGTTATGATTTTCAAAAAGATATGATATGATTTTTATTTCTTTTGTATACCCTTACTGAGCATTTGAGCTCACCCATTTATGTTTTCTTTTCCCCAGGATATAAAGAAAGGTTTTAGGTAAAAAAAAGGGGAAGATCTTTATGGGATATATTGAAGATCTTTCACCACGATTAGAATATTACGTTCCGAGTTTCCAGAGACACTAAACTATTACGATCCTTGTGTGTGTGTGTTTTTGTTATGTACTAAGTATTCCGCAAAAGTAATGTAAAGTATATGTACGTCAGGCTTCGGGTCTCTACACTCTCAGTACAATGAAAACAATTACCAGAAAAGTTTATATAACAAGCATGTGAATACCATCATTTATCCCCCATATATTATAAGATGTATTTTTTTTTGTCACGTTTCAAACATGTGAAATTCATAATAATGTATTCTATTAAAACATGAATTACCATATAACCTTAGTGAAAACATGAATGCTATCAAAAGTCAACTCTTTCCACATACCAAAATCCAAAATTTTTGATATACTCAAACCATGATATCACATTTTCCTTATATCAGTCATGAGCTCATTAATACTATCAAATATATTATTTTCTCCTTATCCCTTCATTTTGCACATATCGTCTGATTTCGAAAAAAAATCAATCATTTTCACGGTTACCTGTACCATATTCTTATGGAAAAACACAATGGACCAATACATGGATATTCCAATATACCATAAAAGTAACTCAATAAAATGATTCTTGAATTCAAATACATAAACCCTTCAATCAATTCTATTCAATGATTGGTATGGAATAGGTCCTTCTTTGATTTACAAGTAACCTCTTAGGTTAAGTCATTGAGTTGGGTAATGCCCATGTTCTCCACAGATAAGTCATTGAACTCCATAACAATCTATCACTCTATAACCCTTATCCCCACAAAGATAACATCTTCCCCTCCATTTGATGTATTCATCAAGGTTCTTCTTACCTTCTTTAGAAATCATAATATTTCTTTCTCTATGCTTATCACCATGAGAACATGCATAAAAGTCTATCTTCCTATTATTTGATGACTTAGTAATACAACTAATGCTCACCTTGTTAATCATATATCATGTTGACTGATTCAGCATAATCACAATATCTTTATCTGAAAGTATTACACAATTTCGTTCCTCATAGTCACCAATTTCTCCATTAGAATTAGTGTGAACAGAATTTCTTCTCGTTCCCTCCATTGACTAAAACCAGAAACCATAGTGTAAGAAACAATTAAAATTACGAGGAACCACATTATCATAAAAAGTTACTTATGGGATGTCTAACTTATCACACATTATTTAATCCATGACACCTTATATTCTCCCTAGGATATTCATGATTGTAAACATAATTCAAGGACTATAACCCCTAGTTATACTAATCCTTAGGGACATCCCTATAAATACCTTAGAAATATCTCTTGGGATCTCACTAAAGTTTTCACATCCTAGTTTCTAAAGGTCAACTAAACATTCATTTTGATACTAACTTTAGAGACCCAAATTTTGACGTAAATGGATATTACATTACTTTTTATGAAAAATTAATACATGACAAAAATAGATATTCAAATACTGTAGTAGTTTATTGAATTTGGAAGCTCGTAATAAAATATTCTAATCATGGTGAAAGATCTTCAACATCTCCCGAAAAGTTATTCCATCATTTTTTACCTAAAACCTTTATTTATATCCTGGGGAAAAGAAAACATAAAAAGGGTGAGCTCAAATGATCATTAAGGGTAAACATGGAGAACATAAAACAATCCATAAAAATTTGAACGTAAAAACATGATCATAAAATCTAAACATAAAAATATTGAGCAATGACATAAAACCTGGAAATACATAAGGCATAGATCATACAGGAACATTAATCATGATAAAATAGTATGGTAATAAAACATGTAATTGTGTAAAACCATTAATCACATGATATGATTTCCATAGTTTCTAAGGCGTTGCTTCAATGACCATCATAGTGAACAAAGTCCCTCACTGAACCGAGTTTACTTGTTGTTCCATCCCTGTATTACTGAACTGGATTTACTTTCCATTCCATCCATGTCTATCTCATGAGATATAAATCATTACCCAATGCATTGGAGGGATATATAGGTCCCACCCATCTCTTATTTAAATCATTTTTATTTGTGCCACAACACAATCATAAATCATGCATCATATCCCAACGAATAAAATGGGGTTCATAAACATCATCGCATCTTAACCGAATCCATATAAAACAAATGGATACATTTCATCATTAGAATAATCAATCCTTTCAAATAATAGAGAGAATATACTTGAAACATAATCATACTAAATAATTTCAACTTAGATGGGAAGTAGTTTTGAATAAACACTTGAAATGAATTCTTGAGGAAAATATCCTTTCTTCTTCAAAATCATTTTCTTTTCTCAAAATGCCATGGGATTTTAAAAGAAAAGATTTTTTTTGAAAATAATAATGAAAACATGAAGAGGAAGCTTCATGGAAATAAGGCATTATGAAACCGTAAAAATCCATTCACGCTGTATAAGTTAAAAAAAAATTATTCTCATACCTTTGCTGGAAAAGTCAAAAAGTACCTGGTATGGTAAAAAAAGGAAAGATTCCTTCTATACAATGTGGTAAAAGACAAAAAAGTGTAAAAATAAATTTCAATACACTTGGAATACTAGTAAACATTTTATGAAATTTTTTTTATAAAACATGGACATGGACGATAAAGAAAAACCCAGTAAATACTTATGAATAAACAATCTCGGATAAGAACGAGATTGGAATAATTATCCCTAACCTAAGGTCCGATATGCTTTGTATTTATTCAAACATCCTGTATAATGATTTAAATAATGTAATTGAATTATTACAGAATCATATTCATTCTTATTATATCATTTATGATCCACTTAGGTATTTGTATTACCCGTTTGTTTGTCAATTCATTGTAAAAGCAACGTTTTGGGTAATATTCTTTTCATTTATCGTATGTGTTTGGACTTGTTGTTCTTGATATTATTATTAATTATATCACTATTTACTTAATTCCAGAATATAAATCATGATTTATATATAATATATATTCAGTATATATATATATAATAGATAGAGAAATGAAATGAAACACACCATTGATGGAGACGGTAGGCAGTACGTACGCATGAACACTGTTTTCATTTCCTTATTGAATTGAATGGAAGTAAGTAAATGACACAGACATATATATATATATACATAAATCCAGTAGCATTATTATTTCATATATTTAATGATTATTTATTATATATACTCTATAATAATTCTTGAATGGTTAACATGGAGAATGAATCTCATCACATCATGGAGACGGTATTCCGTACGTATGCACGAGCGATGATATAAGTCCCATAATTATTGAATGGAATTAGAGTGGATGATAAAATATCTCAGAATCATAATGATGTTATTATAACCATATATATTTATTATTTACACCATTATACTGATCCATGTAAGGTGGTGGTGTAAAAACAGATTACACCACGACATTGAGACGGTATTCTGTGCGTACGCACGCGCTCTGATTTCAGTTTCCATAAAATGTATAGAAGGTGAAATTGGGTTGTTTCACATTTATAATAACATATAATTATATTATTTATACTTATTTTATTACTTTATAATGAAATGACTAAATAATAGGAGGTAGAAGAATAAAAAAACTTGAAAGAATCGGTATAAGAGATTACCTCTTCTTCGACGCGCCTCATCTTAACCTCCGAACATGGCACTAAAGTTGGTCATTGAAGATGAAAAGGACCTATAGTAGGTTTCCATGTAAGTGGAGGTGTGGAATTGTAAGGTTTTGGCCGAGCTTTAAGGGTCCAAGTGGTGTTAGGAGGAGAGGGAGGAGGTTTTCTTTTATAAGAGAGAAGAGGGGCACTTTCGGAAACCTCTAAAATATTAATTTATAAAAAACTCAAACCCAACTAAAAAACATCCAAAAATTACTATAGTACGAATATTAGATGATATAGGATTGTAATATAATCAAATAATATGATTTATACATTTTGTTAATTTATTTTAAACCTTATCATCTTGATTTATCATTATTTAATCTATATAATTCTATTTGTGGTAGTAATATTCTAAATTTTAAATTGTTATAAATAATTACTTATGTGTTTTAAATTTTCCATAATTGGATACTCTATGAAATTTTAGCCAATATATATTTCAATTTATAAATTTTAAATATTTTTGTAATTTTTAATCAATTTTATAATATGATATTTTTATAAAATAACAATACTGTCAATTTTGACACTATTCATTTATTTGAATTTAAATAAAATCCACGAAGAAGATATATTCGAACCAAAATATTTAATATATTCCTAACATGTAATATTAATCTATAATTATTACTTAGAATATTAATTACCTCATATAATATTTATTTTAATATTTATAATACCATTTATTTGATATTTATCTTAATAAAACAATTACTACATCATTTTTGTATAATAATTTAATATAATTATTAATTGCATAAGAAATAAAACTAAAATACTGTGATGATTATAAATCTAATATATTTCAAAATAATACTTTTACTCAAATTTATCATCTTAAAATCACAACATGTAAATTTTTATATTTATTAAATTATGAAGGTGACAACTTTGACATCATTTAAAATAAATTAATATAAGTGTCATAATCTCTTTTATAAAGCTCCAAATGGTAATAATTAGACCATTGGATGGTTATGGATTATATATATACGACCAATATGTTTTCATCAGGTATTTGGTCATTTTAATGGGTATTATTATTTTAATAAAACTATATTACTGATTTTTCACTAAATATATAATTTCTACATCATTAATGTATAAGCTATTAATGTAATTAAATATCTATTAAAAATTAAAAATAAATTACCATAAAAAATAAAATAAATTTATCTTTCAAATGAGTATTTATAATAAAATTTATAATCTATATAAATATATATTTAAATTACATTAATTATTAAAGTTTGAGTGAGACATATTTCACTTTCTTTAAAATAAAATAAATTAAAGGTCTTAATCACATACAAGTGGGTTCCAATGGATTCCATTTCGACCCAAACATGCCTTAGGACGGAATATAATAATCTAATTATATTAAGACAAGTTTTAGGGTAATTTTATAATATTATATTTACCCTTAATTACACGGTATACCTTTAACTGTGAGAAATAAAATTTATGTCATTACTATTCATAGTTCCCAAAAATAAAAAAGTAGCCTATTAACATTTTTTGGACATATTGATTCCAAATATGGAATCAATTTCTCCAAATTCAAATAACAAAAGTTGTAGAAATTAATTTAATATTAATCCCGTTGTTAAGAAATTGATGATTAAAAGTTAAAATATTGCAAAAGATTGTAAGGATTTTTACTATGAATTCAATGTAAAATCAATGATAATGATATAAATTATATTAAATGGTAAAAAATTAATCTATTCATACTTTAAAACTATTAAATATTATAATATACCCTTATACATTATTTCGATGAAAAAAGTAGTTTTTAATTTAAATATAGCGTGTTTTTACTATTCATTAAAATATGAATGTTATCAGAATAATATGAAAAATTTATCCAAAGTAAATTTTTATATCTTTATTCCAAAGAATAATTTAATTTTTTCAACTTGAACTTATAGACATGTCAAAAACTATATTTATTGTGGGTGCACCATCAAAAGGCGGCAAAATAGCATTTTTTGAAAAAATACTTATTTTACCCAAAAAAAATTATTTTGTTCTCATACCATGTTCTAGAAAATGTTTAAGATGAATAATAATGTTAGAGAATTCAAAATTTAGTTAATAATATTCATAATGTCTAGTTCATAATAATATTATAATCATATATCGTTGTTTAGTGAAACTCGGTATTGCGTACAACACATGCTATCGAGGAAGATCGCAATTGCGTGTAATGAAAGCCATGTCTGGGTTGCATGTAGTGAAAGACTCCTTTTTTGTTGAGTATAACAGAATCCGACCATATTTTATTTGTAATTGAATATATATATATATATACACTCAATGTTGCGTAGAATAACTACTATCAAACGGACTTGAAATTTTGTGTAACACGATCCAAGAATAGTGTTGCGTATACTGCAAGCTAATATGGTGTTGCATATAGAGAAAGATAATCTGGGTGTAGCGTACAATAGAATATATGAAAGAAATTAAAAATAATATATCTCATAATATCTCGGGGTGTTACAAGTATAAGGGTATCAGAACATTAGCATAAAATTTTAAACGTATACCCTCCATTACAAATATTATAATATGATGTTATTGAATAATGATTGTCAGTTCATAAGGAATGGATAATAAAGGAATCAAACAACATTATTCTTTGGTTCATAACATTGGCATAAGACATTGAATTGTGGTATACACAAAATCATGGAAAATCATTTTCATAGTAAACAAGCCTCATTGATAAAGTAAACACATTGGAATTATTTCACTCACTAAACCATCATAGTAGTCAAGGTTCACTCCTATGTCTATCATAGTGGATAAAATAATCATTGTCCATGATTATAACATATCCACCATCCTTGGATATAATATAACCAAAATCCTAGGTTATAACATAACCACTTTCAATGGCTATAATATAACCAGTATCATTGTTTATAACAAAACCAACTTCCTTGGCTTATAATGGAACCAACCATCCCATATAGGATATCCCAGATATATGTGTCACAATATCATAAAATATTCATCACATCATAACCCATGTATAAAAATGGGTTTCATAAAAATTTCATCATAACATAACTATTGGAAATTAATCAAGCATCATAAACATTTAATCATAGAATCATAGCATAATCTGTGGATAATGGAATGAGTTTCATAATAATTTCATCATGGTATAACCTATGGAAGAGAAAAATGTGTCATAAACAAATTTTCATTAAAAATATAAACCAATAAATGAAATAATAAGAATTAATCCTAGGATCATATCCCTATTAAATCATTTGTAACAACTAATGAAGTCATATTAAATGGAAAATAACTTTTAAATATCATAAGGAAAATTTCATGATAAAAATAGCCCTTCTATTTTGAAAATCACTTTTTAAAACTAAAAATTCAAAAAACATTATAAAAATAATTTTCAATGAAAATATACACGGTAAAATTTAAATAATAATAAATTTAATTATTTTTTATGATGGTTGAAAATACTATTCATGTCATACACATTAAAATAATTATAACATTAAAATTTTCAGTAAAAATTAGAAAGAGAATTGTTCATAGAAAGGCAAGACAAATCCTTTTAAAACACTATTTTAAAAATAAAAAAATTATAAAAGGAAATTTTTTTAAAAAATAGATACTATTACAATCATTTTTTATTTTTTTTTGAAAACATGGTTATGGAAGAAAAAACTTTTTCGATTGAATAGAGAAATAAATTAAGATTTCATTAGAAATATTCTTTGGTATCTTGATTTCATATAGATGAAAAAATAAATAAAAACATGTATTCTCAAGGAATAACCAAGGGATAATAATATTTATGTGTTTCTTGATAGATTAATCACATGATATCATCATTGGAAACTTACTCATAAACAATGTTATTGAAACATAAAATAATTATAAATTTGGTGATATTTTAATTAAATTCTCCATGGAAGAATATAATCAATCAAAACATTATATGACATGAAAATAAATAAATTAATTATATAAAATTTTAAAGGGGTAGTATATAAAACTCATAAAAGAAGATAGGTAAATATCATAACTTATGTCTGAAAGAAAAAAATTTAGACAATAATCCCTCACCATTAGTTTGTCTTGATTCAAGAGCACTCTATATTCCTTTATAATAAATAAAAATTTATAATAAATTTATTCTAGGAACATACGCATATATATAATACCATATATTCTGTACATATAAACTTTTATCATATGATTATAAACAATTTATTATTAAAATCCTTATTTCTAGTGATAACTGCTTTGTATCATCCTATATGTTTTGATTAGGTAGTTTTGTTCATTTTACATTGATCATCATTTCATAATCTCCAAAATATAAATAATTTTATTAATATCATATATTGTTTCTAGTGATAACTACTTCATTTTTACTATATGTTTTGATTCATTAGTTTTTGTCCTTGTGTATTGATCACCATTCCATCTTCTAAAAAATATTAATAATTATATTAATATCATATATTTTCATTATATGAATATTTATAATCATTCATAAAAGTTATATATTGAATGATGAAATGCACTGTAATGTCCTGGATTTTTCCTTGTATTATTTAATATTATATAGGAATTATATTGAGGACATGCTCTGAGATGGCGTGCAGTTCCGGGGCCCGGTGAGCCCGGATCAAATGTTTGAATTTAATTTAATAATTAAATTATGCGCACGTGCAGTTTTTCTGAAAAAGTGGAATAACGCCCGAAAGAGTGCTCTGATTAGAAATCTGAGGGCACCGTTACGTTCAGAACAGTGATTTTACCTTAAGCGGGGCCTAACTTCGGCCGGCGCAGGTTGTTGGCGAAATCTGGTTTTTGGACGCAACAGTAATAAAATATTTAATAAAAAAATATTTTATTCTTTTTTTAGTGGGATCTTTTGAATCTTTTTTTCCTTTATCCTCTTTAAATAGAGGCTTGTGTGAGGGTCCAGTGTTACAAACCCCATAACTCTGAAAACCCTTGGAAGCTCTGGAGGAAACCCCCAAATGCGGCGGTGGCGACGTTCTTGACGGATTTTGACAGCGATGACGACGCGGTGAGCAGATCTTCGCCCAAAAATGTGATGAATCCAGGTAGGGTGTTGTTTTGATTTTCCATTTCCCCATTCTTGATTTCTACGATGAAAGATGGCTAATCCACGAATAGATTAGTCTGTGAATCGAACGTTCTTGCGGGATGGGATTTTGCGGGGAGTCTGGGAAATTTAATCCATGTTGATCTTTTGTTGTTGATTTTTCTACTCTGTATAATCCTATTAATGCGAGAGGATCAACGCCGTGATGAATAACAGTGGAGGTTCTTTCCTCAAACTTGTTTCATTGGAATTCTTCCCCTTCCATCTTTTGCGTTCTTCGCGTTCTTCATGGGGCGATGAACAACGGATCGTTGCGCATCTGTTCTACGACGCAATGATCTGAGATTGTTGATCCAACCCCGGTAAGGTGTCACAGAGGTGCGACGACGGTTTCGGCAGGCGATTCAGAGTGGATCAGGAGATACGAGTTTTCAGGTGTTTTTCTTCGGATGGATCGTTCTACTTTTTTTGATCTGTTTAAAGAGACGAAAACGCCGGTAACGATGTTCGTATGAGGTAATGAACAAATCCATGGTGTATCAGGACGAACAAAAAAGAAACTGAGGGTCCGAAGGTTCAGCCGCGACGAGAGGATGAAGATGGCGTTTCTGGAAATTTTCTCGACTACACGCCGTGTAGTCATGATACACGGCTTGTATTCGTCAGCAAATGACCTAGCGTGTACTCTGAGAGTAAACAGACATGGGCGGGGTACTCGGCAAAGGACACGCTGTGTATACCCCTCCCCAGCCAGACCTGGCAAGATACACGGGATACCCCGTGTACTAGTACATGGGCAGGCGGCACCGACACGGGCAGAGACCGTGTACGGGCACATGGCCAGCGTACACGGAGTGAGCCCAGGCGCTTGAACATGACGTGTGGTTTCTTTTACACGCCGTGTAGTTTCTTTTGACAAGACGAGTGACACGGGCCATTTACACGGGTAGAACCCGGTGTCAAGGAACACGATGTGTATTTTTTTCTACACGCCGTGTAGTTTGATTTTGCACGGCTTGAATAAAGGACACAGGCTGTTTACACGGGTAGTACCCAGGGTCACGGAAAACACAGCATGTAACCATACTACACGTCGTGTAACTTTTTCTTCATGGCTTTATCCACTTTCCTTCTGTGACTTGGACTAGTTCTTAGGGTTCGTACCCTTGGTAATCCCCTGAAGGTTCTGGTATCAACTCGTTCATGCAGTATGATCCCTTCAGCAGAACATCCTGAATTGAGTTGTAGGAATCACCTCTATAAGACATAGAGCCGGATCCTTTATTCATTCCTGGAACCCTAGGTAGAGTTCTTGGTATCGACGTGACAAACTTTACCCAGGTTCCAATTCCCTGCCTTGCAGAATAGCTCAGACTGAGTTGTCGGAATCACCCCATGATCCTCATATGAGCGTCTTGTTCCCAAGGTACTTGTGGAGTGTGTTCTCCCAGAATGAGTACTTTGTATCTCTCTCTTCAGACCTAGGAGTTTGTCCTCCCAATGGTATGATTATTGGAATCATCGAGACGGATTCTAGTGGCGGTATCGCGATGGTCGTTAGTGTATGGGTATATCTGGATATTCTTGTTATATATTCTGTAGACATATACTGTGTAGGGCTAACTGTACCTTTCTTTGTGGCATTTTCCTCTGTTGTATTCTCCTTTGTGGTTTCAGGGTGTCCTACTGGGTATTGTTATACTCACCCCTGCACGGCCTTTGCCCGCATGTGTCGTGTCTTGTGTAGACGAACGAGCCTTTGACATGATTCTAGGCGGACCAGGACTAGACGGTGCTCAGTGATATCAGGCAGGCAGAGGTGTGTGCCTTCGACGACAGGTTGCAGTCCCAGTACCTCTTTCTACAGGTTGGACTTTTTGCAAACTTTCTCTTGGTGGGCTTGTACTTTTGGCCCAAGGTTTTACTTTACTTTCCTGTCGTACTCTGTGGTGGGGTTTTAGTGTATGCATGCATCTTTTCCTTTTAGTAGTTTTTACTTTTCAGCTTTGTGGGATTGGAGATGTGTGGGCGTGTGTACAGGTTTATAAGCAAAGCCTCCCATGTTAGTAGCATGCCTACTCGGTGCTAGTCACCAGCCCCTGGCCTATTGAAGGCAGGCTTGGGGAGTTGCGGCTCGGGCCCCACTGGGACGGGTCGTGATAGAGTGGTATCAAAGGGCTGGTCGGTTCTACCTTTGGACTGAGAGTCGGTGAGTTTTTTTGGGGAAATAGTGTTAAGTGTTTCGGGTTCGGCTCTCAGGCCAGGGACCCCAGTGTTGGTGCGGCGACCGACGTATCCATACACCAGGAATTTGAGAACTTTCTTTTTGACTCGGAACATGAAAACACTAGTTACATGGGTAAAAATAATATTACATGCATAATATAGGAATGGGTTGTGGTTTCCATGTCATTCTTGAGTCAGCTCTCCAGATATACTCACAGACTGTGATACATCTTGTTTCTTGAATAGGATGCCTCCGCGACGTGCACCCACTAGGATCCATCCACTCGATCATGAGGATGATCCCCTAGTGATGAAGCTTTGATACAGGGACCAGATCCCTCAATTCTACCACCAGGTGGCGTGCCAGTTGTCCCACCCCCTGTGGAGCAATGTTTAGCACCTGTTGTACCAGTGGAGGAGGAGCGCAGGCTGAGCGCACTCCCTGAGTTTCAGAGACAGAGACCCCACAGGATTTGAGGTGAGCCTGATCCTCAAGTAGCAGAGGACCAACTTGAGGTAGTGACCAGAGTCTTCCATTTGGTCAGGACACCATCAGACCAGATGGTGATCCTGGCAGCGAGCCTTCTGCAGGGCCCGGCAGGGCGATGGTGGAGTTTGGTCATACAGACTCACGACGAGGAAACTCTTGCATGGTCGGAGTTTGAACGTCTCTTCAGAGATGATTTTTCACCGGTTACCCTGAGAGCAGTACGTATTCAGGAGATTCTTTAGCTCCAGCAGGGAACCATGTCGGTGGCTGACTATTCATCGAGGTTTACCGACCTCTCGCGATACTTGATGGATATGGTTAGAGATCAGTACTTCAGAGATCTGACTTTAGAGTGGGGCTTGCGCAGAGATATATGAGCTAGAATCATCCCTATTATCATTCCTACTTATGCTGGAGTTCTCGAGCGGGCTTTGGTGGTCGAGAGCTTCCAGGCGGAGTAGGGACAACCGGCAGTTGTTAGTAGTGGGAAAGCTAGAGTAGAGACCTCAGTGGTAGGGAGTCGACGTCAGGGACCCAGGCGTGGAATACATTTCCATAGGAGATCCCAGGATAGGGGATCAACCGAGCATGGTTCACAGGGTGCTTCCAGCTAGCCTCGAGAGAGGCGATGTTACTCATGTGACGGCAGGGGGCATCTCGCTCGAGATTGTCCGACCCGTCGTACTCCTGACATGGGAGCAGTGGATGGACCATCGAGGCAGAGGCAATGTGTGGAGTAGGCAGATCTGCGGGGCGGCGGACGTGGCATAAAAGCTAGGAGAGCAGCTGGGGGGGGGTCAACGTTTCGACCCTTTACCACCACCACCCCCAGGAGGTCCAGCCCGGGCACAGGGAGCTGGTGGACAAAGACAAGGACAACTGCAGGTGGCAGAGTCTTATGACACAGGTACTCCTGGAATGATTAGAGGTACTATCTATGTCTTTTCTACCCTGGATGCCATATTGATAGACACAGGTGTTATTCATTCCTTTCTGGCTGCTTATCTTTTTCGAGACCTTGAGATTCCAGTTGAGCCGTTGACTCGACCCTTATGCTTTAAAACACCGACAGGAGAAGATTCAGAGATCACACACCTTTGTAGGCAGTGTGACCTGACCCTTGGAGGTGAGAATTTCGGTTGGAACCTCTTGGTGGTAGCGTCGAGGCCTTACGATGTAATTCTTGGCATGTATTGGCTATCCACAGTACATGCCCAGATTGATTGTTTTAGGAAAAGGGTGTGGTGTGTCCACAGTGATGGAACGGGGTTCTCTTTTGTCGGTGAAAGAGAGACCCAGGCAGCGCATGATGGACTCGTGCATAAGAGGGCACAACCGATTTCACATCAGCTGGCTAGCCTATCCCTTGGCGTGGTAGATGTTACGAGTTTCCAGTTTCCAGTAGTGGTGGATGAGTTCGATTATGTCTTTCCGGAGGATGTCCTCGGGTTACCTCCCCGATGGGAGATAGATTTCTGCATTGAGTTGCAACCCGGGATGACCCCGATATCAGCATCGGATTATCGGATTGCTCCTGCAGAGCTTCGTGAGCTGAGGATGAAGTTGGATGACTTTCAGAAGAAGGGCATTGTGAGACTCAGCGTTTCACCCTAGGCGGCCCTAGTGCTATTTGACAAGAAGGTAGACGAGATATTGAGGTTGTGTGTGGATTATCGACGATTAATTCAGGTGACTGTGAAGAACCGGTATCCACTGCCGAGGATCGACGACCTCTTAGACCAGTTGAGTGGGGCACGATGGTTCTAAAAGGTTTATCTAAGATTAGGCTATCACCAGTTGCGAGTACAAGAAGAGGATATACCGAAGATGACTTTTAAATGTCGCTACAGTCACTATGAGTACTTGGTGATGCCCTTCGATGTGACGAACGACCCGACAGGGTTCAATGGACTCATGAACAAGATCTTTCAGCCTTATCTAGACCGGTTTGTGGGGGTCTTCATTGATGATATCCTTGTGTACTCTGCGTCTGAAGAGGAGCATGTGAGACACCTAAGGATGGTTCTGGACAAAATCCGAGATAACCCGTTGTATGGGAAACTCTCGAAGTGTCAGTTCTTGTTACAGGAGGTCCACTTTCTGGGACACGTTATCTCAACGGATGGTGTAGCAGTGGACCCATGAAAGGTGGAGGCAGTGCTAGCATGGGAGCCACCCCAGAGCGTTACAGAGGTCCGTAGTTTCCTTGGGTTGGCAGGCTACTATCGGAGATTCATCCATGATTTCTCCAGGATTGCATCACCCATGACATCTTTGACCCGAAAGGGACAACTTTTTGCATGGACCGAGAAATGCCAGCAGGATTTCCAACGGCTGAGATAGAGTCTGACGAGTGCCCCAATCTTGAGATTACCGGAGGAGGGTGCCGAGTACGTAGTGTTCTGCGACGCATTTGGAACAGGGCTTGGTTGTGTCCTGATGCAGAGGCAAGCAATGATTGGCTATGGCTCACGTCAGTTGAGGCCACACAAGCATAACTACGTGACACATGATCTTGAGTTGGCAGTGGTAGTCTTCACATTAAAGATGTGGTGGCACTACATGATGGGCGAGCGGTTTACCGTCTACTCTGATCACAAGAGTCTCAGATATATCTTTTCTCAGAAGGATCTGAATTTGATACAGAGGCGATGGCTTGATTTCCTCTAGGATTACAACTTTCATATTGTTTATACTCCTTGGTAGGGGAACGTGGTGGCAGATGCTCTCAGTAGGAAATCCAGTTCGCAGTTGCTGGATGAGGCGATAATGAAGTTGGCCTCTTTGCAGTTGTCCTTCGTGGATGGAGAGGAGGGAGCATACCTTTAGTCGATGATTGTTACCCATCCACTCTTACAGCGAGTCAGGGAAGAATAGCGTGAGGATGCTAGCTATGAGACTCTATCTACTCATATATCCATAGGTGATGCTACTGATGGGTACTCAGAATGAGGGGATCATGTTGTGCTTTTCAGAGGACGCACAGTAGTACCAGTGATGTTGCGGGAGGAGGTTCTAAGGGAGTTCCATACATCCCATTTGGAAGTACATCCGGGTGTGGAAAATATGTACCAGGACCTCCGATGTCAATTCTGGTGGTCAGGGATGAAGAAGAGTGTGGTAGAGTTTGTTTCTCAGTGCCTTACTTGTCAGCAAGTAAAGGTTGAGCACAAGGTTCTAGCAGGTTTGTCTCAGCCCCTTGAGGTGACAGAGTGGAAGTGGGATGGGATATCCATTTACGTCATGACAGGTTTACCACGCACGTCCAGGGGACACGATGCCATCTGGGTGATCGTTGATCGACTTACCAAGTTGGCCCACTTCCTAGCCATACGGGAGCAGAGTTCGGTAGAGAGCTTGGGATGATTCTATGTGCATGATATAGTTCGGCTTCATGGAGTACCATCCACGATCGTCTCAGATAGTGATTCTCATTTCACATCCCAGCTGTGGAAGGGATTGTAGGAAGCTTTTGGGACTCAGTTATGCTTGATCACAACATTTCATCCCCAGACTGATGTTCAGACAGAGCGGACCATCTAGGTCTTGGAGGATATGCTACGAGCTTGCATACTTGACTTCGGTCATAGCTGGGAGGATCACCTACGACTGGTGGAATTTTATTAAAACAACAGTTATCATTCCACTATTGGTATGGCACCATTCGAGGCTCTATATGGTCGACCTTGCAGGTCGCCACTTTGCTGGACTGACCCGTGAGAGTCAGCACTCATGGGCCCAGAGATGGTGAGAGCTACTACAAAGAAGGCGCAAGTCATCCAGGAATGGATGAAGACTGCATATAGTCGGCAAAAGTCTTATGTCGACTGGAGGCAGAGGCCTTTGGAGTTCTAGGAGGGAGACCATGTGTTCCTTCGGTTCCTACCTCGACGGAGATTGTGGAGATTTGGCCGAGGTAGCAAGCTATATCTGAGGTTCGTTGTCCACTTTCGGGTTTTGAGTAGAGTTGGAGAGGTAGAGTATCACTTGGCTCTACCCACTCAGATGGACCGGGTACACAACGTATTCCATTTGTCGTAGCTACAGAGGTATGTGAATGATCCATCGCACCTCATCAACTAGGGCCATCTGGACATCGACGATGGAGCGACCTTTGCTGAGTACCTAGTAGAGATCGAGGATTTGCAGGAGAAGATCCTTCGTGGATGTGCTATTCCTTTGGTGTGTGTCTGATGGCAGCACGAGAATCTCCAGGAGAGCACGTGGGAGAGGGAGGCTCAAATTCGCTTGAAGTACCCACATCCTTTTGAGTAGCCCTTATTTTGGCTATTCGGGGACGTAAAAGCCCTAAGGTGGGTGTGATGTGATGTCCTAGATTTTTCCTTGTATTATTTAATATTATATGGGAATTATTTCAAGGATAGGATCTGAGACGGCGTGCAGTTCCGGGGCCCGGTGAGCCCGAAACAAATGTTTGAATTTAATTTAATAATTAAATTATGTGCACGTGCAGTTTTCCTGAAAAAGTGGAATAACTCCCAAACGAGCTCTTGGATTAGAAATCCGAGGGAACCATTATTTTCAAAACAATGATTTTACTTTAGGCAGGGCCTAACGTCAGTCGGCACAGGTTGGTGGCGAAATCTGGTTTCTGGACGCAACAGTAATAAAATATTTAATAAAAAAATATTTTATTTTTTGTAGCGGGATATTTTGAATGTTTTTCTCCTTTAACCTCTTTAAATAGAGGCTTGCGCCAGGGTCAAAAGTAACAAACCCCATAACTCTGAAAACCCTTGGCGGATCTGGATGAAACCCCCAATGCGGCAGCGACGACGTTCTTGACAAATTTCTACGGCAACAATGACGCGGCGAGCGGATCTTCACTGGAAAATGCGGAAAATATAGGTAGGGCATTGTTTTGATTTTCCATTTCCCCGTTCTTGATTTCTACGATGAACGTGGGCTTATCCATGAACAGATTAGTCCGCGGATCGATCATTCTTGCGGGATGGGCTTCTGCGGGGATTCTGGGAGATTTAATCCATGTTGAACTTTTGTTGTTGATCTTTTCTGCTCCACATAATCCTATTAACGGGAGCATATCAATGCCGTGACGAACGACGGTGGAGTTTCATTCCTCAAACTTGTTTCATTGGAATTTCTCCCTTCCCTCTTTCGTGTTATTTGTGTTCTTCGCGGGGCGATGAAAAATGGATCGTTGTGCATCTGTTCTGCGACGCAACGATCCGATTGTGTGGATCCAACCCCGGTAAGGTGTCATAGAGGTGATACGAAGGTTTCGTTAGGCGATTCAGAGCGGATCAGGAGATACATGTTTTCGGGATTTTTTCATCAGATGGATCGTTCGACGTTTATGATCTGTTTATAGAGCCGAAAACTGCTGTTACGATGTTTTTATGATGTAACGAACAAATCCCTGGAGTATCAGGTCAAACAGACAAGAAACTGAGGGTCCGAAGAATCAGCCACGGTGCGAGGAAGAAGACGGAGTTTCTGGATATTTTCCAGACTACACGCCGTGTAGTCAGGATACATGACGTGTGTTCGTCGGCGAATGACCTAGCGTGTACTCCAAGAGTACACAGATACATGCAGGGTAATTGGCAATGGATATGACTTGTATATCCCTCCCTATCAAGACCCGACCAGATACACAGGATACCCCGTGTACTGGTACACGGGAAGGCGGCATGGACACAGGCAGAGACCATGTACGGGCACCTGGCCATCGTACATGGAGCGAGCCCAGGTGCTCGAACACGGCGTGTTTTTTTTTGTACAGGCCGTGTAGTTGCTTTTGACAAGCCAAGTGACACGGTCCGTTTACACGGGAAGAACCCGGTGTCAAGGAATGTGGTGTGTATTTTTTTCTACACGCCGTGTAGTTTGGATTTTCACGGCATGAATAAAGGACACGGGCCGTTTACACGGGCAGTACCCGGGGTCAAGGAACATGACGTGTAACCATACTACATGCCATGTAAATTTTTTATCATGGCTTTAGCCACTTGCCTTCTGTGACTTGGACTAGTTATTAGGGTTCGTACCCTTGGTAATCCCCTGAAGGTTCTGGTATCAACTCGTTCATGCAGTATGATCCCTTCAACAGAACTTCCAGAATAGAGTTTTTGGAATCCACTCTATATGATTTAGAGCCAGATCCTCTATTCATTCCTGGAACCCTAGGTAGTGTTCTTGGTATCGACGTGACCAACTTTACCCAGGCGCCGATCCTCTGCTTAGCGGAATAGCTCAGACTGAGTTTTCAGAATCACCCCATGTCTTGGTTGTGATCCTCATATGAGTTTCTTGTTCCCAAGGTACTTGTGATGTGTGTTCCCTCAGAACGAGTACTTTGTATCGATCTCTTCAGAGCTAGGAGTTTGTCCTCCCGATGGTATGCTTAGTGAAATCTTTGAGCTGGATTCTAGTGGTGGTATCATGATGGTCGTTAGTGTATGGTTATATCTGGATATTCTTGTTATATGTTCTGTAGACATATACTGTGTAGAGCTGACTGTACCTTTCTTTGTGTCATTTTCCTATTTTGAATTTTCCTTTGTGGTTTCGGGGTGTCCTACTGGGTATTGTTATACTAACCCCTGCATGGGCTTTGCCCGCACGTGTCGTGTCTTGTGCAGACGAGTGATCCTTTTACAGGATTCTAGGTAGACCAGGACCGAATGGTGCTCAGTGAGATCAGGCAGGCCGAGGTGTGTGCCTTCGGCGAAAGGTTGTAGTCCCAGTACCTCTTTATACAGGTTGGACTTGTTGCAGACTTTATCTTGGTGGGATTTTACTTTTGGCCCATGGTTTTACTTTACTTTCCTATCTTACTCTGTGGTTGGGTTTTAGTGTATGCATGCATATTTTCCTTTTAGTAGTTTTTACTTTTTAGCTTTGTGGGCTTGGAGATGTGTGTGCGTCTGTACAGGTTTATAGGAAATTCCTCCCATGTTAGTAGCATGTCTACTCGGTTCTAGTCACCATCCCCTGGCCTATTGGAGGCGGGCTTGGGGAGTTGCGGCTCGGGCTCCACTAGGATGGGTCGTGACATGCATCGTTCATGGAGATAGTAAGGCATATGTATGCATAAACAATGTTACCAATTTTTAACAAATGGATGAAATGAAATGTAAAAAATAATTCTCCCCTCCAAAATCATTAATATATCATTTATATCATATTTATTTTATAAATATATCCTCATTAACATCAATATAAAATTGAAATGAATTACACATCACATTGTTTCATGAGGCAGTAATCCACAGTACATATGAGTGATATTATTATTTTCCCAATGGATTTTAAGGTAAAAATTTAGATATTATACTAAAATTATAGAAGTATATTTACATCATAAATATGAAATATATTAATTTAATGTATCCTTGTCACCTTCCATATAAATCAAAAGTGAAAAATGATTCACATTGCTTCGTGATGTGGTATTCTGACATACACATGCTCGACAATTTTGTTTCCCAGTTGGAGGAGGAGGAGATAGATATAGGTCTTTACCTTAGAATAATAAAATCATAGTATATGGAATATAATGGTGTTATTATAATATATTTTTTTAATAATATTTAAAGTTGGTGTCATAAGAAGCATTCATTTAAGAATGACACATCTTCTTGTGATAAATTTCATAGGGTAACAACAAAACCCTTACTAGTATAGATTTTCAATCAACAAAATGAATCTAGTTCACGGGGAGGGAAGCAAAAAAGAGATGTGGTTAGAGATTTTAGGAACCATAATGATTTGGAAGTGTGTATAGTAAATGAGGGGAGGTGACCTTTTATAAGTCTCATAGAGGACACACATGAAATTTTTGAATAGAAAATGGTGTACCCACGTTTTACACTTGAAAAAAGGATCCAAAATGGATCACGAAGAAAAAAATAGAAGATATAAGGTCAAACTATGGTCATAATACAATAATTTTGTTTGTTTTAGGTCTTTTTGAATTTTACCATTTTAGATTAACACCAAGTAAATCTATTTTCCCCATAATCACAGTAACATGATTTTACTATTTTTAATATTATATATGATAAATAATTTAGTCAAAAAAATAGATTCAATTAATTATAATAATTTAAAATATTGAATCCATTTTATCAAATTCAACTCTTATAATTAATGAAATTTAATATAACCGGTAAGCGTGATGAATATGTGGTTTTCCAATGAAGAAGTTTTCATAGGTATAAATTTTTTTAATCAATAATAAACATAAAATTCATGAAAAATATCAATATTGGATTAATAAAAATAACATTAAACTAATTTAACCTTAAAAATAATTTAAAAAAGAGAAAATTTTAAATTATTTAATCAAAATCAAGCCTTTTAATAAAGGTTTGTATTTTTCACTATTCATCAAAAACTTTATCTTAAAAAATTTAAATAATTCACTCTGTGAAAATTTTTACAAGATACATACAAAATGATGTTTATTTTACCAATACATTTTAAAAGGGGTCAAAATTAATTTTAAAACAATTGTGAAAAATTGGGGAAAATTGTTTTTTTGGAAAATAATGTTTTAAGAGTAAAATTGGATTTGATTTTATCTCATGACCAGAAAACATATAAGATGAATGTTAAAATTTTTTAATGAATATATAATATCTAAAGTTCATTAAAATCATTCACTAATAGTAATTAATTTATTTTTTAAATATGATGACACACTGCCTAGATAAAAAAATTTGATAAAAATATTTCTATTATTTTCAATTGTTATTTATATTCATTTCTAATTAATTGATAGCCAAATATTTAATTTTATATTTATGTAAACCATATATTTTCATAATGTATTTAATCTTATTCATACACACCGTTCCAATTATTGTGCGACAACTGTCATATTAAATAATAATATTTTTATAGTATATCATGTTTTATTAAAATTCAATGTTACGTGTAACTCATGGTACCAATGAATTTAAATTTATTATAGAAAAATGTTTCATAAAATATCATAGTGAAACATTATACGAAATTAAAATGAACTTTGGTCTTGAAATTCATTCACTTAGATACAAACAACTAGGGATACATATGCCTCATTATATCCTTAGGTTCCCATGTAGCATATTTGATTTTATAATTTCACTACAAAACATTAACCATTTTGGTGATCTAGTTTTGTAGAACTTTATATATATGATCAAGAGTCTCCACCTGATGTTCCTTATAAGAATGATATTTATACATTTTTATGACATTTGAGTTTAGTACATGTGATGGTGCAAGTACGCACTTCCATTGGATAGATATATGGAAAAAATTGTCCAGTTGAGAGAAGTTTGGTTAGTGATTTAAAAACTAAGCTACTGTGCTGATAGAATCATGAATTTCAAAGGGACCAATATAGTGAGGGATCAAAATTCCATTATATATTAAGAAAATGTTCATTATTTGGTTTTACTTTGATAATTTTCCACCTCATGTCTTACTACAAGAAACAAAAATGAATTTTTTATACTTGAAGCACAAAAATTTACTTCAATGAATCTTAAGATACATAAATGAATGATAATTCCTTCCTTCTATCTCTAGTTAGCAGAAAAAAGAAAATAGAAATAACAAGTAATAAATTATGCACAAATCATCATATGATTAAATAACATAGTAATCTCTTAAACCTCATCTAGAGTTCAATATAAACCATTTCAAAAATTATTAACTATAAAAACCTTCAAAAAATAAAAAAAATATATGATTAAGGTAACTAAATTTCAAAAATAAACTTATCATTAATCACCCAATTATCATAATTTGGATCTTATTTTTTTCAAACCAAAAATATGATTACATTGGTCATATATTCTCTTAAAAAAGTAATTGAAAGAATTACGCAGAAAATTAATTGAAACATACATTCTTCCACATTCCTTAAGTAAAACTATAGATTATTGAGTTTAATTCATGTATCCTATAATTTTGTAGCTCTATTAAATATAACATAATCCAATTTTACATCAATTCATTAATTAGTTCCAATGTTATAATATTGTCCAATTTACATTATCTACATCAATCATCTCCTTATCCCGACTAAACATCATTTACTAAACATTGGTAATATATTAAGGGTCATATTTACTTTAATCACGTGTTTTCATAAAATATCACATTTCCATTAAATCAGTTTTATAGGTGATCAGTACTATTCAAAATATAATTTCTAATACATAATAAATACATTTATAAAACAATAAATATATATTTCATGATTCTTATAAAATAATTGTTGAAATCCAATATAGAAACGCTTCAATCATTCCACATCATATTTAAACCATTAACTAGGACTGATCATCTTATTATTTAATACCTTATTAATTTCATATGTCATTTGTAGTCTCTTCACCAACACTTTATTTGTATAAACATTCTGATAATATTATTGAGTTTCCCCACTAGAATATTGATTTTCATAACGGTCTTACATTCCACATTTAAACAATTCAATTGTTGATGATGCGTTAGGAAAAAATTATTCTCATCCATTATTTTAAATGAACATCTCATTTTTCATTATAAATCACTCACTAAATTCCCTTATAATCCACACATAAACCATCTTTTCATTCTTTTGAGAAATTCCCTTGAGCGCTTCTTCCCACACTCTCGAGATATTGGAAATTGAATCTTCTTTCCTCCATGGTCTTCAACACCAAATAACTTATCAAACTCTATCCTTCTCTTCATTTGCAGGTCTTCAAGTTGGTTAAGGAGAAATTTGTTAATCATATGTCATGATAACTAATTAGGCATAATCATTATATCCTTTACTCCAGTCATTAATCTATTTGGTTTCTCATCAACACATCGTCTATCACATTTTATGTTATCCCAGTTACTTATGGCACTCACCATTTTCTAAAACCAAAAAGAATAGTATGAGAAAAAATATTCACAGTCGAAAACAATATAAATATTAAAAATCAACTTCTAGATGTCTAAATCATGACACATTCATTTCAATAAATGACACCTTCAGTTTATCCTAGTCCATTTAGTATAATAATCTATACAAATCCTTCATAATTTTTAATAAATTAAATTTTTATTAACCAAAGATCTTCCCCTAGGAGTGTCAAAATAGGTGCATAGTAAGGGAACACTCATTGTGCACTATAATTATGGATATAATATACTATAATAACTCTTTTTGGGTTTTAGACCTTTGATTAAACTATGCGATAATCATAATCAGTTGTAGTATATAGATAAGGATGAATGTTTAGGAAAACATCATATTCTCTTCCTTAAAAAAATTATGATATTTTCCTATAATTATTCTTATACCTAGAATACCCACAAAATTTTTCACATCATAGTTTCCAAGGATTAAATATATATATTCCATAATACCAATAATAGAGACCCTTTTATAGTGAAAATTTCACCCTTAAATGGGTATAGGAATATTATTACTAACCTGCCATAACTATCTAATTTCCTTATAGAGGTATAGATTGTTGCTTGACTGCTAGAAATTAGTAGTTTCAATGGAAGATACTAATGTGTATCAATAGTTTCTCATGTAAATAGTAGATTTACCATGGAATTAAGAGGTTAGTCAAACTTTTTGACTATAAAAATACCTCTATAAAGAGGTGTGATGTCTTGGATCTAAATAATAGTTATAAGTCTATTAACATTTATTGTTTTTTACATAATTTCATAATACTAGGAAGAGGATATGTAGTGAGTGAGTGTGTTTTACTCTATTGTATCTCCCATAACAAAATTTTTATAGTGTTCACCCAAGGATGTAGTACTTTGTCCAAACCATGTTAAAATTTGTCAGCCTATTTCATTTTCTATTTTTTGTGAAGTACAATCATGTAATTTATGTGGGGCCCATAGATTTGTGTCAATATTACTAGTTCTAGTGAACATAACATGGGAGGTGTATGTTATCATACAATCTCTCTATCTAATAATATTTTGAAAATATTTTTGTACTATATAGACTGAATTGGTTAGAGGAAAGAATTCCTCTGGTAAATGTTGGCGTACCAGGTCTATATATTGAATTTGACGGAGAATGGTTTTTCCTTCTCCCGGTCCCCTCTCTCCAAAAAAGTTGTATAAAAGGTATATGGTTTGATTATATGATATAAGATCATATATTTTCATGAAGGTATAATTTCATTTAACTATTTTCAAACATCTTATTTTATCCTTGTAATAGTGAATAAGGGACAAAGAAAGGCTTCAGGAATGATCAATATTTTTTAGAGGTCAGACCTCATTTTTTTGAAGGGTGGACTGAGGTTCATATAGAGTGAAATATTTTTCAAACCATTCATACTAAACATGATTCCCAATGATAATGGGGTTATGGGTTTTCTAAACAATGCAAGAACCCCTATAAAATTGTGTGATCTAGAGAGGAAGGAACATAGGTTGGAAAACTATGTATTATAGGCTACAAAATTGTGCAAAACCTGTAATAAATTTCTAGTGCACTTACCATGATTTTGGTATGGTTTCTCCTTACTATGTGCCAACCATGTGAGGGGTTGAACATGTTGGGTAGTGGAACCACACAGGCTAGGAAAACTTGACTAACTGTGCACATAGTCATTTGAGTGTTTTGGACTAATGAATAGTGTAAAATTCATGGGCTTGGCATAGTTGGGGGGTCGTGCGAGGGTTGTACCAAATGGAAAGTGGTTGAATGTGATTAGAGAAAGATTAGTCTAACCATGTGACCAGACAATGTGATCCTTTAAAAAGGACGATTATACCATTTTTTACTTTCCTTCCTTAAATAAATTTTTCATTATTCATCCTTTTATTTACAATGCATTTATGAAAAGGATATCTTCTTCTCCTTTACTCATTTACATTGATCTCTATCATATATTAAATCTCAGAATAAACCATAATTTACCTCTTTGGATCCCCACGAGTAAGGATGATGGTCAACTTTCTTATTTTCATTGTTTCTCTAGTCACCTTTGACACTATTTTCATGCATGCTAATATTCTCTATTTTTTGGATGGTTTACTCATTTTGTGATTTGTCCAGATCTAACCAAAATTAAAGGCTAATTTCTGGTAGGGATTCTTCTACTGGTCTATTTTATTTGGTCTAGTAGTGTTCCCTAAAATTATAGTTTATTATATCATGTTTCATGTTGTTGTGCAGCTTGATTTCCACACATTACATTAAAATGTTAAATTCAGTTCATTAATTGAGTAGACTAAGTCCTTGATACTCCCATATTCGCTTGACATTGTCATAATTGGTGAAGTTTACATGAACCACCCCTCTCAGGGTGTGTTATTTATATTTCCATGATTAAATGGAATTAAATAAAATGTCTAAATTAAATTTAATGTATTGTAAAATGGTAAATATTTCATATGGCCTGTGATTTGGATGGAGGTTCGTGATCTCATCCCGAGCCACCTGTGGGGTGTGTTTTCTAAAAACCTTGACACTATTACCATAAAAATATGACAAAACAACCACTAAGGTGGTTTTGGATTATCATCTATAATTAGAAATTTTAGATGGAAATAATTGAAATGTGAATTGGAAGACCATGTCACTTAGACCTTGTTCAATTGAAATTCAATAACATAACTGAATGAGACTGAATGAAATGTGAAAGGTTATAAATACATCACATGGCCATGTTAATTTATGGATTGTGATTATGGATTTATTATGACTAGTATATATTTTTAATGGATGGAATACCTTGGGTATGTTTTGGATTCCCAATCTAGGTTTTTCTAGAATACCTAGAAGACTACACCGGATTCAATGATTCATTTTCCAAGAGTTGACACCCCTATTAGATTAAATCATTATCTTACATTGATGATTACCTCTACATGGTTTTATTGACTTTTTAATTACTAATTTTGAAAATTATAATTCATTAGATTATCTCCTTGGATTTGTCTTGAAGTGTTAGGACATGGGACTCCATGAATTACATCATTGGGATACAATCAAGACTATACCAAGGCTACTTGATACTTGTTACTAGGGATCAAAATAATTATAATTATATTGGGGTGGTAATTCCATGGGTTTAGTCCCTAGGTTTCACTAGACACTCCTTTTGTCAGACACACATATGCTTGTTTTTTGTTGATCGAAAAACAAAAGTTTTAACATACCAACAGACTCTGAAGTTCCCCTAAATAATCATTATACATGAATTACTTGTCTATATTCCTTGGGACCTAGAACTATATATATATATATATAATGTCATATTATTAGATACATTAAGGGCAAGGATGATGTAAGTAGAGTCAGATGGGTATCTTCTAGAAACCTAAACCAACTTCCTTTTAGTTGTTTCACTATTTTCATTATTAATAAGACTTCACACTATTCATTTTATATTCTCTAGATGGATTGTTTTTTAGGATGTTTTTGAAGGAATAAAATGTTTTAATCCCACCCTATTCGGGACACCAATTGGTACTCTGACATGTTTTATGGATGAATTTAGGGATAAAGGGAAGCATCCTGATAGTAATGAATTATTTTCTATTCTTTGATTGAGTATGTGAGCAGAAGGCTGAGATAGTGACCTTTATTTTAGTACATATTAACTTTTATTGTATTATTTTTTTATATTTTTCTTTAGCATGTATTGTGTAAACATATTTCCCTATTTCACCCTTTCTACCCATTTTTTTATAGGATCATGGTATCATTTTGTATATCATCCAGACACAGTTCTTGTTGATTATACATTTTTGGTTGTATATTTATGTGATAATTTATTAATCATTACACTTGTGTTGTTGCTTTTATTTATCTTATCATTGGGATCCACATTAATTAAGAGGGTATAGTATACCCATAATTCTATCCCATATCCTCATTCTAGTTAGGATCCTATAACATATGAGGAGGTGTGTTTAAGTCCTTGTGGACTATCAGGTCAGTTTAGTTAAGAATAAACCATGACCATTATGTCTCAAAGTTGTATCAGATCTATTTTTTTATACTATTATGTTATTTTGGGCTGGTAGATAAAAGACGAATATGTGTGATAAAATGGTAATAATCCATGCCTTGTAGTATCTTACCCAACTATCTGGGGAAAGCCCATGCTTCTGGGGATGTGATTTGATGTTCTGGATTACGCCTGTTAAAAGTAAACTATTTTCACCATTAGGTGATTGAAATAATTTATAATGTGATATTTTATGGATTTTCACCCTTTTTCAAAAATCATAATGGAGAATTATTACGTGAATCATGATATTCCCCTTGAAATTCAAAATTCATGCATATGAAATTCTACATTTATTTTTTTCATGTCACATATTGTGCTACCTATGGTTTATCATGAGTAATTTAATTGTTATATAATATGTGTTCTTTCAGTTTTTCATGTGGGAAAAGGAATTGGTTACTTAATTTTTCTACAGCAACCTAAATAGTGTTTCTTATATAGCTTGATGGGGGAACCTTATTTTAAAAAATTGACAAGTTTAAATCTTGTAACCTTAGTTATATGAACTAATTCTTTGGTTGGTTCTGATTAAATGGATTCCAATTTTAATTTACAATTTTTTTCCCTTATAAATTAGGAATGGTTATCCATATAATCTAAATATCATACAAAAACCTGATAGATTATATGAACTAATTTTGATGTCTGATTATAGTTAAAATAAGTTACAATAGAAACATATAAATCTTAGGCCTTTATAACATGAGAATGGAAACTCATATTATTGGACATTGTTATGTATATGTATAGACTTACTAAATTTTAAATCATATATTTAATGGTTATCATTTAATGGGGATGATAATTTCAACTTAAATTGAGTTTCCTCTATAATTTACAATTTAAGCTTCATATAATAGAATCCATTCTATAAAATATGGAACATTTACCTTGTCTGAACTTATTAGTGAGTATTTGGGATTTTCTCTGTGTCCCTTGATAATCTTCTCTTACACTAATACCTGAATTTAAGAGCATGAAGTTGAATAATAAATCTCGCGTAAGAAAGATTTTGACCTGTCCAATTATTTTATCTCTAATGTATCCTAAAATTAAAACCCTTTTTGATTTGTGTGTTTGGAATTATAAATATATGCATCTATAAGAGCATAGGGTCGAATTTCAGGAAGGTGTTGACAACCATGATCTGGATGTGGTTGGACCTAAACAACCGGTGAAACCACTCAAAGAGATACCTAAGGAACATCTAATTATTTCCAAATTGGGCACTGATTGTTAGTTTAGAATGGGGTTCCTATTGATTACACAAACCATATGCACAACACTATGACCAGATCTATCTATGTCAAAGTTGACTAGAGAGTTTCAGGTGCAATACCCTCCTACTATATGGAGGAAATGTCGAACCCATGTTTTTGAGTCATAGTTAAAGGCCATTTTTCTATATTTTATCATACGAAGATACATTTTTAATGGAGAGTAAATCATAGAGTGTATATTATTCATGGATATGATAAGATATGGTGGGATTTATTGACCCATGTAGAAAAATATTGGGTTGCAGTCTGGAGGGAATTCCGGAATTCCTTTAATTATTACTTATTTATAGAGATGGAAAGATATGATCAAGGTAGAGAGTTAATTCATTTATATAAGGGTTCCTATTTAATTTTGGACTGAACATGTAACACTCTAACCCTAGTTACCCAGAGCTGGTTCATTATTACATAACATTGGCATGATCACAACTGATCAAATCCCAAAAGACTAATCAATTAAGTAGATTTGGAAGTACTAGATACATTCATAAGTTTTACATTACATTATAAAATAAAAAACAACAACAACTTTGTATCCATTGGACACAGTCATATCCCTTAACTATCCCTATAGGTCAGTCATAATATACATCTTCGTATAATGGAAAAAAAAACACAGAAAGGGGTGAGCTCAGATGCTATGTAAGGATAAAAATATAGCAGAAACATTCATAAATAAGAATAAACATTTAATGAATTGTATAAGACTAAAACATAAGAATTTTAAACATAAAATAAAGAATTATATAGAAAAAATAAATCAAATAATTTCATTTACCTATTCACATGGATATTCTACTTGTCGAATAATTACATCTAATATCAAATAGCCAATTTCATAATGATGGAATGCATAAATCCAGACTTAATAACCACATAGTCAAGGCCTAATGCCAAGACTACAAATAAGATTTTTTCAAGGACTTGTGCCAAGTTTCTAGTTTGTCTCATGAGACCTACCGATTCATCGATGAGATATAGAGGGATCCACCCGAAACTTACTAAATCTAATGAATTACTCTTATTAAAGGGCTTAAAGATAACATAAACATTCATATTTAAAATAGAATACAAAATGTCAATAAACTATCCATAAACCAAGAATGGTATAAAAATAACACATCATCAATAAAACATATGAAAAAAACTTTAGTTCAAATTGCAATATTTGTATCATAATAAATCAACTTCAAAAAAGTTTAAAATCCATCAAATGATGTTCACATAGATGAAATGAGAACTATTTTAAAGGAACGTCTATTTCTCTTTTGAAATCATTTAAAATTCACATAATTATACAATAAAACATTAATTTTGAAAATAGTTTTATAATATTGTAAGATTATATTAGAAGGTTTTATTAAGACGTAAAATAGCTACACCGGTCGTAAAAGTTTAAAAAAAACATTCTTACCTTAATTCGTTGAAAAGATCATAAAGTACCATGTTTGGAAAATGAAAGAAATATTACTTTCAAAAAAATTCATAAAAAGTCAACCAATGGTTTAAATGTATTTAACCCATTCTCTAGTAATTTGTAAAAATGTTTTGAAATATATTTTTTTGAAACACGTATGTGGATGATAAAGAGGTCCCCGTAGATACTTTTTTATTAACAACCTCAGATATATAAAAACATTTTAGAATTAACCCTTACCTTGTAATTTTACTTAGTCGATGGTAGATTAACCTCTTGTATAATGGTTAAATCATTGTTATTAAATTATAAAATAAACATAAATATTAATATTATATCATATATGATCTTCTAATATTGCATTGTTAATGATATTTTAGTAGTATCATCATTTCGAGTGTTAACTGAATTGTTTACTTTATATGATTTGTTACGTAAGTCATGTTTATTATGGATAGGATGTATCTTATTCATATACAAAATGATATCATGTCAGGAAATATTATTTTTAATCATCAAATTAAAATTAATCATGAATGGTTACAATGGGGAATGACATCTCATCAAGTCATGGAGACGGTAAACTGTACATATGCACGAGTGACAATATCATTTTTTTGATTGTTAAATAGTATATAATTGGATGGAATATATTATATTAAGAATCAATAACATGTCATATTTATTATTTACATTAGTTATACTCATTATTGTACCCATCCAAATAATGATGTGTTTGAATAATAAACTACACCACGATGTGGAGACAGTAAGCCGTACGTACGCACATATGATGACATTGTCATTTATAGGATGGATAAAATAAAAAATATGGTTATACCATATTTATAATAAAATCACAGTATGTAATGTTACTGGAGTTATTATGTTGGTATGGAAACAAAAAATAAAGAGGAAGTGGAAGAAGAAAACAACATGAAAGAGGGAGGGGAAATTATTACCTCTTCTTTGGCTGTTTCATTCCGAGTTGAGAAAAAGGTCTCCATAGGTTGGAATTTTTATCAAATTAAGGAATATAGGTTGAAGTGAAAGAATATGGGAGGATATATAGGTTGTATTTTTATGAGCTAAATTGCTTTAGAGGTGTGAAATTAAGAGAAGGGGAATTGCCCTTTTAAAAGAGAGATGTGGTTCACTTTAGGAAATGTTTAAAATATTAATTTATTATAAAATCATTTTCAGTATCTAATGGATCCAGACTGATTTATTTCGAATATAAGGTGGTTATGGGTCGAAATAATATCATCAAATATATTTTAGATATGTTTAGGTCACCATATTAACCTTATATTTTAGATTTGACTATTAGTTAAATAGTTTAACTTTTACCGTGTCTTCTTGTACTCTTACGATATATGTTTAATTTAATTACTCTAAACATCCATGGGGACCTCAAGATGTTTATTAATGACATATATAATATTATTTAATACATTTTGATAATCTTTGGATTTTTAGGAATATTAAATAATTTAATAATATAATATTTGTTTTATAAAAATAATTTATGTCAATTATGACACTATTTAGTATTTGGTTTTTCTGAAAATCATAACAGAATGATTAATTAAAAAAATTATTTAATCAACTATAAAATTTCATATTAACCTATAGAATTAGTGGAAGTAATAAATACTTTCAAATTACATTTATTTAGATATTTATAATATACATTATTTCAATCTTTCATTAATAAGGTGATTATTTTATCATCATTGTGTCATAAATAAATTTAATTATTTAAAGTGTAAAAATTATAAATAAAATACCGTTATTAAGGAAACTATTTTTTCATTATAATGAATACTTATAGTCGAATCTATCTTATGTTTATCCCTATATTAAAAATTTTTTATATATGAAAACTAGAATTTAACACTTTTAACTCTTTTTCAAATAAAATATAATAAATGCCCTAATCTAAAATAATTGGATCTAAAAAGATAATCTTTTTGTTATAAGGTTTATTTTTGTTGCAAATCACTTATCCAATAAAATTAGGACATGTTTTGGGGTAATAATAAAATCATTTTTACCTTTAATTACCGGATTTACATTTAACCGTGGTAAATAAAATTCAAATGTAACTATTCACCAAAAATAAATTTCATCTTGTTGAACCAAATTTTACTTAATGATATCAACCATTTCCCTTTAGTTTTATAAATTCATCACACATAAGCATTAAAATTGTGTTTTATGCAAATTTGTAAATGCTCCTAGAAGGTGGGTAAAAGAAGGTAAAAAGTTCAATAAAATTTTACTCATCTAATTTTATTATAAATATGACTCTTATGAATTAAATTGAACTAATATAGGTACTATGTATCTATTTTTACTTAAAATAAATAAAATAAATAATTATTTTAATAAAATTTGGTTTTAAAAAATAATGCATTGTTTTTCAGTAATCATCAAAAATTGAATGCTTTCATAAAAATTACAAAAAATTCATGCTATGATAATTTTCATATTGTGAATTAGAAAATGAAGATAATTTTATAAAATTAAAATCATTTAAGTTGCATTAATTAATTTAAAATTAATTTCCATTGTCAAAACCAAAAAGCGTGTTTAAAAAAAATAAAAACTATCAAAAGATAGACATGTGTTTATGTCAAATTTAAATGTGAAATTACTCATAATGACAAAAATGTATTAAATAATAATAATATAATATAATTATACTTTAAAACCAATTCAAATAACAATCTATCTATATAATTAAATTAAATGAAATGAAAATTTGAATTAAAATGTTGTATTTTTCACTATTCATTAAAAAAATGAACTTGATCAGAAAAATAAAAATAATTTACTCAAATAAATTTTGATGTCCCAATTATAAAGAATAATTTTATTTTTTAAAATAGATCATATAAAAGTGTCAAAAACTAGATTAAAAATGAGTTTTCCATTAAAAGGATGTAAAATTACATTTTTTTGAAAAACACTTCTTTTATCGGAAAATTTTAATTTGATCTTATATTATGTCTAAAAACACATAATATGGATTTTAAAATTATATGGTGTATGTATAATTAAAAATTTAGTTAATAATATTCATAACCTCTTTTTGAACGGCTAGTTTGGTAAGTTGTGGTGCGCTCAAACTCGGTGTGGCGTGTTGCACAAGTTATTGAATTACATTGAAGATATAACGTACTGTGATATCATGGGCTCTTACATTCTCCCCTCCTTCAGTAAATTGGATCCTCACTATGGGAAGTTTTTCTCCAAAAATAAAAGGTTTAAAATAGAAAATACCATTGTGGAAAAGACACATTGGAAATAGGGTTAATAAAATTTAGTCTTAATAAGAGGGAAGGGGAAATGAAAAAGTCACCACCAAATTAGGGTTTCAAATACAAGAACATTGGTGTAAATTATTGATATATAATTAAAGGAAAAAATAAATATCAATAGGGAATGATTGAGGTCATCAATCCCAAACAAGTGTAAAACTTAGGGCCTTAAAGTCATCAATCTATGATGATTTAAAATTTCATCAATTGAACAAAACATAATGTATTTGGATAACAAATTTTTGGTTTTAAGATCTTTTCCCTAATAATTAAGGATTAATTTATTAATATAATAATATAAATATAAATATATATATTTGACATGTAGAGTTACATCCTTTAACTAATTTCTACCACAAACAGATCATTCACTCCATAATATAATTGATTCCAAAAAAACTCTATTTATCATAATCGAATAGGGTTACAAAAAAATGAAATTATAATTTATATATCAGAGATTTTATGAAAAACTACACTTTATAATCCATGATATCATGTAGGCCTATGGTAGGTGATACACCACTTTTCCATTCGGTTGCATGTTCAAGTCTTCCACCCTGGCCAGACACGTCTGGTTATAACCTGACCTCCGGGTTTTCCTTTTTATAACAATCCAGAAATAATCTTAAGAAATTATTTATCCATAAAGATATTATACAATGTCAAACATAATTTTTTCCAACCTCTAGTCTTATCCAAAATACTACTATCCAAACTCATAGTCCAAAATTTATAATGAAGTTAAACACAATGAAGATCTTTTTTTTTCACGTAATAACATGTGAAGACCTTCATAATGTATTATTTTAAAACACAGTAATACCCTAAATTACCATAAAACATTATTGATTACATTCATTCTCCATTACTCCTTATAGAATTTTGGATACACTCCTTATATCCAAAAATGTTGTATACTCCATCAAAAATGGAATAAACAAACAATTAATTAGTTTTAAAGTATTCAAGAATATCGAATATAATTTTACAAAATCAATCACATCTTATTCAAAAATAATTACCTTAGTATCAGAACCATATTAATTTTTATCTTTACTTAATCCATGTATTTTATATAAAGTTTAACTTTCTATTGAGTATCTTTTCTTAGAAACATATAATCTCAAATCCTCATCGAAATAGCACTGAAGTACAATCCTGATTTCTTTGTTTAACTCATATAACCAGTACATCATTGATACAACACTAAAATGAAATAATTATTTTATAAAAACATAAGAACACTAGTCGTTCCTCCTCATCTGTGGTAGTATAATAACTTGATTATTATCTAATAGAATCATTTGGGGCATACTATGATGATTTGGAAATTGATTCGTGTAGTGTCCCAACTCAATGTAGATAAAATATTGTACATTTGACACATTTTTCTTACCTTTCCAAGCACGTATTGGTGTCCTTTTTCTCCAAACATATAACAAACTTTCATTCCCTTTTAGAATTTACCATGGCGATTCTTTCTATAGTTATCACATATGGGAATTCCCATTATCCATCTTTCTCTCTAACATTGTTTTCATCTCTTCGTACCCTACAATTCCATACAACTCAAATTATTCTTTAATTATCTTACTAACACACGAAACTATTTCTTAATATGATTAGAATATGTGGGAGACTATTTATTTTCTAAATGTTGGCTTAATTCCATGAATGATATGATACTTTGTACTCATTGGATCATACGTATTGTTGGAGTTCTGATTCCTTCTACATGGTGCCATTTCTAAACAACGGCATACACTAGGTTAGTTTATGATTCGTAATGAATAATTCCAAACATATAAAATAACTAATGTAAATTGAAAGTGTAATACATATAATCAATAATCATTCAAAATATTTTTTTGAGGATGTATTTAATTTTAAATCTTTCATAATGGTTTGTTATGAAAATCTGAATTATACTAAGAAAATCACCTAGGATTATCGTAACAAAGAGTGAAGCAAGGACCGTTGTCATGCACTAATTCCAGTTCAAGTCTAGCTCAAAGATATTTTTTTAGTTTTTACCCCTAGGTACATCTATGCCAGAGCCACCTCTAC
This sequence comes from Viscum album, assembly GCA_963277665.1. Lineage (NCBI taxonomy): Eukaryota > Viridiplantae > Streptophyta > Magnoliopsida > Santalales > Viscaceae > Viscum > Viscum album. The sequence goes on along the minus strand of OY728141.1, from coordinate 829,255,352 downwards.
CAGATCATATCCAGACAAGGATTTATTGGTTAGAAACTCACAAAATCATTATATTACCATAATTCTAGGAAGTTCTTCTATACTAATCATCGAATTCTATATTAGGGTAGTTTTCTCTAATCAGAGTTTTTCTAAATATAGTTTCCAAGGATGGTACTAAACTTCCTATGATACTAACTGTAATTCCTGGACCCTAGTTACCCAAATCCAGTGCATTGTTACATAACATTTTCATGATCACAAAGGATCAAATACAGAAAGACTGATCAGTTTAGTAGCCTTGGAAGAACTAGATACACTAATATGTTTTACATTACATTATAAAATGAAAAAAACAACAACATTATCTCAATTGGACACACTCATATCCCTTAGACTATCCCTAAAGGTCAATCATAATATACTTATTCATTTCCTGTGTAAAATATAACATATATTGTGGTGATCACCAATGCTCAGTAAGGATAACAATATAACAGAAACATTCATAAATAAGCATAAAACGTTAAGTCAATGTATAATACTAAAACATAAGCCTTTTAAACATAAACTTATGAATAATATTTAAAAAGTAAATCAAAAAATTACATTATCTTATTTACATGGATATTCTTCTAGTTGAATAATTACATGTAATATCAAATAGCCAATTTCATAATGATAGAAGAAATAATTTCAGAATTCATAACCACATAGTCATGGCCTCGTCCCAAGAATAAAAATAATATTTTTTCAAGGCCTTGTGGCAAGACACTTGTTTGTCTAATGAGACCTACAGATGCATTGAGGAGCTATAACGGGCTCTATTTGTCACATACTAAGTCTAATGCATTCCTCATATGAAAAGGTTTAAACATAACATAAAAATTCATATTAAAACTAGCATAACAAATTTCAATACATTATTTATAAAAAATTAATGTTATAAAAACAACACATCCATAGACAAACATATCAATAAACCACCAATAAAATTGGGTAGATTTGTATCATGATAAATCAACTTCAAACATGTTTAAAATCCATCAAAGGATGATGACATAGATGAAATATAAACTATTTGAAAGAAACAGCTCGTTGTATTTTTTAAATAATTTAAAAGGCCGATAATTATAGAAGAAAATATTTATTTTGAAAATATTCTTAAAAAATTGTAAGGGAAGCTTCAAAGGTGTTATAACGACAGAAAATAGCCACACCCACAGTATAAGTTAAAAAAATATTCTTTCCTTAATTCTTTAAAAAGGTCATAAAGTACCTTGTTTGGAAAACGACCGAAAGATTCATTTAAAAACATTTTATAAAAATTCAACCAAGGGTATAAATGACTTTACCCATACTCTAGTAAATAGTAAAAATGTTTTTAAATACATTTTTTAGAAACTTGAATGTTGATGATAAAGAGGTCCTAGTAGATATATACCTATTAACAACATCGGATAAGTAAACAGATTGTAGAAATAACCCTTACCTTTAACTTTTCCTTGGTCAAGGGTTGGTTAGCCTCATATATAATGGTAAAATATCTTTTATTAAATTATACAATAACCATATAAATTAATATGATATCATATATGATCTTCTAATATCTTTTTGTTAATAATATTTCAGTAGTATCATCATTTTGGGTGTTAATTGATTTGTTTTCCTTGATATGTTTTATTATGTAAGTCATGTTTGTTATGTATAGGATGTATCTTATTCAATTCCATAATGATATAATGACTTCAAATATTATTTGTAATCATCAAATGAATATTAGTCTTGAATGGTTTTTATGGGGAATGACATCTTAACGCGTTGTGGAGATGGTAAGCCATACGTTTTCATGCGTGACAATATCATTTATTTGATTGTGAAATCTTATATAATTTGACGGTATAACATATATAAAGAACAATTAAAATTTTCTATTTATTATTTACATGAGTTATACTAATTATTATACCCATCCAAATAATGACGTGTTTGAATAACAAACTAAACCACGACGTGGAGAGAGTAAGCCGTACATACACACATATGGCGACGTTGTCATATATAGGATGAATATAATAATGAATATGGTTGTACAATATTTATAATTACATCACATTATGTACAAGTTACTGGAGTTATTATTTTGGTATAGAAACAACAATGAAAGAGGAAGTGGAAGATGAAAAGAACTTGGAAGAGGGTGGTGAATTTATTACCTCTTGTTCGAGTGTTTCCTTTTGAGTTAATCAAAAGGGCTACTAAGGTGATCTTTCTGATAAAACTAAGGAATCTAGGTGAGGGTAACTTTAGGAAATGTTTAAAATATTATTTTATTATAAAATTATTTTCAGTTTCTAATGGATAAAAATTGATTTATTTAGAAGCTAAGGTGGGGATGGGTCGAAATCCTCTCATCCAGTTGGTTTTAGACAAGTTTAGGTCACCATATTAACCTTATCTTTTAGATTTAACTATTAGTTAAATAGATTAACATTTACTGTGTAATTTTGTATTCTTACACTCTATGGTTAACAAAATACTCTAGATTTCCTAGAGAACCTCTAGTGGGTCATTAATAAAATATATAATATTATTTAATCCATTTCGATAAAACATATATTTTTAGGAATATTATATAATTTAATAAAATAATATTTGTTTTAAGAAACTCATTTATTTCAATTTTGACACTATTTAGTATTTGGTTTTTGTAAAAATCATAACAGCATGATCAGTTCGAAATAAAATTATTTAATCAACCCTAACATGTCATATTGACCTATAAAATTAGCTTAATTCATAAAATGCCTCAAATTAAATTTATTTGGATATTTAGAATATCAATTATTTTAATCTTTCATTAATAAGTTAATTATTTCATCATCATTGTGTCATAAATAAATTTATTTATTTAACATCTAAAAATTATAAATAAATTAAAAAATTTTAGGAAATATTTTTAGATTTCAAATTAATATTTATAGTCTAATTTATCTTTTGAGTATCCCTATATTAAAAATTTTTTAGTTATAAAAACATGAAATTAACACTTTCAACTATTCTTTAAATAAAATATAATAAATGCCCTAATCTAATCTAAGTTGATAAAAAAGGATCATATTTTTTTTCTAAGGTTTATTTTGGTCAAAAATAACTTATCCAATAGAATTAGGACATGTTTTATGGTAATAGTAATTTCATTTATACCTTTAATTACCACATTTACTTTTAACCGTGGTAAATAAATGTGAAAAGTTACTTTTCACCAAAAATTATTTTCATCTTATTGAAACACGTTTTTTTTACTGATATCAACCATGTCTCATATATTTTCAAAATTCAACTCACTGAAGTGGAAAAACTATGTTTTATGCAAATTTTTAAATGCTCCTTGAAGGTGGGTAAAAGATGGTGAAAAGTTCAATAAAATTTTTTACATCTAATTTTATTATAAAAATGACACCAATGAATTAATTTTAACTAATATAGGTATTTTGTATCTATTTTGACATAAAATAAATAAAATAAATAATAATTTAAATTAAATTCTCTTTTAAACAATAACATTGGGTTTTTCACTATTCATCCAAAATTGATTGTTTTCAGAAAAATAACAATAATTCACCCCAAGATAATTTTTAAATTCTAAATTCTAAAATGAAGTATATTTTATCAAATTCAAAACATCTTAGTTTCATTAATGAAATTAAAATTAATTCTTGTCGTCAAAACCAAAAAGTGGGTTTTTAAAAAAGTAAAAACATTCAAAATATTGACATGCTTTTATGTCAAATTTAATTGTGAAATTAATTATAATGAACTAAATTACATAAAATGATAATAATCTAATCTAATTATACTATTAAACCTCTAAAAATAACAATCTCTCTATATAATTAAATTAGATGAAATTCTAGCTTTGAATTCAAATGCGTTATTTTCACTATTCATTAAAAAAAGAACTTTATTATAAAAATACTGAAAAGTTACCAAAAGTAAACATTGACATCCCAATTATAAATAAGAATTTTTTTCTATCAAATTGAACATATAAATGTGAAAAAAACTATATTTAAAAGGGTTCATCATTAGGAGGCATAAAAATTTCATTTTATTGAAAAACAATTCTTTTACCAGAAAAATTGAATTTCTTCTTATATTATTTCTAAAAACACATAATATGGTTGTTAAAATTTTATGGTGTATATAAAATTCAAAATGAAGTTAATACTATTTATAACTTCCCTTTGAACGGCTTGTTTGGTAAGTAGTGGTGCGCTCGAACCCAGTGTTGCATGTTGCACAATATATTGAATTACTTTGAAGTGATAACATACTATGAAATCTTGGGGTATTACAACTCATATCATATCATAGAAATCCATAATTCTTTATTACCCTTCATGGTGATGAGATTTCATGATATAGGTTATTTGAGTATCTGATTAGGGATTCCTTCTGATTCCTTATGAATAATTTGCATTTGATAACCATGTCCGAGATAGAGAACGATATCCTCTTCATTGAGTGAAATTTGAGGCAAGATAAAATGTGTGGGATGAGGTAACTCATCACTGTGGTAATTAATTACATCGTCCAGTTTTAGGAAGTTTCACTTAGTGGTTTCTCATCAGGAAATTTGTATCTAGAGTATTTTCCCATGTAGCAGCATGATATTCCACCAATGTGGGAGACTAGGGCACATGAATCCCCAGTGCAGTAGAGAACTCATTTAGTTCCATGATATTGTAAAATAGATCATCTTGAATGGTTTGGAAGAATCATTCCTTCATATCCTAGTGAGATAGGATCACCACTAACTCCATTCAGGAGTGGGATCAGCAAATCCATTCTAGGGATGGAGTTGGAGTAATATTGGCTAATCAAGACAAGGTAGTGGTTATGTTCTAGGAATCCAAGTAGAAGATATATAATACTATTAAATAATACCTTCTCAGGGAAGACATGTAGTAGCTCTAGGTAGTGTATCATTCCAATTACATACTATATAGCCTACACTTGTGGAGAAGAGTTCCAATCCTTCTATATTAGGAGGTAAAATATTAGTAGCCTCAATAGTAGTGTATAAATAATTTTTTGTAGTCATATTGAATTCATTCATATATATATATATATATTATATAAAGTATTGGTCCAAAAAATAAGTATTTATATTTATTTTCATCTCTCGATAATCTACTAGAAATTCAATAAAAAGTATACATCATTGAAAGGAGAGTCCCTTTGAGATAGATGAATACCGTATCATCTGGAACCTGTTCATCCATGAGATGATCCCCATTGACACAATTATTTAGATGGTATAGTTAGTATATTCCCTAAACCATTTTAATTTATATCATAGGTGGGTGTATTTCATTTCACATGAGGGTGGTATTTATTTTTATAAAGGGGAATGGGATATCCATAAAGGTCGAGATGGACCGGAAAATAATGTAATGGTAAGAGTGTCAACACAAATTTCTAGTATTTTTATAGATGATAAAGTAGTTTTTTAGGTTTTTTTACATTCAATCGGGGTATCATTTCATATGTGTAATTCCTGATGGTTTTTATTGGTTTATACATGAGATATAGGTTGGGTTAATTATTGAACTTGTTATAGGAGTAACATTGATATCTATTCCAATGTAGCAGATGACTCCTATAGAGTTTTATGAATCCATTAGGGAATTTTGAGGACATGAAATAAATAGGGTTTATACATCATAGTAATTATTCATGGTATTTATATATCCTTTTTTAATTAAGTAAAGTGGAACCCTAGGTATTTTTGTGGATTTTTGGATATGGAATCAGTTAATGGTTAATAATTGTTCCCCACACTCTCAAATAGACGATCTCTTTAACTAGCTCTTATGAGCCAATGTCTTTTTTAAAATTTATTTAAGGTAATTATTTCATGAAGTGAGATTATAGACATTTAATATACCTTGTAAAAAGTTCTAAAGATGGTATGGTATATATTATTTCCATGTAATGATGTTTGGTTTGAAAAACATACCATCATATTTTACCACTTCAATAGATTGGGACTTCCACCCATATCTGGATTTATTTATTTTTGTTTTTTATGCTGGTATCATAGTATATTATTGGACTATTCATGATCATTTCAAACATCATGATATTATATTGAGTACAGTAATAGCAACGCTACATTATTCTATGCTCTCAAAATGATACCTTATTTATAAAGCTTACTTCTTTTGTAACATCCTTTTCGAGTCAAGGGTATATGTGGTACTAGAGAAGGTGAGAGTTGTTGTTTCTTGGCAGCATCATAATAAGGCCTTTGATATGTTGAGTTTCTTAAGACAAAAAGGGTATCATAGTTAATTTTTTTGAATTTAAATTCCTTAAATCACTTTCCATCATCTTGACCTAGAAGGTCCCCCAATAGGACAGTTTACATCAGCATCGATCTTGATTAAGCCACACCCGGGAGGAATCTATACCATTTACTATGACACATCAGGTATTGGGATATGAGGTTTTTGATGAATAGAGATAAATTCATAATGTATAGGTCTCATCATTTGAGACCTCTTATTTATAATTACCTGACACACTATCTTGAGTTATTTGATGTGGTTCATTTCATGAGATGTTGGAGAAATGATTTACATGTGTAGAAAATTATGACACAAATGAAACACAAGAGCTTAAAATATATTTCCTTTTTTAATATATAAACCATCGAAAATTTATATAAGTTAAATATTGATTTTTTTTTATTTTATGATTTCTTATATTATTGGGAAAAGCAATGTGGTTGTTGATGCATTGTGTAAGAAGAGTCATTATAAAGACATACATGAACACAATAGTGAGTTGCAGTTAATGGATCTATTTTAAAAAAATGAATATAGAGATTTATGAGTGTCACATTCAATCCTTTCTAAGAGAATTTTCATTATAATTATCCCTACTATGTAAACTAAAAATTTGAATGCTTATGCATCCCAAAGGATTGGTCTTAAAGAAACGGATTTTAGGGGAAGAACCACTACCTGAAGGGGTCAATGACGAGGATGAGATCTTGAAGATTCATGGAAACATATAGTTTTCTATGGTTGTGTGATATGAATTGATGTGGGTGTCACATGATTTGAAATGGGTAGTACACCATAGTATCACCAAAATGTACCATGAATTCCACCACCAATATTGGTGGCCATGGATTAAAAAGGAGATTGCAGGTTTCATTACATGGTGTTTCACCTTTCTGTAGGTGAAGGAAGAACACTAGTGACTAATAGTATTTTAAAATCATTACCCATCCTAGAGTAGAAAATGAATTAACTCACTACAGATTTCATGATGGTATTACTAAAATCATTATGAGGTTCTGATGACATATGGGTTATTATGAACATGATGTAAAAGGTCACCCATTTCTTATGTATTAGGGAGGATTTCTCAACCGATGATCTTGGTCTAATTTATGTCCATGATATTATATATTTTACAATATTACATGTATTATTGTATTAGGATGGGATGCTTTGTTTACATCTCAATTATATAAAGTGTTACAAAAGGCTCTGTGTTCACAGTTTCTTTTGATCACAACCTAAAACCCATTGAACATTGGTATGTTTCATCATTATATAAATGTATTAGAGGACATGCATCGATAATGATCCCATTAATTAGAGGTTAGAGGATGAATCACATAGTTTATAAAAAGTTTTCCTATAATAACATTCTACAAGACTAGGGTAGTGACGAATTAAGAGGTAGAGTAGGATATAACCTAGATTCGTCAAACCTTTTGAGATTTTTGAGAGGGAAAGAAAAGTGGTTAATTGGATATATCTCTCTTAAAGAAGAAATAATATGCATCACATATTTCAAATTTCTTAGTTACAATTCTATCATTATGATCCATCACATATTATGGATCCTAAAGTGGTTTTCTTGGACGTTGATGCTTCTATTAATTATAATATAACAGTTATCATTGATTATAACATGATGGATCTATGAGGAAAGATAGTTTCTATGGTTTTGGGGCTCTGGTAGCATGTTCATATATAGGAAGAGTCCTAGGATTGATATTCTAATGTACAAAATTAGTGGTCTGAGTTATTCCTAACATTGATTAACCACCCTCATAAGTGGAACTCAGGGATGAATTGTCTTATGTTGGGGAGGATGAAATATATTGGGTTATTTTTAAGGTAAAATCTCTTTTAAATGTCATAAAATATATTATTTTATCATTTTAATACATCCTATGTGATTAAGGAATGATTTTAGAGAGTTCAAAACAACTCGTATCTCAGATCCATAGTTTTTTTTATGGAAGAATAAGGCACATGGTTAGCACATGGTTTTTCTAACCATGAATATTAATCATTTAGCTCAATGAGTAAGGGGACACAGCTTTTATAAACTATGAATGAACCCCAAAAAAACCATGCAACCTATATAGGAAGGTGTATAGTAAAATTACCTGACCGTAAATGCCTGGAGCTGGTGCATTATTTTAATACATTGGCATGATTACAAGGAATAAATTTCTGAAGGACTAATCAATTTAGTAGTCTTGGGAAATAGAATACATAAATGAGCGTTACATTACACATTCAAATATAAAACACAACATAAATAATAATTTGAGAACACCATTATTCCCTTAGCTTAACCCTTCATATCAATCATAATACACTTCTTGGAATCCTGGGAATATAAAACATATGAGAGGGGTGAGCTCAGATGCTCAGTAAGGGTAAATAATTTAGTGAAATCTCCAATCTTTTAAGGAATAATGAGTAATAAAAACAAAATCCTTTTAAACATAATCTTGAACATAATATAAAAAAAATAAATTTAACATTACAATATAACTATGCACATGGATATTCTAGTAGTCAAATAATCACATATAATAACTAATTTCATAATGAGGAGATGCCTAACAACGGACACCATTACAACATTATCAAGGCCTTGTGACAAGACTACAAATAAAATATTTTTCAAGGCCTTGTGCCAAGACACTAGTTTTTCTTATTAGACCAACCAATGCATCGAGGAGCTATAGTGGGCTCCACCAGTCACTTACTAAGTCCACTGTATTCCTCATATGAAAATGTGGAAACATAACATAAAAATTCATACTATAATAACTCTTTTTGGGTTTTAGAACTTTGATTAAACTATGCAAAAATCATAATCGGATGTAGTATAAAGATAAGGATGAATGTCTAGGAAAACAACTTATTCTCTTCCTTAACAAAAATTTATGATATTATCCTATAATTATTCTTATACAAAGAATACCCATAGAATTTTTCTCATCATGGTTTCCAAGGTTTAACTATACATATTCCATAATACCAATAATAGAGACCCTTTTATAGTGAAAAGTTAACCCTTAAATGGGTATATAAATATTATTACTAACCTTCCATAACTATCTAATTACCTTATAGAGGTATAGATTGTTGCTTGATAGATGGATATTAGTGGTTTCAATGGATGATACTCATGTGTATCAACAGTTTCTCATGTAAATAGAAGATTGACCATGAAATTAAGAGGTTAGTCTAAATTTTTGACTAGAAAAATACCTCTATAAAGAGGTGTGATGTCTTGGATATAAATAATAGTGATAAGTCTATTAAAATTTCTTGTTTTTTACATAATTTTATAATACTAGGAAGAGGATAGGTAGTGAGTGTGTGTGTTTTAATCGTTTGTATCTCACATAACAATTGTTTTTATAGTGTTAACCCAAGGATTTTCTACTTTGTCCAAACCATGTTAAAATTTGTCAGCCTATTTCATTTTCTATTTTTTTGTTAAGTAAAATCATGTAATTTATGTGGGTCCATTAGGTTTGTGTCAATATTACTAGTTCTAGTGCACATAACATGGGAGGAGGAAGTTATCAGACAATCTCCTTATCTAATAATATTTTGAAAATACTTTTCTACTAAACAGACTGAATTGGTTAGAGGGATGAATTCCTCTGGTAAATGTTGGCGTACCACGTCCATATATTGAATTTGATGGAGAAAGGTTTTTTCTTCTGATGGTACCATATCTCCCAAAAAGTTGTATAAAAGTTATACGGTTTGCTTCTAATTTGTAAGATCATATATTTTCATGAAGGTATAATTTCATTTAACTATTTTCAAACATCTTATTTTATCCTTGTAATAGTGAATAAAGGACAAAGGAAGGCTTCAAGAAAGATCAATATTTTTTAGAGCTAAGACCTCAGTTTTTTGAAGGGTTGACTGAGGTTCATATAGAGTGCAAGATTTTTTAAACCATTCATACTAAACATGATTCCCAATGAGAATGGGGTTATGGTTTTTCAAAATCATGGAAGAACCCCTAAAAAATTGTGTGATCTAGAGAGGAAGGAACATAGGTTGGAAAACTATGCATTATAGGCTACAAAATTGTGCAAAACATGCAATAAATTACCGGTGCACTTATCATGATTGGGGTATGGATTCTCCTTACTATGTGCCAAACCATGTGAGGGGGTGAACATGTTGGGTAGTGGCACCACACAAGCTATGAATAGTTGACTAACTATGAAAACAGTCATCTGAGTGTTTTGGACTATTGGATAGTGTAAAATTCATGGGAATCACAAAGTTGGGGGGGTCGTGCGAGGGTTGTACGAAATGGAAAGTCCTTGAATGTGATTATTGAAATATTAGTCTAACCATGTGACTAGACAATGTGGTCCTTTAATAAGGATGATTATACCATTTTTCCTTTCCTTTCTTAAATAAATTTTTTATTATTCATCCTTTTATTTACAATGAATTTATGAAAAGGATATCTTCATCTCCTTTCCTCATTTACTTTGATCTCTCTCATATATTAAATATCAAAATCAACCATAATTCACCACTTTGGATCCCCACGAGTATGGAAAATGATCAACATTCTTATTTTCATTGTTTCTCTAGTCACCTTTGACACTATTTTCATGCATGCTAATATTCTCTATTTTTAGGATGGTAGACTCATTTTGTAATTTCTCTAGATCTAAACTAAATTAAAGGCTGATATCTGGTAGGGAGTCTTCTACTGATTTAATTTATTTGGTCTAGTAGTGTTCCCTAAAATTATACTTTATTATATCATTTTTAGTTTTGTTGTGAACCTGGATGTCCACACGTTACATTAAAATGTTAAATTCAGTTCGTTAATTGAGTAGACTATGTCCTTAATACTCCCATATTCCTTTGAAATTGTCATAATTGGTGAACTTTACATGAACCACCCCTCTTAGGGTGTGTTATTTAAATTTCCATGATTAAATGGAATTAAATAAAATGTCTAAATTAAATTTAATGTATTGTAAAATGGTAAATATTTCATATGGCCTGTGATTTGGATGGAGGTCCGTGACTTCATCCCGAGCCACCCGTGGGGAGTGTTTTCTAAAAACCTTGACACTATTACAATGACCATATGATGAAACACCCACTATGGTGGTTTTGGATTATCACCTATAATTAAAAATTTTAAATGGAAATAATTGGAATGTGAATTAGAAGACCATGTCACTTAGAACATGTTCAATTGAAATTCAATAACATAACTGAATGGGATTGACTGAAATGTGAAAGGTTATAAATACATCACATGGACATGATAATTTAGGGATTGTGATTATGGATGTATTATGACCATTATATATTTTTAAAGTATGGAATACCTTGGGTATGTTTTGGATTCCCAATCTAGGTTTTCCTCGACTACCTAGAAGACTACACCGGATTCATTGATTGATTTTCCAAGAGTTGACACCCCTATTAGATTCAGTCATTATCTTACATTGATGATTACCTCTACATTGTTTCATGGACTCCTTAATTACTCATTTTAGAAATTATAATTCATTAGATTATCTCCTTGGATTTGGATTGATGTGTTAGGACGTGGGACTCCATGAATTACGTCATTGGGATTCAATCAAGACTATACCAAGGCTACATGATACTTGTTACTAGGGATCAAAATAATTATAATTATATTGGGGTGGTAATTCCATGGGTTTAGTCCATAGGTTTCTCTAGACACTCCTTTTGTCAGACACACATATGCCTGTTTTTTGTTGACCGAAAAACAAAAGTCATAACATACCATCAGACTATGAAGTTCCCCTACATCATCATTATACATGAATTACATGTCTATATTCATTGGGACCTAGAACTATATATATATATATATATATATAATGTCATATTATTAGATACATTAAGGGTAAGGATGATGTAGGTAGAGTCAGATGGGTATCCTCTAAGAACCTAAACCAACTTCCTTTTATTTGTTTCACTATTTTCATTATTAATATGACTTCAATCTATTCATTTTATATTCACTAGATGGATTGATTTTTAGGATGTTTTTGAAGGAATAAAATGTTTTAATCCCACCCTATTCGGGACACCAATTGTTACTCTAACATGTTTTATGGATGAATTTAGGGATAAAGGGAAGCATCCTAATATGAATGAATTATTTTCTATTCTTTTATTGAGTAAGTTAGCAGAAGGCTGAGATAGTGACCATTATTCTAGTAGATATTAATTTTTTTTGTATTATTTTTTTATATTTTTCTTTAGCATGTATTGTGTATACATATTTCCCTATTTCAACCTTTATACCAATTTTTTATAGCATCATGGTATCATTTTGTATATCATCCAGACACAGTTCTTGTTGATTATACATTTTTTGTTGTATATTTATGTGATAATTTATTAATCATTACACTTGTGTTGTTGCTTTTATTTATCTTATCATTGGGATCCACATAAAATAAGAGGGTATAGTATCCCCATAATTCCATCACATATCCTCTTTCTAGATAGGATCCTATAACATATGAGGAGGCATTTTTAAGTCCTTGTAGACTATCAGGTCAGTTTAGTTAAGAATGAACCATGACCATTATGTCTTAAAGTTGTATCAGATCTATTTTCTTTCTTTTATACTATTATTTTATTTTGGGTTGGTAGATAAAAGACTAATATGTGTGAGAAAATGGTAATAATCCATGCCTTGTAGTATCTTACCCCAAGTATGTGGGGAAAGCCCATGCTTCTAGGGATGTGATTTGATGTTCTGGATTACGGCTGTTAAAAGTAATCTATTTTCCCCATTAGGTGATTGAAATAATTTATAATGTGATATTTTATGGATTTTCACCCTTTTTCAAAAATTGTATGGATGTATTATTACGTGAATCATGATATTCCCCATGAAATTAAAAAGTAATGCATATGAAATTCTTCATTTATTTTTTTCATGTCACCTATTGTGCTATCTATGGTTTATCATGAGTACTTGTATTGTTATATAATATGTGTGATTTCAGTTATTGATGTGGGAGAAGGAATTGGTTACTTAATGTTTCTACATCAACCTAAATTGTGTTTCTTATATAGCTTGATGGGGGAACCTTATTTTAAAAAATCTACAAGGTTAAATCATGTAACCTTAGTTATATGAACTAATTGTTTTGGTTGGTTGTGATTAAATGGATTCCAATTTTAATTTACAATTTTTCCCTTATAAATTAGGAATGGTGATCCATATAATCTAACTATTATATAAAAACCTGATAGATTATATGAACTAATTTAGATGTATGATTATAGTTAAAATAAGTTACAATAGAAACATAAAAATCTTAGGTCTTTATAACATGATAATGGATACTAATTTTATTGGACATTGTTATGTATATGTATAAACTTACTAAATTTTAAATCATAAAGTTAATGGTTATCATTTAATGGGGATGATAATTACAACTTAAATTGAGTTTCCTCTATAATTTACAATTTAAGCTGCATAAAATAGAACCCATTCCATAAAATATGGAACTTTTACCTTTTCCGAACTTATTAGTGAGTATTTGGGATTTTCTTTGTGTCCCTTGAAAATATTATCTTACACTAATACCTGAATTTAGGAGCATGAAGTTCAATAATAAATCTCGCGTAAGAATGATTTGTACCTTTACAATTATTTTATCTCTAATGTATCCTAAAATTAAAACCCTTTTTGATCTGTGTGTTTTGGAATTATAAATATATGTATCCATAAGTGACTAGGGTCGAATTTCAGGAAGGTGGTGACAACCATGATTTGGAAGTGGTTGTACCTAAACCACCGGTGAAACCACTCATAGAGATACCTAAGGAACATCTAATTATTTCCAAATTGGGCGCCGATTGTTAGTTTAGAATGGGGTTCCAATTGATTATACAAACCATATTCATAGCACTGCATCTAGATCTATCTATGTCAGAGTTTAATAGAGAGTTTCAGGTGCAATGCCCTCCTTCTATTTGGAGGGAATGTCGAACCCAAGTTTTTGTGTCATAGTTAATGGCCATTTTTTCTATCTTTTATCATACGAAGATACATTTTTAATGGAGAGTAAATATCATAGTGTATATTATTCATGGATATGATAAGATATGGTGGGATTTATTGACCCATGTAGAATAATATTGGGTTGTAGTCTGGAGGGAATTCCAGAATTCCTTTAATTATTACTTATTTATAAATATGTTAACAGATAATCAAGATAGAGTGTTAATTCATTTATATAAGGGTTCCTATTCCATTGTGGACTGAACAAGTAATACTCTGGCCCTAGTTACCTAGAGCCGGTGCATTATTACATAACATTGGCATGATCACAACAGATCAAATCCCGAAATACCAATCAATTAAGTAGATTTGGAAGTACTAGATACATTCATAGGTTTTACATTACATTATAAAACGAAAACAACAAAAAATTTGTAACCATTGGACACAGTCATATCCCTTAACTATCCCTATAGGTCCGTCATAATATACATATTCACATACTGGGAAAAACATAACACAGAAAGGGGTGAGCTCAAATGCTATGTAAGGATAAAAATATAGGAGAAACATTCATAAATAAGAATAAACATTTAAGGAAATGTATAAGACTAAAACATAATATTTTTAAACATAAAATAAAGCATTATATAGAATACATAAATCAAATAATTTAATTTACCTATTCACATGGATATTCTGCTAGTCGAATAATTACATCTAATATCAAATAGCCAATTTTATAACGATGGAATGCATAAAGCGAGACTTAATGACCACATAGTCAAGGCCTAATGCCAAGACTACAAATAAGATTTTGTCAAGGACTTGTTCCACGATTCTAGTTTGTCTCATGTGACCTACCGATTCATTGAGGAGCTATAGAGGTCTCCACCCGAAACTTACTAAATCTAATGCATTCCTCCTATGAAAGGGTTTAAAGATAACATAAACATTCATATTTAAAATAGAATACAAAATGTCAATAAATTATCCATAAACCAAGAATGGTATAACAATAACACATCAATAATCAAACATATGACAAAAACATTAGTTCAAATTGGAATATTTGTATCAAAATAAATCAACTTCAAACAAGTTTAAAATCCATCAAATGATGTTCACAATGATGAAATGAAAACTATTTGAAAGGAACATCTTTTTCGCTTTTGATATTATTTAAAATTCACATAATTATACAGTAAAACATTAATTTTGAAAATAATTTTTCAATATTTTAAAGTTATATTCGATGGTATTATTACGGTGGAATATAGATGCACCTGTCGTTTAAGTTTAAAAAAAATCTTACCATAATTCATCGAAAAGATCATAAAGTACCATGTTTGTAAAATGAAAGAAATATTACTTTAAAAAAAATTCATAAAAATTAAACCAATGGTTTAAATGTATTTAACCCATAGTCTAGTAATTTGTAAAAATGTTTTGAAATATATTTTTTAGAAACATATTTGTGGATGATAAAGAGGTCCCAGTAGATACTTTTGTATTAATAACCTCAGTATGTAAAAACATTGTAGAATTAACCCTTACCTTGTAATTTTACTTAGTCAACAGTAGATTAACCTCTTGTATAATGGTTAAATCATTGTTATTAAATTATAAAATAACCATATATATTAATATTATATCATATATGATCTTCTAAAATTGATTTGTTAATGATATTTTAGTAGTATCATCGTTTCAGTTGTTAACTGAATCGTTTTACTTTATATGATTTGTTACATAAGTCATGTTTTTTATGGATAGGATGTATCTTATTCATATACAAAATGATATCATGTCATGAAATATTATTTTTAATCATCAAATGAAAATTAATCAGGAATGGTTACAATGGGGAATGACATCTCATCAAGTCATGTTGAAGGTAAGCTGTACAAACACACGAGTTATAATATCATTTTTTTGATGGTGAAATAGTATATAATTGGATGGTATATCTTATATTAAGAATCAATAACATGTAATATTTATTATTTACATCAGTTATACTCATTATTATACCCATACAAATAATGATGTGTTTGAATAACAAACTACACCATGATGTGGAGACAGTAAGCCGTACGTACGCACGTATGTTGACATTGACATTTATAGGATGGATAAAATAACGAATATGGTTATACCATATTTATAATAGAATCACAGTATGTATAGTTACTGGAGTTATTATGTTGGTATGGAAACAACAAATAAAGAGGAAGTGGAAGATGAAAAGAACTTGAAAGAGGGTGGGGAAATTATTACCTCTTCTTCTTGTGTTTCATTTTGAGTTGAGAAAAAGGTCTCCATAGGTTGGCATTTTGATCAAATTAAGTACTATAGGTTGAAGTTAGAGAAGTTGGGAGGATATCTAGGTTGGTTTTTTCCGAGCTAAACGGCTTTGGAGGTGTGAAATTAAGAGAAGGGGAAGTGCCCTTTTAAAAGAGAGATGAGGTCCAATTTAGGAAATGTTTAAAATATTAATTTATTATAAAATTATTTTCTCTATCTAATGGATCCAAATTGATTTATTTCAAAGCTAAGGTGTTTATGGGTATAAATAACATCAATAAATATATTTTAGATATGTTTAGGTCACTATATTAAGCTTATATTTTAGATTTAACTATTAGTTAAATAGTTTAACTTTTACCGTGTCTTCTTGTACTCTTACGCTATATGTTTAATTTAATTAATCTAAACATCCAAAGGAAACTCAAGATGTTTATTAATGACATATGTAATATTATTTAATCCATTTTGATAATCCTTGTATTTTTAAGAATATTAAATAATTTAATAATATAATATTTGTTTTATAAAAATCATTTATGTCAATTATGACACTATTTAGTATTTGGTTTTTGTGAAAATCATAACAGAATTATTAATTAAAAAAAATTATTTAATCAACTCTAAAATTTTATATTAACCTATAAAATTAGTGGTATTCATCAAAACTTTTAAATTACATTTATTTAGATATTTATAATATCCATTATTTCAATCTTTCATTAATAAGGTAATTATTTCATCATCATTGTGTCATAAATAAATTTAATTATTTAATTTCTAAAAATTATAAATAAAATACCATTATAAAGGAAGAAATTTTATCTTTATAATGAATATTTATATTTGAATTTATTATATGTGTTTCCCTATAATAAAAATGTTTTAGTTATGAAAACTAGAATTTAACACTTTTAAATCTTTTTTAAATAAAATGTAATAAATGTCCTCATCTAAAATAAGTGGATCTAATAGGATCATATTTTTTATAAGGTTAATTTTTGTCGAAAATCGCTTATCTAATAGAATTAGGACATGTTTTCGGGTAATAATAAAATCATTTTTACCTTTAATTACTAGATTTACATTTAACCGTGGTAAATAAAAGTCAAACGTAGCTATTCAGCAAAAATAATTTTCATCTTATTGAACCAAATTTTACTTAATGATATCAACCATGTTCCTATAGTTTTCTAAATTCATCACACATGAGAAATAAAATTGTGTTTTATGAAAATTTGTAAATGCTCCTAGAAGGTGGGTAAAAGAAGGTAAAAAGTTTCATAAAATTTTACTCATTTAATTTTATTATAAATATAACTCCAATGAATAAAATTGAATTAATATAGGTACTATGTATCCATTCTTACTTAAAATAAATTAAATAAAAAATTATTTAAATAAAATTTGGTTTTAAGCAATAATGCATTGTTTTTCACTAATAATCAAAAATTGAATGTTTTCAGAAAAAATACCAAAACATCACCCAAAGATAATTTTCATATTTTGAATTAGAAAATGAAGAAAATTTTATCAAATTAAAAACATTGAAGTTGCATTAATTAATTTAAAATTAATTTCCATTGTAAAAACCAAAAAGCGTGTTTAAAAAAAATAAAATCTATCAAAAGATTGACATGTATTTACGTCAAATTTAAATGTGAAATTATTCATAATGACCAAAAATGTATTAAATAATAATATAATATAATTATACTTTAAAACCAATTAAAATAACAATCTAACTATATAATTAAATTATTTGAAATGGAAACATTGAATTAAAATGCTGTATTTTTCACTATTCATTAAAAAACGAACTTGATCAGAAAATACCAAAAAATTACTCAAAGTAAATTTTGATGTCCCAATTATAAAGAATAATTTTATTTTTTAAAATATATCATATAAAAGTGTCAGAAACAATATTTAAAATGAGTTTTCTATTAAAAGGAGGTAACATTACATTTTTTTTAAAAACACTTCGTTTATCTGAAAATTTTAATTTGATATTATATTATGTCCAAAAACAGCTAATATGGATATTAAAATTATATGGTGTATGTATAATTAAAAATGCAGTTAATACTATTCATAACCGCTTTTTGAATGGCTAGTTTGGTTTGTTGTGGTGCGCTCGAACTCGGTGTGGCGTGATGCACAAGTTATTTAATTACATTCAAGAGATAACGTACTATGATATTATGGGCTGTTACATTCTCCCCTCCTTCAGTAAATTTCATCCTCACTATGTTAAACTTTTCTTCAAAAATAAAAGGTTTAAAATAGAAAATGCCATTGTGGAAAACCCACATTGGAAATAGAGTAAATAATATTTAGTCTTAATAAGAGGGAAAGGGAAATAAAAAAGTCACCACCAAATTAGGGTCTCAAATACACGAACATTGGTGTTAATTATAGACTCATAATTAAAGGGAAAAAAAATAAATATTTATAGGGATTTATTGAGGTCATCAATCCCAAACAAGTGTAAAAATTAGGGCTTTAAATCCATCATTCTATGATGATTTAAAATATCATCAGTTCAACAAAACATAATGTATTAGGATAACACATTTATGGTTTTAAGATATTTTCCCTAATGATTAAGGATTAATTTCTTCATATAATAATATATATATATATATATATATATATTTGACATGTAGAGTTACATCCATTAACTATAATCTACCACAAACTGATCATTCACTCCAAAATATAATTGAATTGAAAAACACTCTATTTATCCTAATCGAATAGGGTTACAAAAAATTGAAATTATAATTCATATATCAGAGATTTTAAGAAAAACTACATTATATAATCCATGACATCATGTAGGCTGGTGGTAGGTGATACACCCCTGTTGCCATTCGGTTGCATGTTCAAGTCTCCCGGCCTGGTTAGATGCGACTGGTTATCACCAGACCTCTAGGTTGTCCTTCCTATAACAATCCAGAAATAATATTAAGAAATTATTTAACCATAATGATATTATCCAATGTCAAAAATAATCTACTCCAACCTCTAGTCTTATCCAAAATACTTCTGTCCAAACTCATAGTCCAAAATTTATAATGAAGGTAAACACAATGAAGATCTTTTTTTCCACCTAATAACATATGAATACCTTCATAATGTAATATTTTAAAACATGGTAATACCATAAATTACCATAAAACATTATTGATTACATTCATTCTCCCTTATTCCTTGTAGAATTTTGGATATACTTCTTATATCCAAAAATGTTGTATACTCCAACAAAAATGGAATAAACAAACAATTAATTAGTTTCAAAGCATTCAAGAATATTGAATATAATCTTACCAAATCAATCACATTTTATTCAAAAATAACTACCTCAGTATCAAAACTATATTAATGTTTATCTTTACTTCAACCATGTGTTTTCTATAAAGTTTAACTTTCTATTGAGTAACTTTTCTTAGAATCATATAATCTCAAATCCTCATCGAAATAGAACTGAAGTACAATCCTTATTTATTTATTTAACTCATATAACCAGTACATCATTGATAGAACACTAAAATGAAATAATTATTTTATAAAAACATAAGAACACTAGTCATTCCTCTTCATCTATGGTAGTATCATGACATGATTATTGTCAAATAGAATCATTTGGGGAATACTATGATGATTTGGATATTCATTTGCGTAGTGTCCCAACTCAATGAAGATAAAATATTGTACATTTGAAACCTTTTACTTACCCTTCTAAGAATGTATTGGTGTCCTTTTTCTCCACACTTATAACAAAATTTCATTCCATTTTAGCATTTACCCAGGCAATTCTCTCTATAGTTATCACATATGGAAAAATCCTTCTTTAACTTATTTCCTTTATCCATATTTCTCTCTAAAATTGTTTTCTTCTCTTCATACCCTACAATTGCATATGACTCGAATTATTCTTTACTTATCTTATTAACACATGACACCATTTATTCATATGATTAGAATATGTGGGAGACTATTTATTTTCTAAATTTTGGCTTAATTCCATGAAATATATGATCCTTTGTACTCATTGGATCATACGTATTGATGGAGTTCTCATTCCTTCTACATGGTTCCATTTCTAAACAGTGGCATACACTAGGTTAGTTTATGATTCACAATGAATAATTCCAAACATATAAAATACCTAAAGTAAATTGAAAATGTAATACATATAATCAATAATCATAAAAAAATGTTTTCTTTGATGATGTATTTACTCATAAATCATTCATAATGGTTTGTTATGAAAATATGAATTATTCTAAAAAACTCCACCCGGATTATCGTAATAAAGAGTGAAGTAAGGTCCGTTTCCATGCACTAATTCCAGTTCAAGTCAAGCTCAAAGATATTTTTTTTGGTTTTACCCCTAGGTACATCTAAGCCAGAGCCACCTCTACCTACTCATACCCAGATAAGGATTTGTTGGTTGGATACTCACAAAATCATTATATTACCAAAATTCTAGGAAGTTCTTCTATACTAATCATTAAATACTACATTAGGGTAGTGTTATATAATCATATTTTTATAAATATAGTTTCGAAGGATGGAACTAAACTTCCTATGATACCAACTATAATTCCTGGACCCTAGTTACCCAGATCTAGTGCATTATTAGATAACATTTTCATGATCACAAAGGATCAAAGACAGAAATACCAATCAGTTTAGTAGCCTTGGAAGAACTAGATACACTAATATGTTTTACATTAAATTATAAAATGAAAAAAACAACAAAATTGTCTCAATTAGACACATTCATATCCCTTATACTATCCCTAAAGGTAAATCATTATATACTTATTCATTTCCTGTGAAAAATTAAACATATGAAGGGGTGAGCTCAGATGCTCAGTAAAGATAACAAAATAACAAAAACATTCATAAATAAGCATAAAAATTTAAGGAAATGTATAAGACTAAAACATAATCCTTTTAAACATAAACTTATGAATAATATGTAAAATATAAATCAAATAACTACATTTTATTATTTACATGGATATTCCTCTAGTTGAATAATTACATGTAATATCAAATATCGAATTTCATAATGATAGAAGAAACAATTCTAGACTTCATAACCACATAGTCATGGCCTCATCCCAAGAATAAAAATAATATTTTGTAAAGGACTTGTGCCAAGACACTAGTTTGTCTCATGAGACCTACCGATGCATTGAGAAGCTATAGTGGGCTCCATTTTTCACTTACTAAGTATAATGAATTCCTCATATGAAAAGTTTTAAACATAACATAAACATTCATATTAAAACTAGCATAATAAATTTCAATAATTTATTCAACAAAAATTAATGTTATAAAAATAAAACCTTCATAGTCAAACATATCAAAAAAAACACCATTAAAATAGGGCAGATTTTTATCATGATAAATCAACTTCAAACAAGTTTAAAATCCATCAAAGGATGTTTACATAGATGAAATGTAAACTATTTGAAAGATACATCTCTTTCAATTTTTAAATAATTTAAAAGGCCTATAATTATAGAAGAAAATATTTATTTTGAAAATATTATTAAAAACTTGTAAGGGAAGCTTCAAAGGTGTTATAATGACTGAAAATAGCCACACCCTCCATATATGTTAAAAAAACATTCTATCCTCTATTCATTAAAAAGGTCATAAAGTAACTTCTTTAGAAAACGACGGAAATATTCCTTTAAAAACATTTTATAAAAATTCAACCTAGGGTATAAATGTCTTTAACCATAGTCTAGAAAATAGTAAAAATGTTTTTAAATACATTTTTTAGAAACTCGAATTTTGATGATAAAGAGGTCCTAGTAGATACATACATATTAACAACATCGGATAAGTAAAGAGATTGTAGAACTAACCCTTACCTTTAACTTTTCATTGGTAAAGGGTAGGTTAACCTCCTATATAATGGTAAAATATCTATTATTAAATTATACAATAACCATATAAATTAATATGATATCATATATGATCTTCTAATATTTATTTGTTAATGCTATTTCAGTAGTATCATCATTTTGGGTGTTAATTTATTTGTTTTCCTTTGTATGTTTTGTTATATAAGTCATGTTTTTTATGTATAGGATGTATCTTATTCATTTACGTAATGATATAATGTATTCAAAAATTATTTGTAATCATCAAATGAAAATTATTCATGAATGGTTTTTATGGGGAATGACATCTCATCGTGTTGTGGAGACGGTAAGCCGTACATACGCACGAATGACAATATCATTTATTTGATTGTGAAATCTTATATAATTTCATGGTATAACATATATACAGAATAATTAAAATTATGTATTTATTATTTGCATCAGTTATACTCATTATTATACCCATCCAAATAATGACGTGTTTGAATAACAAACTACACCACGACGTGGAGAGAGTAAGCCATACATACACAGATATGGTGAGTTTGTCATATACAGGATGGATAGAATAATGAATATGGTTGTACAATATTTATAATTACATCACATTATGTACATGTTACTGGAGTTATTATTTTGGTATGGAAACAACAATGAAAGAGGAAGTGGAAGATGAAACGAACTTTGAAGAGGGTGGTGAATTTATTACCTCTTGTTCGAGTGTTTCCTTTTGAGTTAATCAAAAGGGCTCCTGATGTGATCTTTCTGATAAAATTAAGGAATCTAAGTGAGGGTCACTTTAGGAAATGTTTAAAATATTATTTTATTATAAAATCATTTTCAGTTTCTAATGGATACAAATTGATTTGTTTACAAGCTAAGGTTGGGATGGGTCGAAATCCTCTCATCCAGTAGGTTTTAGACAAGTTTAGGTCACCATATTAACCTTATCTTTTAGATTTAACTATTAGTTAAATAGAATAACATTTACTGTGTATTTTTGTATTCTTACACTATACGGTTAACAAACATACTCTAGATTTCCGAGAGAACCTCTAGTGGGCCATTAATAAAATATATAATATTATTTAATCCATTTGGCTAAAACATATATTTTTAGGAATATTATATAATTTAATAAAATAATATTTTTTTTAAAAAACTCATTTATTTCAATTTTGACACTATTTAGTATTTGGTTTTTGTGAAAATCATAACCGCATGATCAGTTCGAAATAAAATTATTTAATCAACCCTAACATTTCATTGTAACCTATAAAATTAGTTTAATTCATCAAAAGCCTCAAATTACATTTATTTGGATATTTAGAATATCAATTATTTTAATCTTTCCTTAATAAGTTAATTATTTCATCATCATTGTGTCATAAATAAATTTAATTATTTAATATCTAACAATTTTAAATAAAATAAATTTTTTATGAAATATTTTTAGATTTCAATTGAATATTTATACTCTAATTTATCTTATGTTTATCCCTATATTAAAAATGTTTTAGGTATGAAAACATGAAATTAACACTTTTAACTATTATTTAAATAAAATATAATAAATTTCCTAATCTAATCTAATTGGATAAAAAAGAATCATATTTTTTTTCTAAGGTTAATTTTGGTCAAAAATCACTTATCCAATAGAATTAGGACATGTGTTAGGGTGATAGTAATTTCATTTTTACTTTTAATTACCACATTTACTTTAAACTGTGGTAAATAAAAGTGAAAAGTTATTTTTCACCCAAAATTATTTTCATCTAATTGAACCACATTTTTATTTCTGATATTAACCATGTCTCATAGATTTTCAAAATTCAACTCACTGAAGTGGTAAAATTATCTTTTATGGAAATTTTTAAATGCTCTTTAAAGGTGGGTAAAAGACGGTGAAAAGGTCAATAAATTTTGTACATCTAATTTTATTATAAAATGACTCCAATGAATTAATTTGAAGTAATATAGGTATTATGTATCTATTTTGACATAAAATAAATAAAATAAATAATTATTTAAATAAAATTTTGTTTCAAACAATAACGTTTGGTTTTTCACTATTCATCCAAAATTGATTATTTTCAGAAAAATACCAATAATTCACCCCAAGATAACTTTTAAATTATAAATTCAAAAATTTAGTCTATTTTATCATGTTCAAAACATATTAGTTGCAATAATGAAATTAAAATTAATTTGTGTTGTCAAAACCACAAAGTGTGTTTTTAAAAAAGAAAAAACATTTAAAATATTGACATGTTTTTATGTCAAATTTAATTGTGAAATTACTTATAAAGAACTAAATTGTATAAAATGATAATAATATAATTATAATTATAATTTAAATTCCCGAAAATAACAATCTATCTATATAATTAAATTAGATGAAATGCTATCTTTGAATTCAAATGCGGTATTTTCACTATTCATTAAAAAAATGAACTTTATTAGAAAAATACTGAAAAGTTACCAAAAGTAAACATTGACGCCCCAATTATAAATAATAATTTTATTCTGTTAAATTTAACATATAAATGTGACAAAAAATATATTCAAAAAGGGTTCATCATTAGAAGGCATAAAAATTTCATTTTATTGAGAAACACTCCATTTACTTGAAAAATTGAATTTCTTCTTATATTATGTCTAAAAACACATAATATTGTTGTTAAAATAATATGGTGTTTGTAAAATTCAAAATGAAGTTAATACTATTTATAACTTCCCATTGAACGACTTTTTTGGTAAGTAGTGGTGCGATCTAACTCAGTGTTGCGTGTTGTACAAGTTATTGAATTGCGTTGAAGAGATAACGTACTATGAAATCTTGGGGTATTACAACAAATATCTTATCATAGAGATCCATAATTCTTTACTACCCTCCATGGTGATGATATTTCTAGATCTAGGTGATTTGAGGGTCTGATTTGGGATTCCTTCTGATTCCTTATGAATATTTTACATTTGATAACCATGTCCGAGATAGTGAACTATATCCTCTTCAAAGAGTGAAATTTGAGGCATGAAATATGTGTGGGATGAGGTAACTTTGGACCTAGGTAATTAAGTACATCGACCAGTGTTAGGAAGTTTCATTTAGTGGTTTCTCATCCGGAAAGTGGTATCTAGAGTGTTTTCCCATGTAGCATTGTGATATTCCACCAATGTGGGAGACTGGGGCACATGAATCCCCAGTGTAGTAGAGACCTCGTTTAGTGCCACGATCTTGTAAAATGGGTCATCTTCAATGGTTTGGAAGAATCTTTCCTTTATATCCTAGTGAGATAGTATCTCCAATAACTCCATTCAGGAGTGGGATCAGCAACTCCATTCTAGGCATGGAGTTAGAGTACTATTGGCTGATCAAGACAAGGTAGTGGTTATGTTCTAGAATCCAAGTATAAGATAAGTAATACCATTAAATTATACCTTCTCAGGGTATTCATGTTGTAGCTCTGGGTAGTGGATCATTCCAATTACATACTATATAGCCTACACTTGTGGTGAAGAGTGCCAATCCTTCTATATTAGGATGTAAAATATTAGCAGCCTCAATAGGAGTGTATACATTATTTTATGTAGTCATATTGAATTCATTTATATATATAGATATTATATACAATATTGGTCAAAAAATTAAGTATTTATATTTATTTTGGACTCTCGATACTCTTCTAGAAATTCAATAAAAAAATGTACATCATTGGAAGGGGAGTCTGTAACACCCTGAGATTTTATGAAAAATATTATTTTAATTTCATTAATGTCTTGTGTGGTATTCTACAACAAGATTACCTTGCACTATACGCAACACCGTATTAGATTGCAGTATACGCAACACTATTCTTGGATCGTGTTACACACAATTTTGATAATAGTTATTCTATGAAACATTGAGTATATATATATATATTCAATGTATAAATGAAATATGGTTGGATTATGTTATACGATACAACGAAGGATTCTTTCACAACACGCAACCCTGACTTGGCTTGCATTACACGCAATCGGGACCTTCCTCGATAGCGTGTGTTGTACGCAATACCGGGTTTTAATAAACAATGATATATTATTATAATATTGTCCTGAACTAGCCGTTATGAATAGTATTAACTAAATTTTGAATTTTATAACATTATTATTAATCTAACACATTTTTGAGAACATGGTATAAGAACAAAATAAATTTTTCGGGTAAAATAAGTATTTTTCAAAAAATGCAGTTTTGCCACCTTTTGATGGTGCACCCACTTTAAATATACTTTTTGACATGTTTATATGTTCAATTTGTCAAAATAAAATTCTTATATTGGATCAGCATGTAAAAATTTACATTATATAATGTTTTGATATTTTTCCGATAACTTTCATATTTTAATGAATAGTAAAAACAAGCTATGTTTTAATTAAAAACAACTTTTTTCATCATAATATCTTATGTGGTTAAACTAGAATATTGAATGGTTTTAAAGTATAAATAGAATATATTTTTACCATTTAATATAATGTATGTCATTATCATTGATTTTACCTTGAATTCGTAGGTTAAATCAATTCAATCTTTTGCAATGTTTTAAACAAAAACCCGTTTTTATTTGACAAGGAGATTAATTTTAATTTAATTTCTACAACTTCTGTGTATTGATTTTTAAAAAATGGATTCCATATTTGGAATCTGTGGGTCCAAATTATGTTAATAGGCTACTTTTTAGTTTTGGGAATTATGAATAGTAACTACGGTAAATTTTATTTACCATAGTTAAAGGTAAATCGGGTAATTAAGGGTAAATATAATATTATAAAATTACACTAACACATGCCAAAATTCTATTTGATGGCTAAAAGTAAACCCATATCAACTAAGGGTCGGATTAGATTCATTTTATGGACTTTTGACCATGAAAATACTTTAATTATTATTAAAACCAAAGAAAGTGACAACATGTCACTTTCTTAAAGCTTATAAGTATAATAATTTTAACTTAGTGATAAACATCATAAAACTTCGAACATGAATAGTATCCATAAATCTATCAAAATTATCTACATGATGAGAATTTATTTAGAATTTTTTGGGATTAAATAGTTATCATTAATTGTGACACAATAGTGATGCAGAAATTATTTATCTAGTGAAAAATCAAGAATATAGTTTTCATTAAACTAATAGTGACCATAAAAGGCACAAAACCCTGACCAAAACATATTGGTCATGTAAATTGAAACTATAATCATCCAATGGTCGAATATTTGACCATTTGGAGTCTTATACAAGAAATTATGACACTTATATTATTTTATTTTAAATGATGCCAAAGTTGTCACCTTCATAATTTAATAAATATATCAACTTAAATATTGTCATTTTAAGATGATAAATTCGAATAAAAGTATTATTGTGAAAGTTAATATATTTATCTTCATCATAGGATTTTATTTTAAATTTTTATGCAACAAATAAGTATATTAAAGAATTATACAAAAAATGATGTAGTAATTATTTTATTAAGAGATAAACCAAATAAATGGTTTTAAAAATAATAAAATAAATATTATATGAACTATTTAATGTGATACACTAATTTTATAGATACATATGACATTTTATTAATATATTAATTCTTTTTGTTGAACATATCTTCTGTATATAGTTTATTTAAATTCAAATAAATGCAGTGTCAAAATTGACACTATTGTTATTTTATAAAAATAACATATTATAAAATTGTTTAAAAATCACAAAAATATTTTAAAATTTTAAATTTAAATTTATATGGTCTATAATGTTATAATGTAAACAATTATGTAAAATTCACAACAAATAAGTAATTATGTGTTATAATTTAAAATTTAGAATTTTATTACCACAAATAAACTTAAATAGATTAAATAAGGATAAATCAAAATGATAAGGTCTAAAATAAGATCCAAACATGTCTAAATTTGATTGGTTGATGATATTAAAACCCTATCTCATCTAATCGTAGAATATGAGTCATTTTTGGAGGTTTTTATGTGGGTTTAGATTTATTATAAATTAATATTTTTAAGAATTCCAAAAGTGCCCCTCTCCTCCCTTATAAAAGGGCACCTCCTCCCTCTCTTCCTCACAAAACTTTGAGCCTTCAAGCTCGGCCAACCTCTGCCAAATTCTCTTCTCCACTTCCCTAGCAACATCCTAGAGGTTCTGGTCTTCCTCAAAGACCAATTTTAGTGCCCTAAGAGGAGGTCTCAAAAAGGCGCTTCAAAGAAGAGGTAATTTCCGTTACCGATTCTTTCACCTTTATTTCTTCTTCCACTTCTTCTTCTTAGGTTGTTTCATTATGAAGTAATAACATCAGTATCACTCATATACTGATATGTTATTATAAGTATGAAACAATCCTAATTCACCATCTATCCATCCTACGGAAAATGAAATCACCGCGCGTGCGTACGTACGGAATACCGTCTTTACGCCGTGGTGTAATATGTTTTTCCACCAAAACCTTACATGGATGGGTATTCTGTTGTAAAGAATAACTATACATAGTTATTATAACATCATAATGATTATGATATATTGTATCATCCACTCCAATTCAATTCAATAATTATGGAAATGATATCATCGCTCGTGCGTATGTACGGACTACCGTCTCCACGACGTGATGAGATTCATTCTCCATGTTAACCATTTAAGAATGATTATAAAGTATATATAAGAAATAATAATGAAATATATGAAATTATAAAGCTACTGGATTTATGTGTATATATATGTATGTCATCTACTTAATTTCACTCAATTCAATAAGGAAACGAAAACATCGTTCATGCGTACGTACGACCTACCGTCTCCATGAACGGTGTATTTCTTTCCATTTATCAATCCATTATATATTTATATTCTGAATATATATTATATATAAATCATGTTTCATATTCTATAATTAAGTAATAATTATCTATGTAATGATATGAATAATTACAAGTTAAAACACGAACGACAAATGAGACAATTTTACCCAAAACACTACTTTAACATGAATTTACAAAAGAACGGGCAATATAAAGTCATAAGTGAACCATATATGATATAATAACAATGAATATGATTCTTTAATAAGTCAATGACATTATTTAAATCATTATACAGGAGGTTCGGACACTTACGAAGCAAATCAGACCTAAGGTAAGGGAAAATATCACAATCTCATTTTTATCTGAGATTGTTCATACTTTGGTATTTACAAGGGTGTATTTTATCATCCACATCCATGTTTAATCAATATGTAATATTATTTCCTTCCACATACTATTTTTTAAATCCAATTTTACCCTTCGGTGAAATTTTAGTAAAAGATGTGAAAGGTATCTTTTGTCGTTTTTCTTACGAGGTACTTTTTGACTTCCCGACAAAAGTACGAGAAGAATGTTTCTTTTAACTTATACGGCATGAATGGATTTTTAAAAAATTATTTCCAAGAAGCTTCATTTACAAGTTTTCAAGTTTATTTTTAATCAACTTCTTTTAGATTATAATTGTTTGAAATGTTAAGAAAGGAAAAGTGTTTTTGAAGTAGAAATGATATTTTCCTCAAGAATGGAGTTCAAGTGTTTTATAAAAATTATTTCCCATCTAAGATAATAAAGGGTTCTGTTTCTATCCCTATTATTAAATTGATTTTATTATGTTGTGATGGAAATATTTTTTTGAATTCCTTTATCTTATATGAATTGTTTTATGATGTCATGTTGTTTAAGAATCCCATTTTTATTACATGGGTTATGCAATGATGTATGATTTATGATTTTGTGGCACACATAAGAATGGTATCATTATGAGATGGGTGGGACCTATATCTCCCTCGAATGCATTGGGTAAATATTTTATATCTCATGAGATAGACATGACTGGAATGGTAGGTTATACAGGTTCAGTGAAATAGGACTGAAACGAGGGTGACTCGGTTCAGAAAGGGACTTTGTCCACTAAGATAGTCGTGGAAATGAGTCTTGACTAACAAGAAATGATTCACTATGATTATGTGTGTATGCCACAATGTTTAATGTTTTATGTTATGATTATTGTGATTTCATTTCACTACTATGATTTATCCCATGTTATGAAATTATGCTCTCTTTTGCAGGATATGATTTCCAAAATGTTTTGTGCTTATGCATATGATGTGATTGATATTTCTTTTGTTTACCCTTACTGAGCATTTGAGATCACCGTTTTATGTTTTCTTTTCCCCAGGATATAAAGAAACGTTTTAGGTATAATAAAAAGGAAGATCTTTATGGGAGATGTGGAAGATCTTTCACCAGGATTAGAGGATTATATTCCGAGTTTCCAAAGACACTAAACTATTACGGTCCTTGTGTGTGTGTTTTTGTTATGTACTATGTATTCCGCAAATGTAATGTAATATCAATGTACGTCAAGATTCGGGTCTCTACAGTTGGTATCAGAGGAAAGGTTTAGTCATACTTTGGAAACTAGGATGTGAGAACGTTAGTGAGATCCCTAGAGATATTTCTAAGGTATGTCTAGGGATGTCCCTAAGGATAAGTATATGTATAGGATATAGTCCTAGAACTACAGTAACGATCTTAGAATTTAACCTAAGATGTTAGATATTGAGGGTACTCCCCCTTTACTATGTTGTTTTCTCTATCATGATTTTTTCTTCTCAACGAATTCTTTTTGTGTTTTAGTTAATGGAGGGAACCAGACGGAATTCGGTTAACATTGAATCCAATGGATAAATTGGTGACTATAAGCAACAAAATTATGTAATACCTAGAGAGAAAGATATTGTGATTATGCCGAATCAGTCATCGCGATATATGATTAACAAGGTAAAATTTAGTGGTATACCTAATTCATCAAAGAAGAGGAAGATAGACTATTATGCATGTTCGCCTGTTGAGTAGCATAAAGAAAGGAAGATTGAGATTTCTAAATAAGGAAAGAAGAACCTTGAAGAATACCTCAAATGGAGGGACCAATGTTATTTGTGTGGAGAAAAGGGTCATAGAGTGACATACTTTTATGGAGTTCAATGTATTATTTGTGGAGAACATGGGCATTACCCAACTCAATGCCCTGACCTAAAAAGTTACTTCTAAATCATGGAAGGACTTATTCCAGGACAATAATTGAAGAGGATGGATTGAAGTGTTTATGTATTGGTATTCAAGAATAATGTTGTTGAGGTACTTTTATTGTTTATTAGAATATTTTTGTATTATTGTGGTTTTCAATAATTTTATGGTACCGGTAACCATGAAAAGTGATTCAAATATTTTGGAAAGCAGATGATATGCGCATAATGAAGGGATAAGGAGAAAATGAAATGTTTGACAGTATTCATGAGATCATGATTGAAGTAAGGACTATGTGATATCATGGTTTGAGTATATAGAATTTTGAGGATTTTGGTATGTGAAAAGTGTTAACTTTTAACTGCATTCATGTTTTCACTATGGTTCAATGGGTATTCAAGAGAATACACGATTAAGGCCTTTGAATGTTTGGAATGTGACCAAAAGACATATCTTATGATATATGGTGATCAATGATGGTATTAAATCTCTGGTAATCATTTTCACTATGTTATGAGAGTGGACTGCAGTATTAATGATAAGCCTAAAGATTGGAATTGATTATGTTGGACATAAGTTTGTATTGTTTAAGGATAGAAGTTTTTTCGATATTATTGATGGGATGTTATAGTAATTTAGTTTTAGAAAAAGGACAACCTACAGGATGGGCGACAGCCCATCACGTCAGACAAGGCTGTTTGAATCGAACCCACAACCAAAGTGCGACTGGCCTTTATCGCCTACCACTGACCTACAGGAAGTCCCTGTTTAGTAGAAACTAGTTTTATTATGTTACGTAGTATGATATATGAAGTATAAGTCTATTTTAGGAACCCTATATGATGAATCTCACTATAGATGGACTTATGTATTTTTGATAACATTTCTAACATTTTGTTTGAGATAGATGGAATGACCCATCATTCTATCACATGATCTGCTAACACATCACGAATGACAAATTCAACTTCATTTCTTTAAGAGATGAAGTGTAAATTGTCCAAAGAACGACAAACTGTTAGACTATACCAAAATCACGAAAGTATTTCTTCTAATTCCAATTTCATCAACATTAGGGAAATGATCTTCAAAACCAAAAATGTTGTCATATTGCTCTTATATCTGATGAATCAGATGGTACCTTAGATCATCACAAACTTATGGCTTTGTGATTGATGGCTTTTCCATAGCCATGTACTCTACAACTTTCCATCAGAACATGATGGTTAGATTTCTCTTCCATATCCATATTTTAACCTATGTGGAAACCCAGTAATTAGTTTATTTTGGTAACCGTTACGTTTCATATTTTTGTTTTTAAAGATTGTTTTTGGTATTCCTTTTTACGACGTGGGTTTCTATTAAAGAAACTTTCGAATAGTAAACCATTTATAACCCCAACGAATTTCGAGGGCGAAATTCATTTTAAGGGGGGTAGAATGTAACACCCCGAGATTTTATGAAAAATATTATTTTAATTTCATTAATGTCTTGTGTGGTATTCTACACCAAGATTACCTTTCACTATACGCAACACCGTATTAGCTTGCAGTATACGCAACACTATTCTTGGATCGTGTTATACACAATTTTGATAATAGTTATTCTACGCAACATTGAGTATATATATATATATATATATTCAATGTATAAATGAAATATGGTTGGATTTTGTTATACGAAACAATGAAGGATTATTTCACAACACGCAACCCTGACTTGGCTTGCATTACACGCAATCGCGACCTTCCTCGATAGCGTGTGTTGTACGCAATACTGGGTTTTAATAAACAATGATATATTATTATAATATTGTCATGAACTAGCCGTTATGAATAGTATTAACTAAATTTTGAATTTTATAACATTATTATTCATCTTAAAAATTTTCTAGAACATGGTATAAGAACAAAATAAATTTTTCGGGTAAAATAAGTATTTTTAAAAAAATGCAGTTTTGCCGCCTTTTGATGGTGCACCCACTTTAAATCTACTTTTTGACATGTTTACATGTTCAATTTGACAAAATAAAATTCTTCTTTTGAATCAGGATGTAAAAATTTACATTATATAAAGTTTTGATATTTTTCCGATAACTTTCATATTTTAATGAATAGTAAAAACACGCTATGTTTTAATTAAAAACAACTTTTTTCATCATAATATATTATGTGGTTAAATTATAATATTGAATGGTTTTAAAGTATAAATAGAATATATTTTTAACATTTAATATAATGTATGTCATCATCATTGATTTTACCTTGAATTCATAGGTTAAATTAATTCAATCTTTTGCAATGTTTTAAACAAAAGCCCGTTTTTATTCGACAACGGGATTAATTTTAATTTAATTTATGCAACTTCTGTGTATTGAATTTTAAAAAATGGATTCCATATTTGGAATTAGTGGGTCCAAATTATGTTAATAGGCTACTTTTTATTTTTGGAAATTATGAATAGTAACTACGGTAAATTTTATTTACCATAGTTAAAGGTAAATCAGGTAATTAGGGGTAAATATAATATTATAAAATTACCCTAACACATGCCAAAATTCTATATGATGGCTAAAAGTAAACCCATATCAACTAAGGATCGGATTAGATTCATTTTATCGACTTTTGACCATGAAAATAATTTAATTATTATTAAAACCAAAGAAAGTGACAAGATGTCACTTTCTTAAATCTTATAAGATTATTAATTTTAACTTAGTGATAAACATCATAAAACTTCGAACATGAATTGTATCCAGAAATCTAACAAATTTATCTACATAATGAGAATTTATTTAGAATTTTTTGGGATTAAATAGTTATCATTAATTGTGACACAATAGTGATGCAGAAATTATTTATCTAGTGAAAAATCAGGAATATAGTTTTTATTAAACTAATAGTGACCATAATAGGCACAAAAACATGACCAAAACTTATTGGTCATGTAAATTGAAACAATAATCATCCAATGGTCTAATATGTGACCACTTGGAGTCTTATACAAGCAATTATGACACTTATATTATTTTATTTTAAATAATGCCATATGTTGTCACCTTCATAATTTAATAAATATAACAACTTAAATATTGTGATTTTAAGATGATAAATTCGATTAAAAGTATTATTGTGAAAGGTAATATATTTATATTCATCATATGATTTTATTTTAAATTTTTATGCAACAAATAATTATATTAAATAATTATACAAAAATGATGTAGTGATTATTTTATTAAGAGATAAACCAAATAAATGGTTTTAAAAATAATAAAATAAATATTATATGAACTATTTAATGTGATCCACTAATTTAATATATACATATGACCTTTTATTAATATATTAAAGCTTTGTTTTGAACATATCGTCTGTATATATTTTATTTAAATTCAAATAAATGAATAGTGTCAAAATTGACACTATTGTTATTTTATAAAAATAACATATTATAAAATTGTTTAAAAATCACAAAAATATTTAAAAATTATAAAGTAAAAATTTATATGGTCTATAATGTTATAAAGTAAACAATTATGGAAAATTCACAACAAATAAGTAATTATTTGTTATAATTTAAAATTTAGAATTTTATTACCACAAATAAACTTAAATAGATTAAATAAGGATAAATCAAAATGATAATGTATAAAATAAGATCCAGACATGCCTAAATTTGATTTTTTGATGAGATTACAACCCTATATCATCTAATATTAGAATATGAGTCATTTTTGGAGGTTTTTAAGTGGGGTTATATTTATTATAAATTAATATTTTTAAGAATTCCAAAGGTGCCCCTCTCCTCCCTTCTAAAAGGGAACCTCCTCCCTCTCTTCCTCACACAACATTGAGCCTTCAAGCTCGGAAAACCTCTGAAAAATTCTCTTCTACACTTCCCTAGCAACATTCTAGAGGTTCTGGTCTTCCTCAAAGACCAATTTTAGTGCCCTAAGAGGAGGTCTCAAAAAGGCGCTTCAAAGAAGAGGTAATTTCCGTTACCGATTCTTTCACCTTTATTTCTTCTTCCACTTCTTCTTATTTGGTTGTTTCATTATGAATTAATAACATCAGTATCACTCATATACTGATATGTTATTATAAGTATGAAACAATCCTAATTCACCATCTATCCATCCTACGGAAAATGAAATCACCGCGCGTGCGTACGTACGGAATACCGTCTCCACGCCGTGGTGTAATCTGTTTTTCCACCAACACCTTACATGGATGGGTATTATGGTGTAAATAATAACTATACATAGATATTATAACATCATAATGATTCTGATATATTGTATCATCCACTCCAATTCAGTTCAATAATTATGGAAATGATATCATCGCTCGTGCGTACGTACGGACTACCGTCTCCACGGCGCGATGAGATTCATTCTCCATGTTAACCATTTAAGAATGATTATAAAGTATATATAAGCAATAATAATGAAATATATGACATTATAAAGCTACTGGATTTATGTGTATATATATTTATGTCATCTACTTAATTCCACTAAATTCAATAAGGAAACGAAAACATCGTTCATGTGTACGTACGACCTACCGTCTCCATGAACGGTGTATTTCTTTCCATTTATCGATCCATTATATATATGTATATTATGAATATATATTATATATAAATCATTTTTTATATTCTATAATTAATTAATAATGATCTAAGTAATCATATGAATAATTACAAGTTAAAACACGAACGACAAATGAGACGATTTTACCCAAAACGCTATTTTAACATGAATTTAAAAATGAACGGGTAATATAAAGTCATAAGTGAACCATATATGATATAATAACAATGAATATGATTCTTTAATAATTCAATGACATTATTTAAATCATTATACAGGAGGTTCGAACACTTACGAAGCAAATCAGACCTAAGGTAAGGGAAAATATCACAATCTCATTTTTATCCGAGATTGTTTATACTTTGGTATTTACTGGGGTGTATTTTATCATCCACATCCATGTTTAATCAATATGTAATATTATTTCCATCAACCTACTATTTTTTAAATCCAATTTTACCCTTCGGTGAGATTTTAGTAAAAGATATGAAAGGAATCTTTTGTCGTTTTTCGTACGAGGTACTTTTTGACTTTCCGACAAAAGTACGAGAAGAATGTTTCTTTTAACTTATACGGCATGAATGGATTTTTAAAACATTATTTCCAAGAAGCTTCCTTTACAAGTTTTCAAGTTTATTCTTAATCAACTTCTTTTAGTTTATAATTTTTTGACATGTTAAGAAAGGAAAAATGTTTTTGGAGTAGAAAGGATATTTTCCTCAAGAATGGAGTTCAAGTGTTTTATCAAAATTATTTCCCATATATGATAATAAAGGGTTCTGTTTCTATCCCTATTATTACATTGATTTTATTATGTTGTGATGGAATTATTTTTATGAATTCATTTATCTTATATGAATTGTTTTATGATGTCATGTTGTTTAAGAATCCCATTTTTATTACATGGGTTATGCAATGATGTATGATTTATGATTTTGTGGCACACATAAGAATGGTATCATTATGAGATGGGTGGGACCTATATCTCCCTCCAATGAATTGGGTAAAGATTTTATATCTCATGAGATAGACATTTCTGGAATGGTAGGTCATACCGGATCAGTGAAACAGGACTGAAACGAGGGTGACTCGGTTCAGAAAGGGACTTTGTCCACTAAGATAGTCTTGGCAATGAGTCTTGACTAAAAAGAAACGATTCTCTATGATTATGTTTGTATGCCACAATGTTTAATGTTTTAAGTTATGATTATTGTGATTTCATTTCACTACTATGATTTATCCCATGTTATGAAATTATGCTCTCTTTTGCAGGATAAGATTTCCAAAATGTTTTGTGCTTAAGTATATGATGTGATTGATATTTCTTTTGTTTACCCTTACTGAGCATTTGAGATCAGCCTTTTATGTTTTCTTTTCCCCAGGATATAAAAAAAGGTTTTAGGTATAAAAAAACTGAAGATCTTTATGGGAGATGTTGATGATCTTTCACCAGGATTAGAGGATTATATTCTGTGTTTCCAAAGACATTAAACTATTACGGTCCTTGTGTGTGTGTTTTTGTTATGTACTAAGTATTCCGCAAATGTAATGTAATGTCAATGTACGTCAAGATTCGGGTCTCTACAGAGTCCCTTTGAGATAGATGAATACTGTATCATCTGGAACCTCTTCATCCATGAGTTGATCCCCATTGACACAATTATTTGGATGGTATGGTTAGTATATAACCTAAACCATATGAATTTATATAATAGGTGGGTGTATTTCTTTTATCATGGGGGTGGTATTTATGTTTATAAAGGGGAATGGGATGTCCAGAAAGGTTGAGATGGACCGGAAATTCATGTAATGGGAAGAGTGTCAACCCAAATTTCTAGTATTTTTATAGATGATAAAGGAGTTTTTTAGGTTGTTTTACATTCCATTGGAGTATCAGTTCATATGTGTCATTCCTGATGGGTTTTATTGGTTTATTCATGAGATATAGGTTGAGTTAATTATTGAACTTGTTATAGGAGTAACATTGATATCTATTCCAATGTACTAGATGACTCCTATAGATTTTTAAGAATCCATTAGAGAATTTGGAGGACATGAAATAGAAAGGGTTTATACATCATATTACTTATTCATGGTATTTATATATCCTTTTTTAATGATGGAAAATGGAACCCTATGTATTTGTGTGGATTATTAGATATGGACTCAGTTAATGGTTAATAATTGTTCCCCACTTTCTCATATAGACGATCTCTTTAACTAGGTCTTATGAGCCAATGTATTTTTTAAAATTTATTTAAGTTCATGATTTCATGATGTGAGATTATATACATTGAATATACCATGTAAAAAGTTATAAAGATGGTATGGTATATATTATTTCCAAGTAATGTTGTTTGTTTTGAAAAACATACCATCATTTTCTACTACTTCAATAGATTGGGACATCCGCCCATATGTGGATTTATTTATTATTGTTTTTTAAGATGGTATCATAGTAAATTATTGGAATATTCATGATCATTTCAAACAACATGATATTATATTGAGTACACTTGTAACGCCCCAGGTAAATAAAGAATATGAAATTTTTACATTTATCCATATTTTTGAATAAAATATTAATATAACTTTAAAGGGGATTCTATGATCGATGGTGTACCCAACACGCAACAAAGAGTTTCTTGGGAATCTTACGTTGCACTCTAATAATAAAATAATATTTTTTTAAAAGGTAGTTAACGCCTAGCCATTGTAATGGCGGGAATGAATAGATCTAACTAAAAAATGATTATATATGTTTGTCATATGTTTTTATTCTTTACAATAAATTTTAGAGGATTAAAAATGCGAATGAATCCAATTTTAAGCATAAACATTAAAATATTCTCTAAAAGGTCGAATAACTACCTTTTGATGGCAAACCTCTTTTAAATCCACATTTTTGACAATTTTATGTGTTATATTTGACCAAACAAAATTCTTATTTAAAATTGGGACATGAAAATTTACTTTGTGTAAATTTTTGGTATCTTTCCGATAAAGTTCATTTTTTAATGAATAGTGAAAAATGTTGTATTTTAATTCAAAACCACTTTTTAATCTAATTTATTTATATTATTAGATTATCTTTTGAATTATTTTTAATGTGAAATTAGAATAAATTTTTACCATTGAATCAAAGAGTGGTCTTTGGAATTAATTTCACTTTGAAATCAGATTTAAACTAGTGTCAATCTTTTGATACATTTTGTTTCATAAAAACATGCTATTTGTTTTGACAGCGAGAATTAATTATTAAATTAATTAATACAACTTATATGATTTGAATATTTTAAAATAGAAATCATTTTTTAATTTGGAATATCAAATATAGCTTAGGGTGAATATTTGGTAATTTTCAAAAAAACTTCAATTTTTGATGAATAGTGAAACCACTAAGTGGTAATTATAAAAACTGATTTTCCGTTTAAATGAATATTTTCCATCTTTGTGTTTTGAATTTAAAAATTCCGACATACATGGTTATCATTAAGATGTAAAATGTGGTTCAATGGGATTAAAATAATTTTTTGGTGAATAGTAACTTATTATGTTTTTAATCACGATTAGAGGTAATTAGTGTAGTTTAAGGTAAAAATAATGTTTTAATAATATGAAATGAGCTTGAAACATGTCCTACCCTCATTGGATGTGTCATGGCCGACAAATAAAATCCATGGGTCAACATGGGGACCCCATGGAGCCACATTGGTTGGAAAATGACATAAATACCTTTTTATTTAATGTTAAAATTAAAATGACACAAACATGAGTTATTTTACTAAAGCAATTGTTACATGGGGTTATACAAGTCCTAATTTTGACTATAAATATTCATTGGAAAGATAAAAATCTTTCCTACATAATAGTAATTTTTTTATAATTTTTAGACATTAAATAAATTAAATTATTTATGACATCATGATGATGAAGTGATGACCTCATTATTTAACAATTTAAATAAAATGGAATGATAATGTAAAATATAAGACCTAAACATGTCCAAAACCTATTGGATGGGTGTATTTAGAACCCTTATCACCTTATCCTCTAAAAAATAAATGTGGGACCATTAAAATCCGAAACGCATTCTAAAATAATGTAATATTTCCTTACTTTCCAAGAGTGCCCCTCCCCTCCTCTTATAAAAGGCCCCCACATATACCTCCTTAACCACACTTCCAAAGCCTTTTGCTTGGCCAAAACATGCCCATTTTGTCTCTCCACATCCCTATATAACTCTTTGAAGCATCAATTTGGGCAGAAGTCTTCCCAGGGAAGCCTTTGAGCTCAAACCAAAGGGAGTTACCAGATTTTAAGGTAATGTCTTCACTTGAGTCCTTTTGTTTTATTTTGCTTCTCCAACCACATAACTCTTTTTATTAATTTCATTTGTAACAACTCCAGTATCTTAAATATACTAGGATGTTTTTATAAGAATTATTTGAGCTATACTTACACACACCAATATCTAATGGTTAATGAACATACTGTTTCCATGGATGTCGAATTTCTTCCTCCTGAAACGATGATTGTTCAACATTCTTTTAACACCTTCAAAGGTGGCCATTATGACTTCACTGTATTTTATATATTATATATATGGTATTTATTTTTACTATATTCTTCTGTATTTTATTTTTAAAACATACCTTTTTTCTTTTCCTGTTGTGTAAATGCGATAATTTCATATGAGGTAGTGTGGACTACCGCCCCCTCAAGTGATGTGACTCGTACATGCAATACATGGAATGTATAAAGAATGAAATTAATGAAATTAATGAAAATATGTGACCTATATATCTTATATATTATACTGGAATTATAATATATATATCATTTATTTTTAATTCCTTTAATATGACAAAAAAATTAAAGTAGCGTTCATGCGTACGTACGGCCTACCATCTCCATGAACGGTGCTTTTCAATTTTATCTCCAAATGATATGGAATAGTATAAAATGAATATATACTGGATACATATGATATTTAAATCATTAATACTATTCTGGAAATTATTTACTTATAACTACATGGGCAATCATTTTTTCAAACAAGTTCATTTTTGACTCATGTACCAAACATCGGCAAAAACGTCTGATATGAACTAACATTATTAAACAATTATTATAACATTATAATATGTGACATGAACTGAATAATCATATTTAAAGGAGGTACTTAGGAAATTACAAATTGACCAAAGTTTATTATTCATGAATATAATGAAACGAACAAGACAAGTCGGACTCGAGGTAAGGGAACCTACCCCTCTCTTTCTTTTAAAGTACACTCTTTTTTTCATTCCTTTTAAGATCATCTTACTTATGATTGGGATGTTCTTTTATATTACTATTACTGTAAGTTTTATGTTCATATGATGAGAGACCGCATTTTCTCTCATAAATCCATTTTGGAAGTTTTATGTTGCGCCGTTAGGCTGCCGAGTTTTTATAAGGGATTTTTCATCTCACTTTTAGTACCATGAGATTTATGCTACATTTTCCACCATTTAATTTGAGTGGGTATGTAATTACCATTATTATACTATTTGTGTAATATAATTTCATTTATGGGTATTTACATATTTATTGTATGACCCTTCTTCAATGGGGTGTACGTTTTGAAAGTTACCCAAGTCGGTAAGGGAACCTTTCACCCTCCTCTTTTTAAAAGACTTATTTTGTTATGTCTTTTAATTAACATACTATTATGTTGGGATATGTTCTTATATATCCTTATTGATGTAAATTTTATGACCAAGTGATTAGATACCCTTTTTATCTCTCATAAACTATTTCTCTCAATTTTGAAGTGACACCGTTAGGCTGTCGAATTTTTGCAAGGGAACTTCTTAACCCAATTTTGATTTTTTGGGATAAATTTGTACACCTTGAATATGTAGTTCTATGATTATGTGTGAATTTACTCTGATTGTTTTACACTTAATACCCACTTATATTTTTTGTATTCGTTTGTCACACATAATTATGTAACTGATTTATCCTTAATCCAATGATACCATCTTTGTATGGGACTTCGTCTCAATATCCTTTCATTGAGGCATATTTTGTTTTATACACAACTTTCTTTTATACGGTATATAAACCCCTTTGACTTTTACATTTATTAAAAAGGAATATTGTTTCTACGAAGAGTTTACTAAATGACAAAAGGGAATGTTTTTGTCATACGTATGCGGCGACAACGACTTCTCCGCCGCCGTGACCATTATTTGAGTTTCGGCTTCCTTTACAAGCCATACCTTCTTTGTAAAAGAAAAATAAATACCATGTTTTAATTTTATTTTATTTTCATATTGAAAATGTTTTTCATAATGTTTTTATATCAATGTGTTGTATTGATATCTTGTTATTGAAAGGTGGAAATGTTATGTTTCCTTTATGAATGTTTTATGTGATAAGATTATGTTATGGTTCATGGGAATTGTTATGGAGATGGGTGGTTCCGTGATAAACTAAGGGCGGGTGAGCCCGATATAGCTCTCCAATGCATTGGGTAACACGAAGGAGTGAAACGTTATGGTTTCTCTGAATAGATTTAGGGAATATACTGTGGTGGGTATTCCAAACGTAACCAAGAGGGTAACTCCCTACGTAAGAATGTTATGAATGCCTCAAGTTACCTTTTATGTCTTATGATTTCTATGATTTATTCATGATTTTATGAGGTATGTTAAAGTGACTATGTTTTATGGGTAAATTATGATTTCATTATTATGTATATATGAAGTCATGTTTCCTTTCCATATTTTTATAACCCTTACTAAGCTTTTTTTGCTCATCCCATGTTTTTTTGAAATGTTTTTCACAGGTCAAGGAAAAGGAACAAGTTATGATGATAGTGTCAAGGAAGTGTCAAGAATTAATCCATGCTTTATTTTTAAATATGTTTCCATTGTCGGAGAAAAATGAATACTGTCTTTTATGTAACCACTTTGTGTAAATGTGGAATGTAATTCAAGTATTATGATCTAATTCTCTAAAACAGTAAACCTGAAAAGATCCTCAATCTGTAATCTTATAATAACTCAAGATTAAGTAAGGATTAAGACTGGGGCCTTATATTTGGTATTAGAGGTCGGTTTAGATAACTTTAGAGGTTAGGGTATTCTTTAAGAATAAGTGACATTACCATAATTGTTAGGATTTCAGAAAGAGTCCTAGTTTTAGATAAAGTGAATGAGTAAATATATCTTAGTTTTTATCTTCCTCATTTGTACATTATGGTTTTGTTGATATACTGACATTGACCTTTTTGGTTTTAGTAAATGGTTGGATCTAGCAGGCACCAAAGTAATAGTGGATGTGAAGGAAACTGTGGCAGTTTTTTGAGCAAGCAACTGAACGATATGGGAGCTGCAATGAGAACTCTTGTGTTTATCCTCAACCAACTATCTAGAGTCATTATTGACCACCTAAACCTTGGTGATATCTATAAGGAATCATATATGTGAGAAACAAATCCCTACGGAACTACGAGTAATAATCATAAAGGTAAGTATGTTAAAAAACTTATGTGTCAAAGATGTGGAAAGAAACACCTAGGAAAATGTTTCAAAGGGACATAAATATGCTATAGATGTGGAAATAAAGGTCATAAAGCAAGAACCTACCATGGAAAAAGGAAGCATCCAGTTGACTCGAGGAAATGGAAAGAAGTTCTTTCCGAGGGATCAATTGAATGTTTTAAATGTGCTGTGCATGGTCATTATGCAAACACATGTCCTGTGAGGAAGTTTTGTGAATGGGATCACCATGATCATACAAATATTCATTTACCAATACCTAATGCCATTCCGATTGAGGATGAAGAATCTGACAATGACCAATCAAAGGTATGGATTATTTCATAACTTTTTTTTTCCAATTTTGGAATCTTAGGATATGATTCATGATTTTGTTTGTAGGAAAGAAGTATTTCAGAATAAGTTGGAAAGGAATGGTTAATGTATCATGAAGAATGTTGAATGAGTAAGATGTCAACATATAAGGGCTTAAAGAGTTAAAGACTTATAGTGAAATTCTTAAGAGTATTAAGTCTCTTTTGATGATGGGGTTACATTAGAAGACATTCTATAGTATGTGTAACCCTGATGTTTAATATATGAAAATTTTATTCAAGGAATAGTTATCTGTCCTTTTGTGGACATAGTTATAAGGAACCATTTGGGTTTATATGATCCTTACTTTTGAGGTAATTATGGGTTACTATATGTTATGATGTATGTGAAAGGCATGAGATAAAATTGAGGTTAAATTATGTTATGGTTATTTTTTATGA
Source organism: Viscum album (assembly GCA_963277665.1). Classification (NCBI taxonomy): domain Eukaryota; kingdom Viridiplantae; phylum Streptophyta; class Magnoliopsida; order Santalales; family Viscaceae; genus Viscum; species Viscum album. The sequence goes on along the minus strand of OY728141.1, from coordinate 829,210,744 downwards.
TTTTATCTATTTTTGGGAATGATTTGAGAATTATATAGTTTTGGAAAAAGGACAACACGCAGACTGTGTGACAACCCATCACATCGGACAAAGCTGCGGGAATCGAACCACAACCAAAGTGCAACTGGTATTTATCGCCTACCACTGGACTACGTGAAGTCCCTGGTTAGTTTGACTGGTTCATTTTAGTTAGGTGACTTTATGAATTATGATTAATTTGATTTTGGGTTATTTATGAAAACGATTAACCTATCATGGAGGATATGTGATTAGTTTAATTACTTTTCAATACGAGACTTTAGGAGCAACTGATGTTGTTTGGAGATAAATGTTACGATTTAACTTGGAAGACTATGTGACTAAATCCTTAAAATATTTGGGTTTCAATCTTAGTATTGTTTATTTTGAAGAATTTTATGGACAAATTGTTTATCGAATGGTCCTCGTTGAACTGTGGGTTTTGTTGGACAAATTTTGGAGGTTAAGAATAGATTTTATTTTTATAAAGTGTTATCCTTTTCTGAATTATCTGATCTTGTAATAAAGTTTTTGGTTTTGGTTTTGGTTAGAGTCTAAAGACAAGGGAAGTATATAGTTCTCTTTTGTGGATTAGGTGATTCTCTAGAAGTTGATTATAGTACTCTTAATGTGAACAAGTCTTCCTAAATACTCGTCTTTTGGGGAAAGTATGTGTTTGTGTAAGAAATCTAGTAAAAGTTGAAAGTCAATATGACAAGTAAGTATGTTTCCTTAAGATCAGGAAAATAAATTCCTCAATGAAGTATAACTTAAAACAAAAGTATTGTATGTTAACGTTTCCTACTAGGGAATCGAATACCATTTAACCCATCACATGTTTGTGATTTTCTTATGGTTAACTTTCTCCTAGACATGTTTACTATCACTCTCCATCAGAACATGACCCATTGTTTTCTCCTCCATATCTAAATCTTCTTTAATGGAATCCTAGTATGGGTTAACTCGGGTGACCTTTGTACTTATCTTTCATTATTTTAAGGTGATTCTTTTACTGACTATTGTTTCGATATGGGATTTTCAATGAAGTTTCCAAGCCCAATTTTAAAATTGTGAGGACGCAATTCCCAAAAGGGGGGAAGGATGTAACGCCCCAGGTAAATAAAGAATATGATATTTTCACATTTATCCATATTTGTGAATAAAATATTAATACAACATTAAAGGGGATTCTACGCTCGATGGCATACCCAACACGCAATAAAGAGTTTCTTGGAAATCTTACGTTGCACTCTAATAATAAAATAATATTATTTTAAATGGTAGTTAACGCCTAGCCATTGTAATGGTGGGAATGAATAGAACTAACTAAAAAATGATTATATATGTTTGTCAAATATTTCTACTCTTTATAATAAATTTTAGAGGATTAAAAATGCGAATGAATCCAAATTTAAGCGTAAACATTCAAATATTCTTTAAAAGGCCGATTGACCGCCTTTTGATAGAGAACCTCTTATAAATCCACTTTTTGACAATTTTAGGTTTTATATTTGACAAAATAAAATTCTTATTTAGAATCGGGACATCAAAATTTACTTTGTGTAAATGTTTTGTATCTTTCCGATAAAGTTCATTTTTTAATGAATAGTGAAAAATGTTGTATATTAATTCAAAACCACTTTTTAATATAATTTATTTATATTATTAGATTATATTTTGAATTGGTTTTAAAGTTATATTAGAATATATTTTTACCATTTAATCCAATATTGGTCATTGTAATTAATTTCACTTTGAAATCGGACTTAAACTAGTGTCAATCTTTTGATACATTTTGTTTCATAAAAACACGCTATTTGTTTTGACAGCGGGAATTAATTATTAAATTAATTAATGAAACTAATTTTTTTAAATATTGTAAAATAGACATCATTTTTGAGTTTGGAATATCAAATATAGATTAGGGTGAATTTTTGGTAATTTTCTGAAAAACATCAATTTTTGATGAATAGTGAAACCACTAAGTGGTATTTTAAAAACTGATTTTCCGTTTAAATGAAATTTTTCCATCTTTGTGTTTTGAATATAAAAAATCTAACATACATGGTTGTCATTAAGAAGTAAAATGTGGTTCAATGGGATTAAAATAATTTTTTTGGTGAATAGTAACTTATTAAGTTTTTAATCACGATTAGAGGTAATTAGTGTAGTTTAAGGTAAAAATAATGTTTTAATAATATGAAATGAGCGTGAAACATGTCCTACCATCATTTTATGTGTCATGGCCGACGAAGAAAATCCATGGGTCAACTTGGGGACCCCATGGATCCACTTTGGTTGGAAAATGACATAAATACCTTTTTATTTAATGTTAAAATTAAAATGACAAAATCATGAGTTGTTTTACTAAAACAATTTTTACATGGGGTTATACAAGTCATATTTTTGACTATAAATATTAATTGGAAATCTAAAAATATTTCCTAAATCATAGTAATTTTTTTATAATTTTTAGACATTAAATAAATTAAATTATTTATGACATCATGATGATGCATCGATGACCTCATTATTTAACGATTTAAATAAAATGGAAAGAAAATGTAATATCTAAGACCTAAACATGTCCAGAACCTATTGGATGGGTGGTTTTCTGACCCTTATCACCTTATAATATGAAAACATCAATGTGGGACCATTAAAATCCTAAACTCATTCTAAAATAAAGTAACATTTCCTTACATTCCAAGAGTGCCCCTCCCCTCCTTTTATAAAAGGCCCACACCTCTACCTCCTTACCCACACTTCCAAAGCCTTTGGCTCGGACAACCCTGCCCATTTTGTCTCTCCAAATCCCTCTATAACTCCTTGATTCCTTTTTTGGGCAGAAGTCTTCCCAAGGAATCCTTTGAGCTCAAACCAAAGGGAGTTACCAGATTTAAGGTAATGTCTTCACTTGAGTCCTTTTGTTTTATTTTTCTTATCCAACCCACTAAACTCTTTTTATTAATTTCTTTTGTAACAACTACAATATATTAAATATACTAGGATGTTGTTATAAGAATTATTCGACCTATACTTACACAAACCTACATCTAATGGTTAAAGAACATACTGTTTCCGTGGATGGCGAATTTCTGCCTCCTGAAACGATGATTGTTCAACATTCTTTTAACACCTTCAAAGGTGGACATTATGACGTCACTGTATTTTATATATGATATATATGGTATTTATGTTTAATATATGCTTTGGTATTTTATTTTTAAAACATACCTTTATTCTTTTCATGTTGTGTAAATGCGATAATTTCATATGAGGAAGTGTGGACTACCACCCCCTCAAGTGATGTGACTCGTACATGAAATACATGGAAGGTATAAAGAATGAAATTAATAAACATATGTGACCTATATAACATATATATTATATTGGAATTATAATATATATATGTATCATTTATTTTTAATTCCTTTAATATGAAAAAAAATGAAAGTAGCGTTCATGTGTACGTACGACCTACCGTCTCCATGAACGGTGCTTTTCGTTTTTATCTCCAAATGATATGGAATAGTATAAAATGAATATTTACTGGATATATATGATATTTTCATCATTAATATTGTTCTGGAAATTATTTACTTATAACTACATGGGCAATCATTTTTTCAAACAAGTTCATTTTTGAGTCATGTACCAAACATCGGCAAAAACGTCTGATATGAACTACCATTATTAAACAATTATTATAACATTATAATATGTGATTTGAAATGGATAATAATATTTAAATGAGGTTCTTAGGAAATTATAAATTTACCATAGTTTATTATTCAGAATTATAAAGAAAAGAACAAGACAAGTCAGACTCGAGGTAAGGGAACCTACCCCTCTCTTTCTTTTTAAGTACACTCTTTTATGTCATTCCTTTTAAGCTCATATTACTTAAGATTGGGATTTTCTTTTATATTACTATTACCATAATTTTTATTTTCATATGATGAGAGGACCTATTTTCTCTCATCAATCTATTTTGGATGTTTTAAGTGGCGTCGTTAGGCTGCCGAGTTTTCGTAAGGGATTTTTCATCTCACTTTTAGTCCTTTGAGATTTATGCTACATTTTCCACCATTTCCTTTGAGTAGGTATGTATTTCCCATTATTATACTCTTTGTGTAATATAATTTAATTTATGGGTATTTACATATTTATTGTACGACCCTTCTTCAATGGGGTGTACGTTTCGAAAGTTACCCAAGTCGGTAAGTGAACCTTTCACCCTCCTCTTTTTAAAAGACTTATTTTGTTATGTATTTTAATTCACATACTATTATGTTGGGATATGTTCTTATATATCCTTATTGATGTACATTTTATGACCAAGTGATGAGATACCCTTTTTATCTCTCATCAACTATTTTTCTGAATTTTGAAGTGACGCTGTTAGGCTGTCGAATTTTTTAAAGGGAACTTCTTAACCCAATTTTGATTCTTTGGGATACACTTGTACAACTTGAATATGTCGTTCTATGATTATGTGTGAATGTCCTATGATTTTTTTACACTTAATACCCACTTATATTTTGTGTATTCGTTTGTCACACATAATTATGTAACTGATTTATCCTTAATCCAAGGATACCGTATTTGTATGGGACTTCGTCTCAATCTTCTTTCATTGAGGCATATTTTGTTTTATACACAACATTCTTTTATACGGTGTATAAACCCCTTTGACTTTTATGTTTATTCAAAAGGAATATTTTTCCGATGAAGCGTTTACTAAACGACAAAAGGGAATGTTTTTGTCATACGTATGCAGCGACAATGACTTCTCCGCTGCCATGACCATTATTGGATTTTCAGTTTCCTCTACAAGCCATACCTTATTTTTAAAAGAAAAATAAATACCATGTTTTACTTTTCTTTTATTTTGGTATTGAAAATGGTTTTCATAATGTTTTTATATCAATGTGTTGTATTGGTATCTTGTTATTGAAAGGTGGAAATGTTATGTTTCCTTTATGCATGTTTTATGTGATAAGATTATGTTAGGGTTCTTGGGCATTGTTATGAAGACGGGTGGTTCTGTGATAAACTATGGGCGGGTGAGCCTGATATAGCTCTCCAATGCATTGGGTAACGCGAAGGAGTGAAACGTTATGGTTTCTCCGAAGAGATTTAGGGAATATACTGTGTTGGGTCTTCCAAATGTAACCAAGAGGGTTACTCCCTATGTAAGAATGTTATGAATGCCTCAAGTTACCTTTTATGTCTTATGATTTCTATGATTTATTCATGATTTGATGAGGTATGTTAAAGTGCCTATGTTTTATGGGTAATGTATGATTTCATTCTTATGTATATATGAACTCATGTTTCCTTTCCAAATTTTTATAACCCTTACTGAGCTTTTTTTTGTCATCCCAAGTTTTTTTGAAATATTTTTCACAGGTCAAGGGAAAGGTACAAGTTATGATGATAGTGTCAAGGAAGTTTCAAGAAATAATACATGCGTTATTTTTAAATATGTTTCCATTTTTGGAAAAAAAATGAATACTATATTTTATGTAACCACTTTGTGTAAATGTGGAATGTAATGCATGTTTTATGATCTAATTATCTAAAAATCTAAACCTGAAAAATCCTCAATGTGTAATATTGTAATAACTCAATATTAAGTAAGGTTTGAGGCTGGGGCCTTATAACACTAATATCAAACCAACATTATTATATGCTTTCAAAATGATACTTTTTGTATAAAGCTTACTTCTTTTGTTACATCCTTTTCAAGTCAAGGGTATATGTGGATCCAGAGAGGGTGAGAGTTGTTGTTTTTTGGAAGAATCATAAAAAGTCCACTGATATGATGATTTTCTTAAGACAAAAAGGGTATTATAGAAAATTTATTTTATAATTTAAATTCCTTAATGCACCTTCCATAATTTGAACAAGAAGGTTCTCGAAAATGATAGTTTACATCAGCATCGATCTTGATTAAGCCACACCCGGGCGGAATCTATTCAATTTACTATGACACATAAGGTATTAGGATATAAGGTTTTTGATGAATAGAGATAAATTCATAATGTATAGGTCTCATCAATTGAGACCTCTTGTTTTGAATTACCCGACACACTATCTTGAGTTATTTGATGTGGTTCATTTAATGCGATGTTGGAGAAAATATTTACATGGGTTGAAAATTATGACGTACATGAAACACAAGAGATTCAAATATATATCCTTTTTTAATTTATAAACAATTGAAAATTTATATAAGTTTAATATTGATTTTTTTATTTTATGATATCTTATATGTTTGGGAAAAGAAATTTGGTTGTTGATGCATTGAGTAAGAAGAGTTAGAATGAAGCTATACATGAACAAAATAGTGAGTAGCAGTTGATGGATATATTTTAAAAAATTCATCTAGTAAGAAGAGTTAGAATGAAGCTATACATGAACAAAATAGTGAGAAGCAGTTGATGGATATATTTTAGAAAATTCATCTAGAGATTAATGAGTGTCACATTCAATACATTTTAGAGAATTTTCATTAAAATTATCCCTCATAGGCAAAGTAAAAATTTAAATGCTTCTACATCCCAAATGATTGGTCTTAAAGAAATGAATTTTAGGTGAAGCACCACTGCCTGATGGGGTCAATGACGAGGATGAGATCATGAAGATTCACAGAAACATCTGGTTTTCTAAGGTTGTGTGATATGAATTTATGTGAGTGTCACATCATTTGAAATGGGTAGTACACCGTAGTAACAGCAAGATGTAACATGAATTTCAACCCCAATATTGGTGGCCATGGATGAAAAAGGAGATTTCAAGTTTCATTACACGTAGTTTCACGTATCTGTAGGTGAAGGAATAACACTAGTGACTAATAGTATTTTAAAACCATTACCCATCCTAGAGTAGAAATTGAATTAACTCACTAATGATTTCATTATTGGATTACTAAAATCCTTATGAGGTTCTGATGACATATGGGTTATTATGAACATGATGTAAAAGGTCACCCACTTCTTACGTATTAGGGAGGATTTATGAACTGATGATCTTGGTCGAATTTATGTCCATGATATTATATTTTTTATAATATTACTTGTACTATTGTATCAGTGAGGGATAATTTGTTTACATCTCAATTATATAAAGTGTTACAAAAGTATCTGTGTTCATAGTTTCTTTTGATCACAACCTAAAACCCATTGAACATTGGTAATTTAGATCATTCTATATATGTATTATAGGACATGCATCGATAATGAGTCCATTAATTAGAGGTTAGAGGAAGAATCACATAGTTCATATAGAGTTTTCCTATAATAACATTCTACAAGACTAGGGTAGTGATGAATTAAGAGGTAGGGTAGGATATAACCTAGATTCGTCAAACCTTTTGAGATTTTTGAGAGGGCAAGAAAAGTGGATTATTGGATAGATCTCTCTCATAGAAGCAATAATATGCATCACATATTACAAATTTTTTAGTTATGATTCTATCATTATGATCCATCACATATCATGGATCCTAAAGTGGTTCTCTTGGACGTTGATGCTTCTATTAATTATAATATAACATGTATCATTGATCATAACATGAAGGATCTATGAGGAAAGATAGTTTCTATGGTTATGGTGCTCTGGTAGCATGGTCATCTATAGGAAGAGTCCAAGGATTGATATTCTAATGTACAAAATTAGTGGTCTGAGTTATTCATAACATAGATTAACCACCCTCATAAGTGGAACTCAGGGAGGAATTGACTTATGTTGGGGAGGATGAAATATATTGGGTTATTTTTAAGGTAAAAACTCTTTTAAATGTCGTAAAATATGCTATTTTATCATTTTAATAAATTCTATGTGACTAAGGAATGATTTTATAGAGTTCAATACAACTCGTAGCTCAGATCACTAGTTTTTGTTATGGATGACTAAGGCACATGGTCGACACATGGTTTTTCTAACCATGAATAGTAATCATGTAGCTCAATGATTAAGGGGACACAGTTTTTATGAACTATGGAAGAACCCCCAAACAACCATGTGACCTATAGAGGAATGTGTACAGTGAAATTCCCAAACCCCAAAAGCATGGAGCTGGTGCATTATTTTAATACATTTTCATGATTACAAGGAATCAATTTCCGAAGGACTGATCAGTTTAGTAGTCTTGGGAAATAGATTACATAAATGAACGTTAGATTACACATTCAAATATAAAACAAAACATAAATAATAATTTGATAACACCATTATTCCCTTATCTTAACCCTTCATATCAATCATAATACACTTCTTGGAATTCTTGGAATATAAAACATATGAGTGGGGTGAGCTCAGATGCTCAGTAAGGGTAAATAATTTAGTGAAAGATCTAAAATTTTAAGGAATGATGAGTAATAAAAACAAAATCCTTTTAAACATAATCTTGAACATAATATGGAAAAAATAAATTAAACATTACTATATAACCATGCACATGGATATTATAATAGTCAAATAATCACATATTATAACTAATTTCATAATGAGGGGATGCCTAAAACCGGACATCATTACCACATTGTCAAGGCCACGTGCCAAGACTACGAATAAAATATTTGTCAAGACGTTGTGCCAAGTCACTAGTTTTTCTTATTAGACTAACCAATGCATCGAGGAGCTATAGTGGGCTCCACCTGTCACTAACTAAGTCAACTATATTCCTCATATGAAAATGTTGAAACAAAACATAAATATTTATATTAAAATTAGCATAGGAAATGTCAATACATTAACCATAATCCATGAATGGTATAAAAATAGCACATTCATAGTCAAAACAATCATAACTCATTCAATAAAATATTGAATATTGTATTTATAATAAATAAAACTCAATCAAGAATAACATACAAAGATGATGTTGATATAGTTGAAAATAACCATTAAATCCCTTTGAGGGAAATATCCTTTTTTGTGAAATCATTTAAAAGTCACACACTTATAAAGAAAGTCATTTAAAATATATTATTAAACAATAGTCTCCCTTAAAACTTTGAAACTTTTGAAAATAATTATCATTTCAAACCATTCATTTCAATTTAAATAAATCCTTAAAATCATTTTGGAAACATGGAAATTAATTAAAAATATTTAGAATAATAAATATATAAAACATTTAACATGATTACCTTGATAAAGTGTACTCTAAAAAAATCATTAAAATATTCATTTTGGAAAATGTTCTATGATAAATGGCCATGGATGATAAATATTTCCCAGTAAATACTTACACATAAACAATATCAGATAATAATGAGATTGGGGAATTAACCCTTACCTTTCACATTCCTTTGGTCAAGGCTACATTTAACCTCTTGTATAATGACCATAGTATGATATTAAATTATACCACAACCATATTCATATTTATTATATCTCAGATTATTCATTTAAGACTTTATAATACCCATTTAATAATGATTTCCATCTTAAAATAGTATTTTGGGTAATGATTTCTTTCATTAATATACGTGTTTTAACTTTTTATTATTCATCGTATCACATAGATCATGATTTAAATATTTCCTGAAAATTATTATTTTTATATATCATATATATTTATAATATAAATATGTATAATATATTGTTATATAAAATGGAAAACACCATTTTTGGAAATGGTATGTCGTACGTACACATAAACGTTGTTTCAGATTTCATATCGTATTGAACAGAAGTATGTGAATACCATATATGTAAGTAAATACATAAATACATACCCAAACACATATAAATACATCCAGTAGCCTTATTATTCAATATATTACATAATTATTAATAAATATATTTTTATAATCATCGTTGAATGGTGAATGTGGAAATGAATCTCATCGCATCGTGGAGACGGTAATCCGTACGTACGCATGAGCAACAATATAGTTAAATTGATGGAGAAATAGTTTGTAATTTGATGGTATATCATATATAAATAATAATTAACATATTATATTTATTATTTAAATCACTTATAATTAATATTATACCCATCCAAATAACTATGTGATTGATTAACAAACTACACCACGAAGTGGAGACGGTAAGCCCTACGTATGCTTGTATGGTGATATGTCATTCATAGGATGGATAGAATAATGAATATGATTATACCATATTTATAATAACATTACAATTTGTATAAGGTACTAGAGTTATTTTTTTTATGATAATAGCAAATAAATAGGAATTGGAAGAAGAAAAGAACTTTGAAAGAGATGATAAAAAAATTACATCTTCTTTGGATATTTCCTTTTGATTTGAACAAAAGGGCACATTAGGATGAATTTTTGATCAAGGTATGGGCTCTAGGATTAAGTGAGGTAATATGGGAGGATATTTGGGTAGTGTATGGTCTAGAAAAATGGCTACGTAGGTGTGATTATGAGATAAGGGGAATTTCCTTTCTATAAGGGAGGTTAGGGGCACCTTATGAAAAGATTGAAATATTATTTTATAATAGAATCATTTCCTATTTCTAAAGGCTCGAAATGTATTTATTTCTATACTTAGGTTCATAATGGTCTAAATCCTCTCAAAGAATAGGTTTTATTCAAGTTTATGTTACCATATTAACCTTATCTTTATGATTTAACTCTTGCTTAAATAGTTTAACATTTACCATGTCTCCTTGTATTTTTATATTATATGGTTAATTAACAAACTATAAAATTCCAAGGGAAAAACAAGTGGTTCATTAATGGAATTTGTATTATCATTTAATCTCTTTTCCTGATCCTTATATTTTTTAGGAATGTTATATCGTATAATAATAAAATATTCATTTTAAAAACTAACATTGGTCAATTTTGACACTATTTAGTATTTAGTTTATGTGAAATTCATCACGACTTAATAATTTCGAACCTAATACATTTATTCGACCCTAAAATGTCTTATTTAGCAATAAAATTGGTGTATGACATAAAAACATTCAAATTATTTTTATTTGAATATTTATTATATTAATTATTATAATATTTCATTAAGAAGGTAATTTCTGGATATTCATTGTGGTATAAATAAATTTAAATATATAATGTCTAAAAATTATAACTAAAATAAAATTATGGAGTAAATAATGTTATATTTATAATAAATATTTATTGTATAGTTTATCTTATATGTAAACCTATATTAAAAATGGTTTAGTTATTAAACTTTGAATTTTACACTTTTAACTCTTCTTTAAATAAAATAATAATAAATTTCATAATCTAATATAAGTGGACCTAAAGGATCATATTTTTGTTCTAAGGTTTATTTTGGTAGAAATACACTTATTTAATATAATTAGTACATGTTTTAGGGTAATAATAATATAATTTTTACCTTTAATTTCTCTATTTACTTTTAACTAGGGTAAATAAAAGTCAAAAGTTACTATTATCCAAAAATTATTGTCATATTATTGAGCCAAATTTTACCTACTGATATTTACAGTGTATTTTGTATTTATGAAATTCCAATCACAGAAGTAGTAAAATTATGTTTTACGAAAATTTGAAAACTTGCTGAGAAGGTGGGTAAAAGATGGTAAAATGTTCAATAAAATTTTATAAATCTAATCTTATTATAAAATGGATCCAATGAATTACATGAATCTTATATAGGTATTATGTATATATTTTGACTTAAAATAAATTTAAATAAAATAAATAATTATTTATATAAAATTTCAGTTTTAAATAATAATGGTGTGTATTTCACTATTCATCAAAAATTGAATGTTTTCAGAAAAATACAAAAAACTCACCCTAAGATAATTTTGATATGTCCAATTTATATGTGAAATTACTTAAAATAACCTACATTGTATTAAGTGATAAAAAAATATAATCTAATTATACTTTAAAACCATTAAAATTTATAATTTAACACTATAAATTATTTCGATTAGAAAATATGTTTTCAATTAAAATATAGTATTTTTCACTATTCATCAAAATATGAATGTTTTCAGAAATGTACCAAAAATTAATCCAAAACATTGTTTATGGACCAATTCCAAAGAAGTTTTTTTTTAAATAAATCTAATATATTATTGTGTCAAATATTTTTTTTAAAAAGGGTTCTCCATTAAAAGCTGGTAAAATTGCATTTTTTGAAAAATAGTTCTTTTATCTAAAAAAATGAATTTGTTCTTATATTCTGTCTAAGAAACACATAATATGGATTTGAAAATTATATGGATTATATAAAATACAAAATTCAGTTAATGCTATTCATAACCGTTTTTTGAACTACTAGTTTGGTAAGTCCTGGTGCGCTTGAACTCGGTGTTCCTTGTAGCATTAGCTATTTAATTACTTTAAAGTGATAACATACCATATAATCTTATGGTCTTAATTTGTCCCCTAATTCAAAAAATTGAATCACCATAATTTGAAATTGTTCTTCAAAAATAAAATGTCTAAAAATAGCAGATACTTTTTGTGGAAAACCCACATCTCAAATTGGGTGAATAAAATTTACTATAAATAAGAGGGAAAGGGAAATGAAAATGTCACCACTAAAATATGATCTCGATTTGGGGAAAATTGGTGGAAATTAAAGAAAAATAATTGGAGGAAAAACATAAATATTTATAGGGAGTAATTGAGGTCATAAATTACAAAAAAGTGTAAAATTGAGGGGCTCAAAGCCATCAATCTATGATGATTTAAAATATCATCGGTTCAAAAAAACATATGGTATTAGGATAACAAATTTTTATTTTTAATATCCCTTCCCAAATGTTTAAGAATTAATTTATTCATAGAATGAGAGTGGAAAATATATAATTTACAAGTAGAGTTTCATCCTTCAACTAATTCCTGCCACAAACTCATCTTTCATTCCAAAAGATAATAGAATTCAAAAATATTCTATTTATCCTAATTGTATAGGGTGGAAAAAATATTCAATTTATAATTCATTTATCAGAAAATTAAAATAAACTACATTATACAAAACCTAGAAATTATGTACGCCAGTGGTTGGTGATGCACCCTTGTCACCCTTAGGTTGCAGGTTCAAGTCTCGTGGCCTTACCGGACGAGACGAGATGTCGCCCGACCTCCGAGTTGTCCTTTTTATAAAAAAACCAAAAATAATATTAAGAAATGTTTTAACATTAACAATATTATCCAATGATAAAATAAATCCTTTACAAACATTAGACTTATCAAAAATACATCTGTCAAAACTCACAGTTCAACATTTATAAGGAAGGTAAACTCAATGAAGATCCTTTTTGTCATGTAATAACATGTGAATACCTTCATCATTTATTCTATTAAAACATTATAACACCTTGAATTACCATAAAAACTTATTGTTTAAATACATTCTCCATTATTCCTTATAGAATTATGGATATAGTCGTTATATCCAAAAATTTTGTAAAATCCAATAATAATTGTATAAATAAACAATTAATTAGTTTCCAAGTAGTCCAGAATATAGAATATAATTTTTCCAAATCAATCATATCTTTTTCAAAAATCACTACATCAATATCAGAACCATACTAAGTTTTATCTTTCCTTCAATCATGTATTTTCTAAAAGGTTTAACATAATATTGATTCACTTTTCTTAGAACCATATAATATCAAATCCTCAATGAAATAGTACTACAGTGCAATCTATATTTATTTCCATAATTCATATAACCAATACATCGTTGATACAGTAGTCAAATGAAATAATTCTTTAATAACAACATAAGAACACTTGTTGTTCCTCTTCATCTATGGTAGTATCACAACATTATTATTATCAAATTGCTTCATTTGGGGCATACTCTGGTGATTTGGACATTGATTCTCATAGTGACCAAAAACCTTTTAGATTAATCATTGTACATTTGAAACCTTTCTCTTAATCTTGAAATCACATACTTGGTGTCCTTTTTCTCCACAAGTATAAAAAAATCTCATTCACGTCAATCATTTACCAATGTGATTCTTTTCATAGTTATCACATATGGGAAAATCCTTCTTTCCCCTCTTCCATTTATCCATATTTTACTCTACCATCCTTTTCTTATCATGCTTCCCTTAAAAACCATAGGTCTCAGAGAATTCATTTCATATCTTATTAACACATGATTTTATTTCTTTATATGGTGAGAATACATGAGAGAATATTTCCCTTGTAAATTTTGTCATAATACAATGAAATATATGATCTTTATTAATATTTGGATCATGCGTATTGCTAGAGTTCTCATTCCTTCTATTGGGATCCATTTCTAAAAAATGGAATACAATTGGTTAGTTTTTGAATCTCAATTCAAAATTCCAATATTGTAAAATTCCTAATGTAAATTGAAAAGATGATGCATATAATCTATAATAATTTAAAAACTATTTTCTTTGAGGATGTATTTACTTATAAATCATTCATAATGGTTTGTAAAGAAAATTTGAATTATCCTATGCATATCCCATAGGAGTGTCATAACCAAGAGTGCAGCAAGGCCCATTTTTGTGTACCAAGATACCTCGGGTCATGCCCCAAACTAATTGTTGGAGTTTTCAATCCTAGGTATATATATTCTAGAGCTTCCTATACCTTCTTGTATCGAGATAGGGATGTATTTCCTGGATAATACAAAAATTCTCTACATTTCCAAAATTCTATGAAGTTCTTCTATAATAATCTTCAAAGTCTATATTAGGGTAATTTTATCTAATCATAGTTTTTCTAAACCAAGTTTCTAGAGATTGTACTAAACTTCCTCTGATACCAACTATAATGCATCGAACCTTGAATCTGGGAGCTGATGCATTTTATTAATACATTGGCATGATTACAAGGATCAAGTCCCGAAGGAACAATCAGTTTAGTAGTCTTCGAAAATAGATGACATATATGAACGTGAAATTACACATTCAAACATAAAACAAAACATAACTAATCCTTTGAGAAAACCATTATTCCCTTATCTTAACCTTGAATATCAACCATAATAAACTTCCTTGTAATCCTGGGAAAATAAAACCTAAAAAATGGTGTGCTCAGATGCTCAGTAAAGGTAAATAATTTAGCGAATGTTATAATCTTTTAAAGAAATATATGTAATAAAAACAAAAGCCTTTTAAAAATAATCTTGAGCATAATATGGAAAAATAAATAAAAAATTAATATAAAAAAATTCATCTGGATATTCTACTAATCGAATAATCACATGTATTAACTAATTTCATAATAAGGGAATCCCTAATGCCAGAAATCATTCCCACATAATAAAGGCCTCATGCAATGACTACAAATTTTTTTTATCAAGGAATTGTTCCAAGACACTGGTTTGTATCATGAGACCTACCGATGCATCGATGAGCTAGAGTGGGCTCCAACCGCCACTTACTAAGTCCACTACATTCCTCATATGAAAATGATGAAACATAACGTAAAAATTCAAATCAAAACTAGCATACGAAATGAAAATACGTTTCCCATAAACCATGAATGGTATAAAAATAGCACATTCATAGTCAAACATATCATAACTCAATCAATAAAATATTTAAGATTTTATTTATAATAAATTAACTTCAATAAAGAATAATATCCAAAAAGGATGTTAACTTAGTTGAAAATAATCATTAAAACACAATGAGTGAAATATCATTTTTCATTAAATCCTTTAAAAGTCACACATTTATAAAGGAAGTTATTTAAAATATATTATTGAATTATAGAGTCCCATACCAATTTTAAACTTTTTAAAAGAATTATCATTTCAAAACATTCATGTCCATATAAATAAATCCTTAAATTGAATTTGAAAACATGGAAATTAATTAAAATGATTTAGAAAGATAATTATTTAAAACATTTATAATTATGGTATTGTTAAAGTGTACCATAAAAAAATCCTTAAAATCATCATTTTGAAATCATCTTTATGAAAAACGGACATGTATGATAAAAATTTCCATGTAAATACTTACACATAAATAATCACAAATAATAATGAGATTGGGGAATTAACCCTTACATTGAACATTCCTTTGGTAGAGGGTACGTTTAACCTCTTGTATAATGTCCATAGTATGTTATTAAATTGAAAAAAGACAATATTCATATTTATTATATCATACATGTTTCATTTATGTCTTTATAATACCCATTTAAAAATGATTTCCATGTTTAATTAACATTTAGGGTAATAATTGCTTTCTTTATCGTACATGTTTTAACTTGTTATTTTTTACTGTATAAATTAGATAATGAATTAAATAAATTCATAATATTAAAAATTATTTGTATATAATTTATATTTATAATATAAATATGTATAATATAAAGATATATGAAATGGAAAACACCATTTTTGGAGACAATATGTTGTACAAACACATAAACGCTATTTCTGTTTTCATATCGTTTTGAACGAAAGTAAGTGAATAAGATATATGTCAGTAAATAAATACATACATACATACATAAATAAATAAATAAATAAATACAGTATTATTATTATTTAATATGTTACATAGTTTATAAAAATATATATTTTTATAATCATCGTTGAATGGTGAACGTGGAAATGAATCTTGTCGTGTCGTGGAGATGGTAATACGTACGTACGCACGAGTGAAAATATCATTATATTTATAGTGAAATAATATGTAATTGGATGGTATATCATATATAAAGAATAATTAAATTGTTATATTTTTTATTTAAATTATTTTTACTCATTATCATACCCATCCAAATAATGATGTGTTTGAATAACAAACTACCCCACGACGTGGAGATGGTAAGCCACACGTACACACGTATGGTTGCATGTCATTTATAGGATTAATTGAATAATGAATATGATTGTAACATTTTTATAATAACATCATGTTATGTATAATGTAATGGAGTTATTACTTTGGTATGGGAATAATAAATAAAGAGGAAGTGGAAGAAGAAATGATCATTGAAAGAGATGATAAAATAATTAACTCTTCTTTGGGTGTTTCCTTTTGATTTGACCAAAATGGATACTTAGGATGGCTTTATGATCAAGGAAAGAACACTAGGATTATGTGAGGTAATATGGGAGGAGATTTGGGAAGGGTTTGTCCGGGCTAAATTTCTTTGGATCTGTGATTTTGAGAGAAGGGGAAGTGCCCTTTTAAAAGAGATGGGAGTGGCACCTTAGTAAAAGATTGAAAAATTATTTTATAATAAAATCATTTTTGCTTTATAAAGGCTAAAAATAAATTTATTTCAAGAAGTAGGTAGTTTTAGGTCTAAACCCTATCAACCAATAGCTTTTAGACAAGTTTTGGTTTCCATATTAAACATATCTTTTAGATTAAACTATTGGTTAAATAGTTTATCATTTACCATGTCTCTTGGTTTGTTTATATTATTTGGTTAATAAACATAAAATAAAATTTCAAGAGATCCCCATGTGGATAATAAATTACATATATATCATTATGAAAGTAATTTGGATGATCCTTAAATTTTTATGAATATTATATCATTTATTAATAAAATATTTTTTTTAAAAACTAATATATATCAATTTTGAGACTATTTAGTATGTGGTTTCTATGAAAGTCAACAGAACTAGATTACTTCAAACCAAATAAATTTAATCAACCCTAACATGTAATATAAACCTATAAAATTCTATAATTTCATAAAAACATTAAATTCAATTTATTTTAATATTTACAATATTAATTATTTTAAAATTTCATTAAGAAGGTAATTACTGCATCATCATTGTGACATAGAAAATTTAGTTGTTTAATTTATAAAAATTATAACTAAAATATGATAATATAGGAAATATTTTTAGATTTCTAATGAATATTTATAGTATAAATTATCTTATATAAAACCTTATATTAAAAATGGTTTAGTTAATAAACATTGAGGTTTACACTTTTAACTCTTCTTTAAATAAAATAATAATAAATTTCCTAATATATTATAAGGAGACCTAAAGGATAATATTTTTGTTATAAGGATTATTTTGGTAGAAATAAACTTATACAATAGAATTAGGACACGTTTTAGGGTAATAATAATATAATTTTTACCTTTAATTACCCTATTTATTTTTAACCATGGAAAATAAAAGTCAAAAGTTACTATTCACCAAAAATTATTTTCATCTTGTTGAACCACATTTTACATACTGATATTAACTTTGTCTCACAAATTTCATAAATTCAACTCACAGAAGTTGTAAAATTATGTTTTATGCTAATTTGCAAACATACCTTGAAGGTGGATAAAAGACAGTAAAATGTTCAAAAAAATTATATAATCTATACTTATTATAAAATGGTTCCATTTAATTATAGTGAACATATATAGGTATTATCCACCTATTTTTCCATAAAATAAATTTAATTAAAATAAATAATTATTTAAATAAAAAGTCCCTTTTAAATAATAACGCAGTGTTTTTCACTATTCATAAAAAAATAAACATGTTCAAAAAAGTACAAAAAATTTACCCTAATCTATTTTTGATATTCATAATTCAAAGATGAAGTCTATTTTAACAAATTCTAAACATATTAGTTTCCTTTATTATGTTAAAATTAATTCCCAATGTCAAAACCAAAAAGTGGTTTTTTAAAAAAGTAAAATTTATCAAAAGATTGACATTTGTTTATGTCTAATTTATATGTAAAATTATTTATAATAACCTACATCAAATTAAATTCTAAAAAAATATTATTATAATAAAAAAAATATAAATGTATAATTTAACATTATAAATTATTTCGATTAAATAAGTTTTTTTCAATTAAAATTTACAATTTTCACTATTCATCAAAATATGAAAGTTATCAGAAAAGTACCAAAAATATATCCAAAATAGTTTTTATGTATCTATTATAATGAATAATTTATTTTCATTAAATTGAATATATATAAGTGTCACATATTTGTTTTAAAAATGGTTCTCCGTTAAAAGGCGGTAAAATTGCATTATTTGAAAAATACTTCTTTTATTTGAAAAAATGAATATGTTCTTATATTATGTCTATGGAACAGATAATATATATTCTAAAATTATATGGAGCATATAAAATACAAAACTCAGTTAATACAATTCATAACCGCTTTTTGAACAGCAAGTTTGGTAAGTCATGGTGCTCTCGAACATAGTGTTGCATGCAGTATAAGCTATTGAATTAATTTAAAGAGACAACATACTATGAAATCTTGTGGTTTTACATACAGGTTTTAAAACCATGCATCAAAAGTTTCTTGACCATGAAAAACTGACAATAAATTGTATATAGACATTTTATTTTTGAAAAATAGTTTCTCATAACCATGATCTTAACCATTTGAGGGGTTGCGAATATTGGGAAATGGCCTCACTTGGGCTACGCATGGTACATTAACCAAGCACCAAGTCATGGGGGCGATGTATACTTTTTGACAGTTCCAAATACATGGTTTGAGCATGGTTGGTTAATATTGCACATGGATCATGTGATGGGTATGACAAAGGGATTGTACTGGTAAACAGTTAGTGAATGGTTACTCTAATAGTGTTACCAAGAAATTGAACCCTTTAAAAAGGGTGATTTTATAATATTAACCACTCTTTATTAATTCAAATTTCCTTCTATTTATCCATTCCATTCTCATACACTTCAAGAGAGGACCTCTCATTTTCCTCACTTCCGAATCATTGATATCTCTCCTCTATCTGAGATTATAATCTACCATATTTCATCTCATTGAATCACCATCAGTAAATCTATTGTTCCACTTTATTATTTTCAAAGTTTCACTTTAAATCATTGATATCATAATCATGTGAGATAATATTCCCTATTTCTACAATGATTGTAATGGGTTGAAATTTCTCATATTCTAACCCAAATTAATGGCTAATTCAGGATAAGGAATCATTGAATGGTATAAAGTAGATGGTGTAGTAATTTTTTCTAAAGAATAAAAGATTATATTATGAACCCTTTTGTTACATGTTAGGATTTCTACATGTCACCTTAAAATGTTAAATTCCTTATATAATTTTTATTAATGGAGACCGTGATACTCGCATAGTCCCTACAATATCATAGGTTATGACCTCAACTTAAACCACCTATATTAGGATGTGTTTCATATATGTACATTATTAAATGTAATGAAATGAAATGTTTGTGTTAAATTCAATGGATTTTAAAATTGAAAATATTTCACTAGGATTTATTCTTTTGTTATAGGTTCATGACCTTGACTTGAGCCACCCCTTTGGTGTGTTTACTAAATCCCTTCACTCTTTTACCATTCACTTATTACCAATCCCCCCTATAAGATGGGGTTTTCTTGTAATTTATTATTGAATTGATTAAATTGAAATATATGAAATGTAAATGGGAATACCTACTCACATGGATCTTATTAAATTATGATGAGTTCCTTTGACAGAATGATATTGACTAAAATATGAAAGGGTATAAATACTCTTCTTGTATTTATTAATTATAGATTGTGATTTTTGATTTATTATTCCATTATATACTCTTATTGTGTGGCCTTCCTTGGGAATGTATTGGATTCCTGATTGGGGTTTCCCCTGATTACATAAAGGATACCAATAGATTCATTGAATCATTTTCCAAGAGTTGAAACCCATATTATATTTGGTTTTTATTACATTTATGACTACCATAGAATGGTTCAGTGGACTAATATGTTAATTTATTTGGAAATTGGAATTCCTTGGATTATCTCCTTGGATTCGTATTGATGTCTTAGGAGATGAAAAAATATAGATTATCTCTTTAGGCTCTAATCATGTCAATCCCAAGGCCACCTAAGACTTGTTCACACAGAATGGTATAAATAATAATATATAGTAGTGGGAATTCCATGGGTTTAGTCCCATGGTTTCACTCAACACCCCATTGTCTAGACACATGGATAATTGTTTTGTGTGGACCTGAAAATTAATGTTTTGATACGCCACAGTACTCCATAGTTCCCATATTTTATTTTTATTCGTGGATGCCTTGACTATCTTCTTATTGACTTAGACATATATATATAAATATATATAATAACATATAATTAAATAATTTATAGCATAGGATAAAGTATTTATTTTCAGACAGGAATCCCCTAGGAACCTGAGCTGTCATGGTTTCATTTATTTCACTGCATTCATTATTAGCAAGCCTATACACAGTTCATTATATATTCACTGGCCAGACTGTAATTGTAATGACAAAATTTTTTATCAATTAAATTTATCTTGATATATTTATAAAACACTAAAATCACATATAGAGCCCAATAGAAACATCAATGTCTTAAATTAAGAATGAAATAAGTAATATTTATAGAAATTAAAGAAACCATACTGATGGAATAGTAACCTGACCGTTAGAACAGTAACCTAAACATTAGTAATTGTAATATTACAAATATAATAATAACCTCACCTATGAAAGTATAAATAAATCATATGTATCTTATAAATGAACATATTATATAATTATATCATAGTATAAATAAATATATTTTTAAATGATAAATTAACTGTTGGGTTTTCTGTGAAATATAAATGTTTATTAACAATTTTATAATTAAAAAAATTATTTAAATGAAAATATATTTTCATAAAACAAATTATTAAATTAATATTTTGTTTTATTAAAATTATCAAATAATTTTATGAGACCTTAAATAATTTTTCAATGTGTCAAAAAATCAGTTATAATATTAAAATCAATACTTTTTGAATGAATTTTGAATTTAATTAACAATGAGTTATCATATATTAAAAAAATTATTTTCATAAAAAGGAGTCTATTTTTTATTTCTATACATTGGAAAATGATTGGGGTGAATTTTTTGGATTTTTTTAAAATAGTTGTATTTTTGGTGCATAGTGAAATATGATAATTTACTATATAAACTAAATACCTGAATTATTGAGTCATAGATGATGAATGGATAAAGTAAACTCCAATTGGTTAAAAAAAATTTGAATTTTTTACAATATTTATTCCAAATAATCAACATTATCGATAGTATGATTCCAAAATAGTAAACTAATGAATAAAATAATCAAAAAACACCCATATCCTTCCATATAAATACCACACCTCGCCACCCCTTCCCCGCACATCTTCAAATACTTGTATCTTTAATTAATTATACCCAATTCTCTCCCCATGTCTATGGGGTACTGGTCTTAACAAAAACAAAAAAAAGTTATTTAAGGAGGTTCTTAATGAGACAACATCCATGAGGAAAAATCATCAATCCTTCTCTATTAATTTCATTCCTTTTCTTATGAACTCCTTACTACCCTATATAATGTGGAATTTTAACTCCAATATATTATATATAATCTAATTTTTTATTTTAATGAAATATCCATCTTAAAATATCTTATCTGATCGTATTATTCTAAAAATGAAAACATCATCTGTAGAATATCGATTCACCGCCTTCATGGATGATGAGTTTATATTTCCAATTACTACCCTATTGTCTCTTCCTAAAACCATTATTATTTCTAATCATATTTTATTATAAATATTTTATGTTTTATATTGTTTTGGAACTAATATATAAAAATAATATTAAATAAAATTGTTCATGTTCATGATAGTCGTAAAAACATCCAAAATAAATTAATGCATTTTCATCAACATTTTATCGAATGAATCATCTTCATAAAATAAAAAAAATATATTCATTAGAAATTTTAAACATATTATAAGTTAATTAATAACATATAATTTCTATTCTAGATAATTATTCTAATTTTACCAGAACTCACATAATTATATACAATAAAACCGACCATGAAACCCTGAAAATGAATGATAATAGAAAAATGAAATTGAACTCTACAACTCATCTAAATGGATATAAACAAACATAATAAATCCATAATAAAATAACTAAATGTTTAATATGATCATTATTTAGTAATTAATGAGTCTAATATTCTGGTCCAAGATATTAATATGAATACATCATTAAGATATATGGTAAGTGGATTCTCGAACCCAACTCTTTTTATCTGGGATATTCCCCCATCAAAATGTTTTTGTTATAAATATTTCAATAATGTCCCTTAACTATAATATCTTTGTTAATCCATTTTAATTTATGGGATGTACATGTTTCCAAGCTGATTTTATGAAAAATACAATGAATTTTTGATAGAACTATTTTTTCCAAAACACATTTTTTCTTCTCTTGTGTTGTTTCTTCTTCGATTAAGAATTAAGATTTTATTTTGAAGAAAAAATTTTATTCATGATTTGTGAAAACCTTTCAAAACAAATTTATTGATATGTGTTAATTCATGACTTTGATAGATATACGTTCAATGTGGCACACATGATTATGTAAATTTTGTGATGTGATGGGTTCAAATAGAATTATATAGAACTCCAAAGTATTGTGTAATGCAATGTACCTCTTGAGATAATTTTCAATATTTCTGAACATGATTCAAAAATTATTCACAATGATGATGTTATGATTATGTAAAATGTTATGCATGAATAAGATGCTATATTGGTCCATAACTATGTGTGGTATTTGGCCACTAAGACATGATGTATCATTTTTATGCATTTCTATATTCCATGACTTTATCTAATTCTTCCTCTCATGATTTTGATGATGATCCTATGATTATGTTATAATGATGATTATTATTCAGTCCCAGTTTATATTGATTCATGTCCTTATTTATCCACTTATTATGATTTTATCTTACCCCATTATTTTTTTTATATCCTTAGGTGACTACATGTACGAAGGAGATCGTGATTTTAAGAATGATAAATAATATGAATTTTGAATAACTTATTATGTTTTATTTTTCATAATCTATTTATGAGCCTAATTTTTCCAAAATATTAAATTATATGATCTTAGTTTTAGTAATATTATAATTATGTTTATCTTTAGAATAATGTAATAGTTATGGAATAATATATAGGGAAACTATATTTTTTATCAAGGATCAATTTAGCTACTTTGGGAATTAGGATTAGAGAAAATTAGTGATAACCCTTAGTATGAGAGTGTGTATATTTAATCATACAATAATATTTATTTAGAAAAACTGCATAATATAGGGATCCCACAAAATATGACATTATAGTTAATTTAACAAAGATATAAATTATTATTAATTATCGACTTAGGTTTTTTTCAAGAATTTTATATTCCAGAAAATGAAGGGAACCAAGAGAAATAAGGCCAACAAATCATGTGAGGGAAAATGAAAGGATATCCCAAATGTTACACTAAATGTCTTGTGAGGTGAAGTTAAAAATTTCATGTAAATAGTTACGTCGGTGTTTTAAGAAATGATCAATGAAATGAAAAAAGTAGAATATGCACCTTCATATAATAGATAGAAACTATAAATCACATATTTTTTTCAGCAATGACCACCGACATTTAGTGTATCTTCTGATCCACTTTTTGCGGAACAATGGTTTAACTTAATAGTGAAAATCATTCTTTTTGTTCACTATTGTGAGAATGTGACACTAAAATTCTATATATATCATTTAGATAGAGATTCCAATCAATGTTTTTCATTGATTAAACACACAAAGATGAAGGATTAAATATAATAATTGGAGGGGGAAAATCATAAAAATGTATTCCTAAATAAGTAATTCCCTATAAATCTTCAGACAAAGAATGAGAGAGAGATAATGTAGCTGAATAAAAAGTAGGGTGAATCTTGCATGTCTTATGAGGAAAATAAAAAAAGGGTTTCATGGTACACCTTGGGTTTTATTAAAAAAATGATAGTGAAATAGATAGATTCTTTAGTTGTTTAAAACTAAAATGTTGAAAGGATCCAGATATCTGAGAATTTGGGATTTTTGATGATGTGGATTAATGAGAACACAATGTAGATATGGAGTTCGTAGATTGGTCCCATGGTTAGGGATATAATAATAAAATGATGGATTTTCATGTTGGGGGGTCAAATAAAAAAGAGGAAAGATAATCCAACCACCCAAATGTCAAAAAATATAGAATGAAAACTTATGAGAATTTCCTAAAAGTGATGTTGAAATGAATCATGTTTGGGAGAGAAGGGCATCATGATAATGAATTTTAGAGAGACATGAAGAATAAAAATAACATTTTGGAGGAAAAGAGAGAACCACCAATGGTTCAATGCATCTAATATAGGAAGAAAGGGAAATATTAATGTCAGCACACTAAACCTAGACTTCTTGAGGGCAATCAACATCAATAACCCAAAAATCCAACGGAGAAAGGGAAAGCTTATTCCATAACTATTTATGAAGTTGGATAAGAAATTGAAGTCATACAAAGTATACATACTATTCACACATGAATGGGAAAAGTATTATTTAATTATGGTTCTACACATTACTTTATATATTTCATGTTTAATATAACTATTTAATCAAAGCCTCGATACCTTGTAGTAGATATATATGTAAACAAACCTAGTTGTGTGATCATTTCAACCCAATTGTTGCACTCTTCTTCAATAGGATTATATGGGAATATTATTCCAGATAATTTTATGATACACCTCTTGGTGGATTTCTATGCTATACTGGGAATATATTTCCTCTCATTATATATTGCACACATAAATTTTCGGGAAAAGGAAACATCTTTTCATATATAGAACCATCCCACATATGAAAAAATCTCTACAAATCTCCCTTTGAAAATATTTCAATAGCGTGGATGATGATTCCCTATGAAGAATAATGATTTACTAAAATGGTTGATTCAATGTATGTTATCATCCATTATAAAATTTCCATTTTAAGGGAATAAAATGATGTATTTCCTAAAGAGTTAACCAAAATTCCTCCAAATCATGAGCTATAGTTCTAAAAATAACAAATTCTTAAACCTAATTTTTTATTAAAATTACTAAATAATATGGACTCTGTTTAACTTGAGGAGATAAATAATAACATAAAATAGAATTTAGACAATTGGTTTATATTCCCTAGTGCATCGCCTTAGGGGGAACCAATGAACTTTGTAGTGAAAAAGGACGAAAAAATGTGGATGTGTATCAATTACGAAATGTTCAATAAGATCACTATAAAAAACATTATCCTCTTCCATGGATTGACTTTTTTTTGATGAACTAAAACAAGATAAATACATCAATAAAGGGGGGGTCTACATTCTGGATATCATCAAATAATGGTAATGAATAATGATATTCATAAGACTTCTTTCCACACTAGGTATGGGAACTATTATTTTGTTATTATTCTATTTGAAAATACTAATTCCCCTATAATATTCAATGATTTTATAAATAGTGTCTTTAGAATCTACCTTGATAATCTTGTGGTAGTTTATATTTATAATATTATCAACTACTCAAGTGAAATGAGTAACATAAATAAAATACAAGTGTTATACTGACAACATTAATGAGGGAGAAATTATATTCCGAATTTATAAATTGCAACTTTTAGATACAAAAATCCACGTTCTTGAGACACATGATCACATGTGGGGGACGTTCTTTGCACCCTTAAAAAAGGCAGTTCAAGAATGGCGAAGATCAACTAGTGTTAGGGAAATCCATATTTTTTATGGATTAGTAGGGCACTAATGATGTTTTATGAGAAATTTATCATTATGGTTTATCCCACTAACCATGTTAACATGTAATGGGGAATAGTATATTTGAATGAGGGAATGGGAATAAATATTCAAGTAGACAAGTAATAGGCTAATAATTGAACCTGTATATACACTACCAACAAATGGAGAATGTTTTGTGATATAAAATGATTCTATAAATAATATATTGAGTTATGTACTATTGAAAAATTGTAAAGTGATAGTCTACACCCCATGATAGTTGATGATCCAGGAGAAAAACTATATGATGCATGATCTTGAGCTATATGTTGTGTTTTTCCATGAAAATCTTGAGTCACTACATTAATGGTGAGAAGTGTGACATATATTATTATAACAAGAGTCTAAATATATATTCACTTAGAGGGAAATCAACAAGGCTCAAATAATATGGTTAAAGATAATCATGTTCTATGATTTCTCTATTCATTACCTTCTGAGAATGGTGAACAAGGTAACTGAAGCTCTAAGTTAAAAAGAACCTACTACTCTATCCAGGATTAGGATTTAGAAAGACCAAGTATTCATGGATATATAAAGGATGGATTTGAAAATCATAACACTAGGTAATAAATTCTACCTTTCCAAAATAATTTCCCAATCATACATCAAAGAGAAGACTAAGGAGTCATAAAGGGATGCTCTAAATATATAAAAGAAGGTGAAATTTCTAATGTAAGGGAAGATACAAGATTAATATATTGAATATGATGGTGTGATTTGGGTTGGAACAAGAAATTGTGTACCTTAATCATCTGAGATAATGAAGGATCTGTGGGATAATGAAAATAGTTCAACCATATCAATCCATCCGGGTAGTACCGAGATGTATTATGATCATCGAGAGAACTTATTGTTAGAAAATTTGATAAAGGAGACATCAAAGTATATATCAAGGTTATTGATATGTTATAAAGTTACAATAGAATAATATAAGTCCAAGTGAATGATGAAAACATTTCATATACCCATGTGGAAATGGGAGAATGTCAGTATGGACTTTGTTATTGATACCCCAAAGAAATTAGAAGGAAACAATGTTATATGGGTTTTGGTGGATAGACTCACCAGGAATGAACTCTTTATTTCTATTTGGGAATATTTAATGGTTGAAATACATGACATGATATATGTGAAGGAAGTGGTGAGGATTTATGGAGTCAAATTTTGATCATAACTGATAATGATCCAAGGTTCATATCTAAATTCCAGTGAATTTTTTAACTTTCTTTCATTACTAAATTGAATTTCCCCATGGCTTATCACCCCCAATATAATGGAAAATATAAAAGGATTATTAAGATTTTTGAAGACATGATAATATTATACTCAATGAGAATCAAATGTGGATGGGATTATCATCTCTCATTGGTTGTGTTATCATACAAAAACATCTTCCACTCTTGTATTCTGATGTCAAAATATGAAGCTCTATATAGAATGTGATGCAAAACACCAACATGTTGGTATAATGTTGGAGAGAAAAATGTAGTTGGACCTCATCTTGTGAAAGTGATGACCGTGATGGTTCAAGCCACGAAACATCATATAGAAGCTACATAGATCCAGAAAAATAGCTATGTTGATAATCATTTAATGGATTTTGAGTTTAAAGTTAGAGATAAATGTTTACTTTGAATATCATCATGGAGTAGGGACATGCAGTTTGAAAATAAAGGGATGATTATCCCAGGGAACATTGGACCCTTTTAGATCCATGATCACATAAGAGTAGTGTCCTATCATATTACACATTCAAGAAAAATGACTCTTGTTCACGACATGTTTCATGTATCTCTCCTGAGGATTTACATTCCTGACCCCTCACATGTACTGAATCAAGAAGTTGTTCAATTGGGGAATGTCATCTCATATGAAGAGAAGCCATAAATTATTTTTAACTAAATAGGAAAATTCCTATACAACAAGACAAATAACCATGTAAATGTGTAGAGGAGGAAACACATGTATGAAGAGGAAACATGTGATCTAAATGAAGTAATGAAGAATAATTAACCTCACCAATTCTCACCTTTGCTTGTAAAATGAAAATTTAAGGGTGAAATTTAAAAAGGGGAGAAGAATGTAAAGACCCTAGCTTTTATCAATGGAATTTACCTTTTTATATTTATAAAACAAATACATCCCCTAATGATCCAAATTAAAATTCAATTATCAAAAATAATGAATGAAATAAGAAATATTAATAGAAATTACGGACCCTACGGTGATGGAATAGTAATCAAACCGTTGGAATAGTAACATGACCATTATGAATAGTGATCCTAATAATAGAATTGTAACATTAACTATTAAAGTATAAATTAACTTTATATATCTTATAAATGAAAATATGATATAATTATATCATAGTATAAGTAATAAATGTTTCAAAAATGATAAATTAAGTGCTAGTATTTTTGTGATTCACAATGTTTATTTACAATTTTATATTTAATAAATGTTATAAAAGTATATCTTTTTTCATAAAATTGATTCATAAATTAATATATTGTTGTATTATAATTATAAGAATGTTTTATAAGATATTCATTAATTTTTCAAATTTTCAAAATCAGTTATAATATAAATATAATTATTTTTGAAATAAAAGATAATTTTAATTAAAAATAAAATTTGTTATATTTTAAAATAATTTCTATAAAATGTAGTTCATTTTTGAATTTTACTTGATCAAAATGGTTATGCGGTATATTTGGGATTATTCTAAAATATTTGAGTTTTTGATGTTTTATGAAATATGATAATTATTGATATAATAAAAATAGATTAATTATTATATCACGTCTAATGTATAGACGAGGTAAGAACCCATTGGTTTGAACTATCTCGATCCTTTTAATATATTTAGTCAGATAAATCAACATTATTGATAATCATGATCCCAAATAATAATCTAATGAATAAAATAATAAAAAAACCCCTCTCCTTCCCTATAAATACCACCCCTTTTCTCACACCATAAAGGCCATGTAGCTCGTATAGGTTATTCCCAATTCTCTTCCCAATAATTTTCTGCATGTATATGGGCATTTGTTCTCTACAAAAGACCAAAACAATGTTTTTTAAGGTGGTTGTCATGGAGATATCATCCAAGAGGTAAAATCCTTAATCCTTCTCTTTTAATTTCTCCCATTTTTCATGTCCTCTCATTACCTCCCCTATCCAATGTGGAATTATAATTCCAGTATTCAATATATAATATAATTTTGTTATATTAATTAAATATCCATCATCAAATATCTTTTCTTATCATTTTATTCTAAAAATGAAAACATTGTCCACGACATGTCAATTCGCCACCTTTGTGAGCCACAAGTTTTTTTTTCTATTATTTCCTTCATGGTTTGTCATAGAAAAACTATTATAGTTGTAGAATAGTGTAATATACAAATTTTATGTTTCATAATATCCTTGAACCAATATATAAACATAATATTAAATTAAATGTTATAGGTTCATGATGGTTGTTAAAACACAAAAAAAATTAAAATATTTTCCACAATGTTTTGTCTAATGAATAATCCTCATACCATATAATATAATTGTATATGATAAAACATAAAGATCATAAAGATTATTAATAGCATATAATTTCAATTCATAAGAATTATTCTAATTTTACCAAAACATCAATAATTATATACAAGTAAACCGACTATGAAATCATGGAAACGAATTCTCCTCCACCGATGAAATTGAAGTCTATAACTCATCAAAATGTATATAAAAGAAATTAATTAAACTATATTAAAAAAAATAAACATACAATAGGTTATCTAT
Organism: Viscum album; assembly: GCA_963277665.1. NCBI lineage: Eukaryota > Viridiplantae > Streptophyta > Magnoliopsida > Santalales > Viscaceae > Viscum > Viscum album. Next base: position 829,180,262 of record OY728141.1, on the reverse strand, counting down.
TTAGTGATTAATGAATCAACTTATATTATCTAGTATTTTAAGGTTAAGGAAACATTCAGACATAAGGTAAGGGGATTCTCAAACTCATCTCCTTTATATTTGGTTAATCATCTTTCGATACTTTTTTGGTATAAAAATATCACAAATATTCCTCAACTATAAATAATTATTCCTTAAATTTTAATTTCTAGGATACACATGTTTCCATTCTGAATTTTTAGAAAAAAATGGTTTAAAAAAACTATTCTTTTCAAAACACATTTTTACTCCTCTGGATTTGATTCTTCTTTGATCAATAATGATGAATATTATACCAAATATGTTTTCCCCTTTTCATTTGGGAACCCAATGTTTATTCATGATTGATGAAATACTTATGAATCTCATTCCTTTACATGGGACACTTCCTGACTTTTATTGATGTACATTCTTTTTGGTATGGATGATTATGTAACTATTATGATGTTATAGGTATAATTAAAATTATATATCACTCTATTGAATTGGATAATATAATGTAGCTCATGAGATAATGAGAAATATTCTTGAACCTGATTCTTTCTTTGATCACAATGATGATGTTATGATTATTCAAATAAGTTTTGCGTGAATATGCTGGTACATTTGTTCACAAATATATGTTGCATATGACCCCAAAGATATAATGTTACATTTTTGTGCATTTCCAAATTTCATGAATTTATTTAATTCTTCCTCTCATGATTATGGTGATGATCCTAATATTATTTTATGATGTTGATGATTATGATCACCCATGTTATGTTGATTTATGTCCTTATTTATCCTCTTACAAGGATTTTATCTTACCCACTTCGTTAATGTATATAATCATGTGTATAAATTAAATAAGGATAACATGGGATTAATAAGGACAAAGAAAAATAATTTAAATAATCGTTTATCTTTTTCTATGAACAAGTTATGTGTGGTCTTAATTTACCCAATATAATATTCCACTTGATCGTGGGTTTTCAATGCTATTAGGTTATTTATATATATAATTATGTAATAGTAATGTAATAGAAGTAGGGTCACTATAGTAATTGATAAAATTGGTTGGGGGCTATGAAGTTTTACTGAAACCCTATTCAGGCCACTGATTAGAACCTTGATAGATTTCATGGATGCAAGTAGGAAGAAATAAAATAATAAAACTGTAAATTCATGATTTCAAATAAAAGAATGGAGTATGTGAGAAGAATATTGGGATATCTATAATAATTCTACTATAGATTTGCTTATTGTCATATTTTATATTTTCTTACAGCTGGTATTATGTATGTATGCTACCCTATTTCCCATTTTCACCGAAATTTTTTATAGAATCATGAAATCATTTCGTATATCATCTAGGTACAGTTCCAATTGAATATATATTTCTAGTTATATATTTATGTGATACACATTTTATCATTACACTTATACTATTGCTTTTATATACCTTAATGTTATTCTTCACTCTGATAAAGATATTATAGTCTCCCCACCATACCATTATAGAACTTTAATTATAGTTGAAAGCCTCTAAAATATAGGTAGTTTCACTTGAGTTCATGCGGACCAACACGTTGGGTTAGTTATGAATGAATTGTTCCTAAGATGTCATCTAATTCACTCCCAATAATTAGGATTTGTCACCCCTTGGATTGAATGTTATTTGATTTCAGCTTGTTTACTATTATTCGTAGAATGGCATCATAGGAGGGAAAAATTCAAATCAGTAAGTTCTATGGAACTTAATTTTTCTTTTATAAAATTCTAATAGATGATATTTTCACATATTAAAAATTTAATGATCCTTTGTGCAAAAAGTGTCATCAAACAATAGAAAAAGATGAATTGGGGTAGTTGGATAGGAATGATTTTTCCTTAATTAGTTTTTCTATTTCTTGAAATGTTGCATTCAATAATAGTGAGAGGAAAACTCAGAGGATATGAAATAATTGGCATAAGTATATGAGGATCTAATGGATCGTAATATAATGTTCATGTTTTTTTGATTTTTCATCTTTCGGTAATCATATATAAGTTATGTTTTAAATCATATGAGTGAATTAAAAATGAAATAGGGATGCTCAACATTGTGTAGAAAACATTCAAAGATGATGTTTGGGATTTTATTCTTCTTTCTTCACTCCACGAGAGCTCGGATTCTAGGTTCAAAATGGTGGGAAACTCCAGTGGTAAGTAATATCCTTTTTTAAAGATATTAAAATCATGATATTTAATGAATAGATGACGTGATTGTAATTTCAATATTCATCTAGAAGTGATCATAATACTACTGTAAATGGATTATCAATCCATCAGAAAAAATATTCATAAGAAAAAGTATTAAACCCAAAAATCCTAGAGAATATGTCCATGTAAATCGACATGTTCAAGTCCTATATGTTGGATTTTTGGGATGATGATATGTATCGTGAAAGATTTCAGAAATCAGTTAGAGGATTAAAATTCATGTAAAAATAATGTTGTCAGTACATTGGATGATGGGTGAAACTTGATACTAAGCATGATAATTATAGATGAATCATGGGTTATTGATTCTGTGGTTTCATTTCATTCTACTTGTCATGTCCTGACCCAATGGGGTTCGAGCTGTGAATTGCAAAGACCACCTCTATAGGCAAAGATATAGCATCCATCACAGAGTAAGATAATATGCATAAGTAGGACTTTTCCTAAATTACATGTATGGAAACACCCACATACACCTCCATGCATCAGTGTAGAGATATAAAAAAATGGAAAACTAATTCATGTATATATCTTTCCCCAAACAGAGTAAGAAAGAAGTACAAAATGAAAAAATATAGGGACCCCTAGAAGAAAAAAATAAAAATCATCCAACCTTATATGAAATAGGGGATCAATATAAGAAATGCACCAGTATGATCCAAAGAAATGCTCTGGTGAAAACCCCAATCAGTCTAGCTATTATGCTCTTCCCACTTCAGGTCCATGTTGGACTCAGTAGAAGGACCTGTTGTCTGCACAAGACAAAATGCATGTGTTGGCAATGACAATATATGAGTGAGTATAAGAATAATCAGTATACCCCAAAAAAATATCAAACAAAAAATGTAGTAACTGGTAGGCATCAATTAACTCGACTTAGCCATAGGGAACCCACATGAGGGAGAAGGTCCATCTTGAGACCATCCTCAGTAATACTCGACTAGTTATCTTTACATCCCTGTAATGTAAACGAAATGACAAATGCTATAGGGACATCCAAAAGACACCCAAATATACTCAGCTTCATCACCAAGTATTATTTCCCTGACCATATACTATACTCATTAAATGATTAATGGTTCTAAAGAAACAATCGCATGGTCTCATGAGGTACTGACCTCATAGACAACAAAAAAATCCAACCCATTATTAATAGCATGTAGAACGAAAGGGGAGTATGCTTTGAATGCTCGAATTTGACGATCCAACCTCATCATCCTAGTCAGTACTCAACAAATGGTTCCACCAAACCTAACCTTCACCCTATGCATGGTCAAAATAACTATTTACTGCCCTGATCCTTTCCACTGCCCCACATTCAAGGTATTAATGACTCCTTATCCATCCCACGAAACCTCTGTTGATCCTATCCGGAGCGTCCCTCACCTTAGTACATTTTGGGATTGCTAACTCTTAAGTATGAATCACTCATAACAAGTAGAGGGTCCCGATCCCCTATGAAACTTGATATAGTGGGAGCAGAACTCCCTAGGCGTGAACCCATGCCCAAGTATGATAGGGAAGTACCACCTTGTGAAATGTGATCCCACACCATAAAATGGCAGGGATCCCCACTCAATAAAATGTAATCCCACTCCCACAGTAGGAGAGAACCTATGTGAAACGTGATCATACACCCAAGGTAAGGGAGAAACACATTAAAGAACGGGATCCCACACCCATGGTAGGGGTGCACTACGGTGAATGATGTAATCCTTCCCCCACTATAGGGGAGCACCACATTGAGGCTAGAGGACCCACACCCTGATATGGTAGGGGAGTACCGACTCTACCATAAAATGTTATTACATTGCACATGACCTATCACATTAGGGGAGCAGTCGAACTGTAAGAATGTCATGTGGAAAACACTCCCTAGTCCATTAGGGGAGTAACAACTCTAGAGGAAACCACATAAAGGTAAATGTACCTACGACCACGCTATGGGTATTCCCATCTTTAACTTAGTAGAGTGGTAAGGTAAATCAATGCATAGTTACCACAGGGGAGAATTGGACCCAATGTATCTTTTCACGAACCATTGATCTCCAATATCATCCTAGGAAAAAATCCTCAATATTATTTCTTGATTCACACCACCTCGTGTCCTGTAAGCCAAAACGGAGGCCATCATAGTGACCAATGTAGAAGAAACACAGGATAAGCTATTTAATCACCCAAAATGGACAATTGATGAAAAGACTACTATTAACCACAACAAGCCCAAATGGGTCTTCGCGGTGGCCACTCCTCAATCCCAGAACATATCAAATGGACTACACTATTTTGATTCTATCGTAAAAAAACATGGGGTCGGCTGGATATTAATCCAAAATAGACACCCAATGAATTATTATAATTTCACCACAAATGAAAAAATTGGGCCTCATGGAGCCAACCCCACTCATTCGGTTTCAGTAACCAAAATCAGTCCTAAAACATCTACAATCAATTCAGATACTAAAATCCACTGACAACGCTTCAAAAAGACATCCAACACAAGAGGCATGTCTTATCCATAGTTTGGGAAATAAATATAAATATTTTAATTTTGTTAAAATTGAATGTTTCATGCCACCAAGCATCGATACAGACTCAAAAAGTTCAAAATGTGTCCTCCAAAGGTCCTACACTAATAAAGGATCATTTCTCCATCGATGACATGTCAATTGGACAATCAGTTTTCAAGAAACATGAGTTGTAAAACTTCCCGAAAAATACGGGTTAGACCACCGCCGCCGCCTAACGACCATCATCTGATCACTGGATTCCTCCACCACAGCCTAACCAGACTTCAGCTGCCACCTACTGTACCACCACCACTACCTTCCAAACTACTTTTAGTGCCCCCACCTTACCAAAAACATCCGTACCATGCCTGAAAATGCTGCTTAATATTCTCCAAACCACCGAGACAAATCCAGTGGTCCAAAAATCAATTCGAGACCTATTATAAGAACCATGGGACCATATAAACATAGAATTGATGACAAATAAAAGAAAAATTATGGATAAACTGGGGGGTGGTTGGGATCAAAGATCAAATTGAGGAACTCGGGGAGAAATGTTGACACTTCGAGTCTAAATCCACACTCTTCTACTACTGCTGCTCGATTCAGGAATGACCGCCATCAAGATCGGTGATCGATGGTTCTTCATTTGGTCGGTTTTTTTTAGTTAATCACCAAATAGGGAGGGGGAGGGGGTTTCTAAATGAGAACCTAGAAGGAAGGAGGGGTGTGTTAGAGGATTTAATTTTCATAAAATGGTCTCTATTTACAATCCTTTCACCCCACTCTCCTCCAACAAGAAACACGATGCCAAAAAAGTGTATGTCATACCTAGGGAAAACATGGTGATCTAAACCCAACTACAATTTATTAATTTCTATCCAAGATTCTATTCAAATTTTATTCTACCCAATTTCCAAAAAAATAATTTAATTTATTAACAAAAATTCCTTTCATATGTTATCCCATAACAGTCCTCCGCTCACATATCTTATACCACACATAGGGTAAAAAACATGCTCTAGACTCAACTGTGCACTCAGATTTATGATCTGAATGACCATTTTTGAGATAACATATTTTTTCAAAAATTTATAGTATAAAAATACTTAATATTTTATAATATTAATTCTGGGCTCAATGGGCCTCAGAATAACACACCGTCTCAGCATCCAGATATGGAAATATTCGTAAGAATATTCAGATATCTGACAGGGAAGAATACAAGTCACTACACAATTAGTGAGTGAGGATGTGTGGTTTATTATGTTCCAAGAATTCTGGGAGGATTACGACTAGTATATTATGAAGATATATATATATAATTGGGAAAGGTTATGTGATCATTCTAATGAATAATGAGAGTGTATTGAAACTAAAATGTGTTAGACACATTCCATGTCATTAGGAGAACCTCATATTATAGGGATATCTAGGTGGTTCATGTTTCAAAATGGCCTTTTAAAATAGAGTTTGAATGATTAATAGAGGTTCTATAGTGATTTATCATTTAGTACAAAATGGTACCATGTATCTTATTTGACTGAGTGATTAATTTTTAACTATTGAAATGACTTTATATGGTTGTACAGAAAAGTGTCACTACATGTTTTGTCACATTAGTGAGAAAAATCATAAAGATAAAGATAAAATGAAAAATTGGAGCTCAATCATAGGTTCGTTGGATGATGTGAGAGTTGTATTATAGGAAAACAAAAACGATATTCCTTCAACATGGATGTATGAATGTTGAGGAATAAAAATTTAGAACATATTAATTCTGATGTTTGGTCCCATATGCTATTTACTGAAGTAGAGGATCACTGGAATTTATTTCCTTCCTTAATGTTTCCACTTTCATGATCTAGGATTAATTCCAAAATAATAAATTTGATTTGTTTCAATCATTTATTAAGTGGAATGTTGTAGCGAATAAAGATTTTGAAATAATTTAAAAAAATTTAGGGACATAGAATGGTGTGTAATACACCAGACATGAATTTTGTAACCTATGTAAGAAGAAGGGCATTAGGCATGAAAATATTATTTCTGGGACTCCACAAAAAATTAAAAAAACCGAGGGACTAAATCAAACACTAGAATAGGATTCTCATACTACAATTATTTTCTCATTAATTCCTAAGCGAATTCTATCAGAGACTTTGAATATAATATATTACACTGTGATAAGAATTCTGACCATAGATTTTGGATTGGAATCTCTTCTGGTAAGATACTAGAGGCCAACAATCTCAAAATACTCTGGAAGATTCACTTATGTTCATCTCGAATCTAAAGATAGAGACAAGTTCGAGGTGAAATCCAAAGTATGTTTTCGTATCAGATATGGTGATGAAAATATTTGTTATCACCCGTGAGATGTTTAATTTAATTAAATCACCATGTAATAGTTTTATAGGAAATCAAAAATCAATATTGTAATTTGAAAATGATTTGAGGGAGAGACCATCACTTGTTTAAACAATGAATAATATTATGAGGAAACAATTTCATTAGGTTGAATAATGTAAAAAAGCAATTGATCCTAGAAATAAATCAATATTATGATTTATAATTAATAATTTTATGGATTTATATTCATCATAGTTTTAAATAAATTAAATATTTTTTAATCCAAAACATAAGTAATTATATTTCACTAAAATTTTCCATGAATTACATAGTTTTATAGTAAAAATGAATTTCATGATTTTAGTACATAATTTTGATAAAAAAGGAAATAATTGTTGGAATAAACAATTAAAATATAATTTAGTAAAAATATTTGATATCTTTTTGAAATGTTTGATATTTTAGTGAATAGTAAAAAAATCCAACTTTTGTAATACTGTCATTTATTTTCATTAAAAATTGTAATTTAAAATTACCAGGATGATTTTGGATTAGTTATTATATTATCATAATATCCATTTTATTAAAAATACTATCAATAATTTAACATTAATAAATAATATATTATATTTTTGTAGACGTTCAATTTAATAGATAAAATGCAATTTTCTAAAAAATAGTTTTTTCATTGCACTTTGTCTGCTTTTAGTAAAAGTAATTTATACCAAATATACAAATTAAATCTTGGAAAATGTATTTAATATTGTTATTCAAGATGTTCATCTTTTTTAACGAGTTTTACTTTATTTTTTTTCAATATAAATAGTAACCATGTTAAAAATGTGTCACCACTATTTAAGGGGTAAATCATATTAATTAAGGTAAAGAACTACGAGATAAGTCCAAAAGAATATTATCTAAATTATTAATAAATGATGATATTTAAATACCTCTCAACTAATCATCTAATTTTAATTTTTTAACAGCGACATGTACATTATTGGGAGTAGGTATTATTTTAAAACATTGAATAATTACAAGGGTGTCATTCCCCTAACATATACATGGGAACATCATGTCTTGCCTTCATCACACATTTTGTGATTTCTAGTTCAAAACATTACTAGCTAAATATTTCCCATCATCACTACGAATTTCATAGAGGTCTTGGTTTTTTAAAAATACTGATCATATACAGCTTATGGTGTAATCCATTTATATATATCCAAGGATAAGGTAGAAGTCTTAACCGAAAAATTTCATGTTTATTTCATCATATACCACCTTGAAATATTCTTTAACCATGGAGAAATAATAACATCCATATCATTAATTTACTGAAACTCTGTTATTTTTATTTTATAGCACATTCTCATATAATTTTCATTCCAATGCAAAATGAAGGCATTGATCATGGCTACGTTTGGACCACAACCACCATGAAGGATTGTTTTTCATTTTTCATCACTGGTTTATATGGATTGTTATAAAGATAGAACAAATGAATATATAGGATATTTATGAAAAAATGATAATTTTTTAAGATAATATATTACATTCCTTTATTCCCTATATATCTATTAGAAATTGATGACATCTCCTATGCGTACGTGTGAAATGAAATCTTCATGATGTGATGTGTCCATGCTTTCATATCAACCTGAAAATGATTCTCATAAGGATAGAACTGATGAATAAATATTACTTATATAAAATATTGATGAATTTTTAAAAGAAAAATAATATCTATATGAATTTTTTTCCACCCATTAAAAAAAATTAAATTGTTTTTCATTCGTACATATAGACTAGTGTCTCAATGAAGCAACATGGTTCATTATTTATGAACACCATACCTAGTTTGATATAAAATTGTAAATAATGTATAAATATTATAATTATTACTTTATTATGATTCATTAGGTAATCTACCTTTAATACCTTTGACCATAGTCAGTACACCAATGTCATTATGAGGTTATAATCCAAACATCATCAAGATATCCAGTGCGAACTTAACCATTTTAACAGATAAATAAAACATAGTTGCAAATGTAGTAATGTTAATAATGATAATGGAATGAACCTAAAATAATGCTCTTAATTATTTATAAAACTGATATAATTTTATTAGTTCAAAGGGTATTACTCCGGAGGGTAGACATTTGAATGACATATGTGAGGACTCGAGGCTTGATATTTTCTTTTAAAACCATGTTTTAAAATATTCATTTAAACTCTTTTTACTCCATATACATGTTATTCAAATTTTCCCAAGTATATTCCTATTTTTACATCAAATATTTTTAAAGGTTATAGTAAAATAATTTCTAATTTCAGTAAATAGGATTAAAAATGAAATATTTTTTACATTTATTATACATGTCAATTTTTTAGCAATGTGAAAAAGAATAATTTTTATACATATAAAACACAACCCTATTTTATTACTATTATAGTTTTTATTCATTATAAAACATCCTCTATAAGTCCATAAGATTTTTCAATGAATATAATATTCTCTATATCTTATAAAAGTTTCAATTTTATGTTTTTTATGAAAAAATAAATTTCTCATTATGATTATGTGAAAATTGAAAATGCTTTTCCTATGGGTTCAAATGAGTATTTCATAGGTTTTATGTTAAAATAGTGTAATAATAAATATTTATTGGTCATGATAATATAGATTATAATTATATATGACGCTATGTGAGTGTGATGTATCTCATGACAACTTGTGAGTGTGATATAGATCTACAATGTATTTGGTATTGATTTAGTCATTGAAAGATAAAAATGATGGAGATAATTTGGTAGGTTAGTCCTATGGAAATAACTAGGATTCAATTATTCTATCAGGGGAAACTTATGGAATATTATCCTATACTAATGGTTTCAAACAATTTTTATAACCATTCGTAATTCCTATACCAAGGGATCCCCAAACTGTTGGGTTGTATTGTGCGGAGGTGTCCCTATACCAATGGTTATAAGTAAATAGATGGTATAACCCCTATAATATTTATTTATTCTAATGGTTACAAAGAACTATTTGTATAATGTCATACCAGTGGTTATAAAAACCATTGGTATATCATTTAACTATTAACACAATAATAAAAAACTCATTCCCCACATTGTCCAGAACCTGATGTCAAACCCTTACAAATTTAAAACATATGATATATGATATATTTTACATTTTATTATATGATAACATAAAAAATTTATAAAAATTATATAAACTCTTTCTCAATCATCAAACATCATGTGTCATAAATATCATTCATAAATGTAGGGGTAAAAATATCCTTCACAAACAACACTACAATCAATATCATCAACATCATCTACAATGTACTTTTCACCATCATCATCACCATCACCATAATAATCAATATTAGTATCACACTCACCATCACTGAGGATGTCATAATCCTGACCATCACATGGACCATCATCTCCTTGGCCTGGTATATTATATAAAAAAAATCCATTATTGAAATGAATGTATCAAAATCAGTTGCGGAATTTAAATTAAGTGATGAACATAATGATATCATTATTTTTATCAACATATAATTGGAATTTTAACATCATTAAACTTCTTAAATGTCCATTTTTTCCTCCAATACATCTACATGAGTCTTCACTACCTCTACAAGAGTCATTTCCAACTCTGTGCTACCAAAACTATTAGAGGTTCTTGTATTGGGCCAATACCTAGTTGATAAACACTCTTCCATAGTTGAAAATGTACTCTACCTTAATGTTCATCAACTAATATATTTGGAAAATTATCATTGGGACAATATTTGATATCTTACTCTTCATCAAGGTCCTTCAAAAAACATTTTTTCTTATATAAAATAAATATTTAGTTATTAAGTAGATATTAAAATTTGAATGTAGTGAAACAAAACATTAAATATTTTTCTATCTATGTTTGTTTATAGTGGTTCTAAATATCTTTTTTCTTTTCTTGAAAAATAATTCTACTCAAGGCATAAGAACTTTAATGTTCAATACCACCCCAATTATAACATTGATGGTAGTAAAACATTCATGAAAATTATTTTTTTGAAAAACATAAGTCATTATAACCAATATTGAAAAAAATTATAAAATCGAAAGAAAATTTAACTAAAATTTATTATTGAGACTAGACTAAATTAAACCAATATGATTTTTTTTGATTGTTTTGGTGAATATTTTTTCATATAAGTATATTATTATTACATTGGGTCATGTTATTTTTTTATTGGTTCAACTGTATATGGGCGAGTTTAGTTTGAGTAAGATTTGTTTAGTATAATTAACCACTTTTAAAACCATTTTTTTCTAGTGTATTTATGAAAAAAACATATTAATTCATGTTAGTTTAGGTTCATATTACTTAGTTTATTTTTATGAAGTTATTTCCATGTTAATTTTTGGGGGGTTTATTCAGTTTTTATCATTTTATTTTCATTAAATTAATGGTTATGTTTTTCTAGTTATATTCAATACTACATATGAATTAAATTTATTTCATACAAGTTATTATAATTTAATCCATTTTACGATTGATTATATTTATTTTTGTTCACTGTTATTTAATTTATATTTGGTTGGTTCATGTATGTTATATTAATATTTATCAATTTTGGTTCAATTTTTTATTATATTTAATTTGGATTGAGCAGTCATAGATAGATATGTTATTAATATTTACTTTTATTACATTCCGACTTCTCGATTTATAGATTATAGTTGAAAAATATATATGTTCATATTAAATGGATCCATTTAAATGTTTATATGTAAACAGTAATTGAAACTATGTATATAAAAATAATGATTAAAATTCAATATGATCATAATTTATAAATGGAATATCAATTTAATAAGGTGACATTTAGGTTGTGTAAAATGTAATATTATGATGTTCATAATTAATATGATGAAATATTTTAAAATTAAAATTATAATGAGTTTTTTATTAATTTGGATGATGATTATATAAAAATTTCAAGGTAGAGATAAAATGTAGGTTCATGCATCACTATATTTATTTGCATTTGAATTTCATTTTTATGGCCTTGTCCATGTTATGGTTTTTTATAGTTGTTGATAATATTTAGTTCTCTTATTTAAAAATTAGATTTCCTAAAAGAGATGTGAAATAGTGACTAAATAAAAAATACAATTTAAATAAATCCTTATTGATTATGGACTGTGTTATTCCAATGCATGTGATAACATGTTTCCTCTTATATTAATTTCATTATCATTGTTAAATTTTGTTTCCTTTTCATCCCCTTATGTTTTATAGAATTGTTATCAAAACAAGTTTAAAGCATTTCTAAAACCAGTTTACCCAAAATTTAATTAAAAAATAATTGCATGTATAATTAATTAAATATTGATATGAATTACTGAGGGAAATATATTAATTTGAATTTTTATAACTCAGTTAAATCCATGTATCACAATGTAATATTTTAATGAATATTTTTGGAGTTAGGATTAGAGTAGGCACATGATTCTGGGACTTATAGAGCCTTAGAGTTTTTATTATAAATATTAAAAATATTATATATTATGTGCATAGTTTTTACAAATTTATGGAATATCAATTGAATAATTTATAAGATGACAAACCGTAGACTTTCATTAAATAATGAATGCACATTCTACCATAGGTTTTACAAAATCTTTGTACATGTTGAGTGTTTCATTTAAGAGCAGTCAATGGTGGAATAGTAGTCATATAGATTAATAAAATAAAAAAAAGTATTTTAAATGTTGTAAAGATATTTATTCTATTTATAATCACAATTATTGAAAAATATTAGGATTATCCATATAACCCTTGAGATTATAGATAACCATGATAGAAATAATTGGTGGGAAATACTGAGTTTCGGGATCGTCAATCAGCCTATCAAAGATATTTTCATCATCAATGGAATTATTTTGTCATTACGATGATGATGATGTATAATTAATAGTCATATTTGATTGATCTAATATCTAGGTAAGAGTTTTGTTTTGTTATATTAATCACATTTTTTTATTTCAATATGATGTGGAGGAATTTTTTCCTTCACCAAAATTAATTTGTAGATCATTGTCAAATTATGGTTGAATGATATTTCTTACAATAATTAGTTATTGTTAAATAATTTATTGTTTCATGATTATTATTCATCACTCATTGATTTTTTCGTCAATTTTTGATGATTAACTGAAACAATGGCCATATTCTAGAAACCATAAATGTTGCAGGTTCCATCAACTAAAATCCAATCATCATGGTAGATTCTTTGATGGAATGAAATGTGGAGGCATAGGAAAATATGAATGAAAGTTATGGAGTTTCTATGAAATTATTAATTACACTATGTGTAGTTCAGAAGAACAAATTCTAGGTGTACCCCCCTCCACGAAGGATATGTTTTATGGATGGTGATATATATCACACAATCATGTGAGTTGGGAAACACACCTTGTGGTCCTTTAGCTGATAACCTAGTCTGTACAATAGGGTTCACAGACATGAGAATGAGAAGGTGCACAGAAATATAACTATAGTACTTGGGTATGATCAAATTACACTTTCATGGGACAAAATATATAGATACTGGAATGGGTAGGTCCTGATATAACAATATTCACTGTGTATCCTCGATATAAATTGTGTAATTTTACAATGGAAACTAGGATACCGTGATTCTATTAGGATAGTATCAGTATCAGTGTTGTTGGAATCCCTTGTACTATCTAAAATATGGTATAATGAGTTATCTCATCCTAAGAGTTTGATGAGAGATCCCCACTATAGTCTAGTTCTAGATAGATATAGGTATCCCTCCATATGGCCTAAGGGGTGATCCTCTATCATTATTCTAAAGGATCGATCATGTATCCCATTTCTGACATCTAGGGTGTGTGATACACTTCCTAATAGGTTATTATAGATAGGGATGGGTATCCCACATAGGCACTAGACGTGATCCCCTACCTATGTAATGACATCTTGGGAGCACTATTTTGAACTTCTTCAAGGCAAGGCCTAACATGTGAAACCTCATTATCGTGTGAACTATGTATATTAATAATTTATTAGTGACTTCTATCATATGAATTAAACCTTTGATAATTTATAATAATATTAGGATGGTAGTGAGGACGTGGCCATACTATGAATCCTTTTGTGTACCTATAAACTAATCTGGGATAATTTTTTATTCTTCCCATTATGATGATATTGATTTGACTACCTCTTTAAAAAAATTTATTTAAAGATTGTAGGATTTCCTATTAGGTATATTTATACTCACTACGACATGGGATTTATCCGCATGTGTCATATTTTACATAGAAGACATGACTTTTGATAGAATTTTGTGTTGAATGGGAGTAAGTGGAGATTGTCTGTATTTGTTAGAACAAGGTTGATTCCAAGAATTACATCATGATAGTAGTTCCCATTTATTGGTATTTTTGATAATTTTTATAGTTATTCTGGGATTTTATTTGGCCATTATTCTTTTCCATACTGTTATTATACTCTGATATGGCATTAGTTGTTATGAATGGATTTATATTGTCAATTATTTATCCTTCGTATTATCACTACTAGAAAATTGATGTATAGCCATGAAACTATAACAATAGATTAATTGGAATATGTCTATAGGTTTAGGTATAAACATATTTATTTATAAACTATTATTTTAGAATAAATATATCAGTGGGAAAAAGAATCGCATGGCAACATGTCCTCAATTTTTTTTTCTCTCTTATTGCTCTATCTCACACTCATTACCCCTTATCTCAAAACTAATCACTCATGACCGATCATCCCCCTCCATCCCCTACCCCCTCAACACCTCCTCCTCTAGATGATCTACCTCTGGCTACTCAACTATCACCACCTCCATGTACATCATCTTACTCGAGCCAACCTCTTCTCCAGATCCTGACCTTATACACTAGGTTTCCAAAAATATCATTCTATCCTATTCTCTTCACTAATCTCCAATCCACTCTAATATCTACCTCCAATCATGATGAAATATTATACTATATAGTTTATTTATTAATTCTCTCTTTGCACTGAATTTTCAGTTCATCCCATATAAATTAACTACCGATTTCACCCTCATTTCATCCATTCTCGACTTTTGACCTTCCCATCATAGAAATAAAAAGTTATTGTGGTTCTATTATATTACACATAACCTGAAATTAATTTGAATATTTAACCCTAATTATTATAATGATAACAAATTACATGAGTTAAATGGTCAATTTTCATCATGGAGCCTATTTACGATCCACGTCACACCACTACCATTTACAACATTTCTCAACAGTTGTGTCCATTCATGACTGGTGACCCGCAAACCACTATAATTGATAGGGATTGTGGTTCCCTCAATTTTCACATCACATAACAGCCATGGTAATTTGTAACACTATTTTTAAAAAATATATTCTTCATTAATGTGTCACTTAACAATGATCTAACCATTTTCGTCTATTATCATATTTTTATGTGTTTCATTCCCTCATATTTGGAATTATTTCATTCATTTTTTAGAGTTTTCCTATGAATCATTTATATATTTTTCACTACTCTTATCCAATTAATGTGGGTTTTTTTCTTAATTCATTTGTCATGTGAGATATACTCATATATGACATCTTACAATAATTAATTCATATATATTTTCATCGATTCCACTAATCCTTCTTATACAGTATCCAAAGAATTACATTATTAATGTCTAATTAAGTCAAATGAATAGTTTGTTGGATGTAAAATAATGATATTCAAGAATTTTGTATATTTTTTCTATGCATTTATGTTTTTTAAATCCATTTGAGATAAGTGGTTTTTTTAAATTACATATTAATATTTTTTAGATGAATTAAAATATTTTTTTCATTGAAAAAGGGGACATGAAAATGTGATGCTTAAAGAAGAGTTGGTGGAAAAAATAGGTAATGTTGATGAAAGTGTGATCAAATAAGTCCACTATATATCATTGCATGCCAGTTAGATTATATTATTTAACCATGATCCATACAATTATATAATTTACATTGCCATTTCTATTTCAAATCATTACTAAAAAAATATTTCTACCTCACCGAAACAATTTATAGGTACAAGCTAGAGGATATAGATTTAATAGTAATACATGTTTTTGAGGAAGTTTAACCTAACTAAATTCATTCAATTGTAAATTTATTAGTTGTAGGTCGTGAATTGATATTGTTTCTTAATTTTTTTGTTGGTAATAATTAATATGTTGGTAATTTATCGTCCTTTAATTCACCTCATATTTTTGATTACATTATCCTAATGAGTTGTTCATGATAAATAATTGAGAATGTTAATGTTTCGGTTTCTCTAACATAACAATGGATAATGATCAATTATAAACTGGATGTGGTTTTTTCCATTATTCAATGAAATTTATATAAATGATGTTAGGTAATATACGTACAAAAATATAGGTTTTTTTATAAAAAATAGATTTTTTACTCATTTGAAAATTTCTAATATTATAATCATTTATATGAAACAATGTAGTGTTTTCCCCATTATTATTCTCATTTATGTCTTATATACAACGTTTCCATCTAACTTAGATTTATATTTCATAGCCTTAACAAATGGAATATACACCATACAATTCATTTCATACCCTTTAAAGTTCATTGTTTGATGAAAACCCCTTTAGATAGTTGGTTGTCATCACTATTTCCTTCTATTTTTATAGGGTTTTCATAATTTTGTGATACAATAATGATTTATCCATGTCTATAGTGAATAACTTTCCCATTTATATAAATATGTATAATAATTGTTTACATGAACAATTCATATTAAAATTTCTCATTAACTGCATACGTCTTAATATATTTATATGAATACCCATTGTGGTCATGAATCATGAGCTATCCTTGGAAAGCTACATAAATACATTAAAAGTGACCAACAATATTTATTAATATTTCAATTATTCAAGTTTTTATATTTCATAAAATAGTATAAGTTCATATTTTCTATTATCATAATTTCATTTCATGCCTTATTAAATTATTCCAAATATTTATCACATGTATTTTTATTCAAATGTGAATTCTAATGTTCTCTATTTATTCTAACATTATTTATTCCATTGTTCAAAGAGAAATTTTTTTTCCACATGTTCAAACTTTATTATTTTGTTATGAAATTTAATAAAAAACTATATAGTGCATTCCAATTAATTTTTTAATACATGTAAATTATGTCACTTGATGGCTATGATATTGAAACAAAAACAGTTTTTAAATAAATTATGCAGGTTAGAAGTTTCCTAATTTTACATCTGTTATTTACAAAAATACATAATGTTTATTTATTGTATATATGGTTTTTTAGTTTTCAATTATATTTAGTTTTGTATTTTTCTCATCATAATCACTAATATTTATAGCAAGATTATGTATGCAACTTTAACTATATATTTATTTTTTTTGAAAATTATAAAGAAAAATAATGACAATGAAGATATATTACAATATAGACTATCAATTTAGAAATTAAAACATTATGGATATGAAGGTTTGTTAATATTTTTTGAATTATATTTTTGATATTTGTTTATATTTTACTTTTAAATGTAAAAAGTATATTATTTAAATTCCATTATCATATTTTTGGGAAAAAATGCCCTGTAATATTCAAGAGAAATTATGATAGCGGTGAACATTTTTTAATTCATGAGGTTATAACATTTACATTTATTTAAATTTTCAATTCTACCATTGAATATCTCATTCTATTTTTATATTATTATCTAAAAAAAATCATTTCAATTTATTATTAAATTACATAGCTAGTTAATATCTCCTACTTTAACTTCCAATATTTTATATACTTAATGGGGTTGTGTGATACATGTTAATTGAAATTTATTTTAATCTTGATCTTGGATAATGGATTCATAGTGGAATAATTTGTCCATTCTATCCATAAGTATCTATTTTATTCTAACATGAATCAAATAAGAATGATCAATAATTGTCCTTGAATTCATGGAATGTTTCATTGCTAGTGTTAGTGGAGGGAATTATTTGAGGGTGGTTTTGGGAGTTTTAGGTGGATGATGGAGATAATGTTGAGTTATTGTAGGAATTACACACTGTATAAATGTATTACTCAATGTTTAATGTTGGATCACAACTTTTCCATGTATACATCATGAAATTTAGATTTTAAGGGTTAAATAATGAAAAGGTGATTCATTTTTTAAGGAATCCAAACACCGAGGATTACACAATGTGAAATGAAATTAAATTTTATGAAAATCCAATACGCATTACAGTTTTAGAAGATATTTTTTGGATGAATATTCACTCATTCATCCATGTATTATTCTTCCTATTATTTTGGGTGAACCCTAGATACCCTGAGCAGTTCTTTAATCATTCTCCCCCCCTTGTTGATATGTTGGTCCTGGTTATTTTTCAGTGTCAATTCAAGGTAAACCATTCCTCTTTCTTGGATTTGTTTCTCTCATTAATATTTAGAGTTTTTCTACAGTGCTGTAGTTGAGATTGGGATGCATGTTTGGATTTATTTTGATTGATCCTTGGTGTGGTGTAGCTTGATCCATGATCATGTGGTGAATTTGTTGCTTATAGGTGCTATTCTACACCCAATAGGGCATAAAAAATATGTAAAGCTTTCATGAGGTAGCTATTCCCTTGTTTCTATTTATTATGTATCATGTGGGTGGGGTTTACTATATTTTATCTATAGATTATGTTTATGATGTCATAATCATTAATAAATAATTAAATAAATTTAATTAGATGGGTTAAAGGTGTTTGATTGTCATTCTTTTATATCTTTGATATTATTTTATGATATTATGGATTTTCGAGCTTGATTACCAACTAAAAATTGCTACAATTGGTGGATTTGTTTGCACTGGATATATGTGTTGTGTTTTCTACTTTTGTTGTGATTTTTTTAATATCACAATAAAATAGAAATTAGTTAATTACATATATTTGGTTAATAAATGGTTGCCTCAGGATTATGGTTTGTGTGATAACAACCATAAAATAAATTGTAATGTGATAAATTTCCCATTATTAATATGTAATTGGATTTGATGCATAGTGATGTGTGACCATTATTTTTGGGTGGAAATGTGTGGTTGATGCGTGGTTGGGGATTATGGGGCTGATGGATTGTTGGCCGTTATTTTTGAGGGGTGAGGTGGATTGTTGGTCGTACTTCTGGAGCAGTGAGGTGATGGTATGATAGGTTATTGTGCTGTTTTTAATATGTGGTTGTTTCATACAATATGCATGAGTAGTGATGGAATAAATAAATATTTTTATCACAATGATTTAAATAACATGTTTGGATGGGTTAGTGGGATTATAATTGTAAATTAATAATTAAATTATGGGTTTTATAGTTAAATGAGGTTGGTGTTAAATAATAAAAGGAAGGAGATGATTTTATGAAATTGGTTGGAAATGTGAAATAGGTATTTTGGCATGATGCGCGGTATTATTCATTTAGAAGAGGATGTAAGAGTGACAGTGTTGTTGGTTGGTTGGTCTGTGTCTGAGCCTATAAGATGGATTGATTGTTTGATATTATATATATACTTATATATTTTTTATTTCTTTAATCACCCCACCCACAGTATGCACTACATTCTGACACCAGCATAGTCACATGGGGTGTGTTTTTTCCGACATTCAGTGAGGAGGATAGATGGCCATTTACCTAATCATTCCCACTCTCTCATTTGGGATAGGTAGGTACTGCATATAGTGTGATGGATATGGGTATGTTAGTTCAATATATTGTTGTTGTGATAGACCAAATATATTTGGGTAAGGTGTGACCATGTGTTTTTGTAAGAGTTATGGCTGTTCTTATGGTGATTATTGTGGTGGAGACCATGCATGGTAGGAGGAGGCCCCAATGTTTATGTCGTTCATGTCCATGATACCCTACTACATTGGTTTTAGTGGTCTTTGTGTTGTGTCCCAGGTGTCCTCTTGTGTGATGTGATGTGGTTGTTCTTATGGGGAAATAATCCCAGGGGTCTTCAGGTGTGGTTTGTTGTAACTGTGATTGTGGGGCGGTGTGGTAGGTAAAAGGGATAGGAGTTCCTAGAGGTATGAAAATAAGGTCCGAAGGAGGCATACTAGCGGGAAAGAGGTGTGGGTACTCTTATTTATGTTATTACAATTATATTTTATTAATTTTCTTGTGACATTTGGAGAGCATGACTTGGTGAGAATGGATTGGGATAGTATACATATATAGGTTCCATTTAGTTTTCTTGTTTTCTCAAAAGGTGAATTAGTTTGATTATTTCACATCTGCATTTAAGACCACAGTTTTCTTATAAAGTATAAATATATTCTCACCCTACATAGATAAAAACACTGTCACATTTCCAATAGGATTTTATTTACAGTGATTAACATTAATAGCTTAGATATTTAGATAGCTATTATGTCAATATCTTATATTTCATTTGGGTATTTACTTTAGAGACTTTTTATTTATATCAGTTTTATTTTAACATACATTGTGGCAGGTTTTTTTCTTATATATTTGTCATGGAGTTGATTGTGGTTGATTTATCCTATCTACTAAACTTCTTTTCTAATATAGGGAAATGCCTCCCATATTGGGACATTATTATACCCTCATTTCTATTATCCATATCAGGGCCAATTAGAGGCAATAATCTACGGTCATTATCTGTCTCTCTTCATTATAGTGTATTTGGAGGGATGGGATCATGATAGAGTGGTGTCAGAGATGATGGTTGGGAGATAGGGTAGTGTTCATACTTAGGTACAAGTATGAATTCATGGGTTTCTATAGAAACAATTCTTATTTAACTAT
Organism: Viscum album; assembly: GCA_963277665.1. Classification (NCBI taxonomy): domain Eukaryota; kingdom Viridiplantae; phylum Streptophyta; class Magnoliopsida; order Santalales; family Viscaceae; genus Viscum; species Viscum album. The sequence goes on along the minus strand of OY728141.1, from coordinate 829,159,199 downwards.
GTGTGTGACAGAGGGTTGGGATACCGGCTTGTAAATTGAGTTTTAGGGCACCTCGTTATCTAGCCATGGACTCTGAGCTTATTGAATGGCCAAGTGAGATTGAAAAACCTTCATGGTAGATTACTAGTAAATTTAAATAAATTATTATGACTTGTGTTCTTGTTTTAATTGGGTTTTATTCTGAAGGATAAAATAGATAAATTGAATTAAAATAAATATAGAAAAATTTCCATACTACCCAGGATTAGGAAATCATTGCCTTACATTCATTCATTCCTCATGTTCATTGTATGTATGTAGATAATGAATATGAGTTTCAATATAAGTATTTTATTGATCTCTATAGGGTTGATCCAACAAATGAGGATGAATCATGGTATGGTATGTTGCATCCTTTAAAGAGGCAGGCTTTGGAAAACTGTGATGTCAATGTTTTAGATTTGGTGACAAAGAGATGAATGGAGGAGCTCGAGACCGTTTTCTGTTTGATCTGGGCCCCGATGAAGTACTAGTCCTTTTAGAAGTTAGTCAGATGCACAGGGTTGTGTGTTAGTGGTGGTCACTATACCTTTGTGAGAGGATGGAGGAACATTTTTTGTAGGTCGACTTCCAGAAGGAGTTCCAAGAAGATTTCCTTTCGTCGACCATAAATGAAGTTAAGAAGAAGAATATACCTTCTCTTTAGAAGTGGATGATTTCATCATGGGATGTAGGAATCATGTTCATGGACCTTAATTTTTTCACCATGTATTTTATAGATGTGAATTCTCATTCATGATGTCTTGAGGATGCACTCCCTCCTTCTATCCTATTTGTTGTTACTCTATATATGTTGCCGATATATCTAAAGGATCATAAGAAGGTAGATATGATCAAGAGGATTCATTGATGATGTGGTTTTAAATTCAAGGGGAACCAATAGGGTTCTATGAGGATTATAGTTATTAGTGAAATGTATTAGGCACTATGACATTTGAGGTTTGGACCAACAGGGATCTGGCCTCATCAGGTTCCCTTCCATCCTTCTAATGATAACGATAAACCTACTTTTTCATAGGAGCATTCTTCCATTATGTTTTTATTGTGTGGTTCCTAAAAATTACTAGAACCATTTCCTAGTTGTTCCTAGAGCTAGGTTTGGTGGATTTGGACATGTTCTGCACCATCCTTAGCAACAGTTTCTAGTGAGACTGTTTCAACAGTAGGGCATGGAGGCATTCGCTCTGTCGAGGGGATATGTAGCAGAATGAGGACGAACGTAATATTTTCTTCACGTTTAGGGAATAAGAATAGAGTGTGGACATGGAGTTTTTCATCAAGAAATAGGTATAATATCTTGGTGTAGTCAGTTGCATTGGGTGGAGGTAATAATTTAACAGGGGTAAGAGATCATCATTGGTGCAATCAACTTGTTCAGTACTACTATTTTAAGATTTTTTTATTTAGGAGCATCACAATCCTTTATTTCACCTACACTAGACCATGTACTTGGACTATATATAAAAAGGATACATATTTTTCGGGTGATTACTATGCCCGTTAGAGGCTAGTCCAGCTTGTTCGATGTGTGCTGGGGATATAGACTGATAACGAGTTTGCATCAGTCCCGTGGGGATATTTTGATGCTATTGATGCAGCAGTATGATTTTATTATAAAAATCAACAGGTTGTATACATTATGTTCTATTACTAACTAATTTTGGAGGATATTTTTGTTTTCGAATGTGTTTGGAAAATGTGTGGATTTCATTAGTAAGCGGAGTTGTTAGGTGGAAAGTCGACGTGTGGATCCCCTTCATTCCTTAACAAATGAGTTGTCAATGGATTAAGATAAAACATGAATGATTGAGGATTCAATGGTCATTAGGGAGTTCCTAGATGTTTTTAAAAATGCAGTTGTGATGCTACAACCTTGACATGATGTTTAGTTTATGATAAACATCCAGCCTAGTGCTTCACTGGATATCTCGTTATCAGATGAAGCCATCTGAGTTGTGGGAGTTGAGGATTCAGATAGATCATCATATGTAGAAGGGTTTTATGTAAAATAGATTGTCATCATGTGGTCCTCTATTGTTATTCTCAAAGAATTCAGATATCAGCCGGAGGATGTGCATAGACAACCAGAGGTTGAATCAGGTGATGATTAAAAAACATTACCCTCTTCCGATGGTAAATGATCTTTTTGAATATATGAGAGGAGAGATTTTGTTTTCAAACATCGATCTATGTTTTTTTATATCACCAGTTGCAGGTGAAGAAGAAAAATATCCCATAGAAAACATTGATATGTAGGTATGGACACTTTGAGTTTAAAGTCATTCCATTTGTATTTATGAATATTCATATTGTGTCCTTGTGTCTTATAAACTCCATATTCCATGACACCTGGGACCGTTTCATCAATTTATTCATCAATTATATCTTGATCTTATATATCTCAGAGGAGGAGCATTTTGATCATCTTAGAACCTTTTTACCTATTCATTAACACCACCATATCTATTAAAATATTTATATTTGTATGTTTTAGAAATGATATGTGCATATCCTTCGTCATGTGGTGTCTCAATAGGCTATGGATGAAAACCCATTGAAGGTTCAAGTAGTAGTTTCATGGGAATCACCCAATAATGTGGAAGTGGTTCATTGTTTCCTTGGTCTCACAAGTTATTATCCAAGCTTTGTACACTATTTCTATATATTCTTATCCCTGGTGAAATCATTGACTAAGAAAGACCAATATTTTGTCTATATTGATTAGTGTCAGGTAGAATTTGGTTACCTGAAGGGGAAGTTGGTTAGTGGTCTAATACTTCAGATTCTGGAAGAGGGTGTGTTGTTTGAGGTGTTTCTTGACACATCCAATCTAGGATTAGGGTGCATCTTAATGAAGTTAAAGGAAGTGTTATCTTATGGAAATTTAAATTCATTCCCTCTAAAATGTAACTATGCCCCCCATAAACTAGATCTTGTGGATTTTTTATTTGCATAGATGTTTTGGAGTCATTACGTCATTGGGGATTGCTTTGTGGTCTTCACAGATCACAAGAGTTTGAGGTATTCCTTTTCCTAGTGTGACCTAAATATGTGACAGTGTAGATGAATGGTGTTTCTTTGGGACTATGATTTTGATATCTCCTTCACCTTAAACAAGAGGAATGTTGTGGATGAAGATATGAGAAGGAATTTGGGGGAGGGTGTTGTTAAAGAGTCTGGGTATGCTTGTGGAGAAATGGAGGAGTTGATCAAATTGTACATAAATTCACAGGAGGATGGTGGGAGAGGATATTTGTTTCAGATTATGATGCAATATTCTATGAAGAAATAGGCAGAGGAGTCTTAGTGGGGGGATATTAAGAGGTAGAGGTGATGCGTGATTTTTTTTCCATAATAATTCTACAGAGGAATGTCATGAGGATAGAATGAATCGAGTGTTGTTTTGTGGGAGGTTTTTTGTTCTGATAGCGATGCACAAGGGAGTCCATCATGGGATTTATAGATAACCTTTTATGGTACACCTAAGAGTTTCCTAAATGTACCATGGAATAAGGACTCTGTTTCGGTGTCTGGGGTTAAAATGAATAGTTGTAGAGTTTGTGTCTTAGTGTTTGGTTTACCAATAGGTAATGGCCGAGCATCATGATTTTGGAGCTTTTTTTTTGTAGCGCTAGGATGTTCCTAAGAATAAATGGAATGAAATCATGATGGATTTATTCACTGGTTTACCTAGATATTAGGGAGGTTGTGATAATACCTGTCTGGTCATAGATCAATTAATTAATTCATCCCACATCTTATTGATCAAGGAGTCTGGTGTAGTGAATGATTTGGCTCAGGGGTTAATGGATGAGGTAGTGTTGTTTCTTAGAGTTCAAAGGTGAATTACCTTGAACAATTTATTACCTTTTACTTCATGAGTCTTGAGGAGATTGCAGCATGATCATGGAACTCAGTTACACCACATCACTTCTTTCTACACAGAGATATATTGGTAGATATATCAGACTATCCCGAAATTGAAAGATGTGTTGTGGGCATGCATCCTAAATTTTTTTGGATCTTGGACATGAAACATTTTTTATTATAGTTTTTATAAAAATATATGTCACTCTTCCATTTATATGGTACCATTAGAGTTTGTGTATGAAAGACCCTGCTTTTCTCCATTATGCTTGATGGAGGTTAGGGAGACATCCGTTTATGGTCCTGATGTGGTGCAGAGCTTGATAGAGAATAATCACCTTGTATGTTTGAGGATGAATGAAGTGTAGGACCACAAGATGTCCAATACTGATCAAAATAATATCCCCATGTATTTTTTGGTTGGAGACCATGTGTTTCTGAAGGTTTCCCCTCGATGTGGGCAGTAGAGGTTTGGAAGATTTAGTAAGCTTTCTCCTAGGTTTGTTGGGCCCTTTGATGTTTTTGGGGTGGTTAGAAAGGTGGTGTATTGCTTAGAATTTCCATCATGGTTGGAAGGGATACCTGATTTTTTCGATGTTTCTCACCATCGTTAGTATCTTCTAGATAAATACCATGTCATTGACTAGTGAGATATGGATATTAAGGGTGATGTGATGTTTGTGGAGTGACTAGAATATATCCAGGATTTCTAAGTGAAGGTTCTTCATATATGAACAATTTCTTTTGTTTTTGTGTTGTGGAGGCCTCATGGCTTGGAGGAGAGTACTTGGGAGAATCACATGCATATTTGGTCCCAATACCTAGTGTTTTGTTGAATTTTTACCATCTCTATTTTTCATTGTGATTTAATGTTTGGATCGTTCAATTTACGAGATGAGATATTTTCCCCAGATTACGATGTGTTTATTTCAATTTTTGATAAGGTACTAAAATATGAATAGAAAGTACCTGATTCTTAATTGAGACAAATTTACTATGATGTGATTAAACCTGTGAGGGCATGCTAGTACCACTTAGATAAAATAGTATCGTGACATAAAGGATGGAATTCCTATATTCGTGGGTTCATGATGGTTTAGTTTTTTGGATGTTTGATAGTAGTGTGGAAGTGTGGTTGTGTGAGAGGGGAATGTTTTTGGTTATTTTGTAAAGGTGATGAGGTTATTAGATATGTTTTTGGTCATTTGGTTTGGTGTGTTTAGCAGGAAATAGCATCTGATTTTTGATGAGAACTTTGAGGGGTATCTTGTGGGGTTGTTGTTCATACTCCATTCCTTCTGGGAATTTTTTTGTATTCTTTAGGATTAGATTCATTTGTTTGGAATAAGATGTAAAGGTTCAAGCCTTACCAGTCTATTAAATTTCTTTTTTTGATGGATGAAGGTGTTCAGGGGAGGTTTGTAGAGGTTTTAGTAGAGGATTGAGGAATAAAAGAGTTTCTATAGACATTAAACACCATGTCAATGTATCACACAACATGTAATGGTGGTTCACATATATTATTGGCAAGGTTCATGATGTGTGTATTTCTAGGGTAAATTAATTAAAAGGCGACATGTTTTTTTTCGTGTACCAGGACCCTAAGGATTACATAACATGATAGGGGATTACATGTCATGTGAATCATCAATGAAGTGCAGTTTTAAAAGTCTTTTTAACTGAATCTTCATTCATTCAATTGTTTATTTTCATTCTTCTCATTCCAGGCGAACCCTATGAACCATGATGAGTTCATGGGCCAATCTTCCTCCCACTTCGATATGTTGGTACTTTTGGTTGTTTTTTGGGAAATATGTTGTAATATTGTCCTTCTTCTTGAATGGGGTTCTCTTTTTATTCTTCAATGATTTCCTTCTTCAATGTTTTCTGTGAAGATTTATTTTGATTTATCAGTGTTCTTTTGTAGGTTGATATGTGATCCCATGGTGCAGTTTTGGTTTGAAGGTGTTCTTCTTCACCCTGTGGTGCACAACAAGTTTTAAATATTCCCTAAGATAGAAATTCCATAAATTCTATTTATTGTGTATCGTACAAGAGGGTTTTACTCTAGTTCGTCTATAGATTATGGTTATATTTGATTAATCAAATATAAAAAATTGATTAAAATTAATTAGAAGGGGTAAAGGTGTTTGATTATCATGATTTTACAACATTGATATTATTTTTTGATATTGTGGATTGTTTTGGGCTGATTCACCAGTAAAAATAATTTCCATTGGGGGATTTGTTTTTACTGGAAATATGTGTATTTTTTTATTCTTTGGTTGAGATAGTTGTGATATCACCATAAAATAGGAATTGGTTAATTAATTTTATCTAGTTAATAAATGGTTTCCACGAGACTATGATTTATGAGAAAACACCCATAAAATTAAGTGTAATGTCATAGAATCCCATTTATAAACATTTTAATGGATTTTGAGGCATTGTGATGTGTGGCCATGATTTTTGGGTGACTATGTGTGGTTGATGTTTGGTCGGGGCTTGTGGGGCTAAGGGTTTATTGGTTTTTCTTTTGATACCATGAGGAGGTTTATTGTCTGTTCATTTGGGGAAGTGAGGTGATGGTACGATAGAGATTTTGATCCCTTTTTGATTTGCGGTTTCCTTGTTGTAGATGCCTAAGAGGTGATGGAATAAATATATATATTTTTTCACAATGTTTGAAATGAAATCAGTTGGTTTAGTTAATTGGACAGAAATTGTTAATGAATAATTAAATGATGGTTTGTGTACTTAAATGAGGATGATGTTAAATAATTTTAATAATGGGATGATTAAATAAATTTTTTTGGAAATGAGAATGGGGTTTTCGGCATGAGGTGTGGTGTTCTGAATTTAGTGATGGAAAGAAGTGACTATACTGTGAGTTGATTGGTTGGTTTGTGATACAATAGGATAGGCGTGAGTGTTTTATATTTTTTATATACTTTTATTTTATCATGATTCCTATACGCACCCCTCACACATCAAGTACTTCATGAAGACACCCACGTTGTCACATAAGGACATTTTCCAGGCATCCAGTTAGTAGGATGTGTAGTTTGTTACCCACTATTTAACTCTCTCTCTTATATTTGAGGTATTAATTTCGTCGGTATTAATGAATATAGGTTTTTTAGAGAATTAGATAGTGGTTGTGATAGCCCAAGTTTTATCAGGCGAGGTTTGACCCATGGTTTTTCATGTAAGATATAAATCATTCTTTTGGGGAAGCTTGTGTTTTGATTCATGCATGGTAGGAGGAATAAAAAATTTTGATATCTTACATGTTCAGGGTGCCCTACTACATTAGTTTTTGAGTTATTTTGTTGTGACCTAGGTGTCTTTAGGTGAGATAAGATGTGGCCATTATTTTGGGGTTGTGAGACTAGGTGTCTTTGGGTGAGGTGTGTTGTGCATTTACTTGTGGTGTAGTGTGTCATACAGAAGGGATGTAAGCACCAAAATGTACAATGATGGGGTGTGAGGACAGCATCCAAGTGGGAAAGCAGTGTGAGGTACCCTTATCAATGTGATTCCTATTATATTATTTCACCAGGATTGTGTTATTTGGTGAGTTTTCCTTAGTGAGACTGGGTTGGGTTAGTTTGCCTGTATAGGTGTCATTTTGTTCTTCTATTTTCTCATAGGTACAATAGTACAATTCTTTCACATGTTCACGATAGACCTCAATATTCCTACCGAGTATAAAATAATGCTTGCAAAATGAATATAAAACTATTTTCAGGTTTTCAAAAAGATTACATGAACTATGCTAGACACTTCTAGAATGGTCCTTTGAATAGCTATTATGTCACTGACTTGGATTTCTTCTCGTTACTAAATATGGTGATATTTTATCTATACCAGTTTTATTTCCACATACATTGCAGGATGAGTATTTCTTTTCTTATAAATATTTCATGGATTTGATTGTGGTTGATTAATCCAATATTCATATCCAGTCTTTTTATAGAGGGAAATTCCTCCCATAATATGATATTTTCATACCCTCAGTTGCAGTCTCCAACCCAGGGTCTCTTAGAGGTGGGACTCAGGGGTCATTATCTGTCTCCCTTAATTGTGCTGTCTTTGGTGGGTGTGGGCTGTGATATGATCCAACATTTTACCTCATCCATGAATAGAATCCATGAAAATTTAGTTTTTTTAATTATTTTCCACAAAATAGCATTATTAAATCAATGTAATCATTTATATTTGGTTCATATATTATTGATGTTAGTAGTCTTTTAGTATATATTTCTTGTATAAAAATAAGATCAACTTAAAATTTTTAGTCATTGAGATTTGGTTTAGATATGATAAGAGAGTTTAGTTTAAAAAATTATTGGTAATATTCAATGAAAATTTTATTCCATTACTTATAACTTTTTATGATTTTTTCAATTTCATTTTTTCGAATTTAAAATTTCTAAACCATTAATTTGCATTATTATTTTTTGTGATAAAAAGGGATTCAAGAAAATTTTACTCCAAAAAATGCATAATAAAAAAAAATGAAAAGAATGAGGAGGTATCATTTGTTATATTCAAGTGTTTCTCCTTTTATATGTTGACTTATTATCCAATTTCATGTTCTAATATTTTTTCATATTTTTATTCAAATCTTGTTTCAGTTGATTTGTAGATTTATTTATATTATCTCTGATATTTCAATGAATCACCATAGTTTCATATGTATTGCATTCACCTTGTTACATTAAACACCTAAAGATTATAGTTCATTCATTAACATCCAAAACATGAGTAAATTTCATTACATCAATGGATTATATAATATTTTATTTAACATATTTTCCCATACCATTGTATCCTTTTTACAAACATATCTATGGAAACTCTATACTTAACAATATATTTTGAATCCATTCAATGTAACTTTCCTACATTCACATACATAAATAAAAAATGACTAAAACGTTATTCTGATTCTTTCATTAACATAAAAATTATAATAAAATGTAATACCTTATGTTATATATAAATAAAAAAAATATTTCTATCATCGTAATATAAAAATCCAATAATACATATACATTGACAAATACAAAAACATACACAGACATAAAAATATAATTCTTATCTAATACATATTATTGTTGAGTCAATAAGGCTTTCCTTATGACTTTTCCATTCCTTCATGTTTTGAAAATCACAAACAACTTATCTTAAGTAAAATCCCTTTTGACTCCTTGTTTCAGTTTCTTATGGAAACTTTTCTTCCCCAAGGAAATTTATCCTTACATTGTTTTCATTGTTCAATCACATTACTTTTCTAAGTGTAAAATTAGGAGTGTAACTAAAAAACCTCAAAATCATATAATACTTAGATATGACACATTCTATTTAAGAATCCGAATTCTGACTCTGAAAATTTACTAGTTGGACTCAGAACATTTACTAGTTCAACACTAAACATTTAATAGTTTGACTCCAAACTTTTACTAGTTCGAATCTGAACATCTATGAGTTCGACTCCGAACATCTATGAGTACGACTCTGAACATCTACTAGTTCGACTCTGGACTTCTAATAGTTCAACTCCAAAATTCTATGAGTTAGACTTCGAACTTCTACTAGTTAGACTCCTAACTTCTATGAGTTTAACTCTGAACTCTTTAAGTTCAGGTTCTGAATTCCTAAGAATCCAGACTCCGAATTTCCTTGAAATTCATAGGCCAGAATTCTAAATAATTCAGGTTCCAAATTCCTACAAAACAGAATCTAAATATCATTTTATTATAGACTCGAAATTCTATCTTTATTTAGACTATGATCTTTCATACTTTTCTTACATTCCATACTTTTATTTACATTAATTCCAAACATCAGTTTTACTTATGCTTACAGTTGTTCTAATATAAAACGATGTTGTTCCTTAAGTTATCAACTAACCGTTTGTTTGAGTGACATGTGTACAAGTCCCTCCAAAATTAAAGGAGAAATATGACCGTTGGAGGAGGGAGCCGACCATTGGAGCATCGCCTATAAATAGGAGTTCATTTGAAAAGAGGCAACAAATTTGATACAACTTTGACATCTGTGCTTACATACTATTGAAGTGATTTCTAGAGAGAGAGGATATAATAAACTCTCATGATTCATGCAGAAAGTTTGAACAGATTTTTCACACTTTTCGTCATGAAAACTTGCTTCGTGTGACTCCGATTGTTGCTGTGTACAATCGAGGGCTTTGGGGGATAGAAAGATAGATATGCCGACTACCTAAAAGTTGAGGGATTCCGGGGATACCAAGACAGACTCTAATCTTTGTATCGAGGGATTACCCTGGTGTGGGTAAGACAAACTTTCGTGAAAGTATAAATTAAGGGACCTTTTATTTAGGGTTTTTGAATACCCTTCTTATTGGGTTAAAAGAGTTATTGTTTGTTACTTGTAGTGTTATTACATTGTTTTTCGTTGTACATTTTGTATTGTTAGGAAAATTATAACATTCATATACTTCCTTAATTGTACTCTACTTTAGATAGATTCTATATGTTTTTTAGGTAAAATCTTAGTAGTTGTAATCTTTTGTTAAGTTTCATTTCCAGAATCAATTTTCCACAATCAAGCAAGTCTTAAGAACTTAGAGGTGTTGTGAATTTTTGTTATGAAAAATTTCCTTAGGGAATTTTTACAAGGTACAATTCAACCCCATCTTGTATCGGAGAATCTCATACTTATATCTTCAATCCTATGTTTGGTATAATAGAGTATATCATACTCAGACATACCATCCTATTTATTGGTATCAAAGCATTTGTTCCATCTGAATTAATCTCACCATTAGATTCAGAAGATTTATCTTCTCCCTTATATTTCTCAGAATTGAACATTCAGATTCATATTTTTGGATTCATAATTTTCAGAATCTAATTTTTGGAATCATAGTTCAGATTCACTTTTTTCTCAGAGACACAATTTTTATTGCATAGAATATTTTCTTTTGTTTATAGACTTATACTTCAAACAAGTTTGTGTGCCATAGTTTTTCTTAAGGATGGCAGGATTAAATGTTGGTTCTATCGACAACCTCAATCCTAGTAGACAACCAATTTTTGATAGTAATGATTATGAGTATTGGAGAGATCGAATGAAGGAATTCATTATCAATACTGGAGTAGATATCTTTGTCATGCATACTGGAGGATATAAAATTCTGGACAAGGAAGTTAGTACCTTCAGTAATCAAGAAAAGCATGAATACCAACTCAACTATAAGGTACACAATACTTTGCTTTGTTCAATGACTACCAACATATATAGCCAAATTTATTCTTGTGAAATAGCTAACTATATATGGAAGAAACTTGATGTTAGACATTATGGAACATTTAATGTGATTGAGACTAAGAGAGACATGCTCAGAGCTGAGTATCATGGTTTTAATTTTCCGTATGGAGAACCAATTTGTAAGGTGAAATAGAGATTCATGACTATCATGAATATCTTAAAAGAAATGGGAGAGAAAGGTCTAGATGATGGAGCCCTTGTTGACATGATCATAGATATTATTCCCAATGAGTGGGAATCAAAGAGACCCGCTATCGATGAAAATGGAAAGGTTACTCAAATTTCCCTTGATGAACTATTTGGAACTCTTCTACAATATTAGACTAGAAGAAAGAGAGATGCTGAAAAAATAAAGAAGAATAATGGGAATGGTAGTGTTTCTTTTACTACAACTTCAAATCACAGGAAAGCTAAGCCTCCTGAGAGATTTACTAGATCCAAATCTAAGAAAGTTGTTATCCATTCTGAATCTAGTGGAAGTGAATCCTCAAAAAATGAATTAGAAAATCTTTCTCAAAGGATGAACAATATAGATGGACAGAGGAACTTTCAATCTAAATACAACAAGAAGGAAAGGAAAGAAAAGAAATATTATGAAGTTACATGCTATGAATGTAAGAGAGATGGACAAATAAGACCAGGTTGTCCTTTCCTCAAGAAGAAAGAAATAAAGGAAAGGAATTCTGAGATAAAAAGAATGAAGTATTACAAGTCCAAAGCTAAGAAAGTGTTGAAATCCAATGACACATGGAGTTATAGTGGTGGAGACTCTTCTGATGAATCTTTCGGATTATGAATCTTTTGGATAGAAGAATCTTGGTGTTTTTGCTAGGCTACCTATTGATAATCATTGCTTTATGGCTAAGGTATGGACTGCTGAATCAATGACCAATGTATCTTTGAATCCTAATGATAGTAAATATTATAACTCTTTGGATAATGAATCCCATTCTAATGAAGATAATACTTTACCTACCTATGAAGAAGTTTATAGGTTTCCCAAATTTATTGAAAATGAGAATTCAAAAATCATGAAGAAACTTGATAAGGAAAATTATAGGAATATTATTCTTACTAATGAAATATCAGATCTTTCTAAAGATCTTGATAAGAAAAATGTTCATTTTGAATGTATTTTAAAGAATCTTGAGAAAGTATGTTTTGAGAAGAATAGTCTTTCAAAAGATTTAGAAAATGTAATTTCTAAGGCTGATGTTTTCGAGCCAAGATCTAGTTCAAATGTTTTTGAAGACAAGAACTTAGTTATTAAACTCAAATCTGAAATATACTCCTTGAGGAAGTGTTTGTCAAACTTTACCCAAGGTAAATAAAATTTTGATAAAATGTATTCATAAATCCGGCCAGGAATGAATACATCTAGTTTTGGTTACACAAGTTTTAAACAGATTTTTAGTAACAACTAATTTGTTCCTCAAAGTGCCCCATTCTGTACTAAATGTTAGTGTGGTGGTCACTGGGAAAAGAATTGTTCCTTAAACAAAACCCAATCCTTAGGATTTTATAAGGCATATTTTTCTAAGAATCTGTGGGTACCCAAAATTTTGATTTCTGATATTTCTATATCCAAGAAATTCTAGATTCTAAAAACCCAACTCTTTTATTATTTTAAGGAAAATATGGAACGTACCAACATCAATACATGGTACATGAATATTGTATGTTCTAGGCATATGATTGGTAACAAAAACTATTTCGAAAAGATTATCAAGATGAAAGGTGGAAAAGTAACTTTTGGAGATAATGCTTAGGGAAAAATTATTGGTATTGGTAACATTGTTCTTCTTGGAAAGTATTTGATTTCAAATGTTTTATTTGTAAAAGGTATTAAGGACAACCTCATTAGCGTAAGTTAGTTATGTGATGAAGGTTACCTTGTGAATTTTAGGAATGTTAAATGACTAGTACACAATTCCAAGGAAGAATTTACTCTTTATGCCAATAGACAAGATAATTTTTACACACTAAACTTAAAAGTCATTAGGATCCAAGACTTACCTTTCCTTAGTGCAACGAATGATCATTATTGGTTGTGGCATCGAAGGTTAGGACACACTGACATTAAGAACATATGAAAACTCTCTATGAAAGCTTTAATTAAGGATATACAAAATCTTATATTTGATTATTAAAAAGTTTTTGACCCTTGTTAATATGGTAAGAAACAAAAATAAAGTTTTAAATCAATCGGTGAAGTCTCAACAACTGATGCAGTACATTTTTTGCATATGGATCATTTTTTTTCAACTCTAATTGTAAGAATTGGTGGAAAGTATTATGCATTTGTCTTAGTTGATGATTACACTATATTTACATGGGTATACTTTCTAGCAAAGAAGTATGAAGATTTTTCTTATTTCAAAAGTTTTAGAGCCCATGTCAAAAATGTGAAAAATCTTCCACTGAAAACTATTCATAGTGATCATAGAGGAGAATTTAAAAATTCTGATTTTGAATCATTTTGTAGTAGAAAAGGTATTAATCACAAATTCTCAATGCCCAAAACACCTCAACAGAATGGTTTTATTGAATGAATAAATATAATTCTTCAATAAATAACTAGAACCATGTTGAGTGAGTATTCTGTAGCCAAAAATTTTTCAGCTAAAGACGTAAGTACTACTTGTTATACTATAAATCAAGTTTTTATTATACCTTTTCTTAATAAAACTCTTTATTAGGTATGTAATGGTAGAAAACCTAGACTTTAATACTTTAAGGTTTTTGTTTTCAAGGTATTCATTATGAATACTAATGATAATTTAACAAAATTCACACCAAAATCTGATGAAGGAATTTTCATAGGCTACTCCACAACTTCTAAGGCTTATAGAGTTTTCAAAAAAAACACATGTACTTTTGAATAAACAGTACATGTCAAATGTGATGAAACCTATCCTTTTGTTTTCAAACAACCCCAACCTCTATCCTTAGATGTGTTTTCAAAAATTGTTTATCAACCTATGATAGAAAATCCTTTTTTATAAGGAAAATGTTCAAGAAGATGCTTCTGAAACATTTAACCCAGAAGATTTCCTACCCTATATTGATGAAAAAGTTTTACAAAACCCAAATTAGTCGTTTATAAAGAATCATCCCAGTGATAGTATCATTGGTGATGTGAATCAACCTATAAGGACTAGATGTTCCTTAAGAAATGAAATAGAACATCTATCATTCCTTTCCCAATTAGAACCAAAAAGAAATAATAAAGCATTAGGTGTTGATGATATGATTAAAGCCATTCAAGATGAACTAAATGAATTCGAATGGAATAAAGTCTAGACCTTTGTTGAAATACCTAAGGAAACATCACTAATTGGAGTAAAATGGGTCTTCAAGAATTAAGTGTGATGAAAATGGAGTCATCATTAGAAATAAAGAAAAATTAGTTGCTAAAGGCTATAATCAACAAGAAGGAATAGACTATGAAGAAACCTATGTTCTAGTAACTAGTCTTGAATATATTCTTCTTTTATTTTCCATCGAAGGATTCTTTAATTTCAAGATTTTTAAAATTGATGTAAAATGTGATTTCCTTAATGGTTATGTTCAAGAGGAAGTTTTGGTTGAACAACCTCCTAGATATGAAGATAAAATACATCCTGATCATGTTTTTAGACATACCAAAACATTGTATAGCCTTAAACAAGCTCCTCGAGCATGGTATGATAGAATTATAGGATTTTTACTTCAAAATAACTATGTTAAGGGAAATGTAGATCCAACCATTTTTATAAAGAAAGATAATAAAAATGATTTGATTGTTCAAATTTATGTTGATCAAATTATATTTGGTTCAACTCAGCAATCCTTAACTGATTCCTTTACGGATATAATCAAATATGAGTTTGAAATGAGTATGATGGGTGAGTTAACAATTTTCCTTAGTTTTCAAGTTTCCCAAAAACCCGAAGGAACATATATATCTCATAATAAATATATTAATGATCTTCTTAAAAAGTATGTATATGAAAACACTAAAAGTATTATTACTCCCACTGGTACCTCAAACACACTTGATCTTGATGAAGCTGGGAAACTAGTAGATCAAACATCTTTTAGAGGTATGATAGGAAGGTTACTATACGTGACAGCTAGTCGTCCAGACATGATGTTTTTAGTACGCTTATGTTCTAGATATCATTCCACTCCTAAGGAATCTCATTTAAAGGTACTGAAGAGAATTTTTTGCTACATAATGGGATCCATGGATCTTGGACTATTTTATACATCTGGAAATGATTTTATCTTAAATTTTTTTCAGATGCTGACATTGGTGGATGTAGAATGGATAAAAAGAGTACATTCAGAACTTGTCATTTCTTAAGAGATTCATTAGTTTATTAGTCTTATAAGAAGAAACATTCTATAGCACTATCCACTACTGATGCTGAATACGTTAAAGCTTGAAGTTGTTTTTCTCAAGTGTAGTGGATGCAACACATAATTACAAACTATAGATTGAGTTTGACTATGAGTGAAATTTTGTGTGATTACACCAGTGCCATTTTCCTTACCAAAAACCCTGCACATCACCCTTGTTCAAAGTACATAGATATTAGGCATCATTTTCGTAGGGATCATACACTAAAAGGATATATCATTCTTCAGTTTATTAGAACACAAGAAAAACATTCTTAAATTTTCAAAAAATCTTTACCCTCTGATAGATTTCAATACATTAAATAGATGTTTGGAATGATAACTATAGGCTAATATTCCTTAATTTACTTCTTGTTGAACAAATCTTATTACAGTAATAAACTCTTTTTCATAGTGGGAGTACATCTGTTATGAAGTTTTTCAAATTTTTCGTTATGAAGTTTTTTTAAGTCTTTTGTAATGGAGTATTTCATGATTCTTGTAATAAAGTTTTTTTTGAAATTCTTGTAATGGAAATTTTCGTAAAGAATATTTTTGGAATGGAAATTTTCGTAATAAAAATTTTTGGAATGGAAATCATTGTACTTGAAATTTTCATAATGGAAATTTTCATAATCAAAATTTTCTTTATGGAAACTTTTATAATGATAATTTTCTTAATGGGAATTTCCGTACTCATAATTTTCGCAATTTAGTTTTTGTACTCAAAGCTTTTACAATAAAACATTTTTGTAGTGAGTTATTATTATTAAAATTTTCATCAAGAAGAATATCACCTATTACGAATAATCTTCCTATCCAATCCGAATGGTATTATTTCCTTACTTATGTTTTCATAGTCAGTTTTACTTGCTGGTAGTTTCCTTTGTTTTTAAAATTTTTCGTATTCATTTCTTCTTAAATCTGATTGTTTTTAAAACCTCAAAACATCAGATTCAATATTTCTTTGAGGGTATGTTTTAAACCGTCAGATCAGATCAGAGAGTTTTTCAACCGTTAGATTGGTTTTGGAAGTTGAAAGGTCATAGCCATCGCCTATATAATGGGGACCTCGATGGTTGTCCCGCATCGATTTCAATCTCTCACGTGTTGAAATTCTGCCCTTCCTTCTTAATACCAATCTGAATCATTTAGTACTCCTCCACTTCAAATGTTTGTAGAATCCACTTCTAAAGAAATGCCTACTATGAAGCCAATCTCAAGTTGGTTAGTCTACAGGGAAAGGATGGTCCATCTGAACATTTTCAGAATGTATGATTCTCTTATTTCTATTAATATCAAGATCAATGGATGGGAATATTTTTGTGTATCGATGCTACGGGATCAGGATGTTGTTTACACAGATTTTCTTTTATAATTTGATGAGTATGTTTCCTTCTATGAAGAAGATGGCAGAGAAAAGTTGTTCTTTAAGAGAAATGTCAAGACATACAAGCTTTCTTACACTAAGATTGCAAGCTTGGTGGGGCTCTCATGTGATGGAGAAGCCGAATTTTTCTCCCATAAGCTACCGGATGTGCAAGGAAGTTTCAGCACGGTTAAGGTTATAGAATGCCTTGGGAAAAAATATGGGAAAACAAAAAAGATTGCCCATCTCTCAACCAACAACCAGATTTTACAGTTTTGGGTTCAAGGCATTTTCATACCATGAAGAGGTGAAAATGATAACTTAATGAAAAGAGATATTTACATCTAGGATTTCGTGGTAAATATAAGAAATTTCAATTTGATGAGGCACATCCTTATTACGATTCAGAACATCAAGAATGGGAGTTTTAATGATGAAATTATTATGTATCCTGCTCTTCTCTCTAAGATTATTATTTTGTGCTTGATTCTTTCAAGGTTGCTTGTACCTCCAAACCAAGAAATTTCAAGGTGAAGCTGATTAGTGAAGACACCTTAAAGCGGATGAATGTTGGTTTTTCAAAACAGACAGGTGAGTTCTATGATCTTCCAGAGAAGGACACAGAAGCTGTTCTGAAAAATATAGAGAAAGATTAACCATCCAAAAAGGCCGACAAGAAAAAGAAGCTGAAAGAAGTGGAAGCTGAAGGTAAAACTCCTATTTCTAAAGAAGTCAAATCAGCACCTTCTAAACCCAAAAAGCAAAAACCCTACCCGGATGAGGTGGTAGAAAAGTAGAGAGAGCTCAAAGAAAAGAGGAATGAAGGGGAGCCACAGTTTTTCTTGGAACTTGCTGAGGCTAAGTCCTTAAAAGAAAAATCTACTGATGAGTTAGGGAAGCTAGCTAAAGAGAAGAAGATGAAGAAGAGGATGTTAGAGGCAGAGATTGTTCAATGTATCTTGAAATCCACATAAATATCCTCTGATTGTATTCCCATTATGAAATCTTTCTTGGTTGAATGTTTACCAGAACCTCCGGGGAATAACTTCAAGACTATGAAAAAATATAAAGAGAACATTGATGAAGAAAGGGATGTTTATAAAGAAGTAATGAAGAAAGTTCAAAAAGTTGTGGAGGAAGTTCAACAAGCTGAGATGAGTGGAGGTTCTGATGATGTAATTAGGAAAATCAAGGAATATCCAGATAAGGGAACCCCATCCGAAAAGTTTTCACTCTTGGACATCTCATGACCGATCCTCAAAATTGGCTACACCTGAAGATGACTAGAAAGGTGAAGAGGAGGTGAACAATCCATCTGAAGAAGAAATTCATAATCATGACTTTATCCATCTAGATGATTTTGAGGATGGGTCTAAGAAAGAAAAGGTTGATGAAGACAAGATTGTGCATTTATCTGAGAGTGACCATGATTATCCAGAAGAAGAGGCCATTCTACGGACTAGTAAGTTTAAGAAAGTGCTTATTGATTCCCCAATGAATGATATTATAAGGAAAAATCATATTGGAGGCTCTACTAAAAGGAAACTGGAGGAAATAGGAGAAAAAAAATCTCCTAGAAAGTTGTCTGATTCAGAGTCAGCATTGGGACATAATTTTGTTGTTGAATCCCTGAAGAAATTGGTATACACTATTCCGATCTTTCCTACAATAGACTCCAAATGCCAGATGCTTCAACACATATGGAATCAGAAGTCAGAATCCTTATCCATGGTAATGGATAAATGTGTGAAGATTGAAGTAGATCATAAAAATATTATTATCAAGTACGAGGTCCACAAAAAGTCATGCAGCAAAATAAACCTTTGGTCTATGAAAATTGTTGAAGATATGGAAGAGCTTGATCAGTTCCAACTTGATGTAAATGAGGGTTTTGGTATTGAGGACGTCAAAATCAAAAAACTTTTAGACAGTTTTCAGGATAAGCTGAACCAAGAGAAAAATTCTCGAAATCAAGATGTAAAAGATCTAAATGGAAAGCTGAATTATGTTACTCAAGGTTTGAAATCAGAAAGAGACCTCCAGACTGAGATGAAAGAGAAGATAGTGAAGCAAGAGGAGTTGTTGAAGGCTTAGGAAGAAGCCCTGAAGGCTAAAGAAGATAGAATCAAAGTCTTAGAAATGAAAGCTGAGGAGGATTATAATGATCTCAAAAAGATGAAGACAATTGTGAAGAAGCTCATGCCCACGGAAAAGGAAACAAAATAGAATCAATCCGATATTTTGTTGCATTTGATTTTCATAGAAAATATTATTCCAATTATATTAGAATTAAGGTTGTTTGTTTTGTTTTGTTGTCAAGTACCATATTTATTTTCCATTCCCTCAAAGTTATTTTGAAAATCACAAAGTGGGTGAAGAAAAAAGAACTGAAAAAGGAATAAGGAAAAATATAAAGGAGATAAGGAAAAATATTCATAAGTATAAGAGGTATCCCTAAGTAAGGGGGAGTTAATCTAAGGCGGATTTTTGTTGTACAAGAAATTTTTGTACTCAATACAAATCCCATTCCAGAAAATCCAGAATAAGATCCTTAGAGTTCCAAAGCCTAAGGGTGAGTTATTCATATTCATCTTTGTCCATAAGAAAATAGAGATGAGTTTTAATTTTTCTAAGTCCTTTTATTATTTTTCTAAAGGATCTTTGTGATTTAAAAAAAGGGGGAGATTATTGAGTCATTAAGGTTTTCCTTATGACTTTTCCATTCCTTCGTGTTTTGAAAATCACAAACACCTTATCTAAAGGAAAATCCCTTTTTACACCCTGTTTCATTTTCCTAAGGAAAATTTTCTTCCCAAATGAAATTTATCCTTACATTGTTTTTATTGTTCAATCACATTTCTTTTCTAAGTGTAAAATTAATATTGTAACTAAAAAACCTCGGAATTGTAAAATAATTACATATGAAGAATTCTATTTAAGACTCTGAATTTCGACTCCGAACTTTTACTAGTTCGACACCTAACTTTTACTTGTTCAACTCCAAAATTCTATGAGTTCGACTCTGAACTTCTATGAGTTCGACTATGAACTTTTACTAGTTCTAATCTAAACTTGTACTAGTTAAACTCTGAACTTCTGTGAGTCCGACTCCAAACTTCTACTAGTTCAACTCTGAACATCTATAAGTTCCACTCTGAACACTTTAAGTTCAGGTTTGAATTTCTGAGAATCCAGACTCTGAATTTCCTTGAAATTCAGACTCTGGAATTCAATATAATTTAGGTACCAAATTCCTAAAAGACAGAAATTGAATATCTCTTTATTATAGACTCTGAATTATATTTTTAGTTAGACAACAAACTTTCACACTTTGCTTAAATTCTGAAATTTTATTTTCTTTTATTCCAAACATTAGTTTTACATATACTTACACTTGTTCTAATATAAAACGATGTCGTGCCATCAGGTATAAACTAACCATTATTTTAGTGACATGTGTATAGGTCCCTCCGAAATTCATGGAGATATATGACCGTTGGAGGAGGGAGCCGACCATTAGAGCTTCACCTATAAATAGGAACTCATTTTAGAAGAAGAAACAACTTTGACGCAACTCTTACATCTGTAAGCAGACTTTCTTTGTGCGACTCTAATTGTTGATGTGTACAATAGACGGCTTCCGAGGATAGGAAGAAAGAGGTACTGACTACCTGATAGTTGAGGGCTTGCGGGGATGGAAAGACAGACTCTGATTTTCGTGTCGAGGGCTTACCATGGTGTGGGTAAGACAGTCATTCTTGAAATTATAAATCAACGGACATTTTATCTAGGGTTGTTTAATACCCTTCTCTTTGGGTTAAAAGAGTTATTGTTTGTTACTTGTAGTTTTACTACTTTGTTTTCCACTGTTCATTTTGTATTGTTAAGGAAAGTATAAATTTCTTATACATCCTTACTTCTGCTTTGATTTAGTTATATTATATACAATTTCTGGTTGAATCTTAGTAGTTGTAAAAATTTCATAAGTTTCATTTTTGGAATCACTTTTCCAGAATCAATCAAGTCTTTAGAACTTAGAGGTGTTGTGAATTTTGGTTATGAAAAATTTCCTTAGGGAATTTTTAAAAAGGTACAATTCAACCACCTCATGTATCTATGAATCTCATACTTATATATTCAATCCTATGTTTGGTATAATAGAGTATATCATACTCATACATACCATCTTATCAATTATCCTACTTATATTTACTCTAATACTATGATAAAAACATATTTTTTTGTCTTCAATGATTATGATAATTATTATACTATTGATTACCCACCAAAATATATATTTTCACACCCATGTATACAAATAACTTGAATATATAAACTTAAATTAAATAAATATTATAACTCATGTTCTATAGTGGTTTTTTAACTATTACATGTGTTTACATAGATATTTTTATATGTTTTATATCTTATTTTTTTGTAAGTTAAATGTTTCTATGATGTTTCTATGGTTGGAATTTATGTATATTAAGTTGGATTATAAAATTTATTCTTGTTAGGGATTTAAGTGTCGCGGGGTGTAGAAAAGAAGTCCCAACAATATCATTAGTAAACAAGGTAATCATTGCAATGATACTTACTATTATTATGATTTTAAATTTAATTGGTATGTTAGGTTATATAATATAATTTTTGAATGAATATTATACTTCTATTGTATTTTGGGAGATTCCATAAATCTTCTCATCAATGAGTTTCAAAAATGTGTTGTTGCAATTCATGTTCAACTGATTCTCTTTACTATATTTTAGTAAGTGTAATACCCATCTCCAATCTCAATAAGCACATATATATTATTCTATATCACAATTAAAAAACACAAATGAACTTATTTATTAATACAGTGTTCTATAAGATATTGGTGACTAAATACAATACATCTGTTGAATTCCAATGGAATAAAATCTATACATGTTCATAGAGTGCGTGGGTCACTTTGTTTGTTGGAGTTGAAGTAGGAATCTGTAGAGGTTCTGCTGAATTTTCAACTAATAATGTACCATCATTAAATAATGTGAATTACATCCCCATCCAGTGATACTTATTCATGAGAGTGATGGTTTCTCATGATGAAAAGATGGAATTAGAGGGAGACTCTTCTTAAAAATGGACTAGGGTAAATCCATTATAAACTAACCATAAGGGACTCTTTTTCATGGACAAGGTAAAATTCATATACCAATGAAAAAATAGCCTCATGCATAGTACAATCTATCATAGTGGTTCTTAGTGAAGTTTCTATTTCCACCCTTTAGTATCCAGTCTTCACATACTCATACATCATTCCAAATATATTTCTCAATAAACACCCTCTTCATATTGAAGTGTTAATTATTTTCTGTAAGGCTATGTTATTTTGAATGCATATATACCGAACTATTCTATCATCAAAAAAAATATCACTATCATTTTTTTGAGATCAATATTTTTTTGGTTCCTCTTTGCATATCTTATATTTAAATTTCAGAAAAAATGGTAACTCTTATCCTTAATCCCTATCATTGGATCATTCTATTAAATATCCACTATAGCCACAAGTTTTTGAGATAAGGTCGTATCAATCATCTCTTCATTCATAATCACTTCTAAAAAAATTCTCCAAGGTAATAGGACTAACCCAGTGTCAAATATTTAAGAATAAATCCCTCTAGAAAATGTATCCCCATTATCCCTTCTTCATTGAATAAATCGTGTAAATATTATAGTATGTCAATGAAATAAATCCAAATTCCAACATTCTAGACCATTTCAATATAATAAAAAATAGATCACATTTTTTTATAACCTAAGAGTTTATAAAATTACCTCTCTCAAAAAATGGACTCATCATTATTAACATGGCCCCTAAGACAAATCTTTATCTCCATGATAAATAATTCACCATTTTTAGAACCTTCACATAATAAAATATCCACCAATGTGATCGAATGTTCTACATCTAACCAATTCATGAAGAAGGAAATATCTACCTATTTAATCCAGTGTTTGGTTTCTTAATTAGAAATAGACCCCTCAATAATTATTCGGATCCACTATTGGAACTCTTGTATTGTATCACTCCATGTCTCTTTTTCTACAAGTCTAATCCTTCGATGAAACAAATCTGTACATTGATTCCTCTCCTCTAATTGGATCACATGAAGATTTTATGAAATTGATCTTTTAATTCAGGTAATGGAATACAAAATCCCAAATATATACAATGTTTTATCATTACTACTAAATCAATCCTTCAAAATAATTCAAGATCAAATTAACATTCACAATCATGTTGTACTAGTACTACATGATTCATGTACACCATATCACAATACCCTGGAATTAGTAAACCATCTATAATGTAAATTTACTTGAGAACCATGATCATTGAATTAAAATTAATCAAATATCAAGCTCGTTATTAGAGTTTATTCTCTACATCATTTCAAAAGTTTGGATATACCACTATCTTACTAACTCAAATAAATCCATAAGTTACTGCTCCAAATTAACCCTATATATATCTATGATATTATTGATTCATATATAAACACTTCAAATAATATGATGATTCATTATCCCAAATAAATTCTTATGGATCTTTGTTTTGGTAAATCATGACACCCTAATCATTTTACTTTTTTCAACATGGGGTTTCTTTAGGTTTTCTCTCGTATAATTCATTCATCAAAATTGTACTACTGAATATATTCATTCAATACCACGATCATTAAAAATATTATCCATTATAGATCATCATAGAGTCACTTGTAACATATTAAATTTAAAGAATTTTTATGATGAACATAGAAAACCATTTAAGTAAAAAATAGCATCTCAAATATCCAAAATTTTTTGTTACAACTAATTCTTATTAGTAGAGGATTGGGACTCAAGGAAAACGTATCATGATCCTAATATTAGATTATCTATAATGAAGATATATTTTTATTGTGTTTTTAATTTTCTTCAGTATATAATCAAATAGGTTGGGACGATCACATTTATTAAAATAAAAAAATAAAACATATATACCTTTTTAATGGGGTAAAGAAGAATCCAAATACATGCTCGAAGCCCAGAGGGGTAGAGCCTTAGAGTTGGATGGGAAACAATAAATAGTACAAAGACCATTACAATGTAAAAACCCCTAAATCATAACTTCTAGAACAACATCATGGAACATCCACATTTCCCTTAATCAGTGTTTCCCCCAAGTCAACGTCACCCACTCCACTGCCCGATGAAACCTATGGAGTGGCCGCACCCCTCATAATCCCACCTCAATGAGTCCCCATAGCCCAAATCCCCACCTACCAAAGCCTAGATCACCTATCAAATAATTTGTCCGATGCAGCGGTGATGAAAAGAAGACTAGTTATGAAGCCATATTTGTCACCTGCCTCTGCCTCACCGCACTAACACGAAGTGTCTCCACCACCAATATGAAAGTGTTTCTACCGCCTCACAACTTACCTCTACCATGCCAAACCCATCACAAAGAGACACCAAATACAAATCCATAATGAAAAAGCATCCTGAGAATGCAATAATGAAATAGAAAAAGAGAATTCATCCTCATTGTAAGTCACACTAAAACCTTATATCTTGTTCATGGCCAGATCTTGAACAGAAACCACTGCCATGGCCAAATCTACACTCAAGACCCTACCCAAAGATACCATACACCCGACATCGTGCCCAACATCATCCAAAAATCAAAGGGACAATGGGAGAAATCCATATAAATCCATATGATCTGAATTCATGAGAGGCTTTATTATAAAATACTGTGTTATGAATATTTAGATCGAATGTGACATAGCGTAAGGAATAAATATTTATGATATTTTAGATGAAATAGGTTTAAAGGAATAAAATAATACTTATATGTTTTTGTTTGATCCTCCCACTAATTTGGATCCAAATAATAGAGTATGGGGTATAAGGTGTAGTAGGCCTTATATGCATCAGTGTTAATTCATATAAAATGGTCCTATTTTATTTTATGTGCATATTTTTCATGATTTTAGTGTGTGATTAAGGATGAAATACATCCATTAATAGTTGCAGGAAAGATGATATTTATTAAAGGATGAATATTATTCATAATAGGGAGTAATAATTTAATTCATTTATCATTTACTTCTAATTAAAAAATGATTCAATTAGGTTTCTTTCACATTTTATTTTTTAGTTATTGTTGTTTTAGTGATTCTATTTTAAATTTGTTCATAAAAAATGATTTTATATGTTAATTTTATTGATTTTTTTATCTTACAAGGTAATATTTTATAGAAAATTTATATCATAAATATTTAAAGGTTCCATAATCATCCCCAAGCTAAAGGTGAGCCCATGTACTCTAGGAAACATTCCCATAATGAATAAATTGATTCTTAAAACTATGATTATTTTTTGAAGGTTCATATTTATTAGAAATATTTTAACATAGTCAATAATGATAATAAAGTGACTATCATTTATTCTACTGATTGATTACTTTGGGACAATGAGAGCATAACCATATAGATAAAATATCAAAATAAATTTCCTAAATCTCGACCCAATTATACCATAAAATGTCTTAAATATTTATCAGTTATCTAATTTTTTGTCATCTATCTTCATCATATTCAAACATAAATATTATTTATACAATATAGAAATGTAAAACCGAAAATAGCTTAAGAAATTCCACTTTTTAATTTAATTCATTAAAGAATATCTAAAAAAGATAACCATTAAATATTTACAATGAAATAATTCATTAATATGTAATCATGGAAAAGTAAATAATAAAACCATTTATGTCATTTACCTTTAATTTTAAACATAGTTATATAGTTCAAACTCCCTCATTGATCGGTTTAGAATGAACCCATGGGGATTCTAAATCTATAGATTAGTTAGTAGGCACATGTGATACAGAAAAAATAAATGTCCAGTAATCATGAAAGGTAGTAAGGATGTAGAAGATAAAAAAGTCACTAAATATTGATCCAATTATTTTATTCTATGTATAAAAGTTCACGACATTAATTTTTTAATTTAAATAATTATCTATTGATTACATAGAAACGCTTGATGAATAATTGAATAATTTTTTTAAAAAATGAATATATTTATAATCGAATTTTTGTATGAGTTTTATTGTGGTTGTTTAGAGATTATCGTGTATTCAATTATGTGTATATATTTTCAATTCAGGTTGTTTAAGTTTTATGACATTATTTTGTTGTGTTACAAATAAAACCCTTAATTGTTGCTGGTACGGTGGGATTTATGATTATTAGTCTGGTTTATTCATTTTATTATTGGTATGTATTTATGTGTTTGAATTTATTATATATTGCATTGTTTCAACATATTCTTTTTCATGTTTTTGAAGTTTTTGAATTCAGTTTATATTATTGTTCATGTGTATGAGGTGATATATTATTGTTTTAATTCTGTTTATAATATTGTTTAAGTGTAAAATGTGATATATTCTTGTTTGAATTATCATGATATATTATTTTTTGAGTGGCTTCCAGTAGGTTAGTAAGTTAATTGGATTAGGGTATATTTTGAGTTGTGTTTGAGTGGCTGCTGGTAGTTCGGTAGATTAATTATAGTATGGAGAGTTCACATTTATTTTGGTTGTTTTCACCTAATTAATAAAGGGTCCTAAACTATTTTAATTGTAGATTTTTCCTTTTTTTTGTATTAGTTGGTTATATCCATGATTGTTGGCTGTGGATTTATATTAGGTTGGACCTAAATATTATCTAAATTATAGAACCATGGTTGTAGTGTTGATACCTCGATTTGAAACCTTGTATACTTCCCTATTTCTATTGTATCAAATTGTGACAATAAGATTCAATATTTTTAATAATTACCAAGGATTACATCTTTTGTTGTAGGTGTTTTTCAATAACGGATATCATGGAAATGCGCTAATAGGAAAAGATTGAAATTTGAAAAAAGGACTATTTATACCATTTCAGACCGTGGAAGTAGCCATGGACCTATTTCCACATCAATAGGGGGAAAACCATCCAAATCATGGATATATGTTACTTTTCTAATTTTATATACTCATGTATAATATTTCATGTTTGTATACAAATACATTAATCTAAGCCTATCATGTGTGTGATATGTGTACTTAGTGCAAGTAATCATCCCCTCACCTATTATAGGTGGGTTTGGGTTGTCACAATCATCATACTATTGGCTAGGTGGGCCCCGGGGGTTGGGTCATGACATTAAGAATTAATCATGTGATGTAAAAGGTAAATACTAAAATCTTATTGTATGAAGGGCTTTAAATATGAATGGATGTTTTCATTAATTATTATGGGGGCTTATTAATATGTGTGTCATATATTATGGAATCTGTTATAATTTATGTCACATAGAATAATTCTTCATTGGTAATGAAATTATTAACGACATTTTTAGTTTGAGCATGTCTAATATGAAGTAATCCTTAAAGGTATTTTCAAAAAATATTTAAAAGAATTTTTAACAACTGTTTAAAATAATTTTTTAAAAAATATTATAGCATGATTTAAAATGAGTATAAAAGGTATTTTAAATGTATTATTTTTGAATCCATTTAAAATCTATTTTAAATTTTTCTATAAAAACACTTAATACTAATATAAAGTTGTTTAAAAATTTTAAATATGTTTTATATCTATTTAAAAGAAGTTTGAGAGGATGTGTTGTATCACATTTAAATAGTTTTTAAAAACCCTTTGAAATTTGAATTTTAATCACATAAATAGTTATAAAAAACAGTTTTAAGAGTAAAATTTATGGTTTTTTTCATTTTATTTCTATTCACATATCACAATGTGAAACACAATACCCATTTATTAAAGTATGATCCATTTTCATTTCTATTGGTCCATAATTAAATTTAATTTTCAAAAAAATAATCATTTCCTCCAATCTTCTTGCATCTTCATTCACCCAAATCTATGGATATACATCTTAGAATACTTGTTATTGTTATTTCATTTTGATTATTCCAAGAAAATAATATTCCATAATATAAATCATATTATTAATTCAGATCTTCATTATTTTAAATAAAAAAACATCAAATCTGAATAATACATTAAAGTCTTAAACGCTCCAATGAGATACCATTTCCTTATATATTTTTGATGGAAACTCATTTAGGATAGTTATATCCATTACTTTTTTCCTTACTCATGTAAACCAACCATTTTGTAAATCAAATTTATGTACTTTACATAGTTCTCATGATTCCACTTGTCGTGAAACCCTCACAACTTTAGCTTTGGAAAAATTATAAGAAAGACACTACTAAGATATTTAAACTAATAAATATAATAATAATATAATATTAAATATAATTAATTTTTATACCCATATTTGACCCAAATAATTATCCTTTTTTTAATTCTTAGTGTGTTTGTAGGTGACTGGATTAACGGGAATGATATCATAGTATATGGAAAGTGTCTCCATAAAACACATGCATTCTAACACAATATTTCCATTCATTTGATTGCAGTCATTTAACACAACCATCAGTTTTTTCTAGGAGTTTAACACTTCATGAATTCAAATATACAAATTCCACCTAATAGTTAAAGATCACATTTTGAATGAATAAAATAAAAATATTAAATTAATACATCTTATAATGCAAATA
This sequence comes from Viscum album, assembly GCA_963277665.1. Classification (NCBI taxonomy): domain Eukaryota; kingdom Viridiplantae; phylum Streptophyta; class Magnoliopsida; order Santalales; family Viscaceae; genus Viscum; species Viscum album. The sequence goes on along the minus strand of OY728141.1, from coordinate 829,130,547 downwards.
AATTATAGTCATACAATTTACTAGGGTTTTCACATATACATGAGCTAGGATGATCAGTGGGTGCTAAAGCATCCCTAGGCTTGGAAGGATTTTTGACACATGCATTACTAGTGGGGGCCAATTTCTACTCATAAAGATCAAAATTCATGGGTAGTTCAGATTGTTTCAAAGTAGAAGTTGAAGGATCATGAATATAAAATCATGGAGAGAAAAATAAAGTAGGAAATCAATATTAAATATACATTCATGAGAAAATATAATATGGATGTGGAGTAGGAGCCATCAGTAGATAAGGAAATGATATATGTGAAGGATTAGATGTAAATAGTGAAGAAAATATAGGTAGTTTTAATATTCCATGTACTTATAAGGGGAATATGAAATACAAAAGTTTCCTACATGGTATATCTCATTAATGGTCTGGGTGAAATATTTTATGAAGAGTTTTTTGTGTAACTCCAGTACCACCCCCTTGAATCGATAGGATGGACACCATTAGAAGATGATTCCTAATTAAAAATTAAAATATAATTAAGTATAAGACATTATATATAATAGTTATATGTATTTGAAATAGTATACTCACTACAAGAATAAGAGGAGAAATGTTATTGATTTATTCTTCTAATTTGTGTCAATAATATGAAACCAAAATGGAATGTCATAAAAAATAAAAAAAATTGTAATTATAATGTTAAACTTGGGTATGATATTGGAATATTCATCTATTTTAATTTTGATTCAATACAATTTTGCTTAGTTCATTTGGCTCATTTTGGTCATTCGATTAAGAAATTTGGTTATTTTTGGGATATATCATTTGGTTCACATTTTGGTATGGTCATTTTATATTTAATTAGGTTAGTTTATATGATTATTTCATCATCTTCTCATTTGGTCACTTTGTTAGGTCACTTGGTTCATTTTGGGATGTTAGTTTGGTACATTTTTGGGTTAGATAATTTTTTTTTATTTTGGTCAATTGATTTATTATGGATCAAGTCAATTTCATTTTATTTTTTTGTTTTGTTATTATAATTATATTAATACTTTTCATTTAAATTCATCTTGATTTATTTATAATTGGATTATTCAGTTCTGTTAATTTTTTGGGTTCTATTATAGTGAAAATCAATATTAAAAAATGTAACTGAAGTAAAACTGCAGCTATATTTATTGAACAAAAACATGAATGTAATGTCACATACAAAATGGAACAAAAATTAAAACAATTTGAATAGTACCAACCTGAAAGACCTAATTCAAGATAAACTAAAGGAACTGGGAACACATATGGTTGTTTTTAAATATTACCCACCACAAATATTGTTTCACAATCATCTTTGAAAATTGGGATATTTTATTCATCATAAGTAATAGATTTATCTAGGACTATTGGGGAATCAATGGTTTCTACTTTATCCCCAACTCCATCAAAAATATTCCTTATGATTACTAATATAATGACAACACATTCAAGTATCAGATGATCATTTACATTAAAAACTTCTTTAATAAATGAATCCTAAATACATTGATCATTAGTTTCCTGGATTTGAGAGATGTCAATAACCCTATATATAAATTCATCAATAAATGTTCCATGTCTCATCATTGAATCAAACCAATCTTATTTCAATATATTCACTCATCCATTAGAGTATTAATACAATATTATTATTTTATAAACAAATCCATATAAAAATAAATTTTCATATTGAGGCCTTCAATTTGTTATTCTAGAACAACAATATATCATTATCGTTACCATAACACCATCTTGTTGTGATCTCATGTCAACTGATTTATCTATTATTATAGATTTTTACAAATTGATCACCATTTATTTTCATTAAAAACCATATATTTCGTTATACTGTCCGAAGATCTTATTTCATGAGCTAAAGAGCTGAATGATATACTCAATACATGAAATATAAATGAATATTTAAATGAGATTAATATTTATTGATTGTAGTAATACATCTATCGTCGAATTTAACCTTCCTAGATAATATTTTCAAATTAAATTATATCCCCATCTCAAATGTAATGAATGATGATTTCTATATATAATTTCATATGTTTCTTTCATAAAAACGTAGAAATTTTATAACACATATGTACAATTACAAGGGATGAATTGACATATACATGTTAAAATTTACTTATTTATGTAATCATAAAAAAATAACTATTATACAAGACTATGTGAAGTGCCATGTCATGCTCTTCAAGGCTAAATGTATTCAACGTATATGATCTAATAATTCCACCTGGTTGGGGAATTGATTCAAAATTTTGTAAAATCATCTCAAAAAAACATTTATCATTAGTGGGTTACATCTCGTGGTCACATTAGAATAATATATTGAACCAAAATAAATATATTCTTGAGCCAGGTAACATGTAATAATAGAAAAATCAGGTTTATTCCTATTCTAAAAAAAGAACTGAATGTTTACATACTTCTTTTAGTTGGATACAACCAATGAAATGGAATGGGTCTTCTAAGAATTATTTTATTTATAAGGTGAATTTTTAGATTCTATAGGGATGTGAAAAATGATGGAGTAAAATGTTTCTCTAATTCAAAAAAATAATGGTTCTTTTTGATTTTTTTAAAGAAATACATGACCATATATTTATCAAAATTATCTCTATATAAATAGAGAAATTAAATAACTTCCACCCATACATTATTGGACAGTTGATGATATATTTATATTGTAATGAAATTTTGAAAAAGGATGTGATAATCATGAGTTTTTATATATTTAACCCTCAACTCCCTTTGGATGTACCATTTTGATATGTTTCATGAATATAAATTAGGAGAAATTAAAATCTCCAATACTTATAGAAATTGATTTATTATAAATCTTTCCTCGCATGGGAAGCATAGAGTACTTTCCATTAATTTTCAACGATACACAAATCAGGCAGTTATGGTATGATACCTCAATCCACCAAGTAATGTAATGATTTTAAACCATATTTTTCATTATCCTTCCTATTTAAAATAATTTAAATCAACACTTCAAATATATTGTTTTCAATTTTCATTTTTTCTAATTAATGAACTGATAAATTGGTTTCCCAATTAAGAAACTCAAAAAGTTACTTTTCATCTTCCACATATAATTGGAATCAATTAAGGCATTCATATTTTTTTACATTTAATCTGGCATTTCCCAAATGAAAAGTGGACATATTTCAATTAATTTATCACATTCTTTCAATAAATACGGTAAGTTGGATTTTTAGTGTCAATTAAATTATCAAGCCTTCGTTTATTATTCTTATATAGGCGATCCTTTGGAAAGAATCATTGATGTCACATGTAATTTAATCTAAAAGAAAATTTTAGTCATTAGTATAGAATTACAACCTAGTTATCCACGTAAACAGTGCTCAAGGCTGATTAGACAATTTTCCATTGGTGAGCTCCGCATATGCCAGTGACTGTCAACTAATAGTGAGGGTATGATTAGGTGGATGTTGGAATAATATATATAACATAGAAAAAGAAAAAATATAACTCACTTGAAGCATAATATTAAACCATAATAATCATAACCCCAAAGGTGAAATAGTACTGGTAGATGATATAAAAATCATAATAGATCATACAAAAAAAATAAGCAAGGTCACCCATGGATGACCATAATAGTTCATATATTGGAAGTCTCAAAAGAAGATCTAGCATGACATAAAGGAACCAACTAGTACACTACCATTTGTCTCATTCTTAATTTCCATCTATGATCACTATGGTGTTTCTCTTGATCCTGAATCCTTACCTGATCTCAAAATCATAAAATCAATATGTATCTCAAGGGGCCCATGTAGGGTGTGAGTTTGAACTCAATAGCCCCCCAATGTGTGCATTTACTATAACAATAATTATGTATGGGTATACAAAATATAATAAAATGTAAATAAACACCATTTAATTATTAAATTACCTGCTTCACTTGTGATCAATAGCCACATGGAGGAATTTACCTAATTTAGATAATTATGATATATCTCGGAATACCTTCCCACAAAATTATATTTAATACTACATGTGTATTCATAAATATTTTTTTATTGGTGAGGACCCATATATTTGTTCCCAAGGCTCCTCCTAAAAAATATCATATTTGGTGAACCCTCATGTTCCACCCATAATTAGTTAAAGACACATCATTCCATAAATATATTAATTGACATCAAAACAGTGCTCCAAATCAAATAAAATCCAGGTCCCTCAAACCTCATCAAAAAAAGTCCTTATCTACACTCAACCTAGCAACATGAGGCACATTGATACCCATCCTCCAGTAAATAATCATCGTTAGCTCAACAGTTGAAACACCAAGGTATATTCATATATGTCCTCCCATAATCATGACCCATCATCCTATGGTATAATGTTGAGCCTCATACCACAACCGATGCTTTCAAAACCATCACCTAACAGTCAATCACCATCCATGTGGATTTCAACTATTAGCCCCTCTAATATCACTGATAGTCAACACCATCCCCTATGTTTCCAAATATATGTTGGCATCCCCCCATAATGAGTGGTCCAAACCTCCTTAATTGAGTCATATATGTGTATATGTTACTATAATGATGAATCTACCAAAAATGGTTTGTGAAAATCAAGAGAACATACCTAAGACACATCATCCAATACCTTGTGCCCATGTGACCACGTCACTAAATCCCAATGGTCAAAACCAACTATAGTCCAACGGGCCATACCCTTATCCCCATGTCCCCATCTCCCCATGTCTTAAAGACCATGTTGTCATAAACTATTAATCATCCTCTCAAAAAATGTCTTGGGCCACACTCTTTTCCTAACAACCTTGTCATCTCATTCTAGGTATCCAGATCAACTCAATCCTCACTCCTATCCAATAAAACTCTCATTGATCCATTCCAATCAATAAATACAATTTATATTATTAAAATTCCATGATCCACCTATCTCTCCCATGTGGTAGTAATACCTTTACTAAAGTTAGTATATGTAATCAATGTCAAGGAAATGCCGAACAATATACCACATTATAAAAAATTATGTTAAATACAGGAATAATTTTATTTATGTTCTTACTTGGTCAAATAAATCTTCTTATTTATATAAGAACAGCAAAAAAATTTAAAATTATGTAAAAATATATGTACCACCTACCTTATACTCAGATGTTCTTTCTCATTATATATAGGCCTCTAACTCAATCGATAATGAGAGAAACAAATATTTTTTAAAAATAACTTCAAAAATATGTTCCAAGAGATCAAATGGATTTACTATTTTATGGGGTTAGATAATCAAGTAAAGGATACAAGATGATTTAAATCCATACTTATGTGATTTCAATGAGACCAACATATCTCGATTCAGAGCACAAATAATGAAGTTAGTCAAAATCCTAAGTATAAGAAAAAATGAGTGAAGACCCCTATCTATGCATGTGAAATGAATGAGAAAGGAGAAAAAAACCTAACAACATTGAAGGGTAGGTTTAGTTATTTCAACCCTTTTAATGAACTGCACAGTTTATCCATAGATTTTGGATAATCGTACAACAACAATGAGGTGCTCCATATCTAAGAACCACAATGTTCTTGGTTAGGCACACAATTTTTCGAAACCTACACTAACTATGTGATTCTCCTCTATTAAAAACTTTATAGGCACCACATGGCCATGAACCCCCACCTTCACAGTTGGAAAAACTTTTCCCAGAGCAATGGAGGACCGCAATGTTACTCATGTGAGCCCACAAAGTTTAATCTAAAAGTGAGAATTTTATTGAATTTTTTTGAAATTAAGTGTCTTGGCCATGAAGCATCTGAAACACATCTCAAAAATCAAGGGTTTTATTGGGACATAAACCCCATCAAAAAACAATGTCTTGGGTCAATAAATCTCTCAATATTACGTTCCAAAGATCAATTGAAATGTTGCCCTGATCCCCATACTCAAAAAACAAAAAATAATCGAGGAATGAAAACATTCTCAAAAACATAAGATGTCACAATCTCCCCACATTAAGATAGATTATCCCCAGGATACAAATAATTACCTAGAGATGGTACTGAAATTAAACATCTCATCACATCACCCCGGTCTATAAATGTCGTCATTTATATGATAATTCCCCTTTTCAAACTCCACACCATATAAATTACCTAACCTATCACCAATAAAACCAAAAAAACTATTTATGGTATCTTTGACCATCTAATGTCATTAAATTCCTCCCATGATGCATCGCCATTCTGATACCTCATCAGGTGATAAATTGATCCCGTGTCATACATGAAACCCATAATGTCTCTCATCTCACGAGATAACATTATGTACATGTTCCACACAAGACACCCAAAAAAAACCCGCATCTCATCATACACTTAATGATCCTACAATTGAACAGATGCTAAAAAATTAACTGATATCATATATACATATGCCTTCCCATTATAGTCTTGTTTCCTACAAACCTCATACAATACCCACATTTAAGATGATGCCGCAATAAATCTTGGCACTTATACACCTCATAAATATATACAACACACATCACAACCAATGATAACCCACTTACCAACATATAGATAGACCAAAAAATACCCTTTCATCTCTTGCACCAAAACATACCATGAATAAATAAAAAAGAAAACTCTTTCAAACCCATGAAAAATCCCTAACTCTTGTCAGCTCATTAACCTACTCTAAACCTACCAGGTCCAAAAAATACACTTGGCCTAAAGGCTGACTACCCAAGGCATTACAACTCTATTGATCTTCACCATATACCAGCCCCTGACCCCACTATTGGGTTTTTGTATCACTTCTAAAACCTCCATGTGTTGTTGAATCCCGGCTACCAGCCCCTAGTACTACTTTTGGTCCTACCTCAGATACCAGAGTCTCTTCTAGTCCCAAGAAACTATAAATTCAATAAGTATTACTACAAAAACTCCATAGTATACACATATAACCAAATTAATATCTCTCCATTGTAATCTTCTCACCTTGGGTCGGAACATGTCCCCACCACCCACACTAGAAGCACACCATCAAAAAAATCACTCCTCAGTGTCCTACTCGAGTCCTTAGATAGACTACCATACAGAAAATCATCATTGTATTTCTTCTTTCAACATAAATAATCACCACTAATATCATAAAACATCATCATCCTGCTTGAACATGATTAGACTATCTATTCCCTCAGGTATTAGTTTTTGATTGACTACATCAGATAATAAGGATAACATGAAGATGTTTATGTGTTTCCTGATGGTGTGACATAAACCATTCTCCAAATGCCTTAACCTCATGATGTCATAACCCACCATATAAGGTAAAAAACTGGATAGTTCAATGAAATGCTCTGTATATTCGATTATGAAAGTGTCTGTTTACTGGTGGACCATAAACTCACTAGCTCAATCCACCAATAGAATCTGTAGAATAATGTTTATGAAGAACTATTCACTGAAATCCTTCAAATATTTTTACCCATGTATTCTATCCTATACATGTACATATCACTAATTATTTATAAAATCTATGATCATATAGTTTTTCAACTACACATTCCAACCCGGGGGTCTCTCATGATAATAAAAAATTATTTACATTGATTCAATTAAATTCAGTACAGCCAGCGGTCCACCCTCACCCTGATATAATGGTGGATGTTGAGACTGAATCTCATGAGTCATATATTACATAAATGAATCATCTCCATAGGACCCCATGTCAATAAATTATATGACCCATACAAAGCTCACCACGCTCTGCACATCTAACCAAATCCCAATGTTTTCCTTCTACTGTAGTTGTCCCACATATACCGAAGCCTATAATTTTGGATCACGATCAACCTGACCTATAAGGGCCTCATCTCGAACGATCATGTGACACAATATCTCTACCCTCCTGAAAGTCCATCATAATCCATCTAGTTGGAATCATGCTGAATACTAATACCATGGTCACACATCCATAATAATCATATATCATATACAAGGAAAACACTAATAGGATACACATATCACAACCCTTACACTCCCCAAATACACCCATGTTCCATGACATCTAACCTCATAGTCTAGTACCCACCCATATCAGGGTCTGGTATCACATATAACCCCACCTCATGTCTTCTTGACTACCCATATCAGAGACAAAAATCGCATATCATGTAATATAAATATGAGGAAGTTGAATAAAATTCCATGAGACATGTTAAGTAGGATCCCATTACTTACATTATGTGTTTATACATTAAAGAACTCACCCCCATTTATTATCCATGCCTACTCATAATAGGTTCAGTATCACATATCACATATTAGGCCACCATGATCCGCATACATTGTACAACAGAGTAGAATGTGGCAGAAAATGCTAAGAAGGAAAATATTGTTTAGTTTTTTTTGTTGAAATCTGAAACATACCAAATCCTCTAAGTGTATTACAGGTTCTAATAAATTATTTACAGGACCACTCCTATATAATGTCACCCTATGTAATGCCCGAACCCCAGTTACCCATAGTTGGTGCATTATTACATAACATTGGCATGATCACAAAGGATCTAATCTCGAAAGACTGATTAGTTTAGTAGCCTTGGAATCACTAGATACATTCATAAGGTTTACCTTACATAATAAAGTGAAAAAATACAATAATATATTCTCTATAGTCCACACTCATATTCCATTCAGACTATCCCTGCTGGTCAGTCATAAAATATTTCTTCACATCTTGGGAAAAATAAAACATAGAAAGGGGTGAGCTCAAATGGTCAGTAAGGATAACAATATAGCGGAAACTTTCAGAAATAAGCATAAACATTCAAGGAAATGTATAACTAAAACAAAATCCTTTTAAACTTGAAATTCAGAATAATATGGAAAAAATAAAATGAAAAAATGCTATTTTATTATTCACATGGATATTCTACTAGTCGAATAATCACATGCAATATCAATAACCATATTCACAATGATGGAATGCATAATTCCAGACTCTCATAACCATGTAGCCAAGGCCTCATTCCAAGACAAAAAATATGATTTTGTCAAGGCCTTGTGCTAAGACACTAGTTTGTCTCATGAGACCTACCGATGCATCGAGGAGCTATAGCGGGCTCCACCCGTCACTTACTAAGTCCAATGCATTCCACATACGAACATGTTTCAATATAACATAAACATTCATATTAAAACTAGCATATGAAATGTAAACACTTTCTCAATAAACCATGAATGGTATAAAAATAACACATCCACAATCAAACATATAAAAAACTCATCAATACAATATGGAAGTTTTGTATCATAATAAATCAACTTCAAATAAGCATAAAATCCATCAAAGGATGTTGACATAAATGAAATCAAAACTTTTTGACAGAAATATCTCTTTTTTGAAATCATTTAAAAGTCACACATTTATAAATGAATTAATTTAAAAGAGATTTTAGAATCAAAGTGTCCCATACCAATTTGAAACTTTAGAAAAGAAATATCATTTAAAAACACTAATTTCCATATAAATAAATCCTTAAAATCATTTTGAAAACATGGAAATTAATTAAAATTATTTAGAAACATAAATCTTTAAAACATTAAAAATTATGATCTTGATAAAGAGTACCATTCATAAATTATTAAAATATTCATTTTGAAATCATGTAAAGGTCACATAATTATAAAATAAAACATTTACTTTCAAAATATTATTATAAGCTTATAATGGAATATTCTACAATTTTATAATGGTTGAAAATATCCACACCCGTTGTATAAGTTAAAAAAACATTCTTACCCTAGTTTTGTCGAAAAGGATAAAAAAGAAACTTTTTTTGGAAAACGATGGAAAGATTCCCTTCAAAACAATTTATAAAAAGTCTAACAAGGGTATAAAAGACTTTAAAACATAGTATATTAAATAGTAAAAATGTTTTCAAATACATTTTTAATAAACATGGATGTGGATGATAAAGAAGTCCCAGTAGATGATTACATATAAACAACCTCGGATAATGACGAGATTGTGAAATGAACCCTTACCTTGTACTTTTCCTTGGTCGAGGGTTGGTTAACATCCAATATAATGGTGAAATAATTTTTATTAAATTATAAAATAATCATATACATTAATATGAAATCATATATGATCTTTTAACATTGATTTGTTAATAATATCATAGTATTATCATCATTTTGGGTGTTAACTTACTCATTTTCTTTTATATATTTTGTTACATAATCCATGTTAGTTATGGATAGGTTCTATATTATTCATATCAAGAATGATATGAAGTCCTTAAAAATTATTTTTAATCATTAAATGAGAATTATAATTTCATAGATACAATGGGGAATGAATCTCATCACGTTCGTGGAGATAGTAGTTTGTACGTACGCACGAGAGACAATATCATTATTTTGATATTAAAATAATATATAATTGGATGGTATATCATATATAAAGAATAATTATCATATTATATTTATTATTTACATCAATTACATATCATCATAATACCCATACAAATAATAATGTTTTTGAATAAAAATTACACCACGACGTGGAGACGATAAGCTGTACGTATGCACATATGATGACATGTCATTCAATGAATGGATAGAATACTGAATATGGTTGTACCATATTTATAATATAATCAAATTTTATAGAAGATACTGGAGTAATTAGTTTAGATAGGAAATAACAAATAAAGAAGAAGTTGATGAAGAAAGGAACTTGAAAAAGGGTGGTGAAAACATAAACTCTTCTTCGGGTTCTTCCTTTTGATTTGATCAAAAGGGCTCCTTAGGGTGGATTTATGATCAAACTATGGCCTCTAGGTTTAGTTTAGGGAAGTTGAGAGAGTATTTTTGTAGTGTTTGGAAGAACAAAAAGGCTTTGAAGGTGTGAATAATTGGTTAGAAGTTGGGTGTTTTCATAAGGGGGAGGAGGGGTATTTAGAAAAACCTAATGTATTAATTTATAATAAATTCATATTGGGTTAATAATGGATCAAAAGTGGATTATTCAAAGTCAATGGTGGGAATGGGTCTAAATACATTCACCCAATATATTTTAGATAGGGTTGGGTCATTATATTAACCTTATCTTTTAGTTTTAACTCTTGGTTAATTAGATTGACATTTACCATGACACATTGTATTTTTATATTATATTGTTAATAAACATATTATATACATCCAAGAGACCCCCCAAGTTGTACATTAGTGATGAAAATATCATTATATAATTCATTTTTCTGAACATTATTTTTTTAGGAATAGGATATCAATTAATAATATATTTTTTGTTTAAAAAACTCATTTTTGTCAATTTTGACACTATTCAATAATTGATTTTTTTAAAGTCATAAAAACTTTATTAATTATAAAAAAATTAATTTATTCAATCCTAACATGTCTTATTAACCAATAAAATTCGTGGATGTCATCCAAACTCTTAAATTATATTTATGTTAACATTTATAATACCAATTGTTTGATTCTTTCATTAAGAAGGAAAATACTGCATCATTATTGTGTCATAAATAAATTTAATTATTCAATGTCTAAAAATTATAAATAAAATTCCATTATATAAGAAATATTTTTATCTTTCTAATGAATATTGATAGTTGAAAGGATAACATAAATAAACCTATGTAAAAATTGTTTTGCTAAAATATATATGCTTAAGTCATTTTTGAATTTACATTAAAATGATTAATATAAAGTGTCCTTATCACCTACAAGCTGCTCCATGGGGTACCAAAATAGACCCATAGATTCCCATGGTCGGATAGTTATCAAAACATTTGGTTCAGAGATGTTTTGGGGTAAATTAATATTATTATAATATTATTTGTTTAACCATATTTACCGAATTTACCCTTTAACCATGGTAAACAAAATATTTACCTAAGTAATTATTCAAAATGTCTAAAAATAAAATTTTCATATTTAAAAAATTCGGACCTCTTGATTCCAAATATGGAATCCATTTTTCTAAATTCAAATCACATAAGTGACATGAATTAATTTAAAATTTATTCCCGTTGTTAAAACAAAAGGCTTGTTTTTAAGAGATAATAACTATCAAAAGATTGACATTTGTTTATATCCAGTTTAAATGTGAAATTATGTTCAATGACCAAAAATGTATTAAATGGTTATAATATATTCTAAATATACTTTAAAACCACTCATATTCATAATTTATCACTATAAATTATTTTTATTACGAAAGTTTTTTTTAATTAAAATTTAGTAATTTTCACTATTAATCAAAATATAAATGATATCCGAAAATTACCAAAATTTCACCCTATGCTAATTTAGATATTCGTAATCTAAAAAAGAAGTCAATTTTGAGAGATAAAATTTATAAAATTTCAAAAAGTGGTTATTACTATTCATAATGGCTACTTTAATTGGTCGCGGTGTGTTAGAATCCCGAAGTTGCGTACAATGCAAGCAATTGCCTTATTCAAAGGGAAACATACCGTGTAAGCTTGGGGTGTTACACCCTATATTCCTACCATGATAAATATCAATCCTCCTTGCTATATCAGTCCAAGGCTAAAAACCAGATAACATATAAACATCAAACCCAAGTGTGCCACATTAGGTGGAAATCACATCAACTGTAAAATCACACATTAGAACAACAATTTTACACATCGGTAAACTTGTTATTTCCCACATTCATGAGGCTATAGGCCCCCAAACATGAAATATACACCCCATTATGACTATACCTTAGCCTTCGGTCTTCCAATACCCAAATTGAAATATCAAAACAGAAAATAAAATTCCATTGAAACCATATATAGAACCTCAACCTAGTTCACCACCCAAACAATTATCTGGGCTAGTTGAATACTAGGCCTTAGGTGCACCACCATGTATGTTAACGGGAATCTAATAATAGTGTGGGTATGAGTAGGCGATTGTGGGGAGACAATATTCTCATGTGGTGAGAATATTAATGGTACATATATAAATATAAAAATGTTTAAGAAGACCATAACTCAGTATAATAAAAAAATAGTACTCAGTGAAAGCATTGTAAACAGTAGTACTTATCAGGATCCAAAAGGCATTTTACCATTGGTTTATGATAAAAATTTATACAAGGTCATTGAAAAATATATTCAATGTCTTCCATGTATGACCATAACAGTACCTTTATAGAAAATTCCAAAATAATGTTCGTGCGAATGCTGAGGAACTACAAGGTCCCCTACAATCTGTCCCATTCCCACAGTACATTTACGATCACTAAGGTACGTCTCCAAAGTATAAACCCTTAACTGATATCAGAAGAATATATCTAGATGTGTCTTGAGGATCTCGTGTAGAGTCTAAGTATGAACACTGTAGACCAACACCAACATGTGTCTATCCTACATCAATATTTATGTAGGTGAATGAAAAATATAATAAAAGGGAATTGCACACCCCTTATTTAAAAATTTAACCACTTTTCATATTCCCAATAGCCACAAGGAACATTTACCTATGTTTTCTAGAAATAGTATATCATAAAATATGATCCCCAAAATTTATATATATATATATATAATAAAATGCATGTATATATATATATATTTAATGGTGGGACACTTATATTAGTGCATAGATAATCCCTTGATGAATATAATATCTAGTGAATCCTCTATTTTCACCCATTAACATGTCACTGACACCTCATTCCATAAATCTAGAATTCCATTTCCAAATGGAATGCCCAATAAAATAGTATACACGTCCCTCCAAACATTTCCCAGATATTCAACGTTGTCTCTCATCCCAATGTCCCAATGGCAAGATAATACTCGTACTCTAATAAATAATCATGAATGGATAAATGGTTGAAACTTTAAGGTATGCGAATATCTATCATCCAATAATATCAAACCACCATCCTTTGGTATAATGGTGAGCCTCATCCCCTAATCGATTGTCTCAACACCATCACTTAGGGGTCCATCACAATCCACCTGGATTTCTTTGGCGAGCACCTCCAACATCACATATGGTTAACACGATCACTTAAGGAACAAAATCTATGAAATTCTCCACCAACAATGATTGGTCAAAACCACCTTAGATGAGTCCTATCTTCATAAACATGACTCCAATGGTGTAGTTACCAATAACAGTGAGGAAAAATCACTAAACATACCTAATCCACATCATCTAGAACCTCATATACTTATAACTGTGTCTCTAAATCCAAATATTCATCCCATATCAACTCTTGTGGGCCATGCCAACATCCAGAAGACTTGGTCACCTTATGACCTGATGACCATATTGCCTAAACCTGATGATAATCATCACCTAAAATATAACTACCCATTCCATTATCCTGGAACCCTTTTATCGACTACCCAGGTGATCAACATCACATCAATCCTCAATCCTAATCCATCATGTTCTCTTGGAGCCACTGTAATAAATAAATACGATTAAAATAATTAAAATTCAATGATAGACCAATTTGGACCAAGTGTTCCTAAGCTCGTTACCTGTCTTTTCATATGTAATAAATATCTAGGTAATTACCAATGGAATCCCATATAATGAAATATTATTTGAAATATAAGAATCATTTTATTTAGGGTCTCACTCGGACAACCAAACATAGGTATTTAGGCATGCACCCCAAAACACCCATAAAATTAAGGATAAATCTATCCACAAACTACCTTATCTTTGTAGGTTAATTCCCTTATGATATTAGTCTCTAACTCATGAAATAATGAGAGAAATCATGGTTTTATACAAACAACATGAAAATGGGGAAAAGAATATTTCACTGATTTTGAAATCCATAGGGAGAGATAAACAAGGAAAAGGGATAATAGGATTTTAATCCTTATAGGAAATTCAGATTCCAAGGATCGATGCACATAAAACTCATATAAAACCTCCAATAAAATTATAATAGATAAAACCCATCTAAAAAATCCATAGATAAATAAAACATCTAAAATTGGGTTCCAATGATCAATAGAAATGCTTGACCAACAACCAAACCCAGAAAATTCAAAATGGGTGAGGAACATTTTCTTGGTTAAATACATATGACATTACATCTAGATCATGTTTTTTTACAAATAGGACATGGAAGTATTCAAATTTATTTTAATTAAGATATCATTTCATTTGAAAGAAAATCATTTCCCATTCCAATATGAATAATAGATATGTAAAATACATCTTTTGAATGACCATTTTGTGTGCACACACCCATATTCCAAAGATTCTTCAACTATATTATTTAATGTTTAAACTATACATATATATTATTTTAAGATCATAAGTTCTATATATGATTATACACCAGAATGGGAATGGTTTTTTGATAAACACATATGGAGGAAAGTTACAAATAAAAATAAAAAACTAGCCATGAGTTGTGGGATGTAAGCATCCGACCAAACATATAAAAACCATCACATGAGAGACCCAAACTCAGACTACACACCATAGATAAAAAATTCAGATATCAATTATAAAATATTTTCTATGCTAATTTATTTGAAGGAAAAATAAACTCACCATTAACATTATTTTTTTTAGTATCATGACATAACATATTTTTTGAGATTTCATTAGATATGAACATATTTTAGAGCCTAAGAATCAATGGATAATTCCACATTACATTCTAAGGAACACAATATGGTGTTACATTAAGATTTGGATTCAATTAAGATGTGATTCATTTTATAAAATAATTTAGGCCCACCGTTACCTCCCATAATAAGCTGCAATCATTCATGAAATCTTGAATTTTATGTAGAGAAAATCCAATTTGGTCAATATACCTCAATTTCATATAATGGTTTGAGGGAATATTTACATCATCATGAAGTAATTACTTAACAAATGGAATAATATAATTGATGGAATCATAAAAAATTATATACATTGTTATCCCATTTAATAGTCATATTTACAATTCCATACTTTTCATTTTACCACATTACTGATATACTCAAGAGAGGGAAAAATCCTACAATTTGTTCAATCTATCAATATGAAAAACCATATCTTTAGCACACTTTATTTCATGATTTATTACATAAAATAACACCTAGTATAATCCATAAGAACGTGAGTTCTAGTGTATAGGGAATATTATATACACAACACATTAACTTGATACATGGGTACAAAAACATTATTGAAAACATCCATATCATTCTTTTCAAATTACATTTCTCATTTAAAAGTGAATGGGATAACCTAGGGACATACATAAGAATGGGGTGAGGTATATAGACCAATAAGGAAGTAAAAAATGCATAACATGATAATAATATTACATGATAGTCAATAAGAACTTCAATTATTCATAAAAGGGGTGATAATAATATACATAAACATCAAAGCATGATATATGATTGTATCATAAGAGAAACATAGGAATGTGGAATCATCATTAAACATTGAATCATAATCATAGGTCAAGTCAAACCACCACGACATTATAAAATTGTGGAAAAGTCCCACCAAGAATTAGGTTTTCTCTATAATGTTATACATTAAATCTCATGTGAGTAAAATAATACTCAATGCATTAGAGCACTATGTAATTCTGAGGTCACACATCACTTTCCTTTCATTTATAAGCATAGGTGTTCCACATAGATCATTCAACATAGGATAATATTTGATCTCCTTTAATATCATGATTAAATAATATGGAATAAATACAGGGATGTTCCTAATAAATGATGGATATGTATTTCTACTAGGATTATCTTGAGTTTAAATAGTGATGTTATTCACAATATAAAGGGTTTACATGGAAAAAATGTAGGATATTTTTGGAAGCATAGAAGAGGTACATAATGAATTACATGAGTGATTTGTCAGAGTGAAAGGTGTATCTCATCACTTGGATATCAGAATGGTGGTAAGATTGATATATAAGAACATAATTCATCATAAAAAATTGGGGATGAAATGGAATACTAAAAAAAGCTTATTGGTTAAATGTTTCCATGGAAAAAATATATAATAATTTCCGCTGCATAATGGAGGTATATAATGAATCGTGAGAGATATTAATGAGATTGAAAGGGACACTTATCACTTATACACAATAAGGCGAGTAAAAGGAATGCATAAAATCAAATACCGTCATTATGAATTAGAATAAAAAATACATTACATAATGAATGTGATTTTAAAAATATTAGAAATTACAAAAAAATAGTCCTTTAACTACATAGTCCTTTATCAGAACTAAAATAAACAATGTTAAATTGTAACATTTATCAATGAATTTCATTAGCTCTCATAAATGACTCAATTTTTCCGCAAATTATTTTTAGTGCTGATAAAGGGTACCCATTATCCTCACTTTGGTTATAGCACTAGAAATGGGGTCCTTTATTAGCCCTTTATTAGCATGGATAAAGGTCTCGAATAAAATAAAATAATTAAATAAATAAAAATTAGTATTAAAAAAATTAAAATTCTCAATTTTAAAAAATTATAGAAAAAATGTATATATTTTTATTACTCTATATAAATTATAAACAATAATAAATATTCTATACTAACTATATAGATATATGAAAATTGGAAATTAAACAAATTAAAATTAAAAATATGTAAATTATGAAAAATATTAATTTTTCTTATCAATTAAGTAGTTATTGATATTGTTAACAATTAGTTTTCATAAAATATATAGCAATATATGATTGTATATAATTATTATTTATATAATACATGATATTTATTCTTCAAATTAAATATCTATATATGTAATGAATAATAGTATATAATTAAAAATTAATATGAATTAAAAATATTGACTAATTTCATAAATAAATGGATATAATTGAATGTCATTAGATTTTTCAATTTAACATATAATAGAAATGTGTTATATTGATTTCACAAAGATATATGTAATTAATATATTTTTATATACAATTCTCACATAAAAATATTTAAATAATTAATTATGTTTTATATGGGAACATATACACATAATATTTATGCAATTTAAAAATAAGTTAGTATTCATTTTATAATTTCTTTATAACTTGAGAAATTTTATATATCATGTATTTAATGAGTAAATTTTATTTTTCTTATTTTAAATTTAATTATAATTAGGTATTAATTCATTTTTTATTTATTTATTTGTTATTTGTTATTTTTTATTTTTTATTTTTTTGGGTTATATTTTTTATTTTTATATATTTAATTATGTTTAAATATATTGAATATTTGTTCATCTAAATTAAAATATATATATCCAAAACGTTTTTATAATATATATTTAATTAATAAAAATTATCTATTTTTTCAATATTATTAAAGTGTACTCATTTTTAATCATTCAATTTCAGTCATTTTTAACATCCATTCTCTTAAGATTAAATATTGGTTAATAATTTTATAAATATATTTGTAATCAAATATTTATAAATAAATTTATTATTAAAAGTATATTTAATATATTTATACATTTATAATTATAAATAAATAAGTACAACTTTGAAAAATATTTATAAAAATATAAATAAGGAATAATATATATTTAAAAAATTATAAAATTATAATTAATTTATTTAAATAGTGAATATATTTACTATATATATAAATATATTAATTAAAATTCGTATATATATAAATATATAAATATATAAATATATAAATATATAAATATTATTTTTAAAAGTATTTATATAATTGTAAAAAATTAATTATATATTTAAATAATTATAAAATTATAGTAAAATTATTTAAATATTAAATATTTTTATTAAAATTAAATTTATATATATTTCCTAAATTAATAAATACATAATAATATATATATATTTACAAAATAGATTATTTATAATTATAATTATAAATCCTTTATGAGTGCTTATTAACATAGCACTCATAAAAGGGATTATTATCAAAACTTTTTTAGAAGCGCGAATAAAAGTGTCCAAATCAATTTTGAGAACCCTAACCTTTGGGAACAAGTTCATGATATCCAAAGCACTCCGAAGAAGTATCCAGCTTCTGGGGCTCCTCATTGTCGAATTCAAGATTGAATCAAGGCAAGATTCAAAGATTCAACTATTCCGAGGATCGAATGATTAAAGGGTCAAATAAAACCAAAGCTCAAATGAAATAAATGTTTTTGTATATCTCTACATTCACTCAATTATCCACAGAACAATCCCATCCCATATATGTGTATCCCAACCAATCCAGTTGCACCATCCATTAATAAAACCAACCAAAATTCTATTATTTAATATACTGAAGTATCCTCTTCTTGATAGAATGTGGCTTTCCATGGGACAAAATTGATACCGTGAAACATGATTTATACCAATCCCAAAATTGGGTCATATTTTTGTGAGTTATAATAGGCTCCCAATACCTATATCCCATGACATCTACATGTATACAATCATCAAATTTTAAAAAATTCATCCATATAGTAGTGAGTGTTTCCATTGGTTTTGGAATATTACATTGTAAATCACTTGGGAACATATTTTTCATATTTTGGTTGAGAAATTATTGTGATTTTATTTCGTTGATTCACCAATAAACCAAGTATATTTTTTAACCCACTAATCATAAACATCTCTATATCATACGTCATATGATATACAAGAAAATTCCATTCCACTTTGTCCAATCCTCAAATATCATGTCTTCAACATATATGAGTCTGACCTTAAATTCTAGGTCCTAGGTGATTCCATTATATTTTACAATGAATTATTTAACCGGTATAAATTTCTCTCATTTTCATCCATAATAAAAACATCTAGTTCCTCAATGTATAACCCCTTTATGAACTCTGTTGGGGAGCATAAATTTATCGTCTATTTGGTATGCTTAGAACTATATTCGAATTGAGATAGCCATGAAAATTCATATAGATTTCAGTTTGGATATGAGATTAAATTTAACATAATATTATTGTCTTTGATATATTATTTCACCATTCACACTATCCATGTTTTATTTTGAGCCACTTTTCGATATTCAATTATATTATTACAGAAAATTCATGTGGAACTAATAACATTTCTCTCTTTTATCCATGGAACAACAACCCATTTCACATTGTTTCTATTCATATCAGGCTCCTCATGCTTATATTTGATGTAATTATCATCCTTTTCATCCTCTGAAAATGATTTAGGCTCTACTTGGGATACGAATAATTTTTGTAGAGTCCTAATCCTTTGAGTTTTTACTAAAATTGCCGGATCAAAAATGTCATTTTATTTATTTATTTGAACCTTTCTTGTATTTTTTAGTTGATAATACTTCTTCATTTTCCTCACCATCAATGTCTCATTTTAATTCTACATTTCCCCTTGTTCTCCCCCTATTCTACTCAATTCAACATTAATTTCCTTCGATGTTTCATAATTTTTTAAATATTGGCAATATCCCAATTCTAAATAATGAGAATTAAGTATCAATTCTTTATTATCATAAAAATATATCCAAAAACCACCGATTTTAATTCATTATTTAAATATATCTTTATCTAATATGACAATGTTTTCACTACGATAAATCAATTTACTCTTTCATACTCAATTTAAAAAAAAACATTTATGACCAGAAAGAAAATGTGGTTCATCTAGATTTCTATATCATTATATATATATATATATAAATATTGAAAATGAAATCTATATCATTAATATTTCTTAAAAAATCACTTCCTTTACATCATCACAGATCTAATAAACTATATGTATGTTTTAATTTAATTCACCTAAAAACCGATCATTCATTAGTATTTTCTATTTGTTCCACCCTTTGGAATACCCTAATACCATCCATGTAATTCTCAATAAAGGGAGGAATTTCCCATTTTATAGAACACAATGGGGTATAATAAATGGTGGTTCAAATGATAATTTAATTTAGAATGTCTAATTCATTGGAAAATCGCAATCAGTGCATGCTGGTCCCAATGTTGAAAATGTATTGTATATTAGACAGGATCACAATGAGGCGACTTGAATTATTGATAATGTAAAAAAATCACTTAAACCTTTAAAAAATGAATTATATTTTAATGAAAAAGTAAGAGTGTTTTTAATATACATTTCATTCCTCATAATATTATCTACTCTCTAATGTATTAAAAAAATATAAATTAAACGTTTTTCTAATCATGAATACAATTCCACCAATACAAGATAATGTTACCCATCCCATGGAAGAATAGACTATAATGAAGGAAAAATATTAGGAAGATGGAAGGGTAATGTTACGACATTATTTCTCTATTTTACTGAAAAATTATATAATTAAAAATTGATTTAATTTTCATCTTTCCTCATAGATTTTGTTTATTTTAGAAGATTTACTTCCTTATTTCATGTAGTTCTGCATGAAAACATCCATAGATTTTTTCTGACTCAAAATTTTTTAACCCCTATAGAGTTTGAATTTATCACATTCCAGCATGTTCCCTCAAATACTCAATATTATATTTAATCTTTTTATTTTCACAGTAAAATCACTTTTCATAAAATTAATGTATTTTTTAATATTTATGTTTAATTTATTTCTTGTTAGTGTTATTAATATAATAACTCTTTTCTTATATAAGTGAAATATTTTATTGGATTTGGGGTGGTTTGTTTGAATCATCTCATGCTTGTTCGCTATTAGACATTGAGCCTAAAATATAGATAATAATAAGAAGGATATGTGTCAAGAATGCATAAAACCATCATGAAAAGGTGAATTTTCACTACTTATTTAAGAAATTATACATTATTTTATTGTCTATTTTTAATTAATTTCCTTATCATTTTTATCTAAAACTTATTTAGTTTGTTTTTCAGTTCTTTTTGGATCTTATAGTTATTAATTTCAATTATCTACAATAAGGCACAAAAGAGATAAAATGTTAATTTCCACCAATGTTACCACAACTTCCACTTCCTTCCATGTTTTAACAAAAAAAAACTACATTTTGAGTCGATGTTCATAGACAAAAAATATTTCTTGTTGTTGAAATCCAGAATATTATAGGAAGCTTATGTGTCCACTAGGGTGAGTTATCATGATATAATAGGGATAAGAGCTTCTTCTATTCTTCTGTGTTTTAAAAACGAGAATGATTTTTTGGATAAAAACATTAAGTCAATAGGTATTATTGGTAGTTAGATAAAGACATGAAATTGAAATCATGGTAAAATTGGAATTTATGATTGTTTTGAGGCTTTAGGAAAAATAAGAACCAATCAAACCTCAATCTGAAACATGGTGTGACTAGTATGAGTCTAAGTGATTCTTTTTATATAAAATTTCAATAAATTTTAGTAAAAAATAAATAAATAAAAAACATTAGGATAATGATCTATATGTCATTTTTTATGTGTATGAATCAGTCACACATCAATATGATACACGATGTTCCCAGTATGACTAAATCTGTCCTTTATCAGTTTAAAAGAGACATTTTCGTTAGAAAATATAATATCATTTAAAACTACTATAAAATGATTATATTTTCTTGATAATTTAGTAACAAGATCCATAAATCATTTGTGTCTTATAGTAATTGATCTCACATCAAATCGATAAATGATGTCTTCATTATGAGTCATTTTGCATGCATCAATTTTAAAATCAAATTTTAGTAAAAAGGAAAATTAATATGTGTAAAAATATTCATAATTCATTTAATATGTGTAAAAATCAACTGCACCTCAATATGACTCATGGTGTGACTAATAAGGCTCAGAGTGCGTATCTTTATTTATATTTGACACTAAATTTTATTAAAAAGGACAATTGACCCCATAAAAACCAATAAAATTCATTAATATAGTATTTATACTTTAGAAAATAAATCCATAAGTAATTTTTCAAGTTTAGGATTTAACCGTACCTCAATTTGATATATGATGTGCATATTATGACTCAATCTATCTGTTATCAATTTAAAATTGACATTTTAGTTCAAAAAGTTTCAATTAGTGAAAACTAAGAAGACACACTCAGAATTTCATGATAATTAATGACAAATATTTAAAATTAATTTTTTATGAGTAGGTTTAAGTCTCATATCAAACTGATATATGATGTGATTAGTATAAGTGAAACTCCTTATTTCTAGATTAAAATGAAATTTTATTAAAAAAGAATAGTGACATACACAAAACTGAGAAAACACATTCATATTATTTTAATACGTTTAGAAAATTGTCCATAATTCATTTGAGAAATTTATGAAACATCCTAACATCAATATAATACATGGTGTGACCGGTTTCACTTCTTGTGTGTCTTTTCAATATATAATTATAATTTTAGTTTAAAACATGTATCACATCATCCAAACTGAGAAAAAGAGACTAGATTGTATTCTTATCATTCTATATAATATGAATTAATTAATTAATTTATCACTAATTACTTCTACTTATTTACATTACATAATTGGGAGGGATAAACAAATGAAAACCAACTTAAATGTGCATAGGGAGGCTCAAAACAGAGAGCTCCCAAACACCACCACATGATGCAACCACTAGGCTACAAGCATGGGGATTTATCTTACACATAATTAATTAATTTTCATAAAGATAATTCTTGATTATCAATTATAAATGTTTTTAGGTGTTAAAATAAACCATAACTCATTCTAAAATAGAGTTTTTCTTGTATGTCTCAGTGTTTAGTTATAAACAAAAACTTTTTATTAATTTATTTATTCCTATTATTACTATCTTATGAATTGTTTTCATATATAGTTGTGTTCTTTTGCTCGACCATGGGTGTATTTTTGGAATTATAATGAGTAAGGTTTATGATCAAACGATAAATGAACATTGATGTTTTGGAGTGTATGTAATAATTTTTACTAATGTAATTTTATAAACCATTGTTTAACATGACTATTATATATGAGTTTTTCTTGAAATTTTATTGTATATTTTATTTTATTTAAATCCTATAATAAATATAGATTTTGTTGATATTTTTTTGTGATTATGTTGTTGTGGTGTGCTCTTACAGTACACTTCAATAGTGTTGCATTGTGCTGCTATAACACACTATAGTTCACTCCTTTAATAGCACTTTTACAAATACTTATAAAGGTACCCTATATCAACGCTTAATAAAAGCAGTGATAAATGTTTTCCTTTATTAATTGTTCTAAAATAATATATAAAGATCCCCATTACTGGTTCTTTTTTAGTGCAGATAAAATAATAGGTCTTTAAATCTTTTTGTAGCAGTTAGCACTTCTCAAGAACTGATAAAGTCTATTTTTAATGCTGTTAAATGCCAATTAAATAGTTGTGAGAATGAGTGGATCCCTTACTAAATTTCAACATAGTAACGACTTATGATAAGGTTATAATGAGAAGTGATAAATGAAATCTCATTATAATAGCATAAATTGGATAATAATTAGAGATTTATAATAGAATTAAATGATATCCAACTAAGATTCAAAAGGTAAAATAAGAAGAAGGTTCTTGAATAAAAATAAAGAGAGGGAGGACACTTACCTTTAGAGGGTGATTCCAAAATATTAGAAGGAACTTATTTAGATCATGGGGACACCATGAGAGGGATATAGAGTGGAAATTTTAGATTATATTTATTATCCAATGGTTTTTATTAAAAAATAAATAGAGTTTTAGTGGTTTTAAATATTAAAATAGAGGTGATTCCCTTAATATTTTCAAAATATGAGTTTTGGACTCTATCAAATAAAATAATAAATTAAGAATTTCCATGATTTTGACCATGTATTATACCTAATAAAAGATGTTTTCATTATTTAATACGTCCATGAACTGAGAAAAATAAAATAATACCATTGGGGATTTGAAAATGAGTCAGGTTTACAAAGAATTGATTTTAAAACCTTCAATAAAATGTAGGTTTTGGAAGATTCAAAAGTGATTAATAAAAATACAATAGTAGCCTAAAAATAATTATTTTAGGGGTAAAATATATATTTGGTTGTGGATATCTTTTATGCAACATATTACATCACTTTTGGATCATTATACTATCCTAATATATACAATATATTGATATCATATTTAACTTTTACATGACTAAACAATTATTTACAAAAATTATAAAAACTTCACTAATGGATTATTTCAATTTTTTTATTCTAGATATATTAATTTTTTTTGGAAAATAATTTTATGAATATTATAAATTAAAATTTCCATTTATTGAAAAATACTTTTTTTACAATTACAGTTTTCTAACCCTAAAAAAGAGACATAAAATTATATTCTCATTTTTATTTAATATATAATGTTTATTTGTACTATATTAATAAAATATAATTTATTTCCAAAATTAATTAGTTCATTAAAAGGAATGTCTTAATTGAAATTTTACCTTACTTAAATATATTATTCATGTTTTGTCGTATTAAAGTCCCTTTTTTATTTGAAGAGAATGATGGAGAATGCAGGAAGTTACTCTCTAGAAATAAATAATGGATGAACTAATTTATTGATTAACCATACAATATAATGAATTCATTCAACCCAAAGTGGGAAATATCATTCAAATCTACATTGAATGATATCTGTGCAAGGAATCATGCTTCCATTTTGGCTCACAAAGAAATATCATTTGCAGAGGATATCACGGGATGTAAGAATGCTTAGAATGATGAAAACCCAACTCCTTCCATCAAGTGATCAGGGGATTGTTCCATCACATTGGTTTCTAATCTAGAACCAATAAATAAATGAATGGATTTATGCACTTTATTTCTCATGGGGTGTATCCTTTATGAGAGAGGTGCAAAGACCTGGTATTATGCGGATCTAAAAGATAGAATTTTTCATTGCTGGATCTATTCTAAATGGTTGATAATACCATTTCAAAATAATGATTCATTCATATAATATTTCAGAGGAAATTTGATCTTGATGTATCTTGACACTCTAGAAATCGAAATCTCAAAGTATTATATTTTTTGGATTTTTGAATTGGATCCAAACACTGACACTTTTAATAAGAGGAACTCCTTTCCCCCGGTATGGAACAAGATAAATGGGATCTGCTGGGTCTATTGGCCACCTAAAATCCTTAATGATCTAGATTTCGAAATAGGAACACCAATTAATATTGACCAATTAAATGTAAATGGATACATTGGTATGTATGAGAATGTGTTAATCAATATTCATATGGAAACACCTCCACCAGATAGAATCTATTTGGTTACAAAAGAGCACCACATGGAGGTCCAATTTGAATTTGAGAACTTTCCTATGTTTTTTGAGCATTACAAATTGGTGGTTAATGTATTCAAAATTTTCCATGTTTTTCATATTTTAGTTAAGCCTACGAATAATACTAGGTCATAAATAGAGGTCACAAAGGGTAAAAAGTATATTAATGGGGATAAAGGTAACATGATTTTGGGTGATCAAGACAAGGTACTAAAATGGTCCAAACCTGTTGGTACTAGCACCCGGTGGGGTGAATTAATGGAGTAGGAAGAAAAATATTAGACCTGTTCAGTGGCCATTCTAATGAAACTACACACATTTTCTGAGTTAAAAATTATCTCATCAGAATTTTAGGATATGTCACTTTGATAATATATTTTTTCCACTGACATTGGTATGATATCACAAGAGTAGCTACTATAACTTTCCTCTAACAATATAAATTATTCTATACATCTTGATATGCCATCAGTTGATATTATGGTGGTAAATCTATATACTATGGAATGTGGAAATGAATCTAGTGACCCTCATAAGCTATGAGTATATACTACTTATTTTAAGGAATTGAAAGATAATGGTTCAATCCATTCATAGGAAAACATAGACGAGGCTCCAAAATAGAAACAGCATGCTTCAATGTCTGCAAAAGAAAACACCTCCCAAAAATTAAAAAGACGGATTGGAAAATAAATGGGTCTTCCACCCACAATCCCAAATAATAATAATGATACACTTCTATAACTATGAGGTAAAAGAGAAACCTAACATATAGGTTTCTGTCAATATCTTTTAAGGTCGCTAGAAAACTAATTTTATTGTGATATCTAAGAAAAATAAAAACATCTCTTGTCACATTTTCAATGTTTTTATGAGTGTATAATTATTCTTTGACACTACACGATCTGTTTACAAGTTGGAAAAGATTTTAATTCTAGTTAGTATATGTTTAGAAAATCCACCATTTGTCTAAGAGGATGAACATGTCATTACATAAAACATTGAAAAATCAATACAATGAGTATTTTGTTTAGTTTTTCATACCTCAAGAAACTATATTTTCAGGAGGTCTCCTTGGATTCATATGAAGGATATGTATTGAATCATTGGGGAATCTTGGGTAATTATTGGAGACACCAACTCTTTTCTTCATTTTGATGAGAAAATAATAATGATGTGAAAAACTACCTCCATTAGAGATATCAAAGCTTGTGTCGAAGAAGACTACATCATATAATTAAACGTCATTGGTGATAAATTCCCTGAGTATAGAATAAATTTAAATGCAATGATAGAATATAGAATTGATCGGGCCTTTATCAATGGTTTTAATCATTGAAAATGATGATTTTTTATTGTGTTTCATTGGATAAGAATAATTCTAATTACCACCACATCATGTAGAGTCTCATTGAAAACATGGGGAGGCAACCTATTCCTTTTATATTTAATAATTCATGTACAACCCTTTTGGAGTGCATGGAAATTTTCCATGATACCTGGGGCTCATATGATTTCAATCCCAATCCTATGATATGAATTTATAAACTAATTATTGTTATGATCAAAATAAAAGACTGGAGAAAAAAATATTCATCATTCTTGTTGAAGAGATTTGTTACCTGGAATGATATATTAATGATTTATAAGAATCCATCACTATGAATAATTTATATAGGGACATTGATGAAGAAGTTATGATAAAATTTATGTTACTGATCCTCATCATGCTCATGGACAACATTAGAAGAGTCACTTTCAAAACTAGATAACTTACAGATGAAGATATAGTCACCTAATTCATCAATAACATCCAAAGGGTAAAGAGGGAAAATTGGCATCTATCATTAATCAAAGACAATGATAACATCCTTAATGAAATGAAGGTGTTTTATAGTCACAATTTCCCCTTATTTAAAAATATAATCAATGGACTAAAAATTATTTTGAGAGCCAAGAATGATATAATTCCTAAGATGATCACTGACGATGATAAATTATATCTTACCTCTATTCCCTTGGATTTTTAAATTATAGAAGAAATATTTAGCCTAAAAAAGTAATTTTAACCTCATCTAGATTGATTCAAAAACAGCATCAACCAATTTTATTGGGATGCGATCTAGAAATATGTGTTTAACATAGACAAGAGCATCTTTAATGATGGATCCTTCACTCAATGTTTCAATTCCCAGTATATTTCTATGATTCAAAAAGTGTATAATGTGAAGAACATAACTCAATTCAAAAAAATATACTTTATTAAAACTATTAATGATGTGATCACAAGAATTCTAGCCAACAGACTTGCATGTGTACTAGATAGTATCATCTTATGGAACACATTTGGTTTGGTTGAAGGGGGAAATATCTGGTATTGGATAATAACTTCCCCATAATGTCTCAGTCTTCTAAGTAAATCCACCAGATGGTGAATCATTGATCTTTGGCTTGATTCCATGGATGCCTTTGATACTATTGACTAGTTTTTTATAGTTGATGTTCTTCACTGATTTGGAGTCAATATAAAATTTATTCTATGGATCAAAGACCTTATTGGTTCTGCTTATATCTCTATTCTCATTAATTTCCCCATAAGGATACATGAAATGACAAAGGGGAGTGAGATAAGGATATCTTCATTCAACCATTATCTCATCCACTATAGAAGACTACCGCAACAGGATTGTCCTACATATGGTGGATAAGGGTGATATCTCAACTATCCGAGGGGGAAGAGGTATCTATGCTCCTTCACATTTATTTTTAATGAAGATATTATTATTTTTAATCTTTTACTCATGATGGACATCAATATTCACGAGTTCCCTCTTTAATACTGAGAGTGCATCGTGCAAGGAAATCATTTTGAACAAGCCCTAGATCTATTTTTAAAACAAAATTGTAGCTTCAAAGAAAATCTCCATCATCAACAATTTGGAAATTAGATTAGGTTTTGTCCCTTTTACCTACCTTAGAGTTCCCATATTCTCTATAAAGCCTTCAACCTTTCACTTCACAGATGCATTGAGTCAAATATGAATAACCCATGTCTCTTAGAAGGCCAAATGACTCTTAATGTTAGGATGAATGTGTCTTATTAAGAATGTGATTGTTTCAATGATGGTATATTCTATCATGATGACTTCTAAGACTTAAACTATTATCAAATAATAAACATGATGATGAGGAATGTTGTTTAGAGTGATAGTATCGAGGAATGTAAAGTCATTAAAACCTCTCAAAGAGAGTTCAAGATTCCTAATATTTTTGGTTGGGTCATTATAAAAAAACAAAAGTTTCTTAACCAGTCTCATTTTTTTAAATTTTTGTGGAGGGTTATCTAAAATCATTCTGAATCCTAAGGATTCCCGAGGTCCTATTTTGTAGAAATTTTTATCATATGCAATTGGAGTTACATGGAGTCTTACATTTGGCTAATATTGAATTAATTCAGTAAAAACAATTCACACACACTTTCACTTGATTATTAATAGGAGCTCCAATATTTGGTTATTGTATGAAAACTGGATGGGGTCCCTTTTTATTGAGAGGATTAATTCTATTGATCATGTTTTTTACTATGACAACTCAATCATGGAAAGGGTGGAAATCCCAAATATTCCACCTGATGACATAACGACAACCATTTCCAACTATGATTTACTTAATCAAGATGACCTGATCATCTTAGAATTCCATGCTAATGGTATTATAGACTTATTTTTTTATACATACTCTTCCTAGGTGCCACAACTGGATTGGGTCCTTCAACAAAAAGTTGATTCTTCCATCCATATTTACACTTCTTTGGACACTATATCTCTATAAGGTTCTGGTCGATGCCAATTTATAGTGTACGAATATCTCTCTAAAAAATGTGTCTTGTGTCACTATCATTGAGAGGATATTGACCACCTTTTCCTATTCTACAAGAAAATTTCCTCTCTCTTGAAACATGTTTTTATATATATGAGGACTT
The DNA here is from genome assembly GCA_963277665.1 of Viscum album. Taxonomy (NCBI): domain Eukaryota; kingdom Viridiplantae; phylum Streptophyta; class Magnoliopsida; order Santalales; family Viscaceae; genus Viscum; species Viscum album. Next base: position 829,100,253 of record OY728141.1, on the reverse strand, counting down.
TCCTTTACACACTGCCTCCCACTAAGAGTTTCTATGCATTGTTCTTCGTACTTAGTTCTCCAGGAAAATCAATATCCTTTTCTCAGTGGAATGTGTAGAGCTATAACATATTATTAGGATATGTCGAAACAAGGATACTCATGAGTATAAAATATTCAATGAACGATCCACTACTTCTAAAATCATTGATGTAGTATAGACTAAAAATTCACAACATTCCATAAAATACATAAACACTATGAGGGATATTACCATTCATAGAAGATTGTGAATTTCAAGAAAAATTCCCAATCCGTACGACACCAAAAATGTTTTCTAGTATCATCCCTACATGGGATTTCATAAATACAACATTGATGAGGAATCAAGGGGAAATATGTGGCCCATAAGATTAATGGATTTATTTAGAGATCATAATGCTGATGTGGTTGAGGCTCTCTATGGTACTTGTGGCCATGGCAATTCTCTCGAAGACAAAAATGACTAGATTTATCAGAGATGTTTGCTTTGTAAGACAAAAAAATAAGAACAACATATGGTTTGAATGTTACTCTATAAAATTTTTTCAATCAATCAAAATTTAATTTGTTCAACTTTCATTGAAGTAGACAACTAGTTTGAAAAAGGTCTATACATGCTCTGTTCCATATATTACATTATCCAGCATATCTATCGTGAAGAAAATTACATTGCTGATGATCTAGCTAAAAATGGAGTGACTAATGGGATGTGATATTAATCTAACTGTTTATCTAAGTGTATGCTCCCAATATTTTAATAAGATAAATGGAATGTATCATCTTTTATATTTTTTAACATTTCTTTACTTTTATGTAAGAGCCTCTGAGCTCACATTTAAAAAAAATCAAAATTTTATCAAAATTGTTAATTAATCATATTTAAAGCAAAATAAATAAGTTAAAAAATAATAATTTAAAAAATATACATATTCATACAATTTGGGTTACATTTTTTGTCCTTATTAAATTATTTTTTAACCATTAATGAACCTATTTTATTTTTATTATGGTGACAAATATTTACTCTAATTACTATACATATTGACCGATAATTAAATTGAAATCATTACAAAATATTAATTATTCTGATTATAAATATGGAATTCAATTTATCAAATTCCATTTTAATTTGATGATTAGGTTAATTAAAAATAAAACACAAAAGTGTGATGAAAATCTGTTTTCTAAAAAATTTATTTTTCAAGGAAATTATATTTTTACTTTAACAATATAACTAGTAATCCCCATTATATGAATTTAAATTAATCAATATAGATATATAAAATATAAATTTCATTTAAATAATTCCTTATTAGGTGTTATTTTATGTAAATAAATTTGAGAAACATAATAAATTTTAAAACAGTTTTCAGAAAAAATGTGTTTTCATGCCTAAAAATAAACTTATTATGAAATCTAGAATAAAAACAATTTAAATATAATTTATTATAATAAATAAAACTGAATAATATATATTTTAATTTGAAATAAAATTAAAATAATAATGAGACTTTTATATTACATTATTTATCAATAGAAATTATTATTTAGTAAAAAAGGGTAATTTTCACTACTAACTAAAAAATCAATATTTTCCAAACAAAATACCAAGATCTCACCATAAGTTAATTTTGATATGATGATTTAAAAAATTAATTTCATTTTATCGAATAAATATTCTAAATTTTATACAAAAAAACTATATTATTGGTTTAAAAAAATAAGTAAAAAACATTTTGGATGAGAATATATTTTATATAATAACAAGACATTAACAAAAATTGAGTTAGTTTTATTGAGTATTTATCAATACATTTATTTTGATTAGAAAACTTATATATAAGTACCTAATACTATTCATAAATTAAAATTTAATGGATAGGTAATAATGGTCATATTCAAATGATCATGGTGTGTTTGTGTTCGATATTACATATCACATACATTATCAGACATTATTTTATATTTTAAAAACACTTGGGGTTAAATTAAAAATCATCCTTTTAAATACTTTCATTATGTCTAATCCTATCACTATATTCATTCATTGACCAAATTTCATTATCATGATGATAAATAAATGTAAAAAATTCATATATTAAATTTTATAACCAAATCCTCACATTCATATAATATACATTTTGAAATTTTCTTTTCTATCTATTGTGATTCTAGATATAATAGTTTGTTTTAATTTTTTTTTTAAATACTAGATAAATTATTAATGGAAAAATTATGACATGGTTAGTGTATAATACATCTATATGAATCATTGTGAAAAATAAAAATTGAAAAAACAATCCAACTTGTTTTGAAGATCCATTGAGATCTGAAACATATTATATATCCAAATTATATCCATTCTGTTATGAATATATAACAATGTTATATTGTATGTCAATAATGAATTTAAAAAAGATTAAATTCAAATACAATATTAATTTATGAAAATTCATCTTGTCCACATTATTATAATCAATTTGAAAATAATTGAAACAATATTGATGTCAAATCCTATTTAAATCACTGTCCATTTATGTGCATAAATAACAAATTTAACAAACATGATTACATCATTATAAAAACCACAATTTAGTTTATCATGAGAACTATAATTTTATAAGATAAATGCAATATAATAATTATTACAACATTATATTTGTCACCCAAATACCTAATTTAAAAAATATATCTCTTAGATTAACACAATATCACCTATATAAAACCATAAAATTGAAATTAATTATACAAATGAGTTATAGATATACATATTACCAAACAAAAAAGTCCAATACTATTTTTAAATGTTGATTCAATAATGTTATGTGAATAATTAATTTTAATTTTATTCGACCAATTTTATATAGAAATAATCCATTATGAAAATAAATTTTAATAATATGGAAATATAATGTGTAACAATAATAAATCATTTCCATTTGACACCCTAAATTATATAATATAACATAAAATATATATGACTTTATTGTTTAAATACCCAATAAGAAGTTAAGAAAAAATTTCAATAGATGATTTTATTTAAAAATATATACAGTTCAACCATCGATGATTTCAAAAATAATTTTTTGAGAAACCATGAAATCCCACATTACATTATAACAAAATAGACGCCAATTTTAAAAAATAATTCACATATTACTCATACCTTTCAATTAAAATCATACCAGTTTCATAAGATTCACATGGAAAAAATATGATTTGAAAAAATTATGTTGATTCATAGCCAATCACGTTGTATGAAAAAAGAATTTTAGAAGATCCAGAATATATGGAATAAAATATTGAAACACATGGATTAAATTTGTGAAAATGGGAACAAAATCAACATTCCTTGATGATTTAAATTAAGAATAATTGTAACATGGATACATCTGAACAAAATCAAATTATAATTATAATACATGTGAGTGTAGATGATGTTGAACGAAAAAATTATTAGAAGGACATGTTTTCAAAATTGATTTGGTATTTAAACATCACTCTATGAAAATAATTTTATAATATGTTTTTTATAAGTCTCCCAAAACTGCAGTTTGTTTAAAAACTATGTGTATAGTTTATTCTTAGACATGATTAAAAAAAAAATTCAACAACTTTTGGTATATGTCTATGGGGATAACTCCCTGTAGTGGGTTGAAATAATGTGAACACTAGTTACTAATATAATTCTCTATGTTACACATAATATTATTTCCAAAAATATTTTTATGCAAATATTTTTATGTCATGAAGAAAGGAATGATTAAAGGTTAAAAGTGCTTTTAAAATGGAATGTTTTCATGAGTTCCCACATTCCTTGGCATGTATTTACTTTTATCTTATGCTTTAAAATGTTTTTCAGATGTTTTATTTGAGAAAATTTTGATTTTAAAATGTAGAAATATTTTATTTGTGTGGTCAATGTTTTATTATGAAAAAGCAAAACATATTCATGGGTTTTCATGTGTTCACTAGACAAATGAGATTTATTTCATTTTCATAACCCTAACTAGGCTTTGTTTTTCTCATCCTAGAATTTAAAATATTTTTCATTTGATTTGCGGATCGGTTGAAATGTTATCATTGTCAAGATTCCCACTATTATAAATCATTTTAAATGAATCAAGTGTCTTAAATAAATTAGAGGTGTATACATTGAGATATATTTTGGTGGAAAAACAACTATAACATGTTAAAATGACCAATTTAATGTGTAATTATTTTGTATTTATTAGAAATAGTAAATTAAGAATAATTTTAAAATCTTAGGAGGTGGAACCATTATTATAAATCATGAATTAGTGCGTTGTCTATTTATGTGATTGATATAATCGCACTAAATATTAGAAAATCTAATGCATTGTTTACCCTTAATTTAGAACTGGTTATGAAAATATATATCACATATCTTAAAAAAAATTTATAAGTTGTAAGCCGAAATCTTCCTCCGGATTCCATCACTAAGCCACATCAATCACTAATTTAAAGTAAAAAAAAATATCCACTTAAAATTGAACTATTGCACTTAAAACTCCATAATCCTCTCCATTATACAAATATTCAATATTTTTATAAAAAGGACTTCTCAATAATAATTTACCTATTTTCCATTTAAATTTTCTTTGTATTAAAAGCATGTTCTAGCACTACAGAAAAAAATATCTTTCACTTAATTCTCAAAATTTATCAAATAATACTTTAACATAAATATGCATAATTCCCTCAATTAAATTATCATTTAAAATCCCAATACAAATACTCAATGTAAATATAAATTTATTTTTTTGAGGAAAAAATTTTAATGAAAATTTTAAGCAACCATACAATCTCGAGTTAAAGATATCCATAGAAAATTATCTATTTAATTATTTATAAAAACCATAATACATAGGCCCACACGCCCACATCTCATTCAAACCACAAAGGAAATCCACAAACCCTAATCTTCTATGATGCCCCTCCCCCAGACTCTATAATTGAGAGCAACCCAAAGAGAATACCAAAAGGCATCCCACCAACTCTCCCCTCCCACATCCCACCTCCCTCATATCACTTATCATCCATCCCGTTCAATTGACATTGTCTCAATCTTTTCCTCTCTAGTCCAAACATCTCTCTATTAATCTCTCATCACAGGTCCTTCCATCCCATCATCTTCCATCTATAGTTTCTCACTTTTATCATCTCATGGAATTTGTTTATCACATCTCCATTCTAGAGATGTGTTATTAGATATTTTTTGGTCTATATATTTTTTGTTCATTTAGAATCTGTGATTTCTCCAAAATATTTGCACTAATATCTTTACTTATCCATTATTATTTCTATCATATTATAATTGAATGATTTTGTTGTAAACAGATTATTGAGGGTTATTTAGTCCCCCCTTAACAACCATTTTTATTACTCTTTTCCTATGTTTGGTGATATATTTCTAAAATAAATGAAATTAATTCTAAATTCATTAATGAAAATAAAATAAAATAAATAAATGATTTTCATTTCTCATTATTTGGATAAAATAATTAATAAAATAAAATTAATGATTTCTATTTCAAACCTGCTTATTTGGTGAATTTTTTTAAAAGAAAACAGAGTAAATTATTTTGACCCAAATGGAACAAATTATCTTTAGAAAAATTATTTTTTGTTGCCCTTTTCCCACATTTTAAAATAAATACATCTATTAACTTCTCCTCAAAATTTTTATATTGTAATAATCACATATATACGTTTCAATTTAATAAATATATTAATACAAATAATTTTTATATGAAATAAATCAATTACCATAAACTGTACATTAATTAAAGAATTTACTTAATAATTATGCATAACCATTTTAAATTAATTATATTATAATCTAATACATACATTCAATACATAATATTTATTGTAAAACAATAAATTTCAGTAATTATCAACAATATTAATATAAAAAAATGAAAAAAATAACAAATTAGTATTTACTTATAAAATTAAACAAATATAATATCCAATTTTAAATAAATATAATTTTATATAATTTATTGGTAAATATAATAATAACTAAAATCTTATCATTCTTGAGTTAATATTAAAATAAATATTTTTTTACTAGTTACTTGTAAATAAAATTTTCAAATAATTAAAACTTTATAAAAATATAAATTTATGAATAAATATAATCTTATAATTTATTAATAATTATGAAAATTAATAAAATTTTATCTTTAATGAATAAATATAATTTATGAATATATAATTTTATAAATATAATTCATGAATAAATACAATTTTAATATAAATACAATTTTATCAACATACCATTTACAAATAAATATTAAATATAATTTTATCCTTTACGTGTATTTATAATAAATATAATTTTATATGATTTTTAATTTCAAGAACTATCAAAATAATATATATTTATATATATTTATATATATTTAAAAACTATTTGTATATAAATTATCAAAAAATATTTATAAATTATGTTGAAATCTGGAACATATTCCTCTATTAGTATTAATAATAATAATAATAAAATGATAATTTATATAATTGGTAATCCAAATAATGCATCATACTAAAATAAATTATTTTTTGGGATGGTGTAAGAATTCCAAAAAAGTACACATCATCAGATTTATTTCATTTGGGATCGGGATGATTTTGGGGTGATTCGAATCCTTCGGATAGTGGGAAACCGATTTCTCATAGTTTCATAACCAATAAATTCTCTCAATTGAATCAGAAGACTCCAAATAAAAAATTAAATTTCAACCATTTGGCTTCATTCCATTTATCCATAAATCTTACCTTCTAAATGATCCTCTACACCTTAGCAACTGTTTTTCTCTATGTTCTCACTAATCTATTTTTTTAGTCATCAATTAACAACCATTTTTGTACTATCTCATCCACCCTTTTTTCTAATTTATGTAATGAAAGTGAGTCCCATATATCATTGTATATGTGAAAGGGAACAACTTTTTCTCTAAATACTCAACACAACAATGTGGGAGAATAATGAAAATATTTCACCACATGAGAATATTTTTGATTTGGAGGAGGAGAAACATCCAAAAGGATTGGCTGCATTTAGTGTAGGTTATGAGATATATTGTCTAGGGGACAAAGAGTGAAATCATTTAACAAAATTTCATTTTACTCGACTATGTATAAGCTAAAATGTAAAAATATCTCTTCATTAAAAAATATATGATTAGCTTTTTCATAGTGAGGGAATATAGATGTAAGAGTCACTCATATTAACGGGAAGACATTTTTACATGGTACTATTTCTATGTTTTTTCACATTGATGTTCCTTCCAAGGATTTCAAGGTGTATGAACTATTAATGGAAACATGAGAATCACTACCGAACCCCTATTATGATTGTGAATGGGCTTGTTTAGTATGTAGTTTCAATTCATTCCTGAATCCCATTATTATGTATAACTCTAAAGGTTGTTTGGATTATGAAATTCATACCAAATATTAGAACTATTGCATATTGTAACCACATAAAAAAATATTCATTGGACCATGACCCATTTGAATGTCTTGCTTTTGTAGAATACCAAAAATTCATGATCACATTCAACAATAAGATTGTGATGGTAGTTTATTTCCCAAATTTTAACTCTTATACCAATTACATTAAAATTCTCGATCAATTGAATAGTTTTATCAAAACCATTGAGGTATCGTGTGGTTCTGTCCATCACATAATAAATAAGAAAATGTGAAACATGTGATTTTTTCAAAATGATGAATTCTATTAGGAAATTTAGCCATATTTTATGTCAATATCTAGAAAAATGGCTAGTTATGGAAGAACTATCCAGTTACCATTGATTGTTTTCGTCACCATACCTTTAAAGCACATACTGAGGAAGTGTACATAATATTATCATATTTATTTATCATGTATATTCATTCTATAACCTTCATATTTTATTTATTATGTGGTTATCCTCATATCATATTCAATTATATGGTTTTAGATGTTTTTCATAGTATTTGTTGGAATTTGATGCTCAATGTTATCTAATATCATTGATTTTTTACAATCACCATTAGGCTGGTAGAATTTAGGATTTCAAAATTTGTTTTACCTCGACTTGTTGCATTTGGGTTTATAATTATTTTCAAATTAAATCGTAGAACTCCTATATTCCATGATACATTTCCAAGATTTTTGTTGAGGGATAAAGATGTCTTTCTTCATCAAAATATTCTTCATCTGAAATGATTGCCTTAAATGAAGATATCAATGTAAAATGAAATCATGGAATCCTAGTAAAAACATTGAATTATTGTGTAGAATTGATACATTAATTCATATTCTCATGATAAATTTAATTTAATGAATTAAAAACTATCCATGTTCTTACCTTCTAAAGAGAATGATTTTCAATTTAATAGTAATCCAATTGATTTTCTTCATATAATATCACACATAGTTTGTATGCTACATTAAAATGGTCCATTTCTCTTTCCATGTATCTCTAACCATAAAAGGGTTAGAACATGGGACCATATTTAATGTAATAAATTTTTATATAACAACAATGTGTGATTTGGATATGTAATTTACTATCTACATTTCATTAGTGTGTAAGAAATGTGAAATACCTATTTTTTACAAATATATTCTATTTCTTTGCTATAAAACCAAAATTAAATGATGCTATAAACTTGATTATACCAATAATATATAAATGTACTACATCCTTTTAGTCATTATGTGTATTTCATTTAACTAGTCCAATGGTTTGAAAAAAAATGTATTAAATTTCTACAATCTTAGTAAAAGCATCAAGAAGAAAAGAACTATTTTTTAGTCCACAACCAACGAATCATTGGATGCAAAATTAATAATGAATTGTTCCATGTATAATTTTCATTTTTTCAGCATGAGTACATATATATGTGCAACCATATTTAAATATAATATTTGGCTGTTTCATCCTTTCAATATGATTTTGATGTTTTTCATTGATATCAATGTGATGTTCCTTTAATTTTAGTTGATTATTCTCAATGTTGGTTCTTATTATAATTCTATTCAACAACAGTTGGTGTCCAGTGAATATAATCGATGAATAATTGATAGGCATGGGTTGACTATTTTTCAACGATATAACATTAATGTGTAGTATAATAACAATATCCAATATTGTATACTATTTCATTTGAGTGTCAAAGATGTAAATATATTATTCATAGATAATAAAGTTTGAAATATGCATTATGTTCTATGTGGTGTGAATAGGTAATATTAAAACACATTAGTAAACTGATAATGAATTAACTTATTTTCTATAAAAAAACTAATGATTTATTGTAGAAAAATTGATAATGTTAATAAACCATATGAAGAATTTTGAATGCAGATAAGCTATATGGACCTATTTCACTCAACAAAATGAATATAATATTTAAACTAAATGCATTTTTTGGATACATTTTATTTTTAAATGTCGCGAAGAACAAATAATGAAATATATTATAAACTATATTATTTAAACTTAATAAATAAACTGAAAGTTTATTCATAAACCTCTTATAGTATTTAAGCTAATAATAAAATTGATATTCTAAAATAAGTTGTATGATGTTTATGCATAATAAGTAGAATAAACTATTTGTAGGTTGTGAACTTTAGAAAGGAAATAAAATGTATGAGGATTACAAAATTTATGTGTTTTATACTGCATGGATATAGTGAATGCATTATATTGTTGAAGTGTAATAAACAGTATACATTCTGTTTAATAAAAAAGATTTAATATGATTATCCAGAAAAAGGTGGTAAATATTAAGAATCTTATTTAGAATATGAAATGTATTACTCTAATAAGCTTTTGCGAAAAAATAAATGTATTTATCATCCACTCCAACCTATCTTCCTAGTATTAAATATTTTTATTAGAAGGAACATTTTAATAATGTGTAAATAAATATATTAATAGTGAGGTGAAATAATAAAAAAATTCATAATGAATATGTTGAAAATATAATTTTCATTTACCACTACATATATATATTTGGATAAAATGATGCTACAACAAACTGTAAGTGAAATTTACATGTATAAAAGATTATTTTACTTTAAAAATAAAGTAATTCATTATTTATTGTCAAGTACATTATAATTTAATGCACAATAATAATGAAATTTACTTCAAAAATACAAATGTTATTTATAGATATTCCTGTACATTCGGTATAAAAAATTATGAATCAGTTGAAGAGATGACTGTAGAGACTATGTAACTCCCCGACCCTAGTATCCCAAAGTCAGTGCATTATTACATATCATTTACATGATTACAAGAGAACAGGTCTCAAAGGACCGACTAGTTTTGTACCATTGGAAATACTAGATAAACACTTATGTTTTACATTACATCCTGAAATAATGAAAAATGACATTGTTCCTCTTTGAACACACTCATATCCCTAATCCTATTCCTGCAAGTTAATCAGGATATACTTCTTCACATAATTAGGAAAATAAAACATTGAAAGGGGTGAGCTCAGATGCTTAGTAAGATTAACAATATAGTGGAAACATTCATAAATAAGCATAAAAATTTATGGAAATGTATAAAACTAAAAGAAAATCCTTTTAAAATTAAACTACAAAATAATATGGAAAATATAAATCAAATAATTCCATTTAATTACTCTCATGGATATTCTACTAGTCGAATAATCTCATGTAATATCAATAGCTAATTTTATAATGATGGAATGCATAAAGTCAGACATCATAACCACATAGTCAAGGCCTCATGCCAAGACTAAAAATAATATTTTTTCAATGCCTTTTTCCAAGACAGTAGTTTGTCCCATGATACCAACCGATGCATCTAGGAGTTGTAGCAATCTCCACATGTCACTTATTAACTCCAATTAATTACTCATATGAAAATATTTTCAACATAACATAAACAATCGTATTAAAACTAGAATATGAAATTTTAATACTTTAACCATAAACCATGAATTATATAAAAATAACACATCTATAGTCAAACATATCAGAAAACATTCAACACAATGTGGAAGATTCTATCATAATAAATCAACTTCAAACATGTTTAAAATCCATCAAAGGATGTTGATATAGATGAAAACATAATTATTTGAGAGAAATTTTGAAATCATTTAAAAGTTACGTAATTATAAAGGAGAACATTTATTTGGAAAATAATCTTATAATATTGTATCGGATGCTTCGAATGTGTTATAATGATGGAGAATAGCCTCACCCACCATATAAATTAAAAAAACATTCTTACCTTAAATTTCTGAAAAGGCCATAGAGTACTTTGTTTGGAAAAGGACAAAATGATTTTTTCAAACCATTTTACAAAAATTAAAAAAAGGGTATAAATGACTCTAACGCATAGTCTAGTAAACAATAAAAATGTTTTGAAATATATTTTTATGAAACACGGATGTGGATGATATAGAGGTCCCATTAGATACTCACGTATAAACAACCTTAGATAATAATGAGATTGTAAATTTGACACTTACCTTGTACTTTTCCTTGTTTGAGGGAACATTAACATCTAGTATAATATTTAAATAATTTTTATTAAATTATAATATAACCACATAAATATATATGATATCATATATGATCTCTTAATATTTCTTTGTTAATAATATTTTAGTAGTATCATCATTTTGGGTGTTAACTGATTTTTTTTCCATTATATGTTTTGTTACATAAGTCATGTTAATTATAGATAAGATTTATTTGGATAAAATACATAATGATATTATGTTCTTAAAAATAATTTTTAATCATAAAATAAAAATTATTCTTCAATGTTTATGATGGGGAAATTAATCTTATCGAGTTCGTGGAGACGATAATTCGAACGTACATAGGAGCGAAAATATAATTATTTTAATCATAAAATAATTCGTAACGTGATGGTATATCATATATAAAAAATAATTAACACGTTATATTATTTACATGAATTATAATAATTATTATAACCAGCCAAATAATGAAGTGGTGAATAAAAAACTACACCACGACGTGGAGATCGTAATCCATACGTACACACATATGGCGACTTTTTCATTCATAGGATGAATAGAATAATGAATATGGTTGTACCATATTAATAATAACAATACAGTACATAGAAGGTACTGGAGTTATTATTTTGGTGTGGAAACAACAAATAAATAAGAAGCAGAAGTAGAAAAGAACTTTGAAAGAGGTGATGAAATTAATATCTCTTCTTTGGGTGATTCTTTTTTGATTTGATCAAATGGGCTCCAAACTTTGGATTTATAATAAATGTAAGGCCAGTAAGTTGAAGTGAGTGTATTTGGTATGATATTTGAGTAGGGATTGGCTGAGCCAAATGGAATTGGAGGTGTGATCTTTAGGGAAGGGGAAGTACACTTTTATAAGAGAGGTAAGGGCCACTTTATGAGAATATTGAAATATTATTTTATTATATAATCATTTTTGGTTTTTAATTGCTATACAAGGATTAATTTTGAGTATAATGTGGGGATGGGTTGAGAAATGATCAACCAATAGGGTATAGATAGGTTTAAGACACCATATTAACCTTATCTTTTCGAATTAACTCTTAGTTAAATTGTTTAACCTTTACAAGGTCTTCTTGTATTATTATAATAAATGGTTTATAAACTTACTATAAAAATACAAGAAAACCCATAGTGGTTCACTATTGATATATCTAACCTTATCTAACTCCTCTGGCTGAATGGTAGATTTTTAGGAATTTTATATCAATTAATAATATAGTATTTGTTTTAAAAACTCATTTCTTTCAATTTTGATACTATTTAGTATTATGATTTTTGTTAAAGTCATAAAAACATTATTAGTTCTAAAAAATTTATTTAATTAACCATAAAATGTCATATTAACCTAAAAAATTCATGCAATTCATCAAAAGTATAAATTTTCATCTATTTTATTAATTATAATCTCAATTATTTTAGCATATCATTAATAAGGTAATTACTGCATCATTATTGTGTCATAAATAAATTTAATTATTTAATGTCTAAAAATTATAAATAAAATACAATTATGTAAGAAATATGTTTATATTTTTAAATAATATTTTTAGTTTAATATATCTTATGTATAACCCTATGTTAATTTTTTTTGGTTATGAAAACAAGAATTTAACACTTTTAACTCTTCTTTAAATTAAATAATAATAAATGTCCTAATCTAATACATATGGACCAAAAGAATAATATTTTATTCCTAAGGTTGATTTCGGTAAGAATAAATTTATTCAATATTACTAGGACATGTGTTTGGGTAATAATAATATCATTTTTACCTTTAATTACCCTATTTGATTTTAACCGTGGTAAATAAAATTTAAAAGCTACTATTCACTAAAATTTATTTTCATCTTATTGAACCAAATTTTACTTACCGATACCAACTGTTTCTCTCATATTTTTGAAATTCAACTCCATTAAGTGGTAGAATTAAATTTTATGCAAATTTGCAAATGTGCCTAATAGGTGGGTAACAGATGTCAAAAAGTTCAGTAAAATTTTATACATCAAATCCTATTATAAAATGAATCTAATGAATTAAATTGAACAAATCTAGATATTATGTATCTATTTTGACTTAATATAAATTTTAATAAAATAAATAATTATTAAAATAAAAAATCAGTTTTAAACAATAATGCATTGTTTTTATCTATTCATCAAAAATTGAATGTTTCTAGAAAAATAGAAAAATTTCATCCTAAGCTAATTTTGATATTAAGAATCCAAAAATGAAGCCCATTTTGAAAAATAAAATTTATAAAATTTTAAAAAATTTGTATTTCTATTCATAATGGCTATTTTGATTGGTCGTGGTGTGTTAGAATTCGTAGTTGTTCACAATGCATGCTATTGCATTTTTCAAATCGAAATGTACTGTGGAAGCTTGGTGTGTAACATTCTTCCCTACATCAAATAATTTCTTCCATGAAATTTCTAGAATACTACTATGTAAATGGATTCAGGTGGTTCTTCATCATATGTTCCTTGGGTTCCCACGTTGCCTCTTCCATCTTATGGTTTCTCCCTAGAACATTCACTAGATGAGTTGTCTAGTTTCTCAATACCTATTCTCAGGTATCATGAATCCCAATAGGATCTTTACAATAAGAAAAACGTCATTCCATTTCTAATTTTTCATAGGTGATTTCATAAATTTGGTCAGACTTGTATCTTTATAATATTGATATGTGGAGCACATCATGAACTTTGGAGAGACTTGATAGAATTACCCAAAAGTAAGCTAAAACTCCAATTACTTTAAGAATTTCAAAAGGTCCGATGTGCATGGGACTTAATTTACACTTTTTACGAAAACGTATAACACCTTTCCAAGGAGATACATTCAAGAAAGCATGACCACCTACTTGAAATTATAAATCCTTCATTCAGTTATCAACATAGATCTTTTTCCTAATTTTAGAATCTATGATGTTGGTTTTGATAATATTAACCTTTTACATTGTTTCCTCAACAAGTTATGGGTCTACATGTTTTATTTCACTGACATCATCCAAACAAGTTGGTATGAGAAAACTCTTTCAATATAATGCTTTATATGATTTCAAATGAATCGTTTAATGGAAGCTATTGTTATAGAAAAATTACACCAAAGGTAAATAATGATCCCACATACCTTGAAATTCAAGTGAGAAAGATCTCAACATGTCTTCCGAGGTTTTAATAGTCCATTCCGATTATCCTTCAGTTTGAAGGTGGTAGGCAGTGCTCAAACAAAGTTCAGTATTCAGGGCCTTCTGAAGTCTTTTCTAGAATCATGATGTAAAATGTGAATCACGATAAAAAACAATCAATAGGGGCACTCCATTGTGTCTTACAACTTTATGAAAATATAGTCTTGCTAAATGTTCAAGTGGTAAATCTTCTATTATAGTAATAAAATAAGCTGACTTGGTAGACGATCAACAATGGCCCATATTGTATCATTCCTTCTAGGTGTCTTTGGTAGCCCCAGGATAAATTCCATCATAATATCATACCATTTATACTTAGGTATGGGAAGAGGTTTCATGACTCCACTTGGATATTGTATTCCCACCTTAACTATTGAAAAACCCTACATCTTGACACATAATCTGCGATACCCCTCTTCATGTTGCCCCACCAAAAATTTTCCTTCAGATCTCTATAAATCTTAGTGCTACCATGGTGTATAGAGAAATTGGAGTAATGAGTATCATACAACAATTCTCTTTTTAGATTAGGTATGTCGGGGACACAAAGTCTCTTCCCAAATATTAAAATTCCATCTTCATATATGAAGTTGGTCATTCTCCCATCATTCACAACATTAATTTTCATTTGAAACCCTTCATCATCCGTATGAGATCTTTTTATCATTTATATTAATGATGGATTAGAAACCATTTGAAAATGTATTTATGTTTCACCTTCCATTATTATTCCCAAATACATTTTTAAAATAATCATGGACATAGAATCCTTTTCAACTATCATATTGTTCAGAACTCCATGATCTTTTCTGCTCAGAGCATCTTCAACCTTATTTTCCTTCCCCGGGTGGTAGTGTATAGTGAAATCATAATCCTTTATTAGTTCAAGACATCTCCTTTGTATCATATTGAGATCTTTTTGTGAGAAAATATACTTCTAAAACTTTTAATCATTATAAATATCACATTTTTACCATATAGATAGTGTATCCATGTATTCAAAGCAAAGATTACAGCTGATAACTCAAGATCATGAGTGGGATAATTTTTCATGTATTTTTAGGTGTCATGAAGGATAAGCAATAACTCTATCATTCTGTGTAAGGACACAACCAATTCCATTATTTGAAGCATCACTATAAATAACAAACCCATCATTCCCTAATGGTAGAGTCAATATATGAGATTTGACTAAACTTCTCAGTAGTTCTTTAATAAAATCTTGACACACATTTTTACAAAAAATAGCCCCTTTACGTGTGATCTTGATTAATGGGTTAGCCAATCGGGCAATATTTTGGACGAAGTGCTGATAATAACCTTCTAAACCAATAAAACTGCATACCTCATTTATAATCATTGGTGCTGGCCATCCTTGGATTTCCTTGGTCTTTGAAGGATCAATATAAATTTCATCCTTAGAGACAATATGGCCAAGAAATGAAATCTCTTGAATCCGAAATTCCCACATGCTAAAATTCCAATTTAATTCATTTCTTCTAATAGACTTTAGAATAATGGGAAAGTGATTTTCATGATCTTCGTAGATTTTAGAGAATACCAATATATCATCAAAAATACAACTACAATGTCATCAAGATATTCCTTGAAAAAATTATTTATTAGATCCATGAAAATAGAGGGTGCATTAGTTAGTCTAAAAGGAATTACTGTTAAATCATAATGCCCATACCTAGTTCGAAATGGTTTCATTAGAATATCTTACTTCTTCAAGAAAAACTGATGAAATCCAGACCGAAGTTCAATATTTGAAAAATATTAACCTCCATGAATTTGATCAAATAAATAACCAATGCGAGGTAGGAGATACTTGTTCTTTATTGTTATAGAATTGATCTCCATATAGTCAACTGTCATCCTTATAGATCCATCATTATTCTTAACTAAAAAATAGGGGCTCTCCATGGAGAAACACTAGGGAGAATAAATCCTTTATTACTCAAATTTTCTAGTTTTTTCTTTAGTTGCACTACTTCCATAGTGGTCATTATACAAAGGGTCTTCGATATGGTCTTTGAACTAGGAATTAAATCAATGGAAAAATCAATTTCTCTATCTAGAGGATGTCCATATAAATCCTCTGCATACACATCAACATATTCTTGCACAATAGGTACATCCTCTATTTGATCATTTATTTTCTCACCCAAAGTTATTTCACTCTCTTCCTCCCCAATAATTGAATTTATTAGAGCTAATCGGGGTGGATCTAGATAATAATGGGATTCAGAAATATCTTCTCTAAAGATAAGAAACTCCTTATCATCCTTGAAAATTGTATCACCCTTCTTCTTATAATAAATTTTCATATCATGGTCTAAAATCCAATCAATACCAAGAATTATATCAATTTCAATCATGGGAATGATGATGCGAACAGAAGGTAATCCACATTTATATTCTCTAATGACAACTGATTGATAAAACTTTATTCCAATAATACTTCCCTTATGAGTTTTGAATGACAACTCCCTTGTAAAAACAAAATTGAAATATCAAATTTTCATAGAAAATTGGGAAGATATGAAACACCGTGACAATGCAGAATCAATTAAATCATTGGATAAATTTGAGGAAAACATTAAATTACCTGGCACCACACCATTCAGAGCATCATCCTCAGTAGTAGTTATCGCAAAATCTTGGCTGTGCTCCCTTGGAATTTTCTGAGATATGTTTCATTGGCGCTTATGACATTTATTTCCATAATTCCCCCTTTTCTCTGCAAATGCAGCATTCATCATTGACAACCTCTTTCTTTCACTTGCAACCACGAGCATGGTAACCTTTTTCACCACATTTGTAACAAACTCACATTCCCTTCAGTCCAGTATCAAGGTGATTCTTCCCACATTTACTGAATGATAGAAATTCACATTTTCCCTTCGTCCCCTTATTTTTACTTCCAATGTGATCATCAGATCATAATTTTTATTACTTTTCTTTAAAGTCACAAGAAATAGAAAATTCATTTTCTATCTTGATATCACATGAGACAATATCTTTGTATGATGAGAAGGATTGTGAGACTAATGCTCGACATAGAAATGGTTTTAACCCATTAAAGAATTGATCAATACTACCCTTGGGTTATGTATATAATCTACATCATGCCTTGAAATCATGGTAATATTATCCATAAATTTTGTGACATTATCATCCTATTTTTTCCTTAAACTCATAAATTGTCTTTCCATATCCACTTGATGGTCATGAGGAAAGTATTTTTATAGGAAAATATTTTTTACCTCTCTCTATTCCCTATTTGAAACCTATTCATCCTTATTTCTGTACTCAATTATTGACCACCATTGATCTGTATCTCTTGTGAGCTGATAAATTTACCTAACAACTTTTTCACTTTTCATACTCCCCAAAGAATGAAATATTTTCAATAAATAAAATACACATTTCTCATCTAAAAATGGATTTATAGTCCCATTGAATGTTGGTGGTTTCTTCCTCATGATGCCATCTAACATTGATCCACCACATTGTGGTTTAGGGTGCTCCAAACAGGTAAGGTTATTATTCATAACCTGACTATGTTTTCCTAGTATGGTGACAATCTGATCTGCACCAGTTACATCACCATATCCACTATATTTATTTTGAGTATGAGGGAAGTCCCTATATGGATTATGTGCATTGATACAATTTCCATTTCTTCCAGTAGGTGCCATTTCTGTAAAATGTAATACACTAGATTATTTTATGAATCACAATACATAATTATGAACTTGTAAAACACCTTACATAAATTGAAAAGTTTATGGATATAATCCATAATCATAATTTTGTTTCTTTGAGTAAGTATATACTCATAAATCCTTCATAATGGTTTGTAAGGAAAATGTAAATTATCCTAAGCATATCCCCCAGGAGTGTCGTAACCCAGAGTGCAGCAAGGCCCTTAGTCATGTACCAACATACCCCGAGTCAAGCCTGAAACACCTTGTTGGAGTTTTAACTCCTAGGTACATTTGTTCCAGAGCCTCCTCTACCTTCTCATATCTAGACATGGATGTATTTCTTGGAAAACTCACAAAATCTATATATTACCAAAATTCTGTGAAGTTTTTATATAATAATCCTCAAAGTATATTTTTGTGTAATGTTCTTTAATCATAGTTTTTCTAAATCTAGTTTACAAGTTATGTACAAAAATTTCACTGATACCGACTTTAATGCACCAAACCTAGATACCTAGAGTTGGTGCATTATTACATATCATCTTCATGATCAGAAGTGATCAAGACCTTAAATACTAATTAGTTTACTATCCTTGGATGGATTTGATACATACATAAGTTTTACATTACATAATGAAATAATGAAAAATAATGTTGTGCCCACATTGAACACACTTATATCCCATAGCCTATTTTTTCAAGTTAATAATCATATAATTTTTCATATCATTGGGAAAACAAAACATAGTAAGGGGTTAGATCAAATTCTCAATAAGGATAATGATATAGTAGAAAATTTTATAAATATGAATAAAAAACTATGGAAATGTATAAGACTAAAACACAAGACTTTTAAACCTAAACTTTAGCATAATATATAAAATATAAATCAAACAATCCTATTTACTTATTCAAGGAAATATTTTGTTAGTCGAATAATCACATGTAATATAAATAGCTAATTTCATAATGAATGAATGCATATTGTCGGACCTCATAACCACATATTCATGGCCTTATGCCAATTCTTTAATTAAGATTTTTTCAAGGCCCTATGCCAAGACACTAGTTTGTCGCATGAGACATAAAAATGTATTGAGGAACTATGGCAGGCTCCACCATTCAATTACTAAGTCCAATGCATTCCTCATATGAAATGATTTGAAACATAACATAAACATTCGTTTTAAAACTAGTGTAAGAAATATTAATACATTAACCATAAACCATCAATGGTATAAAAATAACATATCCATAGTCAATCATATAATTAAGCCTTCAATACAATATGGAATATTATATCATAATAAATCAACTTTAAATAAGTGTAAAATCCATCAAAGGATGGCGACATAGATGAAATCAAAATTATTTGAGAGAAATTTTGAGACCATTTAAAAGTCACGTAATTATAAAAGAAAAAATTTATTTTGAAAGTATTTTTATAATCTTGTAAGGGAACTTAAAAGGTTTTATTATGATAGAGAATATCTGCATCAACCATATAAGTTAAAAAACATTCTTACATTAATTTTTCCAAAAGGCCGGAAAGTACCTTATTTGAAAACAATGGAACGATTTATTTCAAATCATTTTATAAAAAGTCAAACAAGGGTATAAATGACTATAACTCATAGTCTAGTAAATAGTAAAAATGTTTTGAAATACATTTTTATGAAACATGGATGTGGATGATAAACAGGTACCAGTAGATACTCAAGTATAAACATCCTAGGATAATAAAGAGATTGTAAAATTAACCCTTACATTATAATTTTACTTTTTCAAGGGTTTGATAACATCATGTATAATAGTTAAATAATTGTTATTAAATTATTGAAGAACCTTATACATAAATATGATATCATATATTATCTGTTAATATTTCTTTGTTAATAATATTTCAGTAGTATCATCGTTTCAGGTGTTGAATGATTTGTTTTCCTTTATATGTTTTGTAAAGTAAATCATTTTTGTTATGGATATGATGTATTTCGCTCATATAAAGAATTATATTACACTATTAAACATTATTTTTAATCATAAAATTAAAATTATTCTTGGATGGATACGATGGTGAAATTAATCTTATCGCATTTTGTGGAGACAGTAATCCGTATATACGCTCGAGCGACAATATCATTCCTTTGATGGTAAAACCGTATGTAACAAGATGGTATATCATATAAAAAGAATAATTATCATGTTATATTTATAATATACATCAATTATAATCATTATTATACCCATCCAAATAATTAAGTGTTGAATAACAAACTACACCACGACGTGGAGATGGTAATCCGTACATACGCATGTATGGAGACTTAGTCATTCATAGGATTGATAATATTATGAATATGATTGTACCATACTTATAATAACATCACAGTATATAGAAGATACTGGAATTATTATTTTGGTATGTAAACAACAATGAAATAGGAAGTGGAAGATGAAAAGAACATTGAATGAGGTGATGAAATTATTACATATTCTTCGAGTTATTCTTTTTGATTTGATCAAAAGGGATCCTTAGCCGGGATTTATGATCAATGTAAGTCCTCTAGCTTGAATTGATAGAAGTTGGTAGGATATTTGAGTAGGTTTTGGATGATCCAAATTTCATTGGAGGTGTGATTTTGAGAGTAGGGTAAGTACCCTTTATAACAGTGGTGAGGGTTACTTTAAAAAAACATGAAATATTATTTTATTATAAAATCATTTTCGGTTTTTAATGTATCCAAAAAAAATTATTTCAATGATAAGGTGGGGATTAGTTGAAAGTCTCTCAACCAATATGTTTTATACAGGTTTAGGGAACCATTTTAACCTTATCGTTTAAATTTAACTCTTAGTTAAATAGTTTAACTTTTACAATTTCTTCTTGTATTGTTAAAATAAATAGTTAATAAACTAACTATAAAAAGAAAAGAGAAAATGAAGTGGTTAATTATTGATATATAAAGCCTTTTATAATTATTTGGGTTTGATCCTTTGACTTTTAGTAATATTATATCAATTAATAATTTAGAATTTGTTTTGAAAACTCATTTATGTCAATTTTGACACTATTTCATATTTTGTTTTGATTAAAGTCAAAACATCATTATTTTTTCGAAAAAATATATTTAATCAACCCTAAAATGTCATATTAACCTAAAATATTTGTGGAATGCTTAAAAAGTATAAATTTATATATATTTTAGTATTTATAATATCCATTATTTTAACATTTCATTAATAAGGTGATTACTGCATTGTTATTGTATCATAAATAAATTGAATTATTTAATGTCTAAATACTATTTATAAAATATCATTATGTAGAAAATATTTTTATATTTATAATTAATATTTATAATAGAATTTATCTTTTGTATAACCCTATATTAATAATGTTTTTGTTATGAAAACATGAAATTAAAACATTTAACTCTTCTTTAAATTAAATAATAATAAATATTATAATCTGATAAAAGTTTAAAGAAAGATCATATTTTATTTATAAGGTTAATTTTGGTCTAAAAAAATTATCCAATATAATTAGGACATGTGTCCGGGTAATAATAATAACATTTTTACCTTCAATTACCATATTTTCTTTTAACCGTGGTAAAAAAAGTCAAAAGATACTATTCACCAAAAAATATTTTGATCTTATTGAACAAATTTTTAAACTATGATATCAACCATGTCTCCCATATTTTTAAAATTAAATTCACAGAAGTGCTAAAATTATGTTTTATGTAAATTTGCAAATGTGCTAAGTAGGTGGGTAAAAGACATTAAAAAGTTCAATAATATTTTATACATATAATCATACTATAAAATGAATCCAATGAATTACATTGAAAAAATATTAGTATTATGTGTCAATTTTTACTTAAAATAAATTTAAATAAAATAAATAATTATTTAAATAAAATTTCGGTTTTAAACAATAACACAACGTTTTTCACTATTCTTCAAAAATTGAAAGTTTTCAGAAAAATACCCAAAATTCATCCTAAAATAATTTGGATATTCCAAATCCAAATATGTAGTCCATTTTGAAAAATAAGATTTTATAAAATCAAAAAAATGAGTATTACAATTCTAATGGCTATTTTGATTGGTTGTGGTGTGTTAGATCTCGAAGTTGCGTACAACACTAGCTATTGCATTATTTAATTGGAAACTCTCCATGGATGCTTGGGGTGTTACAGACTATTAAATTTTTATTATATAAATATCACATAAATACTAAATATGTGGGATATGGAATTTCAATCCATGATAATTGAGTAAGGGAAAAGGGAAACTGGCAAAGTTCATGCGTTTGAACAATGAATAAATCGAACATTTTATTGTGATTAAGAAATGATATTTGTAGTATAGTATACTGTCGATTCAAGCATTTTGATCACTAAAAAATTATAGTAATAGGATGAATTAATCACCTTGATTCATTAGGGGTTTATGCACAATGTAACTAGGTATGAGTGGTTGAATGATGATGAGGGTTAAATAGAATTGAATTGGGTTGTAAAAATATCCTAAGGTTTAACGGGGAAGTATTGGTAGATATGACAAACTTGATGCAAGGTTTGATATATTTGAATAGGTAAAATATAATGGATTCATTGATTTAATATCAAACATATGTGAGGGGATATGGATGTGATAGATGGATGATGAGAGACAGTTGGGTTTGAGGTTTGAGGGTATCTGAACATGTTGGAGATTTAATGAGATTAGAAAAATACTACAATAATGAAAGGGTTTGGATGTTGAGTAATGGGTAGGTGAGTTAGACACCGTGGATTATCATGGAGGATTTTTTTCAACACTGTATGATTAGATTCATGGGACAAAATGAGAGATGACCATTTGGGGAAGAGAACGCACCAAATAGTTGAACTATATATTTTAGACCACTATAGTTCTATTTTATCCATAATTTAGGAAGTCAGAAGGGTATTTTATGAAAAAAATCATTCTATATGGTTTATAAATCCATTTAATTATATAATTGGGTATTTTGTCCCCCAAAAGATGAAAATAAAAGGAAGAATTAATCATCAAGTTTTAGAAGTAGGGTCTTCCCTTATTATCCAAGCATGGGAGGTAGAATGATAATGAGGGTTTAATAAAATGGAACTGAGTAGTTCAAATAACATAAAGTTTAGGGGGAGATGTGGTGTGAGATAATCTGAGAATAATGGAGTGTTGAATATATTTGAATAGATAAAATAGTAAATATACATGGATTTGATGAAGAACTAGGGTGAGTGGATCTGTACCTGATTGAGGGATGAGGAGAGAGAATGTGTTAAAGGGTTGAGGGGAGGTAAATGTGATGTATAGATAGAGATATTGTAAAAATATTACAATATAGGGTAGGGAAGATAGATACACTGAATTGGTATGGATGTATTTTTTCCACACTTTACAAATATGTGGACATGAATAAATGAGATATCAACACATGGGGATGACATGATGCCAAATAGTAGAATTATAGATTTTTTACCACTATATTTATATTTATTCCATACATTAGAGACGTAGATGGGGAAACAACAAGTTTATTTTCTATAATGAAGTCCAGTCAAGACAATAAATTATGATATATGATTTCTACATCCATTCAAAAAGAGTTTGATGTTTTTGTTGTCTATCCCTATGCTGGTCTCAATTTTTATACAGTTTATCTTTTTTTATATCCTTTTAATAACTTTTAAATATTATTTTGGGTTTTTTAGTATTTCTATATTGACACAGCCATTGTCAGTGGCCTTGGGTGTGTCAGAATTTTTATTCACCAACCTTACCTAAGTTAATTTTGGATTTCTCACCACTCATAATAGGTAATGACACAACCTAATGCTACAAATTGAACTAGTAGTGGTTATAGTAAAAAAAACACCTTAGACCCTATTATTTGGTAGCTAATGGTTTGAAAAAAATTAACACATTCTATGAAAACCCTACTTTTTAATACAAACATAAACATGATTTATTACATAAAACGTCACTCTGATACAACATGGAAGATCGAGAGGTCTAGTGTCTTTAGGGATTAGGATCATTATATAATAATTTAAATCATTAAATAAAACATATTTATTGAAAACATCATTAATATGACCACATTATTCCCTCGTACTTAGCATTGCATGGGATAACCTGAGGACATGCATAAGAAAAGGGTGAGCTATAAAGCCCAGTAAGGGAATAAAGATGGAATAACACGAGGAGTACATTACATGTTATAAAATAGGCATATCAATAGACCACAAGAGAAACATGAACATAATGGAATGATAAATCATCATAATCATAACAAGGAAATGTGGCAACAACACTTAACATGGAATTAGCATGAGCCAAGGCCCATTGCACATGGAGAATGAGTAAATCCTCATTACACATGAAGCATGAGTAAACTCTCATTGAACTTTAATTAGCACGAGTCAAAAATAATTGTACATAATGTATCATGATAATATACTTTACCCAATGCATTGGAGCACTATAAGGGCGCACCCTTCTTAAACATTTCATTTCATGCATAAGTGTGACACATTGATAATAAAACATGGATTCATAAAATATAATCATTTATTCCATGATAAAGGAATGTGGAATTCATACATGAAACTTTATAATCAATAAGTAAATGTGCATAAAGGTGAAAACCCTTGATGGAGAAATGGGCATGGTATTCACTACACAATGACATTGGGTTAGAAAATCGGTGCAATTTCGGCAGCGTAATAGCATGACATAAGAATTCATAAAAATAGTTGATGATAGATAAATGGGTTCCTCATAATCTTTACATGTAATGGATAGTGAGGAGGTAATATAGATACATGTCCCAAAAATTGTAATGGAATTTAGATTCATGATACAAAAGTATTGCTTGAATGCAAAAGAGGAGAGAGAAGTTCCTTTTAGAATTTCGGCATAGTAAAGGGTGTACATGGGAGGCATTTAATGATAGGGAAAGGGGTATCCCATCATTCAAACATAAAGAGAGAACTATGAGTGAGGTGAGAAACCATACCCCAATATTCATAATTGAGTCTAAAAGGGAAAAACAACTTAAAGAAAATTGGACAAAAATGAGAAAGGAAGAAAAAACCCATTACATTGAAGTGTGCTTCAAAAAGATATAGAGAAGCTTGTGAGAGGATTCTTTGGATCATGGGGAACCTTGTGAGGATTAATGATAGAGTAGGGTAGAGGATGGATGAACTCAAATATCTTTTAGTGAGGAGGAATTGGGAGCTTGGGTTTGTTTATATAGGAAAGGTGAGGGAATTGTTTATTATTTAGGGTTGAGACCCCTTATATTAAATTAATCCAAACCACAAACCATCCCATGGATTTTTCCCATGGTTTTTGGAAAAGGTAAGAGGGAAAAAATATTTTATATGTCCAATGTCCGATCTTCTTAAAATAATAGGGTTTATTATGCGGAGGTGAGTCACACTCCCATGAAAAACCATTTAAAAAGACATGTTGTTTAATAAGTCTCGAGGGTTCCATTAATGCTTTGAAAATTAAGTCAAAGAAACCCAAAATTACATTATTTTAATGGTAAAACATATATTGGCCTAACATAAAGATTATAGTATTTTATTACATCATTATTGGGCCATTATGATGTCATAAAACACATTATATAATAAAACGGTATTTAATATTTACCCAAAATTTGACTGTCTCAGAAAATTATGAAAAAATCATCGTTGGATAATTTTGATGTCCTGATTCCAAAAAATAACACTTATTTTATCTAAATAATTTTCTAAATGTGTTAATTTTCACTTTTAATATAAAAACCGACATTTATCGAAAATCATGGGGTTTGACAAAAATGGCTTTCAAATCTTAATAAAAATTATAATTTCATTCATAAAATTATAAGATCATTTATATTTAATAAAAATTAATTTAATAATAATATTTTATTAAAATATTATTTAATTAAAAAATCCCTAAATTTAATAAAATAGAATTCTTAATTAAATAATAAAAAAACACTATTTGTACTTTAAAAACTATTTATAGTGTTTCAATGATGACAAGAACTTATATACATTATTATATAAAAAAAATAATGTACATTAAAATAGTACTATCGAATTTTTACATAACCCCTTAAAACAGCCGCATAAGAAATAAGGGTAAGGTGTACGATGGTGACAGACTCTTGGGGTGGCTCGGATAACATTGCTCGAGTGGTAATCTCAATCAACATCCACTTTTCCCGTAGACAGTCCCGTTCGAGCTTGACATGATGTAGCTCAGCTTGGGCTTGGTCAAGAACGAAGTCCAAGGATGCCACCTCCCACTACAAAAAAAATAACATGTACCAACAGAAACTCAGTGACAGATAATATATGTGTTAGTATAAATGAATAATTCCAACAGATATTAAATTTTATCAGTATTAAAATTTGTTAACAAAATTGTTTTTATCAATAGATGCATCTACTGTTATTAAGAGTCAATACCAATAGTTTTTATTACCAAAAAATGTATCTATTATTATTGATTATTATTACCAATGTTTTTTGTAAATATATAAATCTATTACTATAATTAATTCACTATAAAAAATTATCTAACAATAGTTTTTTAATTATCATTTATCTATTTACTAAAAAATTATATTGTCATTAAAAAATGAAATTTTTTAATAATACATGACATTAATTTGACCACAAAAAACTATGCCACCAATTTCAAAAAAAATCTTCGGAAAAATGAATTCTAAAAAATGAATACAAAAAAATAAAAACCAATTTTTCCTTAGATTTAATGATAAATTAATTCAATAAATAAATAATGATATAAATTTAAAGAAAATAATAAAATAAAAAACACAACAAATTATCCCGCACACCTCACCTCTTCCTCCCCTCGCCCACTCTTCCAACATCTTCGTTGCCTATTGCCTCCACACTGGTGATATTTGCCTTCACACAAACACCATGTTCATCGCCATCACTCACATCCACACCAATGCCCACAGCCTCTGTTATTCACCATCGCTTATATCCCCTCGTCTACTGATGTTCAATTGATTTTTCTTCCTCTTTTTACTATATAGATTTGCGTTCGGGAGGAGCATGGATATAAACCCATTTCTCATTCAATCAGTCGATGTCTGAGCCTCCTATTGTGTATGTATTTGTTTTAATCATGTTTTAATCACTTGAAATCATTGGTATAGAGTGTTTGAAATAAAGTTCATTTAGGTTTTCCATGGAATTACGATGAAATGAGTTTTCTGGTTTTTTTTGTTTTTGTTTCTTTTAGGATTCTAATTGCATATTATCTAGAGGTACTTGAGTTATCTAACTAAGGCGTTACTACTTGTGCGCATCAATTTTTTTAATTCAAATACAAGTCAGAGTATTGGATGTTACTAAACACAATGTAGAAACATGGGAGTGATATTTCGAAGTAATTTGGAAATCAATGCCATCATTATTGTAAAAACACCTGAAAGACATGTTCAAAGCAATAAAATCATTAGATAGATTAGCTTGAGATAAGGCCATTCAAAAAGCACAAATCAACATAACTTGTTAATAAGTAAGACATGTTCACCGCACTTATCTGCTTCGAAGTGAAAAACATGTCTTTGTGACACATACACATGAATACATGTAATTTTATGTGAGTCAATATTTTCAACCTATCTAGAATTACATTTTCTTGAAACCGGTTTTGGTAACGAAACTAAAGTAATTTCTTTTGAAGCAAAGAGCCTCTTTGTGCTCGTCATAACATCATAAAATCTATTAATTTGCCTTATAAATTCACTTATGTCTGGGGTTCCTTATTTTTCATTGAAAAAAGAGCCATAATGGGTTTTGTTGGTGCAAGAAATGTGTATGTTTTTGGTCATGTTAAAGAACAGAGGCTTGAGCACTGGACCCCGGGTCCATGTTTTCTGCACGATTTTGAAAGGAAAGCATGATGCAACAAATCTAATTGCCAGGAGGTGGAATCTGTCGGTGAATCATGCTGGGTGGGAACCAAAGAATTTCATCATAGTTCCCATCATCTCAAATTCTAAGGCCCTAGGTTGTGTCTTTGTAACCATAGTTTTTGTCTTGTCCAATTTGTCAAATCCTCCTCCCTTAGATCCTCTTATGACACCGATCTAAGGCTAGTTGTTTCCCTTCTAGATCTTCCTGGGGATTCAAAGGTGAGGGTTTTCGTGTTGAGGTTTGGTGGGGAATGTGAATTGGTGATGTTGAATGACAATAATGAATTGGCTGTTTTTGGAGACCATGCTCGCACAACCACCGCTATGCACCGGCTGGATAATAGGTCTATATATAATGGGGCATACATCATGGTTCAAAATGATGGGGTGATGGATATGCAATCTAAATATTCTTTTGGGTGTGGTTATAAAGACTAGAAGGAGGCTCTTATGTAGGACCCTGGTTGGACTGGGGATTCATGGGGTAAAGATGAGTGGTCCACTACCCTAGAGGCTTCTATGATAGTAGGTACTATTTTGGGAAATCGCTGGAATGCTCTAGACTGTGAGGCTTTGGTGGTTTCTTCAACCCCTTTGGTGAGGTCTGATATGGATCATAGAAATCATATAGTAATGGCTGGTGATGGAAAGAAATGTGAAGTTTTGGAGAATTGGGAGAAGGAATGTGCTGGCTATTAAAGTGGGTATTTCTTATTGTTTTTATTTCTTTTTTCGGCATCAAAATATCCAGTTTTTCCCATGTTCTTTAAACCTAGTAAGGCTATTGGAAAATTGTTTATGGTTCCTTATTCCTCTAAAATTTCACCCCTTTACTCTTATCATAATTTTATATTAGGATTTCCTTCTTTTTTAGATTATTATTGAAGCCCTGTTTCATTTATATTGTCCAACCCGAGCTAAAAATATAGTTGGATGGATAGATAATTTGATAGATTGTCTATTTTTATACTTTATTCCACATTTTTCATTACCAATTCCATACCCACAATATAGATTGGATAGTCTATGTCATGAACTTGTTGGATAACAAATTGCATTTAATAGACTGTATTGCAAGTGATTTTGTTATGATTTTTGATGTTTTATCTATGGAGAGTGTTTTTTTGACAACTTATGGAAAGCTATGACCATCTCTAGGAATGTATCATTTAAATTTATATTATAGTTTCTTTATTTTTTACTAGAAAGCACTGTTTTAATGGAAAAATGATAGTACTTGTACTTTTTTTGGAATCAATATGGTTTTCAGTCTGAATTTTCAAGCCATATGCTCTTTGATTCTACTACTCAAAAACTCGCTGTAGGGAGGAATATGTATCCAGACCATGAAGCGTAAGTATTCAATTTTTCCTTTAAAAAATTGAAAATTTCTATTCCCATGATTGTGTTCGGCTTATTATTTTCACTACTATTTTAGGACAACATTATTGAACAATTTTAGGCTAGTATTATTGTCCAGGTATGTTAACTGCTTATGTTTGTGCATATTTTTGGATAATGAGGTTGGTTGTCTTTATCTATTTTGAGGAAGTCATTGCAGATATTATTTCTTAGTAGTTTGGATTCCATTTTGATGTGTAGAGATTAAATAAGTCCAAATTAGATAATGGTTCAATGTTTTATTGATTTTTTAAGTAGTTTTTGAGTTATACTAACCCAGAATGGAACTGACATAGTTAGAGAGAAATTTTCTAGTAAATATCTGGAAGAATTAGAGTAAGGGTATCTAAGTTTCTAACGTGGCAGGTGGTTGGATTTATTTAGTTGATTGGTGGACAAAATTAATCCTATGGTAGATATAGTTTCTAGAGAGGAATTATTAAAGGGAGTTGATAGGAAGATAAAAGTAAGGCTTCAAGAATTATCAAGAGAGAACATGGATGAGATTTCTAATGAGAGAAATTAGCAGGAGCTCTTGAGCTAACTTCTAAAGAGTTTAGGGAGATTTGAGGGATTCAATAATTTTATAGGGGAGTCTTCATGTACTGATTAAATTATAAATTCTATAATTCCATCATTTAAATATGTGTTGTGTACCACATTAATGTGTGAGATCAAACAAGTTTTCTATTTAAATTATATCTAGGAAATTCTACTTTTCTCTTATAAGATATCCTTAAATTCATTATTGAATTATTCTGTTCTAAGATGAATTATTTTACTTCTTCCTAATTTTAGGTGTTGTTATTTCATAACTAGACTGAAATTCCAATGGATTATGCTCTAGTTTCAATCATGTTTTTTCATTTCAAATAATTTCTGAAATGAATCTTTTTTTGGATTTGTTTGGTTGGATAAAATCGCAAATTATAAAGACAACCGCTGCATAAGAGTTAGTAACTACATAGTCATTGATTTAATTTTTCTATAGATCCAACTCAGTTCAAGAGGATCAAAAGAGAAGGGAAACATTGCAATAGGCTGCTGAAGAAGACTCTATAGAAGTTGAAGAATAGTTTGAACTACCAATTTTTGAATTTGACAATCCCATGGATACAAATCTATAATTTCAAGATCAACACACTGATATTAAAACTGAAGGATTGAAAGACAGGGATCATGTTAAATTAGAAATTATTCTATTTTTTAAAGATCTAGTATAGAAGAGTCACTAGATCATTGTTTGATTCTAGAGGGTCATGGGAAAGATAAATCTACACCTATTGAGGCTCTACTAGAACTCCCATATTTGTCTAGAAACTTGAGTATTGGATCTATTGAAGATAAAGAAAATAAATCCAAATCTGGGGAACTAAGCGATATCAACTGGACATTCCTTTCAAATTTAAAACCTCCTACTGATCACCTAGAATAAATGTCAGATTTTCTTTTGTATTTTTCTATTTATCAATTTTGTAATGATTTTCTTTTAGAAAGTATGGAGGAAGTGCAATCCATAGTGTGACAAAAATCTCAAGTACCACAACAAGGGAATTATAGGTTTTATCCTTCCACTCTAATTTTTTAAGTGTTCAAATTATATTTACAATCTAAAAGAAGTGTGGGGAAGGGGTACATTTATTTCTGGTCATTGGTCCTCTTTTTTATGATAAAATGAAACTTCTTGCATGCTTAAATCAGTGACATACAAGCTTGTTCTATTATAATTGAAATTTATTAAAATTTTTAACTATGATCATGTGTGTACTAATTTTTTTTAAGTAGTTTGGCCTGTTGAATATGAATATAACTGATGGGTGTTAATGCTTGCTTAAATGAATTTTGTTGAAAATTTATGCTCAATTTGTTTTTACATATAGTTTTAGCACCATTATACTGTATTGAATTAATTGATACATTTGAATTTTTTTAAAGATACCGTTATTTTTTATTTGAAAACAGTGCATGACATGTTATCATTCTTACCTGTTTGAAAATTCATGCCATCTATCTTCAACGAAAAATTTGTCTATATTTTTTGTTTGGGAGATCTCAACTTTCACTACCTTTTCAATGTGCCCTTTTATTTTCAATATAGTAATTTGAGATACCTTCATGGGCTTAAGAATTCATGGCATTTAACTATTTGTCCTCACATGAGTATCATGAAAAGGTTGTACATACTAGTCATTTATTTAGAGAGAAATTTCTTTAGAGATACATGATATATATCTTTGGGAACAGGAACCAGATTATATTTTCAAGTATAAAAAGAATATTAATGAGATAGAATTTCCAGCCAAGGACCTTTCTTAATAAGAAAAGTATGGATGTTTTTTAGGCTGAACAAAAATTTCTAAAGCTTCTAGATCAAGGTATGTTAAAATTTATGTAACATTGTTGCTCATTTAGTCTATTAAAATAAATATGAGATTCTTGGGGGAAATAAATGCTTGAATATTGATTTGAAAGTGATGTGTCATGCTGAAATTAATTGATTTTTTTGGTTACTGTTACTTCTTTGATGAATTTGTTTATAGATATTGTGACATTACATGATTGTTTTTATACCTTCTTGAAAATATTTTTGAACTTCATGATTAAGAATTATCTTTTCTAAAATTTTTGTTTTCTCACAAAAAAGTCAAAGTGTTGACTGGATGGAAATCTTTGTGCATGCTGTAATTACTATGATATCTATGCCTTTTAGTTTTAAGTATCAATAGATGAAGATCCAAATCTGTTTATCATTTTAGAAAGCTGTTTTACCATTTACATATGTTGAGAATTTTTGTAGATGAATAGAATTATGGTTTCTCACCAATCATATGATAGTATGATTATTGTGTTGAGATTGCTTCTGTTTATATATGGGACTCTTCTCATGGTTCGAATCATAATTGTAACATAATTATATGATATGTTGACTATTTTTTTTGGTTTCCATTATTTCTATTATTGTCCAATTATTTTTCTATTGTTTTTTGGTAGGTCACCATGTGGAGAGTAACATGTGTTAAGCATTTTATGGATATAACAGTAAATGGATATCCTCTGAACCATAGAAAATGGTGACCCATAGAAAATGGGTAGCTGAAAAGTTATTTTGGATCTGTATGTCCTATATTTTTTTTTCTTTTATTTAAGTTTTTCATTGGGTGTTGAGGTTTTATTCATGTTTTTTCATGTTTTTGGTTCGTTTTTGATTTATGTCACATCTAGAATCTTGAGATGCAAAGGAAATCTAAATCAAACTAGTATAGATTGAAACATGAATAAAATGAAGATCGACAAGACTAACTATAATTATTTCCAGATTACTTTTCCATTCCCATACTGTGTATCCACTGGCTAAAAAATACTTTCAATTAGGAAACTGAAAATGTTCTACAATATTTTCATGTTTATTATATAATTCGCGTTAACTTATTTTTTTATAGTTTCATTTATTTATAATTTGGCTTCAATTTATGGAAATATTTTTCATAGATTTGTGGGTATGTTCCTTGGTTGTGTGTGTTGTGGATCTTAGAGCTGAAGGGTGTGGCATAATAGTAACTTGAGGTTCCTCTATAGTACCGTAGGTGACATGATTTGTTGAGATATCAACATAGATGATGAATGAAAAATTCCCGTTCTATACAAGTTAATTTTTTATATTTTCAATTAATTATATTTGGATTCAATTCATTTTTTTATTTTCATTTATTTGTGGTTATGATCTTTGGTTGTGTAGTGTAGATATCTAATGGGTGTGGTATAGAAATGACTTTAGATTCCTCCCTGGTACTAGAGCTGACATGATTTTTTGAGATTCCAACATGGATGATGAATGAAAAATTCTCTTTCTATGTTGGTCATTTTTTTTGGTTTCAATTCATGAAGAGATTTTGCACTAATGTGTACTATGTTTTTTGATTTTGTGTGGTGTAGATATTGGGGCTGAAGGGCATGAAAAAACAATGACTTGAGGTTCCTAAATGGTACTGGATTTGTCTTTGTTTGTTTCATTTAGTGGTCTACTTGGAGGGTGATGAAAGATCTTTGATGAATGTAACTATTCTTCTACCATGATGGGTGTCAGAGGATTGAAGTCAAGTGACAAAAATGTTAGAGGATTGAAGTCAAGAGATGACATGGGTGGTGGGGGTGTGGTGCTGAAAACTAAATAGATGCATCTCTTGTTTTTGTGTTTATATGGTTTTCTAGATATCAACCAACATAAACTATATATTGATTCATTTTGTATTAAATTTTATTTTTAATATAATTAATATTTTTCTATGTTTAAAAATGTGTGAAAATCATCTTTGGTTTGATAATTAAAGTAGTTGTATTATATTTGATAAATTAATAAATATACTATGAAATTTTACTAGCAATACAAATTTATAAATTTTATTTAAATGTAATTTATAAATAGATATTATATGTTGGTAATGTTATTACCAACAGAAATATTTGTCATATGAATCTGTTACTATACACTTTGACCAACATATATATTATCTGTTGGTATTAGTATAATTGTAACAAAACTATTTTATATGTCCTAATAACATTTAGTGACATAGTTTTTACCGATAGTTTAGTGACAGGAGAATTTTGGTTGGAAAAACATTTTACCAATAGAAAATGCACTTTTGCCAACAGATATACCCTGGTTGGAAAAATCTAATTATTGTGTAGTGTCTTTTTTCGAGCTCTGACAACTGGGCTTCCTATGAAGCAATTCTACTGGATGAGGCCATCGCTTCTTTTGTCTGAGTAAATTGGATTTGTTAAAGCCGTATATTTATACTAATCATGTGATTACTGTTCAACAGCTATATTAGCAATGGTAAAAATTCTTATCATAAAACCCAAGAAGTTAACATTTCATATAAACATATAGAGACATTTAATTTGATCAATAGGGATTTACATTAATGAAACTTTGGGTCGTTATAATATTCCCCCCTTAAGAAATTCTGCCCTCAAAATTTTCCTTTTCCCGCACTAAAACAGATGTCGGTAACTCATCTTCATTATTTCCTCCAATTCCCAAGTCACTTCATCAAACTTGTGGTTTCTCCACAATACCTTGACGAGGGGAATTGTCTTATTTCGTAGAACTTTTTCTCTATGATCTATGATCTTCACTGGTTGCTCCTCATAAGAAAGGTCATATTGCAATTGTACCACCTTAGAAGATAGTACAAGTGAAGGTTCTGGTATGTACTTCCTTAAGAGGGATACATGAAAGACATCATGTATATTGGTCGTGGTAGGTGGAGGTGCTAGTCGATAATCCACAACCCCGACACGATCAAGAATCTTGAAGGGGCCGATGTAACTTGGACTTAACTTCCCTTTCATTCCAAACCACATGACCTTATTCCATGGAGATATGAATAGAAAAACCATGTCTCCAACTTTAAACTCATGGTCTCATCGACAATTATCTGCTTAACTCTTCTGTCGACTCTGGGCATCCTTGATATGCTACTGAATGGTTTTCACCTTCTTTACCATTTCTTCGACCATTTCTGGTCCAAATAGCTTACGTACACCGACCGCATCCCAACATGCTGGTGTTCTGCACCATTTACCATACAGGTCTTAATATGGTGCCATTTGTATGCTTGAGTGGAAGCATTTGTTGTAGTAGAATTCAACCAGTGGAAGATTTTGATCCCATCCTCCTTTAAAGCCCATTGAGCATGCTCTCAACATGCCCTTAAATGTTTGGATAGTCCGGCGGATTGGCCACCGGTTTGAGGATGATATGCCGTACTGAAGTTCAGTTCAGTATTCAGAGCATGTTAAAGATTCTTCCAAAACATAGAGGTGAATATGGGATCTTGGTCAGACACAATATATAGTGGTACTCCATCCAACCTTACCTCTTCCCTAATATATATCTGTGCCAGTTTATCCAATTAAAATTCCACCTGAATAGCAATGAAGTGTGCAGTCTTTGTAAGATGATCCACAACAACCAAGATTGCATTGTTGCCTTTGGATGTCCTTGGAAGTCCAGTGACAAAGTCCATGGTGATGTTATCCCATTTCCATTCTAGTATGGGAAATGGTTTCATCAACCCCTTAGACATCTTCATCTCTTCCTTCATTTTTTGGAACACGAGGCACTTTGATGTATATTCAGTGATCCTCTTTTTCATATTATCCCACAAGAAGTTTTCTTGGAGATCTCGATTCATCTTTGTGCTCCCTGGGTGAATAGAGAAATTTTAACAATGTGAATCCTCCAAAAGTTCCTTCTTCAGCTCCAGACGTAATGGAACACATAGCCTTTTCCCAAATCACACAATTCCTTCTTCATTAACATTAAACTCTGAGGAATTCCCTTTTTTGAAAGCTTCCACATTTCCCTGAATTCCCACATAATCCATTAGAGCATCCTTTAAACTTTCTGAAAGATAGAGTTGAGCAATCATTTGTGAATGGATTGATGATGTTCCCTTCTTTATGATTCCCATGTCCATCTTCATCAATTCTATGAAGATTGTATCCTTCTCAATTACCATCATTGATAGAATTGCTGGTTCCTTTCTACTTAGGGCATCTGCCACCTAGTTCGCTTTCCCAGGGTGGTAATGTATTGAACAGTCATAATCCTTGATGAGGTATATCAATCTTCTCTGGTGCATATTATGCTCTTTCTATGTTAATATTTATTTAAGACTTTTGTGGTCAGTATATGTCTCACTTTTCTCCCCATAGAGATAATGCTGCCAGATTTTCAAGGCAAAGATCACTGATGCTAACTCCAGATCATGGATTGGATAGTTTTGCTCATGGATTTTCAACTGCCTTGAGGCATACGATATCACTATATCATTCTTGCATCTGCACACATCCTAATCCCTTCTTTGAAGCATCATTGAATACCACAAAATGTTCCCCACTTGTGGATAAAGTGAGCATGAGTGCAGTGATAAGCCTCCTTTTCGACTCCTTGAAGCTTTCTTCTCATTCATCACTCCAAGAAAAATTTACTCCCTTTCGAGTTATCTTGGTAAGAGGGTTGGACAATCATGAGAAATTTCACAAATTTTTTTCATAATATCCAGCTAACCCCAAGAAGTTACTAATATCTATTACCGATGATGGCCTCGACCATCCCTCAATTGCTTCTGTTTTGTAGGGATCCACAGATATATCATTGAATGCGATGATATGGCCAAAGAATGAGACCTCCTTCAACCAGATCTCACACTTTCGGTACAATTCATAGAGCTTCTCCTTGCACAAAGTCTCTAGTACAGTTCTTAAATGCTCCTCATGATCCTCCTTGGTTTTGGAGTATAATAGAATATCATCTATAAAGACTACCACAAATTTTTCAAGGTAATATCTAATTACTCTATTCATTATGTCCATGAAGATTTCTGGGGAATTAGTGATTCTGAAATGCATTACTATGAATTCATAGTGCCCGAATCTTGTGCGAAAAGCAGTCTTGGGGATTTCTTACTTCTTCATCCTTAAATGACAATATCCCGACTGCAAGTCCACCTTGGAGAAGTATTGTGCTCCACGCAGCTGATCAAACAAGTCATCAATTCATGGGAGATGATACTTGTTCTTTATCATGATTTTTTTAATTTCACGATAATCGATGCAAAGCCAGATTGACCCATTTTTATTCTTGAAAAAGAGGACTAGTGAACCCCATGGTGGATCACTTGGGCATATAAACCCTTTATCCAGATTCTCCTGTAGTTGTTTATTCAGCTCTACAATAGCCATTCTATATGGCGTCTTGGATATTGGTAATGCCCCAGGTATAAGTTCAATTGAGATTTCAACATCTCTTCTAGGAGGAAGACCAGACAGTTCCTTGGGAAACACTTCATCACATTCCCTCACAATAGGTATTTCATCAAGGATAGTTTCTTCATTGGACTCAATCATCTGTGCCAGATTCGCATTCTCATAGGGGAGTAATATCCATACTTGAGATGATGGAGCTAAAGGAGATTCATCTTACTCCTTACACTGGTAAAGAATCTGGGTGGATTCTACATATAGAGTGTGATTTCCCTCTCCCGACAATTTATGTTGGCTCTATATAACGAAAGACAATCAATGCCAATAATTGCATAAAATTCCACCAGAGGGAGTACAAAGAGGTTCACCGTGAAATTAAATCCACATATTATAATAGGGGAGGACTTATATTCATGGGATACAATGATTTCCCCATTTACCGTACTCACCAATATTTTCAGTTCCATGTTTTGTGGTGGTTTTGATTGTTTTACTAAACTTTCGAGATATAAAAGAATGCGTAGAATCTGAATCAAAAATTATGTTCACTATTCTTGAATGAATAACTATTATACCTATCACCAGTTAATTATCAGGGTTCACTTCGACAGAAGTGATGGAAAAAGCTCATCCTTGCTGCCTTGGAGGTAGTTGGTTACCTCCAAAAGCCCTTGGATTAGAGAAATAATTTGAAAAATTCATCGTTTCATTGCATTTGTAGAATTGAACAATGAGTTGAGGTTCAAACAGAGCATTCCTCTCTTTTGTCGCAGTCGCGGGTCTTTCTTGACGATAGTTAACAGTGAGGTTCCATTCTCTTCCAAACCTGAAGCATTTCCTCATCCCCTTAAGGCAATTTCCAGGGTACTTCTTTATGCACATTTGGAAAGTGGGATGCTAGATCTTCTTAGCACCGGGGATTTATTCATTAGACCACTAGCATTGAAGTCCACATTACGCTTCTTATCCCCATGATACCCATGTGATTATCCGATCTCCATTTCGACCATGAGGGAACATCAGACAATTTCTTCATAGCTGTCGAAGTCATGGATCACCAATGCTTTCCGCATGCTAGGGTTCAGCCCACCAAATAAATCAACTATGCATTTAGGGGTAACGACAAATCCAGAAGCGTATCATGCAAGCCTTGTGATGTTTTCCTCATACGCTCCAACAGATTCTTCGTCTTTTTTCTTGAGGGAAAGGAAGTCCCTATCCATCTTAAGATAGAGGGTGCGTGGAAAATATTTATCAAAAAACATCTTCCGGAAATCCTTCCATTCCAATGCCTTGATCTCCTCCTCAGGCTTCATATTTTTGATCAACATCCACCATTGATCAACTTCACCCTCCATACAATAAGACACCAGGATAACCTTCTCTTGTTCAGATCATTGAAGGATGGAGAAGATCTTTTCAATGGATTTGATCCATTGTTCCGCAATTGTGGGATCAGATGATCCACTAAAAGTATGAGGCCTTTGTCTCATGAAGCTCTCGATAGAGACATGTTATTTCATAAGGGGGTTGAACGTTCCTATTGACCTATGTTTCTATTCAAAACTTGAGTTATCTGAGAGAGAAGTGTTACAATGTTCGTGATTCCTGCTCCCATTGGATTGGTCATCTCATTAGTACAGTCATCACACTAATCTTCACATCAGTTGTTAGCCCGAGTCCTCCAATTACCGACCATTGGCTGGAATAAAAGGAAAGTTAGGGGGTAACACATAAAGGGTAATCCAAAAAAAAGTTTATTCCTTATAAATAAACATTTATTTCCATAAATCATGAGTCTATAAGCTTCAATCTAGGCTTTTCATGATCTACATTCTAATGTATATTCTTAGGGGAAATTTTTTTAATTCCCTTAATATGGGATCATACTAACCTTGTGAATTTATCAAAACATATCCCCCAGGAGTGTCGTAACCAAGAGTGTAACAAGGCCCATTGTCGTTCACCAGTTCTCGTTTGAGTCTCGCTCAAAGTGGTGGTTTTGGGTTTTACCCCTAGGATACATCTGTTCCAGAGCCACCTCTACTTATTCGTATCCAGACAGGGATGTATTTTCTTGATAAACTACTTACTCAGTACTTACCAAAACATGGGGATGTTTTTATTATACTTTGCCTTGTCCTTAAGGCTTTACTAGGGTTTTCTAACCCTAATACCAAAAATAACTAAACCTGTCCTCTGATACAAACTATGACGACCCTGATTTTTAATACAAACTTAAACAGGATTTATTACATAAAACTTCACATTGATACAACATGGAAGATCGAGAGTTAAAGTGTCTATGGGGCTTAGGATAATTACATAATAACTAAAAACATGAAGCAATACATCTTTATTGAAAACATCCTTAATATGACCACATCATTCCCTTGTACATAACATTGCATGGGATAACCTGAGGACATGCATAAGAAAAGGGTGAGCTATAAAGCCCAGTAAGGGAATAATAAAGGAATAACACTAGGAGTACATTACGTGTTAGACAATAGGCATATCAAAAGAGCACAACAGAATCATGAACATAAAATAATGATAAATCATGATAATTATAAAATGGTAATGTTCCAGCAACACTTAACAAGGAATTAGCATGAGCCAAGGCCCATTGCACATGGAGCATGAGTAAATACTCATTGCACATGAAGCACAATTAAACCATCATTTCACTTGAATTATCATGAGTCAACACTCATTTAACATGATATATCATGATACTACACTTTACCCAATGCACTGGAGCGCTATAAGGGCACACCCTTCTTAAACATTTCATTTCATGCATAAGTGTGCCACATGGATCATAAAACATCGATTCATAAAACATAGTCATTTAAATCATGATAAAGTAATGTTGAATTCAAACATCAAACATTATAATGAATAAGTAAATATGCATAAAGGTGAATACCCTTGATGGTGAAATGAGCATGGTATTCACTACACAATGACAATGGCTTAGAAAATCGGTGCGATTTCGGCAACGTAACGGCGTGACATAAGAATTAAAAAAATGGTTGATGAGAGAGAGAGTGGTTACTCATAATGTTTACATGTAATGGATAGTAATGAGTTCATATATATACATGTCCTAACTATTTTAATTGAATTTAGATTCATGATACAAAAGTATAGCTTGAATGTAAATGAAGAGAGAGAAGTTCCTTTCGGAATTTCAGCATAGTAAAAGGTGTATATGGGAGGAATTTAATGAGAGAGAAATGGGTCTCCCATCATTAAATCATAAATAGGGGAGTATGAGGGAGGTGAGAAACCATATCCCAACATTCATAATTGAAATTAAAAGGGAAAAACAACTTAAAGAAAATTGGACAAAAATGAGAAAGGAAGAAAAAAACCATTACTTGGAAGTGTGCTTCCAAAATCTTGAGAGAGGCTTGTGACATGCTTCTTGTGAGATTTGGGTACCTTGGGAGGATTCTCGACAGAGTAGGGAAGAGGTTGGACGTACTCCAAAGGCTTTTAGTGAAGAGGAAGCGAGATCTTTGGTGGGTTTATATAGGAAGGGTGAGGGAAATCTTTATTATTTAGGTTTGGGACCCCTTATATTAAATTAATCCAAACCACAAACCATCCCATGGTTTTTGCCAATGGTTTTTGGAAAAGGGAAGAGGAAAACAATATTTTATAAGGCCAAAGCCATAAATTCTTAAAATAATAGGATTTCTTTTGTGGAGGTGAGTCACACTTCTATGAAAAACCATTTAAAAAGACATGGTGTTTAATAAGTCTTGAAGGGACCATTAATGCTTTGAGAAGTAAGTCAAATAAACCCAAAATCAGATTATTTTAATGGTAAAAAATATATTGGCCTAACATAAAGATTATTGTACTTTATTACATCACTATTGGGTCATTACGATGTCATAAAACACATTATATATTTAAACGGTATTTAATTTTTACCAAAAAATTTGACTGTCTAAGAAAATTATGACAAATCAACCATTGGATAATTTCGGCATCTTGATTTCATAAATAACATCTATTTTATCTAAATAATTTTCTAAATATGTTAATTCTCATATTTAAAATAAAAACCGACATTTATTGAAAATCTTGGGTTTTGAAAAAATGGATTTCAAATCGTAATAAAAATTATAATTGCATTCATAAAATTATAAGATCATTTATATTTAATAAAAATTAATTTAATAATAATATTTTATTAAAATATTATTTAATTCATAAATCAATTAATTTTATAAAATCTAATTATTAATTAAATAATAACTAAAAACAAAATTTGTACATTAAAAACTATTTACAATGTGTCATTGATGACAAGAATGTATATACATTATTATATAAAAAAAATAATGTACATGAACATAGTACTATCTATTTGTTACAAAACCCCTTAAAACACCCGCATAAGACCTAAGGGTAAGGTGTGTGATGGTGACAGACTCTTGGGGTGGCTTGGATAACATTGCTCGAGTGGTAATCTGTATCAACCTCCACTTTTCATGTAAACAGTCCTGTTCGAGCTTGACATGATAAAGCTCAGCTTGGTCTTGGTCAAGAGCTAAGCCCAAGGAGGCCACCTCTTTTCTGAGCTCCAACAAATGGGCTTCGTATGGAGAAATTCTACTGGATGAGGCCATCGCTTCTTTTGTCTGAGTAAATTGGATTTGTTAAAGCCCTATATTTATACTAATCATGTGATCATTGTTCAATGGCTATATTAGCAACGGTCAAAATTCTAAACATAAAACCAAAGAAGTTTACATTTTATATAAACATATGGAGACATTTAATTAGATCAAGAAGGATTTCCATTAATGAAACTTTGGGTCATTACACATTCTATCTTACATAAAACTTTCAAGCATAGAATAAAAGCTAAAATAAATTTTGGAAACTTTTGTCATGCAAGCAGAAAAAAATGATTATTTACAAATGAGTGAAAATGGATTAGGTAAGAATCTTTGAATCTTCAATCCTTTTCAATATAAGAATACAATAGATGAGATAAGCATGAAATAACTATGTAGTAATTTCAATATAATTTTTTTTTATAATAAATGAACATATTCAACAATGGGTTATCCATACAGTTCATATGATGTAAGATAAAAGAAGTTAATAGCTAAATATAATTAGAGACACTAAATAAATAAAAAATTAAATTAAATATAAAATTTACACACCTTTTATCATGATTTTCAAATTATGTTAAAAATCACGTGGATTTTTTAATGTAAACCTAATGAAAATAATGTTATAGAGGATTTAAAGAGTGGGAATTATACAATGGATGTTGATATATTCAATTCAGATAAAAACACAATCTTTCATTATAAGTAATATGCATTCATTTTGGATATTCTTACAACATGAAGAAATAGATTTTTCAATGCAAATATACATTGCAAAAAATAATACTAGTAGTTGATTTTTTTTCTTTTAGTTATATATATCTAAAAATATATATGGCATACTGGATAAAATTCCACCACTAACAACTAATTTTTATATTGGACATCTCAATACTGATCAAAATAGATAATCATATCAATCCTTTATCTTTCAAGAATTTTCAATTTTTATTATTGATTCCCAAATTTTATCATTTTAAGGGATATTATATTGAGTTGATATTTCATGAGTTTCTTTCACATCAAATTATCTTTCCAATTTAATTCATAATATGCTGATTGGACCATTATATCCAATGTTATGGATGATTTAGTTAATATAATTCGAAATATCCTCACCCAAAATTTATTCACTCCCCAAAACCCCATCAAGAAATATGTCTCTGGATTAATAGATATTTATAGTTTAATGAATTTTGGACCCATGTCCCTATAATTCTATTTTTTTAAATATAAATTTGTGTGGTGAATGTTTTGATAAAACAAAAAATATGCGGTCCAATTTCGGTGACAAGGTAAAATGTTCTAATATTGTGCCCAAGTAACCAAGAACATATTTCATCAAATAATATAGCCAAATAACAGATCATGATTAAATACTTATATATTGAATACTCACATTAAAAAAATATCAAGTCATTCAATGACACTAATTAAGGTAGTAACATTTTAAACTTTAATTTGTTCTTAATTAATAAATTAAAAAAAATGTAGAATAAACATGTTCTTAATGATAGGATACCAGAACCTATAAAATACCAGATAAACTGTATCGATAATATCCCAAAGGATTTAGAAAAACACAACCAATAATATCAGTTTCCATTATCAAATTTTTTTTAATACACTTGAAGAATATTTTTTATCTGTGTCCAAATAATGAAATAAACAATTTTTTATCACATGCTTTAATAATTTTAATAGGTGGATAAAATTAGAAAATGTATTTCATTGATACAAAATGAAGGTGGGAAATATAATGTGAGGTAATCTCACCTTATTAACACACTAAAAGAATTTCGAATGAATATAAATAAATGATTTATTTTTTTTCTAATTAAAAGGAATGTCAGGTAAATAAAAGTGAAATAAAATAATGAAAATGAAAAATAAGCATAAAAAAGAAGGAAAATCAAGGAAATGTAAATTTTATTGACACCAATTTCTAAATGTTTTAGTATGAAATACAATATATTGATAACATTATAAAAATGTCAAATTCATTTTTAAAATTTCATAACTGTCATACAGAAACCATTATGGGAGTGAGGTTCTTCCCCTAAACCATGATGTTGATGACTGCTGTTGATCTCTAAGATCCAAATGAGGATTCTCAAAACCATATTTGTATTGATCCTTCATTATGATGTCCAAATCTGGTAATTT
Source organism: Viscum album (assembly GCA_963277665.1). Classification (NCBI taxonomy): domain Eukaryota; kingdom Viridiplantae; phylum Streptophyta; class Magnoliopsida; order Santalales; family Viscaceae; genus Viscum; species Viscum album. The sequence continues at coordinate 829,055,760 of OY728141.1, read as the reverse complement.
TAGTGGAATATAATCCCATTTTAACACTCCCAACATAAATTTCTTCTTGATAAAGTTATACATGACCTCAATTCACGTTATTCATGAATGATGTAGATGATTTTGTTTATATTGGAGACAATTGATTGATTACATTTAATAACTACAGGAGAACATTCCTGTCGTAGACTATGTGACTATTGCATAATTTAATATTGTTTTATTCTTTTTTATTTTTTTAGTGGTTATTTAATGATTTTGTGGGTGTTTATGAGGTCATGGGAAGAAACAAGTTGGAACTTACAATATTTTACACCATTAAAAAGGGGTCTCAACATAAAATAGTCATGCAATATATATGTTTTGAATGGGCCAATTCATGCCACATATAGGTGTTTCATGCAACTATTCATCCCCAGGAAGAGTTATCATTTTTAATAGGGGTCATTCACATCTTGAATCATATCCCTCACTACAAGAAACCTTTATAAGGTTACTCCGTGAAATGAATGAGAGTAGTCACATTCTGATTTGGTCTTTTTCCATTTTTTCTATTCTCTAAAGTTATTCCAATAAATTATTATTTGGGTTAACCCCCTCGTCCTCCCTTTTTTGTTTGATTGTGCTCGAAAACACTAGGTGGAGTACCTTCATTCCTCCTTAACTTTTTAGGTCCCCCACCATGATTTTGAGTAGATCTCATATGATAAAAACCTCAAATACTTATAACCTTCCTCCATTATGTTTCTTCTATTACACCATAGTTTTTCTTCTAACACAAAACCCTAGGGGGTATGTGTTGAGATTTGGTTTTAGAGTTACTTTTAATTAAGGATTTGTTTTTTCAAGGCATGCAAGGATTGTATTGTTTCTTGTAGGAGCCTTAAGATTTGGAGATGACTTTTTAAGCCTCATCACAAGAGGTTACCTCAGGGATTGAGTTAGGGTTTTTAATTTTGTTCATTTTTTTAATTCATGTGATGCTTGAGTTTTATAAACTTATTTTTCATTTGATTATAGTAATTTCTGATACCCATTGTGAAATTTCAATTCGTTTTAATGAATCCAAGTCTTGGTATAATTGTGTTTCTAAATGGGCTTCATTTCATGATTTTATATTAAATGGATTCACATTTCCTACAATTATTAAAATCATTATTTTTTCATTTAAATGGTTTTAATTAAAATGAATGGTGGGTATATATATTTTTTGGGACATAAAGGGTAAAAACCATTTTTTTAAGAATGAATTTTTAATGGGGAAAGGGTGTTATTTTTTGAATAATTTTTAAAGATCAGTTTGAAATGGAAATTTTAATAAATGAAATTGAATTTGAATTCCATTTTGGATTTTAATTAAAGGTATTTTTGACAACTTATTAAAAATAATGGTTGGTGTTCATGAAACCCTCATAGAATCCTTTTTTTTATTTTCCTTCCATTTATGAATGTTGAATTTGTCCTGTGGAGTTTGGATAATGAATGTCGGTGGTGTTTTTTGTGAGGGATTTGCAGGTGAGGTTGGAAACCTTGTTGTGTTTTTTATTGATGCATTTTTTTGCTTGGATGATTCCCCCATCAACCTTTGGTAGATAATCGATGTTATAGATATATCTTGTGATATCCTAGTTTGTGGATGATGGCTTGTTTCCTAGGAGATTCAGGCCATATTAGGGGTTGGTTACATAGTACTCAAAAGTACTTTAGGGGAATCCAAATGAAGATACAGTAAGGAAACATGTAGGGTCTAGTGAATCAGATAACCTTGTCTAGTATTTTTCAGAATTATTGTGATTTCAGCTTTTCATACATAAATATATTTATTTTTGAAGAATGTTCAATACATTACACAAAAACACACCATTGGACCATAAATTTTTAGTGTATTAAGAAACATGGAAACAAAAATAACTTGTTCATAAGTGAACATCCTCATTTCCCAATAATATATTAATAATTGTCACTCTTCATAGATATATCATACATAATACATTAAATCATTTCCTAGTGGATGGAAACAAAATAAAGGGTGGATTCATATGATTAGTAAGGGTAATAAAGGAATATATGTAAACATAACATGGGTATAAGGTTATGATAAAATGATAATTAAATTTAAAAACAATACCCTATATTTCAATGATTATAATAGTGAGTAACTATATAAATATTAAAAGTTCTTATGACATGAATAATAAAGGAATAAAAGAACAGAAGCCATGAGATCACAACATTGTTATTAGACTTGGAATTTTGGTATACACATAAACATAGTAAATCATTTCCATAGTAAAAAGCATCATTGGTAATGATATCAAAGTGGAATGATTTCACTCCCAAATCAATCATAGAAGTCAAGATTCATATCCAATACTATAAAAATTTATAAAACCCAATAGTGAACTAATTTCACTCCCCATTCCATTACTCATTATATCAATAGATATCCATATTTACCCAATAAATTGAATTGAGATATAGGGACCACCCATCTTTCTTATAACATAACCACCATATTTTTTTATAACATAACCATTGCATTTGGTTATAACCTAAATAGAGTCCTTGATTATAACATAACCACCATCCTTGGTTATAATGTAACTACTATCCTTGGTTATAACATAACACTGTTCTTGGATATAATGTAACCACTGTCCTCAGTTATAACATTACAACTGTTCTTATTTATAACAAATCCTCTATCATTAGTTTATAATAAAACCACACATGACATAATCATAACTACACATATATATGTCATCATATCATAAAACATTCATCACTCATAACTATAAATAATTAATGATTTTAATAAATATTTTCATCATATCATAATATTTGGTAATCAAATATGTGTCAGAAACATTTAATCATTTCATCACATCATAACCTATATAAAATGGAATGGGTTTCATAATAATGTCATATTTGTATAACCCATGAAAGAGAAACAGGTTTCATAAACATACTATAATAATAAAAATAAAAATTTCAATGAAATGATGAGAATGAAATCGTTGGTTAAAATCCCCATTTAGGAAAAATTAACATCAATGGATGTTATCATTGATGAAAAAATGTTTTTCAACATCACTTGAAACATTTATTGAAGAAAATATCCTTTCCACATCAAAAATAAAATTTAATAACTAAAAATATAATTTTTATGTCAAAATACATTTCATTTAAAATAACCTTGGTAAAATTTACAGGAAGAAATAGAGAATCTATTTTTCATGATGGTGGATTTTTTTTCCATTTTTTACATATTAATATAAATATTCCTTCTAATTTTATGTTAAAATTTTAAAAGAGCCTTTTTTTAGAAAGAAATATAAAAATTAATTTTAGACCTTTATTTAAAATATTAAAAATAAGTGAAAATTAATTTAAAAAATGTTCGAATAATATTAAAATAATATATGAAAAAATGTAAATTAAACTTGAATATGGAAGAAAAATATTTTTGACCGAAGAGAGAAATAAAATCAGTTTTCATTAAAATATTCTTTTGTAATGATGAGTGAATAAATAGAAAAATTAAAGAAAAAATATATTCTCATGAAAAAACTAGAGGATAAGAAATTTTATGCATTTCATGAGAGATAGATCATATGATATCATCTTAAGAATCTTAATCATAAAGAATCTTGATAAACAAGTAGATTATAACATAAAATAATTTCCACCCTGGTAACATTTGAATCGTAAGACCCATGAAAGATTAAAATTTAAATAACCTTTAGATCTAATGAATAAAAATAAATTCAGGATATAAAGTGTAAAAAGGAATATATATATATATATATATTCTTAATAAAAGAAGATGGGTGCATAGCATATGTAATGCCTAAAAGAAGGCAATTTGAGACAAAAATATCTTACTTTGAGTTCATCTTTCCTGGAATGGGCTATAGATTCCTTTATAATAAATTTAAACTTATTATAAATATATAATTGAAACATGGTAATATATATCATACCATATATGATTTACTTATACTATTTTATCACCTTTTATTTAATATATTATTATTAAAATTTCGGTTTCAAATGATTACAATGTAGTTGATTCCTATATGTTTTGGTTTTATAGTTTTGGTCTTTAAAAATTGATCATTATTAAACTATATGTATAAATTTAATTATCAAATTGATATCATATATGATCATTATATAAATATTTAAAATCATTCAAAAAATTTGTAGATGCAAATACGAAATGCACCATTAATGGAGAGAGTAGGGTGTACGTACACATGTACACTATATCCATTTTACAATTGATGGAATGAAATAATTTTTGACAATAATATACCTTTTCATAATCATTATTAAATATTTTATATCATATCTATTCTAGGAATATTTTTTTATTTCTATCCATTTAAATGGAAATAAAAAACACATCACTTCGATTCAGAAGGCGATAGTCCACCGTACATACATGTGACATTATTGATTCTTGATGGGTTTGAAGGATAAAATTTATATGTGATATTATAATTATAAAAGTTTGGTTAGATAATAATTATATCATATATTAATTATTTTTATGCTTATCATCTTCAATATAAATAATAAGCAGAAACTAATCACATTGCTTCGTGGGATAATAGTTCACCGTACACATGATAAATATTTTATTTCCCATTTGATGGAGGAAGATATGGATATAAGTCATTAAATTAACATTATATAAAATCATTATATGTAATATAGTAATTTTATTATATTATCATTGTTTAATAAAATTTAAAGGCTATGAATGAATAAGTTAAACAGAAATGATCATCAAAGAATGATACATCTTTGTCATATAACCATGTTAGGTTTTCACAAAAATACATCATGGGATGTATTTATGGCCAAACTAGGGATCTAGGAATTGGGTATGGAATTGTGGAAGATATTTGGTTAGGTATTGGATGAACCAAATGGATTTGGCAGTGTAATGTTGAGATAAGAGGGGGTGGCCTTTTATTGTAACACCCCAGGTAATTAAAGAATATGACATTTTTATATTTATCCATATTTTTGAATAAAATATTAATATTACTTTAAAGGGGATGCTATGCTCGATGGCATACCCAATATTCAACAACGAGTTTCTTGGGAATCTTACATTGCACTCTAATAATAAAATAATATTATTTTAAAGGGTAGTTAAAGCCTAGCCGTTGTAATGGAGGGAATGAATAGAACTAACTGAAAAATGATTATATATGTTTGTTAAATGTTTTTACATTTATTCAATAAAGGATAAATGTTCAAAACACAAAAAGAATTCAATTTTAGACATATATATTCTAATATACTTTCAAAGGCCGATTAACCGCCTTTTGATGGCAAACCTCTTTTAAATCCATTTTTTGACAATTTTATGTGCTATATTTGACAAAATAAAATTCTTCTTTGGAATCGTGGAATCAAAATTTACTTTGTGTAAATTTTTGGTATTTTTCCGAAAAAGTTCAATTTTTAATGAATAGTTAAAAATGTTGTGTTTTAATTCAAAACCTCTATTTAATATAATTTATTTATATGATTATATTATCCTTTGAATTGGTTTTAGAGTGGAATTAGAATATATTTTTCCATTTAATCAAATAGTGGTCATTGGAATTAATTTCACTTTGAAATTGGACTTAAACTAGTGTCAATCGTTTGATACTTATTGTTTTATAAAAACACGCTATTTGCTCTGACAGCAGGAATTAATTATTAAATTTATTAAATCAACTAATATGTTTTGAATTTTTTAAAAATAGACATCATTTTTGAATTCAGGATATCAAATATAGATTAGGGTGAGGTTTTGGTATTTTTCTGAAAAACTTCAATTTTTGATGAATAGTGAAACCACTAAGTGGTACTTATAAAAACTGATTTTCCGTTTAAATGAAATTTTTCCATATTTTTGTTTTTAATTTAAAAAATCTGACATACATGGTTGTCATTAAGAAGTAAAATGTGGTTCAATGGGATTAAAATAATTTTTTTGGTGAATAGTAACTTATTAAGTTTTTAATCGCGATTAGAGGTAATTAGTGTAGTTTAAGGTAAGAATAATGTTTTAATAATATGAGATGACATAAAAACATGTCCTACCCTCATTGGATGAGTCATGGCCTACCATTAAAATCTATGGGTCAACTTGGGGACCCCATGGAGTCACTTTGGTTTGGAAATGACATAAATAACTTTTTATTTAATATTAAAGTAAAAAATGACACAAACATGAGATGTTTTACTAAAACAATTTTTAAATTGCGATATTCAAGTCATATTTTTGACTATAAATAGTAATTTGAAAGCTAAAAAGATTTCCTACATCATAGTATTTTTTTTATAATTTTTAGATTTTTAATAAATTAAATTATTTATGACATCATGATGATGTAGCGATGACCTCATTATTTAGCGATTTAAATAAAATCTAAAGATAATGTAAATTTAAAACCTACACATGTAAAAAACCTATTGTATGGGTGTATTTAGAAATATTATCACCTTATCATAGAAACACATCAATGTGGGACCATTAAAATCCTAAACTCATTCTAATATAAAGTAACATTTCTTTACTTTCCAAGAGTGCCCCTCCTCTCCTCTTTTAAAAGGACCCCAACTCTACCTCCTTACCCACACTTCAAAAGCCTTTGGCTCGGACAAACCCTGCCAATTTTGTCTCTCCACATCCCTCTCCTCATCCTAGAAGCCATAACATAGGAAGGAAGCTCTTCAAGAAACCCTTTTGGTTCAAACCAATGAGAGTTACCCGATTTTAAGGTAACGTCTTCACTTATGCTCTTTTGATTTATTTTGCTTCTCCAACAACCTAATTTTTTTTTATTCATTTCGTTTGTAACAACTCCAGAATTTTCAATATACTAGGGTGTTGTTATAATAATTATTTGAGCTACACTTACACACACCTTTATCTAATGGTTAAATAACATACTGTTTCTGTGGATGGCGAATTTCTGCCTCACGAAATGATGATTGTTCAGAACTCATATAACACCTTCAATGGTGGCCATTAATATGTCACTATGTATATATATGATATATAATATGTTTATGATTTACTAAAGATTCTGTATTTTTAATTTATGGCATACCTTTATGGATTCCATTATGGGTATACGTGATATCTTCATTTTAGGAAGTCCAGACTACTGCCCCGTAAAAGTGGTTTGATTCGTTATTACCACATGTGGTACGTATAAAGGATATACATAATGATATTATATATGATACCATACTGGAATTAAAATACTATTATGTGTCATTATGTTATTTCAATAAATATGAAATAGAAATGGAAGTAGCATTAATGCGTACGTACGGCTTACCGTCTCCATGAACTGTGCATTTCATTTCTTAACTCTAAATGTTATGTAATATTATAAATGAATGAATATACTGGATATATATGATATATATGATATCTACATCATGAATACAATTCTGGATAAAATGGAAATTTTACCACATGAACAACTTGTAATTATAAAGAGTTTATTTCTGACTCAAGTACCAATGATCGTTAAAACGACCGTTATTAGCTTAAATAATAACATAGTGTTCATGACAGGGTAATAAGTGATATAAAATGAATAATTAACTTGAAAAAGGTTCTTAAGGATGTAGAAATTAACTCATGTTTATTATTTAGGAGATAAAAAACGATCGAGTCAAGTCGGACCCGAGGTAAGGGACCCTACCCCTCTCTTTCTTTTTAAGTACACTCTTTTATGTCATTCCTTTTAAGATCATCTTACATATTATTGGGATGTTATTTTATATTACCCTTACTGTAATTTTTATGTTCATATGATGAGAGACACTATTCTCTCTCATCGATCCATTTTGGAAGTTTTGAGTGGCGCTGTTAGGCTGTCAAATTTTCGTAAGAGATCTAACCTCTCTCCTTATTTTTAAGTACTATCCTTTATGTCACTTATTTTAAGGTCCTATTTGTTATGGTGGGGGAAGTTATTTTATATTCCTCTTTCATTAAACTTTATGTTAATATTATGAGTGACCTTATTTGATCTCATCAATTAATTTTTGTATGTTTTAAGTAGCACCGTTAGGCTGCCGAGTTTTCGTAAGAGATTTTTCATCTCACTTTTATTCCAGTGAGATTTATGCTACATTTGCCACAATTTACATTGAGTGGTTTATGTACTTCCCATTATTTTACTCATTGTGTAATATACTTTAATTTATGAGTATTTACATCAATGTTGTATTGACCTTCTTTCACGGGGTGTATGTTTCGAAAGATACCCACGTCGGTAAGGGAACCTTTCACCCTCCTCTTTTTAAAAGACTTCTTTTGTTATGTATTTCAATTCACATACTATTATGTTGGGATATGTTCTTCTATATCCTTATTGATTTAAATTTTATGTCCATGTGATGTGATACCCTTTTTATCTCTCATCAACTCATTTTATGAATTTTGTAGTGACGCTGTTAGGCTGTCAAATTTTTGCATAGGAACTTCTTAACCCAAATTTGATTCTTTGGGATAAACTTTTACTCCTTGAATATGTCATTATATGAATATGTGTTAATAACCTCTGATTGTTTTACACTTAATATCCAGTTATATTTGGTGTATTCAGTTGTCACACATAATTATGTAATTGATTTGTCCGTAAACCAAGGATATCGTCTTTGTAAGTGACTTCGTCTCAATCTCCTTTCATTGAGGCATATTTTGTTTTATACACAACTTTCTTTTATACAGTGTATAAACCCCTTTGACTTTTACGTTTATCCAAATGTAATCTTTGTTATACGAAGCATTTTACAAAACGACAAAATGGAATGTTTTTTTCATATGTATGCGGAGCCAATGACTTCTCTACCGCCGTGACCATTATTTGAGTTTCGGCTTCCTCGACAAGCCATACCTTTTTTTAAAAGAAAAATAAACACCATGTTTTAATTTTCATTTAATTTGGTATTTAAAATGGTTTTCATAATGTTTTTATATCAATGTGTGTTATTGATATCTTGTGATTGAAAAGTGGAGATGTTATGTTTCCTTTATGCATGTTTTATATGATACAATTATGTTATGGTTCTTGGCCATTATTATAAAGACGGGTGGCTCCGTGATAAACTAAGGGCGGGTGAGCCCGATATAGCTCTCCAATGCATTGGGTAACATGAAGGAGTGAAACATTAAGGTTTCTCCGAAGAGATTTAGGGAATATACTGTGGTGGGTATTCCAAACGTAACCAAGAGGGTTACTCCCTACATAAGAATGTTATGAACGCCTCAAGTTACCTATATGTCTTATGATTTTTATGATTTATTCATTATTTGATGAGGTATGTTAAAGTGCCTATGTTTTATGGGTAAAGTATGATTTCATTCTTATGTATATATGATCTGATGTTTCTTTTACATATTTTTATGACCCTTACTGAGATTTTTATTCTCACCCCATGTTTTTGAAATGGTTTTCATAGGACTTAAATTCGAATAGGGTCAAGGATGGGATCAAGGAAATGTCAGGCCGTCCAAAACATGGAACTAGACATGTTTCTTTTTAAGAGTTTAAATTTTATGTAAACATGGTAGAAGTGTCTACTTTGTAATCTAAGAGATGTAATAGTTATGTACTAATTCTCTAAAACTCTAAAACTGAGAAGATACTCAATGTGTAATCTTGTAATAACTCAAGATTAAGTAAGGTTTAAGGTTGGGGCCTTATAGTTGGTATCAGAGGTCAGTTTAGACATATTTAGGGATTAAGAGTTTTTGTTAGACTCATTATTTGTCCCTATAAATATTATTTTAGTTAAATCCTTGTTTTATAAATTTTTTTCATACCAAGTAAAGTCGGTTACAAAGGGAAGGAGAAGGATCTCAAACGACATTCCTACCTCTTCCTGATGACATGATTGCAATAATTATTCCAAAGTCATGTTCAAATGATTGTGAAACTTTTTCTAGCATAAAACTCACTTGCAAGCAGTTGTTTGAGATATCAAACACCTCCACTATACCTCGTTATCATCATTGATCATGGGTTGTTTTTAGACAAATACTATTTTCACAATATTCTCATATTTTCAAGAAAGGTAAATATTATCAAGGAATTTTCAAATATTTTACCTTATCACAAGAATTTGAAGCATATTATGATTTTAAAAATGGTGCTGAGGAAGGAGACCCTTGTGCAACCTATTTATATTTTCTTTTAAAATATAGTATCTCAGCACATACTTATTTTATTTTAAAAGGACCAATAATAAAAAGTTTCAACTCAAATTCTGTCAGACTAATTTATAGAAATCATGTTTTATCAGATGTTTTGGAATTATATGTCATACATGATTATTTTCCAAAACTGTTTTTCTGTGAACACCCATATGACCCATGTTGTACAAGGTGTATTTGGATGGTTGAAGAAAATGATTTTGCAGGATATCTAAATCATTGTTGTAATGAATGGGACTTCTACCTATGTGAGCAAGATGACGATGAAACCAAGTGGATGCCATGATCAAGGTATGATGTTATTCATTTTGGGAATCGTTTTATTTTATTTTATTGTGGTGAAATAAGACATCAATAATTAAGATGTTGAGATCATAACGAATTTGGATGAAAATGAGAGGTATAAGGAAACTATTTGGGTTAAAATATGTTAGGGTTATTTTTGGAGGACAACACGCAGACCGTGTGACAACCCTTCGCGTCGGACAAAGCAGCGGGAATTGAACCCACAACCAAAGTGCGACTAGTAGTTATCGCCTACCACTGGACCACGTGAAGTCCCTGGATAGTTTGACTGATTCTTTTTAGTTATATGATTTTTCTAATTAAGAGTAAGTTCATTTTGGGTTATTTATGAAAATTATTAACCTATCACAGAGGTTATGTGATTAGGTTAATTACTTTTAAATACGAGACATTAAGAGCAACTGATGTTGTTTGGAGATAAATGTTACGATTTAACTTGGAAGACTATGTGACTAAATCCATCAAATATTTGGGTTTCAATCTTAGTTTGGTTTAATTTGAAGTATTTTATGGAAAAATTGTTTATCGAATGGTCGTTGTTGAACTTTGGGTTTTGTTGGAAAAATTTTGGAGATTAAGAATATATTATCTTTTTATAAAGGGTTATCCTTTTCTGGATTATATGATCTTGTACTAAACTTTTTGGTTTTGGTTTTGGTTAACGTCTAAAGACATGGGAAGTATATAGTTCTCTTTTTTGGATTGGGTGATTCTCTAGAAGTTTATTATAGTACACTTAATTTGAACAAATCTTCATAAATACTCGTCTTTTGGAGAAAGTACGAGTTTGTGTAAGGAATATAATAATAGTTGAATGTCAACATGATAAGTGATTTTGTTTCATTATGAATAAATTACTCAATAAAAATTAACTTAAAACAAAAATGTTGTCTATTAATGTTTCCTATGAAGGAATCGAATACCATTTAACCCATCACAAGTTTGTGATTTTCTTGACGTTAACTTTTTCCTAGACATGTTTACTATCACTCTCCATCAGAACATGACCCTTTGTTTTTTCCTCCATGTCCATATTTTCATACTTGGATTCCTAGTATGGGTTAACTTAGGTGACCTTTGTACTTATCTTTCTTTATTTTGAAGTGATTGTTTTACCGACTGTTGTTCCGATGTGGGACATTCAAGGATGTTTCCAAGCCCAATTTTAAAATTGCGAGGATGCAATTCCCAAAAGGGGTGAAGGATGTAACACCCCAGGTAATTAAAGAATATGAAATTTTTATATTTAACAATATTTTTGAATAAAATATTAATATTACTTTAATGTTGACACTATGTTCGATAGCGTACCTAATACACTACAACGAGTTTCTTGGGAATCTTACGTTGCACTCTAATAATAAAATAATATTATTTTAAAGGGTACTTAACGCCTAGCCATTGTAATGGAGGGATTGAATATAACTAACTAAAAAATAATTATATATGTTTGTTAAATGTTTTTACATTTATCCAATAAAGGATAAAGGCTCAAAATACGAAAAGAATTCAATTTTAGACATATATATTCTAATATTCTTTAAAAGGTCGATTAACCGCCTTTTGATGGTGAACCTCTTTTAAATCCACTTTTTGAAAATTTTATGATTTATATTTGACAAAATAAAATTCTTCTTTGGAATCGGGACATCAAAATTTACTTTGTGTAAATTTTGGTACTTTTTCGAAAAAGTTCATTTTTTAATGAATAGTGAAAAATGTCGTGTTTTAATTCAAAACCTCTTTTTAATATAATTTATTTATATGATTATATTATCCTTTGAATTGGTTTTAGAGTGGAATTAAAATTTATTTTTACTATTTAATCAAATAGTGGTCATTGTAATTAATTTCATTTTGAAATTGGACATAAACTAGTGTCAATCTTTTGATACTTATTGTTTCATAAAAACACGCTATTTGCTCTGACAACGAGAATTAATTATTAAACTAATTAATGAAACTAATATGTTTTTAATTTCATAAAAATAGACATAATTTTTGAATTCGGAATATCAAATATAGCTTAGGGTGAAGTTTTGGTATTTTTCTGAAAAACATCAATTTTTGATGAATAGTGAAACCACTAAGTGGTACTTATAAAAACTGATTTTCCGTTTAAATGAAATTTTTCCGTCTTTGTGTTTTTTATTTAAAAAATCCGACATACATGGTTGTCATTAAGAAGTAAAATGTGGTTCAATGGGATTAAAATATTTTTTTGTTGAATAGTAACTTATTAAGTTTTTAATCGCGATTAGAGGTAATTTGAATAGTTTAAGGTAAGAATAATGTTTTAATAATATGAGATAACCTAGACACATGTCCAAACCTATTGGATGAGTCATGGCCGACCAAGAAAATCCATGGGTCAACTTGGGGACCCCATGGAGCCACTTTGATTGGGAAATGACATAAATAACTTTTTATTTAATGTTAAAGCAAAAATGACACAAACATTAAATGTTTTACTAAAAGAATTTTTACATGGGGTTATACAAGTCAGATTTTTTACTATAAATAGTCATTGGAAAGAGAAACAAATTTCATACATCATAGTATTTTTTTATAATTTTTAGACATTAAATAAAGTAAATTATTTATGACATCATGATGATGTAGCGATGACCTCATTATTTAACGATTTAAATAAAATGGAATGATAATGTAAAATATAAAACCTACACATGTCCAAAACCTATTGGATGGGTTTATTTCGAACCCTCATCACCTTATCCTCGAAACGAATCAATGTGGGACCATTAAAATCCGAAACTCATTCTAAAATAAAGTAACATTTCTTTACTTTCTAAGAGTGCCCCTCCTCTCCTCTTATAAAAGGAACCCACCTCTACCTCCTTACCCACACTTCCAAAGCCTTTGGCTCGGCCAAACCCTGCCCATTTTGTCTCTCCAAATCCTTATACTCATCCTAGAAGCCTTAACATAGGCAGGAAGCTCTTCAAGAAACCCTTTTGGTTCAAACGAATGTGAGTTACCCGATTTTAAGGTAACGTCTTCACTTGTGCTCTTTTGTTTTATTTTGCTTCTCCAACCCACTAAAATCTTTTTATTAATTTTTTTTGTAACAACAACAGTATCTTAAATATACTAGGGTGTTATTATAATAAGGATTATAGCTATACTTACAAACACCTTCGTCTAATGGTTAAAGAACATACTCTTTTTGTTGATGGACAATTTCTGCCTCATGAAACTATGATTTTTCAGCACTCATATAACACCTTCAAATGAGGACATTAAGGTGTAACTATATTTATATATGATATATAATATTTTTATGATTTACTTAAACTTATTTATTTTTCATTTATGGCATACCTTTATGTCTTCCATTATGGGTATACGCGATATCTTCATTTTAGGAAGTGCGGACTACCGCCCCCACAAAGTGGTTTGATTCGTTATTTCCATATGTGGTACATATAAAGGATATATTTAATGGTATTATATATGATACCATACTGGAATTTAAATACTATTATGTATCATTATGTTATTTCAATAAATATGAAATAGAAATTGAAGTAGCGTTCATGCGTACAAACGGCTTACCGTCTCCATGAACGGTGTGTTTCATTTCTTAACTCTAAATGTTATGTAATATTATAAATGAATAAATATACTAGATATATATGATATAAATGATATCTACATAATGAATACAATTCTGGACAAAATGGATATTTTACCACATGAACAACTTGTAATTATAAAGAGTTTATTTTTGACTCAAGTACCAATGATCGTTAAAATGACTGTCATTAGCTTAAATAATTACATAGTGTTCATGACATGGTAATAAGTGATATAAAAGGAATAATGAACTTGAAAATGGTTCTTAAGGAAGTATATATTAACTGAAGTTTATTATTCAGGATATTAAATAACGATCGAGTCATGTCGGACTCGAGGTAAGGGAACCTACCCCTCTCTTTCTTTTTAAGTACACTCTTTTATGACATTACTTTTAAGCTCATCTTACTTATGATTGGGATGTCATTTTATATTACCCTTACTGTAATTTTTATTTTCATATGATGAGAGACCCTATTCTCTCTCATCAATCCATTTTGGATGTTTTGAGTGGTGCTGTTAGGCTACTGAATTTTCGTAAGAGATCTAACCTCTCTCCTTCTTTTTAAGTACTCTTCTTTATGTAACTTCATTTAATCTCCTATTTGTTATGTTGGGGGATTTTATTTTATATTCCTCTTTCTGTAAACTTTATGTTAATATGATGAGATACCCTATTTGATCTCATCAATCCATTTTTGTATGTTTTAAGTGGCGCCATTAGGCTTCCGAGTTTTCGTAAGGGATTTTTCATCTCACTTTTATTCCCATGAGATTTATGCTACATTTGCCACAATTTTCTTTGAGTGGTGTATGTACTGCACATTATTTTACTCATTGTGTAATATACTTTAATTTATGAGTATTTACATCAATGTTGTGTTGTCCTTCTTTCACAGGGTGTATGTTTCGAAAGATACCCATGTCGGTAAGGGAACCTTTCACCCTCCTCTTTTTAAAAGACTTATTTTGTTATGTCTTTTAATTCACATTATATTATGTTGGGATATGTTCTTATATATCCTTATTGATTTAAATTTTATTTCAATGTGATGAGATACCCTTTTTATCTCTCATCAACTCATTTTCTGAATTTTGCAGTGACGTCGTTAGGCTGTCAAATTTTTGCAAAGGAACTTCTTAACCCAAATTTGATTCTTTGAGATAAACATGTACTCCTTGAATATGTAATTCTATGAATAAGTGTGAATAACCTCTGATTGTTTTATACTTAATATCCACTTATATTTGGTGTATTCGTTTGTCACACATAATTATGTAATTGATTTGTCCTTAAACCAAGGATACCGTCTTTGTAAGGGACTTCGTCTCAATCTCCTTTCATTGAGGCATATTTTGTTTTATACACATATTTCTTTTATACGGTGTATAAACCCATTTGACTTTTACATTTATCCAAAAGGAATATTTGTTATACGAATCATTTTACAAAATGACAAAATGAAATGTTTTTGTCATACGTATATGACGAAAATGACTTCTCCGCCACCGTGACCATTATTTGAGTTTCGGCTTCCCCTACAACCATACCTTTTTTTAAAAGAAAAATAAATACAATGTTTTAATATTATTTTAATTTGTTATTTAAAATGGTTTTCATAAGGTTTTTATATCAATGTGTGTTATTGATATCTTGTGATTGAAAAGTGGAAATTTTATGTTTCCTTTATGCATGTTTTATATGATACGATTATGTTGTGGTTCTTGGGAATTATTATGAAGATGGGTGGTTCCGTGATAAACTAAGGGCAGGTGAGCCTGATATATCTCTCCAATGCATTGGGTAACGTGAAGGAGTTAAATGTTAATGTTTATCCGAAGAGATTTAGGGAATATACTGTGGTGGGTATTCCAAACGTAACCAAGAGGGTTGCTCCCTACATAAGAATGTTATGAATGCCTCAAGTTACCTTTATGTCTTATGATTTCTATGATTTATTCATGATTTGATGAGGTATGTTAAAGTGACTATGTTTTATGGGTAATGTATGATTTCATTCTTATGTATATATGATCTCATGTTTCTTTTCCGTATTTTTATAACCCTTACGGAGCTTTTTATGCTCACCCCATGTTTTTGAAATGATTTTCAAAGGACTTAAAGTGGAATAGGGTCAAGGATGGGATCAAGGAAATGTCAGGTTGTCTAAAACATGGAACTGGACATGTTTCTTTTTAAGAGTGTTTATTTTATCGAAACTTGGTAGAAGTGTCTACTTTGTAATCTTTTGAGATGTAATAGTTATGTCCTAATTCTCTAAAACTCTAAACCAGAAAAGATCCTCAATGTGTAATCTTGTAATAACTCAAGATTATGTAAGGTATAATGTTGGGGCCATATATTTATAAATGGGGGAGATGTCACACATGAAATTTCTAAAAAGAAAAAAGTTTTCCCATTCCTTAAACATTATAAAAGGATCCTAAATTACTCATTTTAAAAATCTGTAAAATATAATATTGAAATATGGCCATTAAAAATTAATTATACAAGTATTGGGTCATTATTAATACTTTTATTTTTTTATTAACCCCCCAGTATACCCATTTTCACCTTAAATGTGGAAATGTTTTTTATTATTTTTACTAGTATTTATATTTAAAATTAATCTTTTTCAAAAAATATAGTCAATGTTGTAACATTCAAATCACAGAATTGATATAATTAAATAAATCCTAGAAGAGAAATGAAAATGCGGTTTTCAAAATAATATCTTTTCATAAGTATGTAGTGTGTTTACTTCAAAATTGAAAAAAAAATCAATTCTAGTGTTATAGATTGGATTAATAATAACATAATTGAAATAATTTCACTTTGTAACCTTATAATTAAAAATTTGACACTACAAATATTATAAAATAAAGGAATCTTTTTAATATAAATTAGTACTTTTCACTATTCATTGAAAATTTATTTATTCATAAAATTATAAAAATTCACTCTAAGATAATGATCACATGTTGAATACAAAAATGAAATTAATTTTTTCATATTCATTTTTAATAAGTGGGAAAAATAATTTAAAATATGTTCTCAATATGCAATGAAACAAATTTTTTATAAAAATACACTTTTAAGCTTAAAAATTGATTTATTGTTATCTCATGAATATAAAACATATTAAATGAATGTTATGAAATTGTATTTAATATAAAATATATAAATTTCATTGAAATCATTCACCAATAGAAATTTCATAATTTTATTATGATATTCATGTTGTGATCATAAAATAAATATTTCATAAAAATATTTCATTTACATTCAAATTGTTATTTTTTTATTTATTAATTAATTGATTACCAATGATTTCCTTTTATATTTTTGTAAACCAAATATTTTAAAAATTTACCTAATCATATTTATACAAATAATTTGAAAGTGAGGTAATAACTATCATATTAAATAATAATCTTTTAATAGTATATTTTGTTTTGTTAAAACTCATAGTTACATGTAATTCATGATACCAAACAAATTAAATTTATTTTAAAAAAATATTTCATAATATATCAGAGGTTAAAATGAATTTTTCCCACAAAAGCATGTCACTCTGATTATAAATTTTGAGGATTATTTTTCCACATTATATCCATCTGTTCCCACATAACTTATTCAATTTTACGGGTTCTCCATAAAACATCGAACTAGTGATTAATCTTGTTTTGTAGCACTTTATCTCTATTGTATAGAATATCCACCAGATTATGACTAGAAGACCTGAATCTAGTGGGGTGAATTCTAATATTGTTATATACGATGGATCATGTTTGTACTTCCTTAGTAGAGATATATGGAACACCTCAGGCACGTGAGATAGGTTTTGTGGAAGCTCTAAATGATATGTTATTATACTGATAAGAGAATGAATTTTAAAGGGATCAATATTCCTTGGTATCAACATTCATTTATATAATAATAATAATTTCATTCTTTGTTTATGTGTCGATCTATTTCCAATTCATCTCTTCTAATACGAAATGAAGTTGAAATTATCATTTATGAAGTAATAAAATTAACATCCAATGAATCCTAAAATTAATAAAATAATGATAACTCATTCCTTCCATCTCTAGTTATCATGAAAAATAAATAAGTTAGAAAAAGTTATCAAATGTGGATGAATCTTCATATGATAAAATAATATATTAATCAATAAAATCTCATCTATATTACCAATTAAACAATTCCATAAATTTTAATCCTTAAGATCCCATTAAAACTGAAATAAAAATTTATTATGTAGGTCTCTAAATATTCAAATGAAACTTACATTACTGTCATAGATATCATAATATAGCTCTTAATTTCCACATACAAAATATTTTATTTCCGTGGCCATATATTCTCTTGAAATTTGTTAATAACAAGAGTTGCCCAAACAATACTTCAATTAAAACATTCATTCTTACTTGTTCCTTAAATACCCATAGATGATTGAATATATTCCATGGATCCAAGAATTTTTAAACTCCATTAATAATAATATTAACCAATTTTTCATCAATTCATTAATCATTTCCATGTTCATCAATACTATAAAATTTTATTTATCCATATTAATTATATATTTATCATAATTAATCATCATTATCTTAACATCATGAAAATTTTAAGGGTTGTCATTCCCTTAATAATATGTTTCCAAAAAATATCACTTTTCCATTATATCAGATTTATAGGTCATCAATACGATCCAATATATTCCATCAAATCCTTAATGAAAACATTTCAAGAACCATAAAACATATTTCAATATTCATATAACTTAATTATTCAATTTGAATTCTAAAAAACATATATCATTCCACTTCATTATATAAATATTAACAAAGATTTATAATCTTATTATTTAATACATCATTCCTTTTATATGTCATTTGTATTCTCTTCAATATCAAATAAAAAACATAAATCTTAAAACTATTTTGATCTCAAAATTGGTATTCCCCCTAGGGAATTGATTTTCAAAATGATCAAAAATTATACATTTAAAATATTTAATTTTTGATGATGAATTAATTAAACCATTATTATCATCCATTGAATTAAAAGAACTTTTTAGTTGTATTTGCAAATTAATTATTATATTAACTTATTATCCACACATAATACATCTTGTCATCCCTTTGAGACATTCACATGATTTCTTTTTCCCACATTCTATATATATAGTAAATTCAATCTTCAATCCTCCATGTTATTCACCACCAAATCACTTATAAAACTTTATCCTTATCTTCATTGATGAGTTTTGAGTTGGTTAAAGTGAAATTTGATAATCATATATCATGATAACTTATTATAAATTTTCATAATATCACTCAAATTAGTTACTTTTCAACAAATTATCTATCACATTGAATGTCATCCCAATTCTTTATGGTTCCCCCCATTAACTAAAACCAAAAAACATGGTGTGATAAATAATATTCATAGTAGAAAAATATGTATTCATGAAATATCATCTATGATATTTCTAAATCATGACACATTCATTAGAATATATGAAACTATTTATTTAACATAGTTTATGGATGATTATAAACTGTTCAAATCCTTCATAATGGTGAGCAAAGAAAATATTGATTAACTAAATAAAATCCTCAAGAGTGTAAAACTATATGCGCTATAAGGTCACAATAATCATGCACTTGAATGATGGGTGACATATACCTGATCAAATATTTTCGGGGTTTTATCCTGAATATTATTATGTGTCAAAACCACATACACATGTAGTGTCCATACATAGTTGAATTTATAGGGAAACCTCATTTTCTATTCCTTACCAAAATTTTAGTACATTATCCTATATATATACTTATCCCTACAATCATAGTTAAAATTTCTCATAGTTGTATCAAAAAAATAATCAAACCATTGATCTGATGCCTACTATTGTGAAACATGATTTTTTAAAAAATACATTTCATCTCTTTAGCAGAATATTCATTAAATTAATGAAAAACACTTTCGAGGACTATAATTTTTTAGTGTATTTTGAAACCAAGAAGCATAAAAAAATGCTCCATAAGTAAACAAAATCACCCATATTTGACATAGCATACAAAATACATTTCTTCATAACATTGGTAAAGGAGACATAATAAAGGCTGAAATAATTTTATAGGTAAGGGTAAAAAAGGGAAATACTTAATCATAACATGATATTAACATTTTAAAATTATATCTTACATCTCAATGAATATAATATTGAGTCAGGAAATAATAATTTGAAGTTAATAAGACATGAATCATAATGGAATCATAAAACATGATTCATTAGATCATAAAATTCAAATAAGACATTGTATAATGGAATACAAATTAGAATATAAAATCATTTTAATAGTAGTCAAGGAACATAGAAAAGTATATCAGTGTGGAATAATTTAATTCCTAACCCATTGTAGTAGTCTTGTTTCTCTCCCAAGAAAATCATAGAGAAAAAATTACCTTACCCGAATGGGTTTATTCCTCATTATAGTAATTTTATCTCATAAAAAATCAATAGTTACCCAATTCATTGGATAATGATATAGGGCCTACACATCTTGGTTATAATGTAACCAGTATATTAAGTTATAACATAACCACCATCCTTTGTTATAAGGTAACCACCACCCTTGGTTATAACATAAGCACCATCCTTGGTTATAATGTATCAAATCTCCTTGGTTATAATGTTACCACCATCCATGGTTTTTAATAGAACCACCCATCACATAATTAAAACCATACATATATGTTTCATAAGATCATAAAAATTCATCACTTCATAACCCATTAAAAGAATTGAATTTCATAAATAATTAATCATAGAATAACATGTTCAAAAGGAAAAAATTTAAAAAACACTTAAACATTTCATCATGGAAGAAATTGTTGAAAAAGTAATGAGTTTCATAAGTATCGAATCATGGTATAACCCATTGAAGGGAAATGAGTTTAATAAACATTTCTTCATCGTAAACATATACCATTTAAAGAATGAATAAGAATTAAATCCTTGGTTCATATCAACACAAAATAAAAAGCGACATAGAAATATATCAAATAAATTTAAAAATATTTTTAAAGATCACTTGGATATTTTCATGTAAAAAAGAACCTTTTTTCTTTTAAAATAACATTTTAGAACAAAAAATTCTTAGAACATTTTCAAAATAATTTTTGTTGAAAAAAGCATTTGAAAAGTTTAAGCTAATATTTTATGAAATTATTGGTCATGATGGTAGAAATTTCTACTCATTATCTACATGTTAAAATATACATTCCTTTCCCATTTTGAATAAAAATTAAAAAGACCCTCATTTGATAAAAGAAAAGAATAAACTATTTCAACCATTCTTTAAAAAGTAAAGAATGAGTCAAAATGACATTACTAAAACCTAGGATGATATTAAATAAAATTAAAACCTTTTTAGAAGGCATGTATATGAAAGAAAAAAAATTCAATCGAAGAGATAAATAATGTTGGTTTTCTTAGAAACATTATTTCGGACTCTTGAGTGTGTAAGGAGAGGAAAATGAATGGAAAAAATATATTCTCAAGAAATAACTTGAGGAAAAGAAATGTCATGAGATTTTTGAGAGATCGACCAGAAGACACAATCATTAGATACATAATCATACAAAATACCAATAAACAATATGATTTCAAAAGGGGGTGTATATATACTTTATAAAACAATATAGGTGGATAACCTAGCCAATGTCTCAAAGAAGGAAATTTGAGACAAAAATCACTTACCCTGAGTTCTTCTTGCCTAAGAAGTGATCTAACATCCTATATATTAAATATTAATTTATTATAATTTTATTCAAGAATCATAATTATATAAATCATACCCTATATTATGTACTTACACACTTTTATCACTATTTATTATCAATTATTTTTTAAACTTCTTTTTTTGGGTGTTATAATTACTTCGTTTATTCCTATATATTTGGATTTAGTAGTTTTAGAACATGTATATTTATCATCATTTAATCATCTCCAAGATATTAATAATTATATTAATAAATTATTTATTAATTATATGAATATTTAAATTAATTTATAAAAGATAGATATAGAAATATGAAATGCACCGTTTATGGAAAATATAGACCGAAGGTACGCATGAACACTGTTTCCATTTTTCAATGGATGAAATGAGTGAATGGAAAATACTAATTAATATTTAAAGAATAAATAATATATTATTATATATTATATATTCAATAAATATATCTTTATTACCATCCATGTATAACAGAAATGAAAAACACAACACATATGTTTGTGTGGTGGTAGTTCATTGTACACAAAATTGAAATTATTGATTCCCAACAGGTTAGAAGGTAAAACTTTTCTTGTGGTATTATAACTAAATAATAATTATTATGTCACAAATATCACATTTGTTTCTTAAATCATTCCTTATAACCTTCTAGGTAAATCTTATGTGAAAGAATCTAATTTCTTGATGAGGTGATATTCCACCGTACAAACAATTGATAATTCCATTTCATGTATGATAGAGGAGGAGATTGATGCAGATCAAGAACATAACATTATAAAATATGTTTATATGTATTATAACGAGTTTATTATATTATATTGGTTTAATAATATATAAATTATGTGGAATAAGAAATAAATCAATTTTTTTTTAAGAATGATACCTCCTCCTCTTAAATCCTCTTTAGGTTAAGAGTAGAAGCCTCTTAGGAGAGATTTGGGATCAAACCCAGGGATATAGGTAACTCTTATTTAATTAGGTTATATATTTGTATAGGAAATTTATGATGTAATCTGACTTGGATGTGTGAAGAGTAGAGTAGAGTGGTGGCCTTTTATAAGTGGGGGAAATGTCACACATGTAATTTAGGAAAATATCAATCTATAACAACATTTTTAGAAAAAATAGCTAAAAAATAGATTATTATCTAATATTATAATAGATATGATCTATATATGGTAAAATAATTATACATGAAAGTGTTTAAGGTAATTTTCAACCCTTATCATTTTAGTTTAAACCCTTACAAACCCATTTTCTCTTTAATTGTGATAACCTATTTTTACTATTTTTACTATTCATTACGGTAAAAAATTAATTCTACCTTTTTAGATAATATTAATTATTATGATTTCATATATAGATTATACTTTATCATAATTAATATCATTGATGTGAAATTTTTTATAAAATCCACAAGCATTGTGAAAATAAGATTTTACAAAGAAGATGTTTTCATAAGTATGAAATGGTTTTAAATATACATTCAACATAAACTTATTCCAATGATATATATTATATTTATAATAATATAATCGAAATAATTTCACTTTAAATAAATATTAAAATAGAATTGATCTTTTTAAATGCCTTAATATTAATGACTCTTTTTATTAAAAACTGGTACTTATCACTATTTATCGAATCATTTATCTCTTTAAAAACATTAAAACAATACACATAAGGATATTTTGATATTATTATTAAAAAAATGAAGTTTATATTTAAAGTTAGGTTTTATAAAATTGGAAAATTTAGTTTCAAAATAAGTTTGAAAAATACCACAAAACTACCTTTTATGAAAAATATAGTTTTTTTACCTAAAATATGATTTATTATTTTCTCATGCCTGGAAAGAATATTACATGAATTTTAGTACATTTTTTTGAAGAAATAATATATTAATTTTATTAAAATCATTCACCAATAATTACTAACTAAATTTATTATTATAAATACACATTACCAACATAAACACAATTTTCCATATTTTTTTTTATTTTCAATTGTTCATTATTTTTTTCTAAATATTTCATACCAAAGAATTTATTTTATATTTTTTTAAACCATATATTTTCTAATTTAGTCAATCTTATTTATACTCACCATTCCAATGATTAGGTGATAATTTTCTTATAAACTAATAATATTTTAATAGCATACCACCTTTCGTTAAAACATGGTGTTACGTTTAACACATGCTACTAATGAAATTGAATTTATTTGAAAAATATTTAATAAAATATAATGGTGCTACAATGATAGAAATTATATTGAAATCAACGATATTTATTCCTTGATATGAGATTATAGGTAGGGGATTCTTCTAGATTGTTTGCATCACTTTTCACTTTATTATGGAACCATTTGTATTGTTAATTTTTTGGATCATTATTAATATATTATTTAAATATTACATTATTTTTTTCTTCTATTTATGATTGGGTTCTATATTAAATTATTTTTAAGTGTTTTATAAATGTTGTTTTTAATAAAAAGGAAATGGTTTATTTATTATTTTGGACATCATGGGTAGTTTGTAATTATGAATATGG
This sequence comes from Viscum album, assembly GCA_963277665.1. NCBI lineage: Eukaryota > Viridiplantae > Streptophyta > Magnoliopsida > Santalales > Viscaceae > Viscum > Viscum album. Next base: position 829,031,256 of record OY728141.1, on the reverse strand, counting down.
TTTTTTATGACTTTAATTGAAGAATGTATCCTTTTTTAGTGTTTCCATAGTTTTTAATCTCTAATTTTGGTTTTCAATACGATTTCCATTGAAAGGGACAAGTTTAATCTTTATAAGTACTATGATTTTCATTTGTTTTATTATAATTTTTCTAAATTGCTACCTATTATACTGTATTCTATTTAAAAAATGTATAAATAAAGATTTAATGATATTACATAAATGAAATCCTTATTGATATCGAATTGGGATTAGTTTTTCTCACACTCTAAATACACCACCAAATGTATGCACCATACATGATTCATTTCAGATGCCTTGTATTTTCTCTATTCCTATTTCTTTTAGGAATTTTTTGGTTCGGCCATGTGGTAGTTTAATAGGGCTATGATGAGTGGTTATGGACCATGAAAAGTAATATATCAGTGGTTAGGTAGTTTTTTTGGGATGTGGAATCGACCAAGTCAACATGTTACTGTTTGTGCTGTATTTTGGTAATAATTGTATCTTCTTTTTTATATCTAATTTAAGTGATCCTCTTGCATATTCCGGCCAGTTTTTTTTACTATACTATGCTTGTATTGTGTATTTAATTATATTTTATATTTTTACTATGATTATTTTTCTAATGTAAGGAATCCTTATGATATATTTTCAGTTAATTTGTGATACTTATTTACTTCAATTTGAGTGCTAAATCGAACACAAGTTAGCTCTATTGATTCCATGACACTAGTTACCAACCTAAGGGGATTAAGAACACTCTTCAGAACATGTAGTGAGCTAGATCAGGTACCCAATTCTGGGTAATTGTTGGTAACATCCTTACAAAATGGTATTAGATTTCCCACATATTATTTAGGTGTGTCTGAGTTGCATAGAGGTTTGGTTCATCATCATAACTCAAGTGGTAAGTGAATGGAAGTGTCTAACTGAATTTTTATTATTTAGAACCTTTAGGTGACATGGGAAGTTGGTATTTGAGAAATTTATTTGGATATTGTTTTTTTGTTGATGGTGCTTTTTTCCCATGATTTTTTTCATGTTTTTTTGATATTTCATAGATTCAATGGTCAAAATGGATGAAGAACAAGAGTTCCCAATTTTCTCCCATGGTATGGGTAATGAAGTGGTCCCATGCTGATAAATTAGAGGACTTAATAGAGTTAGTCAAATATCTAGTGCAGTAATTTACAAAGTAGTTATAAAAGCTATATATAATACTACATCACCCAATATCCTTTGTGATGGGTTCCTCTTGATTTCAGATTACTCCTAAAGTGTTTCTTACTACTGGGATGGGAATTAAAAAGGGGTCTCATGATGTTACAATGTTATTAGAGTGAATTTTTTATTATGTGTTGTGTCTTTTTTGTTTATGTTTAATGATTTAATGTTTTTTGTATGGTAAATGGGAAAAACTCCATCGAATATTTGTTTTCGAAATCATCATCGATTGGTGGTTTTAAATGAATTTTTATAGTTTTCAAGGGTTATATTGTAAATTGTATAAATATATTTTGGTATATAGAAAAATATTTCAAAATGATAGTTTTATTTATTTAATTAACCTTAAAATGAACCATTTTTACACATAAATGAATATAAATTCTAATGATGTTTGTAATGGATTCATTTAGTATTTAAAATGAAGTGTAGGGTTATAAATATGAAGATTTTTTTTCATGCTTATTAATTAGAATGAAATGGTGTTTTATATACTATACATGAGTATTTATGATTTAGGAATGGTAAATATTAATTGTATGTATTTATTGTGTTTACTTTGTGGTCTTGGAATGAGGTTACTGAAATTATTTATTTTGATTTTAAATGGATTCTTTGTGTGAAATTCAGGTTCATCTACAATTGATAATTTGGATGTTGATCATAAAAATGATCACCCATAATCTAAAATACTAGTCAATCTATCAATAATTTGGTAACTCTTCATCGTCATGTGAAACTATCATGAATTTGAGGGTCTGATAAGGCTTGGTCCTACCCGATAATGTCAAACTAATACCCTGTAGGATGATAAACGATGGATGAAAAATATTTATTGGAGAAAGCCACAAAAACAAAGAATTATCAATATGTGACGAAGTGGTCTTTGTAAGTGAACAAAATTTGCGGGTTTAATGTTATAAAAATATTGAATAATCAATTACATTTCAATACGATGGTTCATGAAATTGCCAGCAATTAGCATATATCAAAGAAATAGATTGATCTTAGACAATAATTTAATAATATACTACAATTATAGATCTTGGACATTTGGATTTTTATAAAATTCATTATTTTTGAAGGATAATGGAGTATTTATGGATACCAATGAAGACATATTTTTTTTGAGTCCATTAAACTATAGATTTAGGATTTTCAACCCCAAAATGAGGAAAATAATTGGATGAACAAATATTCATGATTTTGATGTGGTGCCTATTTAATGTACCAAATATTGAGTGGTCTAATTCTGACAAGGATAAATTATAATGGAACTAGGTAGTTAAAATAATATAAGGTTTATGGGGGTACATGGTTGTGGAGAAGAAGAGTGCGATGTAGGGATGGATATATTTGACCATAGAAAATTATAAAGATGTATGGTTTTGATGAAAAACATGTGTTAGTGCTGTTAGACGTGATAGAGGGATGAGGGGAGAGAATTAGATAGAGGGTTGAAATGATTTTGATATAATTTTATGTAAAATATATTAGAAGAAAATTGAAGTTGTCGGTAGGGAAGCAGAACGTGGTGAATTTGAATTTATGGATTTTCATTCCCCCACTGTATGATTAGGTAGACCCTAATACAGGAGATATCAACACATGGGGAAGAGAGGAATCCAAATATTAGAATTTTATGTCTTTGACAACTAGTTTTGTTATTTATTTCCTACATTGTAATGGAAGTTGGGGAAAGCAAGGAATGATTTAATTTTTTTCATGATGCCCAATCATGATGATCAATGATGATGTATGGTCAGTGTGTCAATTCAAAAATAGTTTGATGTCTTTGTTGGATATCACTATGATAGTATATTCCTTAAAACATGGACAAATTTTTTTGAGATTCTTTTTAATATATGTTAATATTTTATTTCATTTTTTAGTTTTTTTTGTCGACACTTATATCCCAAGTGGCCTTGGGTGTGTTTGAGTTTATATTCACTAACATTTCATGTATGAATTTTGGATTTTTCACCACTATTAATAGGGTATGAACCAAAATAATGCTATAAATCAAACTAGACATGATTAATGATGAAATAAGTTATTAAAACCTATAATTTGAGAGTGTGTGGATAGAAAGAAACGATCACATTCCATCACACCTTAAACATCCCAGAATAGAATAAAATATAAAATAAATTTTAACATGTTTTACCCTGAAAGTTGTAGAAATATACATATTCATAAATGAAGGATAATGAATGAGATAAGTATAAAGGACTCGTATGTCCATTTCAATATAAAAACAATGGATAAGATAAGTTTGAAAGCCCCATGAAGTCCTTCAATATAAAAATATTTTTGATAATGAAAAATTGTATTCAATAATGAGGTGGCCATAAAATTCATATAAATCAATTTAAAAGGAATCATCTCATTCCAATTAGTGACAGAAAATAAATATTAATAATTTTATATAAATACACATTTTACACACCTTCTGTCACACATTCCAAATTATGCAAAATAATCAAAAAAAATTCAAAGGAAACCAAATGATATCAATGTGAGAGTGAAGTCAAATAGTTGAAATTGTACAATGGATACTGGGATATCCAATTGAACACACACAAAATACATTAGTGCAAGTATTATTAATTTATACCATGTATTCTTACAACATACTGAAATCTTTGTTTCAATGCAAATATACATTGAAATAAGCAATGACAATAACAGATTTTACATCCCATAGTCTTGCATCTCAAAAAAATTAAATGTTGTAATAGATAATATTCCATCAATAAAGAATATATTTATAGTGGAAATCCCATGATTAATTAAAATAGTCGATCATATCAATCCATTTAGTTTCATAAATTTTCAATGATTATCATTGATGCTCATATTTTATCATTTAAAGCGAAAGTGTTTTAACCTGATAAATCTTGAGTTTTCTCACATCACATTAATTTTATAATGTAATTGGAATTAGGATGATTGGACCATTATATCTAGATTTATTGTAGACTTAGTAAATGTAATTCCAAACTGCCTCACCCATAATTTATTCACTCCACAAGCCTCTGTCAAGCCTCATGTTGGTGGATTATTTTATGTCTTTATTTTAATGAATTGTTTCCCCATGGACCTAAATTAATATTATTTTTATTAATTTTAATTAGTGTGGTGAAATTTATGAAAAACTACCAACATTCTAAACAATTTCGGTGATATGGTAAAATTCCATAATTTTGTGCCCATATCCCAAATCATATTTAACATGAAATAATATTTCTAAAAGAAAAATAATTTGTAAATTTGTATCTATTGAATAAACACATATAAAAATATAAATTCCTTCAATGACACCAAGGAAATTTCTCACTTTTTCAATTTTAATGTGTTTTCAATTAATAAATTCAAAATCTAAGTAATGTACAAATGGTTATAATGGCAGGATATTGAAACCATTAAAGTACTAATTCAATGTTTGATAGCTTCTGAAATGTTTTATAAAATTAATATAATTGATTGATTACAATGTTATTGGATATAACATTGAATAATAATTTTTATATACATCAAAATATTGAAGTCAATAATTTATTGTCTTGGGATTGATCAATTTTAATATGTGGATAAACATAGAAATTTCATGTCATTGACGCGTAAGGAAGTTGGGAACATTTCATGTCATTTATTCCCATTTTATTGAAAACCTGTACATACTAATAATCAAAACATGGAAACAATTCGTAATTTCAAAAGTCAATGGAAATAGAGGTAAATATAAGGGATATAAAACAATTAATATTTAGAATAAATTTGAAAAATTTAAAATAAGGAAAATACGGGGAGAACATATTTTATTGACACCACTTAATTAATTTTTGATTAATAAATACCATATTTGAAAACAAATTGGAAATGAGAAATTGATTTATAAAAAAATTATATTATAGCATACACAAGAATTTATGGGAGTGGGGGACCTTCTGTAAAACCATAACGTTGATTGGGTTGGTTCAATGTCAAGATCAAACCGATGATTCTCAAAACTATCATTATATTTTCCTTCATTATGATGTATACAACATGATATTGTGTTGAAATATAATCTAATTTTGAATTCCCTTATTAAATTTAATTCCTGATTAAGTAATACTTGATATCAATTTGATTCATTCATTAATTACTTATATGATTTTTGTTATGATTTTCAATGTAATATAGTGAGTTTTTAAATATAATTAAAACCATATTCTTCAAAATTTATTAGTGTTTTTTGTTTGAAACTTTTTTTTTCAATATTAAACACATGATAAAAGCTTTAAAGTTCTTGTGTATGGTTATAAACATATCTAACACATTTAAATATTTAAATGATTTTTTTTAGATTTTGGTTCTTAGATTGTCCAAGATTCTTAGACCCATAAAACCTTTTTCCAGATGGGATAAAAATAAAAAAAATATTAAATTATGTTCACTTTATTTATCCCAAATAAATTGATAAATATAAAAATAGTGTATCATATAAGATATCTGACACCACTGTTAGCTCAAGGATGCAGAGTTTACCATAGGCTGGGTATTACATTTGAGAGCATCGGAGGTTTGGTCAAGTCACTCATAAGAATAAGTAAATTATTCTTTTTTATTTTATTTTGCTGAAATAATTAAAATATCTTAAATAGTGAATTTTATGAGAAATACATGATCACCAATAGGTCTGGAATGTGTTGTTCACTCTATATGGGGTATGAATTTTTTGTGCGTCAGGTTTTTGGAAACATCGCATGTTCTAACAAAACATTTTATATTTAATAAGTAAATTATTCCATTTTTAATTTATAAATATTTATTTTCCCTCAAGAGGTTCTTCATATGAGAACCCCATGAACATCGTTAGGTATGAAATCTGTGGTTTTCCCTAGTCTAGATATAACATTTATACGAATCAGGTGTTTGGCTTAATCACACATGATAATACCATTTTTTATTTACTTATTTTATTATTACAATTTTTAAATTATAAATTATTAATATCTCTCAATTGGTTCATCAAATGAGTAATCTGAGACTGCCCTTAGATTTGAAATGTTGGTTTTACCCTAGGTGGGACATAAATTTTTTGTGCGTCAGGAGTTTGGAAACATTGCATAAAATAATACCATTTTAAAATTTAATTATATTATTATTATTATATTAATAATTTAAAATTGAATTATTTAAAAATTAATTTATCTTCTTCAAATTTTCAATGTAAAGTAAAAAATTTATGACATCACATTAATCTAAAAGATTCAAAATGAAATGGTTTTGACCAATTTACTATATGAAACACCATTAATGGATTCTTATAGACACTCCACAATTTACTTCACATTGAATAATTGTTTAAATGGGAGTTTTCAATTCTTGAGATTTAGTGACTTTTTTTAATTTTAATGGGGAAAATGATTAGAGATAATTAAAAATAAAAATAATAATTACTTTTGTTGTTATTATTATTATTATTAATTATCAAATTCAACATTAATTATTTAAATGATAAAGGTGATTTAATTAAAATAATTACATAGTTTTGTTATCATAATTAATATTAATTTAAGATATTTAATAACAATAAAAATTGTGGTTATTATTTTTAATATGTTGTGAAAAAATATTTTTTCTAAAGAAATTAATATGTTTATATATATATATATTAACGTCTTGGATATATTTATTGGATGAGTAAATATTTATGAGGATGTTATAAATCGAAGAAAATATTTAGGTTTTTTGAATTTTGTAATTTAATAAAATAATAAAATAAGAGATTATTATTTTTGTTATTGGATCTTGAATCGGCCATGTCTCTTATGTTTGACATCAGATTGGCGAACTGTCGATGGCATCATGACCTTGAAAATGATGATGTATTTTCAAGACTAATGTTAAACATTTAATTTGGGCTCCATGTGCGAGTTCATGAAGATCCCAATATAATGATGAGGTTGGCTTAGGGAATTAAAAGAAGATAGTAAAAATAATTCAAAAAATAATAAATAAAATTAAATTAATTTATGAAATGGTATTAAAATTTGGATTTGGGGTGTGCTCATGACATGTGTTGGAAGTACATTATATATCATGAATCTCCACAATCTCTTATGGTATCTCACTCACTCTGTTCTATTTTATTTTCATTTTTCTAATCTTTTTTCCCTAATATATTATTCGATATTGAATGTATTGTTACACCATAAGTTCTATTTGATTCAACACAACAATTAAAAATTTATTCCTAAGCTCGCTGTCGAAGGAAACATGTTACTTTATTCTAATTGAAATTAATATTTTTAATTATCTATTTTAGTGATGTTTTTAAATAAGACCAAAACTAGGATGGTTCAAAGAGTCATTGGTAGGTGATCATCTTCTAGTTAGGTGTGAGAATTTTTTATGTGACGATAGCCTTTGTAATCCTAGATATTGACTTGGAAAACTATGAGGTAGGAAGTTCCTTACCTTTTTGTGATCTCGGAATACATGTTTCCATGGTGGGATTATCATGTTGTCATATTTGATATCAATTCTTCACTTGTGGTTGCTTGTCTGTGTGTGTGTGTATCTCGTGACACTGTTGGACCTTGCTCTATGAGAATTGTTGAGATAGAAAGATGACATGTTGATTTTTCATTCAAATTTTGTATTATTTATGATTATATATTTTACCTTAATTTGTTCCATGAACTGATATTTATATTTCTTTGATATATTTATCGTATATGTTGTACTATTGTTTCTTATGCATGGTACCCATGAGACAGGTTGACCGATCGTGGCACTGTATCCCTAGAGGGAGAGAGTGTTCAGATGCTGTAGGTGACATCATGATGATATTTAGATGGATGATGGGTCTTGATGGCTTGGTGTGGAATCAACTCAGTGCATGATGATCATGATTGATTAGACTCATATTAGGTGATTTTATGTCATTGATATCATGAGTGAGTAGACCTGCGTGGTACTAGTGGGGGAAATATGGTCAATATGATCTAACCCGAATATAGTACTTAGTAATTATGGCCAAGAATGGCCTGATATAGATGAATAGATCTTGTACATATTTTAAACAACATGAGGATAGGTGTAATGTTGAGACATTTTTATGATTTTTTCAATGTAATCTATCATTGAGCCAATGTAGATACGACTAGGGTTTTGTGGTGTTTTTGGTTGATCCATGAACTCTTAGTTTTTTATTATAAGTTTATTATTGATACTCATTTTTCATTATTATAGAATAAATTTATATAATTGATCAGATCAAGTTATGGATACATTGGTTGTGTCCTACCAAGTCTCATAGTCACACCATGCTTGGGAATTTCGATGCGCTTGTATATTGCATGAGGGTTCTAGTAAAGGGAAAGGGCCTTGTGGTGAACAACTGAGTTGTGGAGCATTGAGATTTTATCAGACTAGCATGGAAAATATTGGACTTTCTGTTTATTTATTTATTTATCTATTTATTTCATTTGGTCATTCTTTGTATATACATGAGATATTTTGTTTTTTAAAACATGTATTCCATCTGTGTTTTTCCACATGTTCACTATGATTATTTATTATATTTATTTTTATTGATTATTGATTATATTAAATGATATTTTTGTTATAGTATCTCCAATAATAGAATCATACCCTCACTTCTAGTTGGTAACCACTTTTATATGGGGATATATACATGACACAGCCTGACATTCTAGATCAGACTCAGTGATTTGGGGTGGGATGTTACAAAATGGTATCCGAGTGTTAGGAATAACTGACTTGTTCTTATTATACATTTTTTTGTAACATGATCTATATGAGTTAAGTTTATTGGGAATCAGTCATGATAACATTCACAGTGATTGGCCAGCAAAATATTGTGCACCTTCAAGTTACCATAAAATGAGAATTTATGATTTACTATTACTGTTGATTAAACTCACCTTCTGTAATACACATGATACTAATATGTGATTTATTAGATTTTGAGTTTGTTCATTCAACATTACTATACTTTTAGGTTCTAATCACACACACACACACACCAATTATTATTATTCCTATTATTTTATTAATTAAATTCCTTGATTTGTACTATCAGTTCGGGATATTTCCCCTTTGTGTGATATATATGTGTTGTAATGCTATTATGATACATCTTTATTGTAATTAATTAGTTGAATTGAGAATGTTGTTGTGTTAATATATATATATATATATATTAATGTATATATGATGATGATGATTTTGAATAACATGAAAGGATGGAAACAGGGGTTAGGGCTAGGAGGGTTACACTTTGCATTGTGGGTAGACTCCTAGGGAAGCCAATGTGTGATCTCATAAACTAGTTAAGACTTGTTATTTTCATAATTTTTATCCTATTTTAATGATTTTCTAGTGGGGGTATCATGTTTGACCATAGTTGTCACTATTATTTGAGATAGAGATCTGGGGAGAGTTATGGGGCGCAAGACATTGATAGAGATGGAGAACTATAATCTCTTGAATTTTTAATGATAATAAAAACCATCTTCATGAAAATTTATAAGTGTTTTTATGTGAAAATGTATATTTTTAATTAAAATAGTTAATAGATTTTTTAAATATATTTCATAAGGGTAAAATCATAGTTATCACATTGGAATATTCAATCATATATTTTAGGAGTTAGACGCAATGCAAGTGCCTGGTTTCAAGGCCTATAGAGCCCCAACGTATAATAAAGAAAAATATTTATTATATTAAATCATTCATGTATGATTAATCCAAAAAATTGCATAACTCAAAAATGGCGCATCATATCAGAAATATGAGACCACAACTAGGTATGGGATGCAGTGTTTACCCTCGACGTGTTATTAAATTTCTGATCATTGAACATTTGGTTAGGTCCCACATGGGAATAAGTTATTTAATATTTTTATTACATTATTTTTTGAAAATAATTAATATTACTCAAATAGTGAATTGTATGACAAACTATAGACCGCCGATAGGTGTAAAAAATGGTGCATACCCATGATGATGTATAACATTTAAGCACGTCAGGTGTTTGCACACATGTCTTTCATTACAACCACATTTTATATTTAACTATTTCATTATTCCATTTTTAATTAATAATTATTTTAATATAAAAAATATGTTGTTTGAGAAATTCAAGATCACATTATGTTGAAAATAGAGAGATCACACTTTTAAGGGTATAACTTTTATGATCATTGGGTGTTTGAAAACATCGCATGAGATAATTTCATATTTATATTTTTTTTATTATGTTATTTAAATAATAAATAATTAATATATCTCTAATGGTGCATCAAATGAGAAATCTAACAACATAGTCAGGTCTGAAACAATGGTTTTATCCGAGGCATAACATAAATTTTATGTGAATAATTTTTTTGGCAACATCACATGTGATAATACCTTTTTAAATATTAATTAGAGTATTATTACAATTTTTAATAATTAAAATTCATTTATTTAAAAGATTAGTTAACTACTTCAACATTTCATTGTGAATACCATGATTGATGATGCCACATCAATTTAAAAGATTCAATATATAATAGTTTTGACTAATTTAAAATATTCAAAACCATTAATGGATAATTTTAGACACTTTGTAATTTACATCACATTGAATCATGGATTAAACAATTGTTTTTAATATATGGTATTTAATGATGGGGTTTGTAAAAATGTTAACGGTGACAATGATTTAAGACAGTAAATAATAAAAAAAGTAATTGTTATTATTATTTTAAATATTATTAATTATAAAAATAATATTAATTGTGGAAATGATGAATGTGACTTCATAATAATAATAATATAATTAAATTATCATTAATATTATTAAAGTGAGATATTTAATTATTATTATTATTATTATTATTATGGTGTGGAAAAATATTTTTTGTGTGGTAATTAATAAAATTATATGTATATATATGGTTGAATTAAATTTTTATATTGGATGAATAAATATTCCATAAGGAGGTTTTAAATTTAATAAATGATTGATGTTTTTTTAATAGTATCATTGAAAAAAATAATAAATAATGAAATTATTTCTTTTGCGAGGTTATCTTGAGGGATTCATATCTTCTGTATTTGAAATCAGATTGATGAACCATCGGTGGAATCATGACACTAATAATGAGGTGGCTTTTTCTAGACCAATGTTGGATATTTAATTTGGGTTTATGGTGAATGTCCACATAGAGATAAATATGATGATTGGGTTTGCATACAGAATTAAAATGTTAGAGTAATAAAATAATTAATGCAAATAACAAATTTTATTAAATTAATTGAAGAAAATGTATTATAAAATTGATTTGAGGGGTGTGTATGACACAGTTTGGAAGCCAATTTTTCTCTGGCCTCTCCCACTCTCTTACTCTCTTACACTCTCTTCTATTTTACTTTATTATTATAATCCGCTATCCTGAATATATTATTTGATATTGATAATATTGATGCACCAATAGTTCCATTGGATTCACCTTGATGATTATAAATGTATTTCAATGATTTATCTGGAAGGAGATAATGTAATTTGTTCATAATTAATATAATGTTATTAATAATCAAAGATAGCGATAATTCTAAATAATGTAATAATGAGGATGGTTTAAAGAGTTTTTGGTGTTTGATCATCTCCCAGCCAAGTGAACGCATTTTTCAGGTGATGATAGTATTTATAAAAATTGACCTTGACTTTGAAAATCATGATATAGAATGATACATAACTTCTTATTATTTTGTTATACATGTTTCTATGATGTGATTATTGTGTTGTAATATTTGATATCAATTCCTAACTTGTGACTTCATGATGGTGGGTGTGTATAATTTGAAAGCCTGTGACATTTCTCCAAGAAAATTATTGAGATTGATAGATTCCATGTTGATGTTTGATTCAAATATTCTATTATTGATGATGTTGTATTTTCTCATGATATGTACATTTGTATGCTTCTAATGTTTCCTTAAGATATTTTTTGGAATATATTTTATTGTTTTTTATTGTTCATGGTAGCAATGTTGACCCATCGTGGCCCGATATCCCAAGAGGGGGAGCATATTTAGATGCTTCATGTGACCTGATGATGATACTGATATGGATGATATGTCGTGATGGAATATTGTGGAATGATCTAGGGGTAAGAAAATCATGACAATCAGAACAATATGTGATAACTGTGTGGCATGAAGATAATGAGTGATTAGACTTGAATGGAAACAGTGAGGCACAGTGGTCTATGTAATCTGACCATAATATATCACTAGGGAATGTTGGACTAGTGTGGCTCGACATGGAGGCATAATGCCATTACAATTATTAATCTACACGAGGATTTCTCTGATGTTGATTTGTTTTCAAGTTTGTTTCGATGATTTCTAGAATTGGGCTGAAGCTTGTATGACCAGTGGTTTGTGGTGGCTTTTCTAGTTTATTAACACATTGTTTTGGAATGTATGTTTATACTTGTTATGAATTGATCTTTATTATTGAATACTCTTTTATAATTGAGTACATTAGGTAAATGATGATTTTTTATTGTCTTTTTGGGTCATTTACTCACAATTTATGTGGGAATTTCAATGTTCTTATAGAATGCATTAGAGATTCAATGAAGTGTAAGGGCCATGTGGTGGAAAACTAAGATATGAAGTGTGGAGGAAGTAACAAAATAGAAAAAACACTAGGGGAACTACTATTTATTTATTTATTTATCTATGTATTTCCTTTGGACAAGATTTTCACTTAGGGGATCTACATAATTTTTATTTCAAGTATGTCATATTTATTTTTCCTCATGTTTCCACCAATTATTTATAAAATATATTATTATTGATTAATAATCCTATAACATGATATTAAGTGTATATTATACCCACATATAGAATCACACCTCTGTAACTATTCAGTAGCCTCTTTCATATGGGGAGGTGCACATAAGGTTACATGAACTTCCGTCCTAGACCTGGTGATTCAGGTTATGGTGTTACATACAACACTTGTAAAATCATGTTTAATCACCATATAAGAGCATAAATATCACACCCAATTTAATTGATTTCATATTTATTATGGTTTTGAGATATTTTATGTTTTTTTAGTGTTTATATAGTGATTTTGTGTTTTTAGGAAGCCATGAAAAGAAGTAGGTCTGAACATGCAACAGTTCATGTTCGGAAAAAATTTGTCACACTTTGAACATCCTATGTCTGTTGAGAATTTTTCATTAAGTTCTTCACAATAATAAAGGGGATTCATTCTAATATTCTTCCCCAAGGATAATGTTTTTTCTCATATGGTACATTATCATCATGAATCAGAGCCTTCAAGACATAACATCTTCTTAAGGGTCTTTCGAAACATGAGTATGTGTTGTAACATTGGGAATGTGTCTGCATCATTTTTTTACCATTTTATCAAATTACTCCTATAAAATATAATTGGTTTTAATCCACATTATTTACCTATTTATTTTGGTTTTAATGGTAACCCAAGAATTAGTTCCTTCACCTTTGACTTTTGAGCAACCCCACATCGATTTTGAGTGGATATCTTAAGTTAAAACCCTTAGTTCATTCTATAATTAATCATACTTCTTATATTTTACATTTATATTGCATCCTCAACAAATACCTACGGGTTTATGGGTAATAAGTTTTGTTCATGGATAGTTTTCATAAAGTATTTGGCTACTCAAGGATTATAGAGAACATCTTCAGGCTTGTGCGAGCCTTCAGCATTGAATACAACTTGTTAAACCGGGTAATAATAAGTAACCACATGGATAGAGGTATGGGTTTCCAATTCATTCCTATATCATTCTATTGATGAGATTATTGAGATTTATAAATTTATTTTTTAATATATTATGGTTATATATGATATCTATTGTGCATTTTCATGACATTTTCATACAGGAAAGGCTTGGTACAAAGAGGTTTTAATTGTATTTCATGTTATACTTTGAAAAAAATGGATTTACATTAAACACACTTATAAAAATCATTCTTGGATATTTTATGTGGTTTAAATTAAAAATAATGGTGTGTATGGATCTTTTCTCATCTAAAGGATAAAAACTAAGATTTTAATAATGACTTTATAATTGGAAAATGATCTTTTTTATAAATCAATTTTAATAAATATTTTCAATATGAAATTTTATTAAATTAAAGTTACTTGGAATTATAAGATGGAATTTAATTGAATGGATTTTTGAAAACATATTAAAAATAATGGTTGGTGTTCGTGATACCCTCATGGAGCCCCTTTTATTTTGTTTTCCTTCCCTTTATGTATTATTATTTTATTATGTTATACTTGGTTAATGAATGAAGGGGTTGTTTCTTACGAGGAAGTTTGAGGTGAGATGATAATTTTTTGGTATTTTTATTGTTGTATTTAATACGTATGTGATTACTCAACACTTTTAATTTCTTGAACTCATCATAACCTTGAGTAGTTAATCAATGTTGTAGATGTGTGTTGTGTTGGCTATGTGTGTGTAATATGGCTAGTTCCGAAGGAGAGTCGTGTCATCATATGGGTTGGTTATATGGAACTCAATAGTTCTTCAAGGGAATCTATATGGGTATAGTGTAAGGATACAACTAGTGTATACTGAATCTGAGAACCAGGTCCAGTTTCATTCATGTTTATAGAAACCCAGGTTTTTCATAAATAAATATATCATATTTTTAGATGAATATTCATTAAATTAAACCAAAAAATCCCTAAAGAATATAATTTTTTTTACTGAAATCAATTTAGTATTTTAATATATAACTTTTGTTTTTGAGTGGGAACCCTATAAAATACATCACCATAGAAACGAAACCAACTTTTTACACATAATTCAAAATAGAAATCCGCACAGATTAATCCCAACACATCAAACCCAATATATAATCATAAAATAATTAATTTGGATTTTCATCATATTTTAATCATAATCTCAATAAAGATATCAGTTAGGGGTGTAACCATTGTTTCATGGGTCCTCCATGATTAGGTATTCAAAGAAGAATGTGAACTTTTCTAATGTTTTAATATATTCTTCCACATTAATTTTACTCTAATTAAATCCTATCATGAAAATAATTTCATTATTATTGAACCATACTGTATACTCATAATTGGTGTCAAATTGAATAACCCTCTCTACTATCCTATCAGCGTCTTCTTGGGAGGCATTAATCAACATGGCCTCTTCCAATATTTCATTCCTAGAGTTCATAATTAAACAACCTATAATTATATTGATTTAAAAATTACTATATATTTATTTTTTTATCTCTTGTAAGCTAAACATGTCTACATGGGTTTGGAAAAATATAACTAACCATGCCTCCTTTTTTATTTCTTCCATTTTTTCTACACATGTGATTTTGAGAAAAACCAACCACCCTTTGACCAATGATTAGTCTGAGAATACTATATAGGTATTATAGAACATTCGTTGATAATGTTTCCTTTATTATTTATTTTAGGGGTACAATAGATTGGATAATACTATTTTTTTGAATAATAACATTCTTCTAGACTAGGGAATTGATAGATTAGGATGCAGGATAAGATGAAACCTAAATTCATCAAATATTTTTTTATTATAAAGAAGTTATGATCAATGGTTTATAGAATATATCGTCTTCATAAAGTTGAGGATATGAATTATTTCATTCAAATTTATTAGTTATGTTTTTATAATAAGGATCACTCCCATATTCTAGTGCCTAAAGAGGTTTGATTTTATATTTATGCCTTTTTATGGAGTATTCAATGTGTATCATTGATCATATCATAAAGGATCATTAAGTATTAATAGTTCCTATGGTTTATTTTTTATAGTTGAAATTAATTATATAGGAGGATAACTTGGAGTGAGAATCTGATATATGTTCTTGGGGTCATAGTTATTCTCAGACATAGCTCATCCACCATTGAAAGTGAAACATGTGGAAGATTTGTCTTTACGAGGGAATGTAATAATATCGTGGATTTTAATGAAATTAAAAAATCATTTAAATATTTTAAATCTTCTTATTTTATTCATTTAATAGTTTACATGAGACTAAGGAACTCTTCAGAAGAGTTCAAGCCTTTTTGGAGCTCAGAGCTCCTGTTTTTTGAATTGAAGACCAAGGAACATGATTAGAAAAATGTTTTTATAACAATGCAAAATAACCGTGGAGGTCATTGGCGAAGGGGAAATTTTTCATTATAAACTATGGAACAACCCCCAAAAATATGTGTGACCTAGAGATAGAGTCCCACAAGTTGAAAAACCATGAAAAAACGGTTGCCCAACAATGGAAAACCTACAATAAACAGTATATGTTCATAGCACGGTTGGAACAAAGTTTCTCTTAATCATGTGCCTAGCTATGTGAGTGCATGAACAGGATGTGATTTGGATCCATATGGGATACACATGGTTTAATAACCATGACCCTATTCATGGGGGATAGTGCATCCTTTTGGAATGTGACGAATACAAGATATGTGCATGGTTTGTCACCAATGTGCATAGATCATGTGAGTGGAATGCCAAATGGATTGTATTGGCACGCAGCAGGTTCATGGTTAGTCTAATAGTGTGACAAAACCATATACCACTTTAAAAAGGATTATTTAAAAAAATCATTAAATATAATTTCTTCCCCTTTTTCCGTTAATTTTTAATACACCTCAGCGAAAGAGCTCTCCAATTCTTCACCTCCTAGTCATTGAGATCGTTCCTCCATCCAAGATAAAAATTGATAATCACTCATATTATTTGATCATAATAATTAAATAAAATGACCATATTTATTCAATTAAAAGTTTCTCATTCTATATTTGACATTATCTTCATGTCATATAATATGCCTTATTTTTCGGGAGGTTTTGGGGTTTCTTATTTTATCTTCTACTATCCCAAAATATTTCCCGAAACTGAATGATGATTTTTCTATAGATATAATTTTTTCATTGTAAAAAAAATTCCCAAAATTATGATTATATAATGCACCATTTTGAAATGCATCAGGATTTCTATGTGTCACCTAAAAATGATAAATTTACTTTATAATTTGTCTGGACTAAGACTATGATACTCCCATAGGACCATAACATCATCATAGGTTGGGACCTCAACCTAAAACACCCCTATTAGACTGTGTTGATTGTATTTACATTATTTAATTGTAAAAAATGAAATGTTACAAATAAATTTAATGGATTTTTAAATACTAATCATTGAACTAAGCCATTTAATAATTCGGTGGTTTATAAACCCAACCTAAGCCACCCCTAGAGTGTTTTTAATAAATCCGTTGACACATTTACTGTTATATTATAATCAAAACACACACTACGGTGGATTTTTATTATCATTTATAAATGGAATGATTAAATTTAAATAAATGAAATGTAAATTGAAAGACCACATTAATTTTCCCTTGTTAAATTATGAATAATTCCCATTACTAAAGGAATTGACTAAAATATGAATGGGTATATATAATTACATTGGACTTATTAATTCACATATTGAGGATATGAAATTATTATGTCCATTATATGATTTTATAGGATGGCCTGTCTTGGGAATGTTTTGGATTCCCGATCATGGTTTTCCAATACTACATAGAGGAAACAACCAGATTCATTGATGTGTTCTCCAATATTTGACACCCCTAATGGATTTGGCATTTTTCATACATTTATGCCATCCTCAGCAAGGTTATGTGGACCCATATGTTACTTTCTATATAAATTAGAATGCCTTGAATTATCTCCTTGGATTCATCTTAATGTCTTAAGAGATAGTCAACCTTATATTATCTCCTTGGTCTCTAAGAATGTATATCCCAAAGATAGATGAGACTCATTTCTAGGTGTTTTTGACTAATTATTATATATTAGGGGGAATTTCATGGGGTCAGTAATAATCTTTCACTGAACACCCCTTTGGATTGACACATGGATGATTATTGTGTGTTGACCCGATTACTAAAGTCTCGATACGCCAAAAGACTCTGTAGTTATCATAAAACATTATTATACATGGGTTACATGGATATATTCATAGAGCCTCAAAACTATATATATATATATATATATAAATAAAATTCCATATGATCATAGAAATTAAAACTTATGCTAATGTTGGTAGAGTCGTACAATTATCCTCATGAAACTTGATGTAACACCCCGAGCTTCCACAATACGCTTCTCATTCAATAATGCAATAGCCTGCATTGTACGCAACTTCGAGTTCTAAAACACCGCGACTAATCATAGTAGCCTTTATGAATAGTAATAACCACTTTTTAATATTATAGAAATTTTATATTTCAAAATGGACTTCATTTTTGGATTCGGAATATCGAAATTAGCCTATGTTGAATTTTTGGTATTTTTCTGAGAACTTCTAATTTTTTTTGAATAGTGAAAATTACTTAAAAACAACTTTTTTAATCAAAATAATTTATAGTGATTAATTATACTATTTAGTGGTTTTAATGTATAATTAGAATATATTTTTACCAATTTATCCAATGGTGGTCATTAGAATTAATTTAACATTGAAATTGGACATAAATAATTGCCAATCTTTTGATATAAATTGTTTCTTAAAAACACGCTATTTGTTGTGACAGCGGGAATTAATTATAAAATAAATTAATGCAACTTATATTTTTGGAAATTTGTAAAATAGAAATCATTTTTGAAATCAGAATATCAATTATAGCTTAGGGTGAAATTTTGGCATTGTTCTGAAAAACTTCAATTTTTGATGAATAGTGAAACCACTAAGTGGTAGTTAAATAACTGATTTTTCGTTTAAATGGAATATTACCACTTCTGTGATTTGATTTTCAAAAATACGACATACATGGTTTTCAATAAGAAGTAAAATGTGGTTCAATGAGATTAAAATAATTTTTTGTTTAATAGTAACTTTTAAGTTCTTAATCGCGATTAGAGGTAATTAGTGTAGTTTAAGGTAAAAATAATGTTTTAATAATATGAGATGAGCTTGACACATGTCCTAACATCATTTGATGTTCCATGGACGTCCAAGACAATCCATGAGTCAACTTGGGGACCCCATGGAGCCACTTTAGTAGGAAAATTACATAAATACCTTTTATTTAATGTTAAAGTAAAAAATGACACAAACATGAAATGTTTTACTAAAACAATTTTTACATGTGGTTATACAAGTCATATTTTTGACTCTAAATAGTCATTGGAAAGCTAAAATTATTTCCTACAACATAGTATTTTTTTATAATTTATAGACTTTAAATAAATTAAATTATTTATGGCATCATTATGATGGAGCGATGACCTCATTATTTAACGATTTTAATAAAATGAGAAGATAATGTACAATCCATGGCTTAAACTTGTCCAAAGACTATTTGATGGGTATATTTCTAACCCTTATCACCTTATCCACGAATTATATAAGTTTGGGACCTTTATAATCCGAAAAGCATTGTATAATAATGTAAAATGTTCTTACTTTCCAAGAGTGCCCCTCCTCTCCTCTTATAAAAGGCCCCCATCTCTACCACCTCATTCACACATTCAAGACATTTGGATCGGCCATGCTCTGCCCAACTACTCTCCAAAATTCCCCCTCTTACTCCTAGAAGCCTCACTTTGGGCATAACTCTTCCCAAGGAATCCATTGGCTCAAATTAAAAGAGTTTCCCGATTTAAAGGTAATGTATTCTCTTATGTTATTTTGTTTTATTTTTCTTCTCCAACCCCATAAAATATTTTTATTCATTTCTTTTGTAACAACACCAGTATCATCAATATACTAGGATTTTGTTATAAGAAGGATTCGAGCTACACTTACACACACCATCATCTAATGGTTAAGGAACATAATGTTTCTGTGGATGGCGAATTTCTGCCTCACGAAACGATGATTGTTCAACACTCATATAACACCTTCAAAGGTGGCCATTAAGATGTCACTATATTTATATATGATATATAATATGTTTATGTTTTACTTATTCTTCTTTATTTCTCATTTATGGCATACTTTATGATTTCCATTATGGGTAAACACGATAATTTCATTTTAGGAAGTGCGGACTACCGCCCCCTCAAAGTGATTTGAATCGTTAATGCCATATGTGGGATGTATAAATGATGGATTAAATGGTATTATACACTATATTATACTGGAATACATTTATATAATTATGATTTCATTCCATTAAATACGAAATAGAAATGAAAGTAGCGTTCATGCATACGTACGGCTTACCGTCTCCATGAACGGTGCATTTCATTTCATACCACTAAATGTTACGTAATATTATAAATGAATGTATATACTGTATATATATGATATATATGATATCTACATCATGAATATAATTCTGGATATAATGGATATTTCACTACATGAACAACTTGTAATTATAAGAAGTTTATTTTTTACTCAAGTACCTAAGATCGACAAAATGACCGTTATTAACTTAAATAATTACAGAATGTTCATATCATTGTAATAAGTGATATAAAAAGGATAATGAAATTGAAAATGGTTCTTAATAAGGTATATATTATAACTAGTTTATTATTCAGGAGGTTAAAGAACGGTTGAGTCAAGTCAGACACGAGGTAAGGGAACTTCATAACCCAATTTCTATTCTTTGGGTTAATCTCCTACTTTCAAATTATGTCATGAAATTATTATGTCCTATTTTGTATTTTTACTTTCTTAATGTGTACCTATAGTGAATACACATAATAGATCTATTCTATTTTAAAAATGATCTTTTGAAGTACTTCGTCTCAATCTCCTTTCATTGAGTAATATTTGGTTTTATACACAACTTTCATTTATATAGTGTATAAACCCCTTTGACTTTTACGTTTATTCAAAAGGTTTTCTTTTATAATTATGTGATTTTTAAATGATTTCAAAAAAGATATATTTCTCTCCAATATATGAAAATCCAGTGAAAATGTATACGTATTTAACGCAAGCTTAAAAATGTTTTCAGAAAACCTGACTCTCTAGTGTGGTAGACAGGAAGGGATTGGGCATGGACCCATCATGTCCTGTATTTAGTCGAGAAGTCTCAGAATTAATTTTTTTGTTTTCAGAAGCTTGCATAATGTTTTCAGAAAAACACTGGATTATATTTGAGCAATTTTAAACGTAAGTATCTTCTAAAAAATTACATTGGTAGGTCTCATGGGACAACTAGACGTGGAATTGGCCGAGGCCCTTTCCCATTTTGATTTATGGTTTTGGCCGAGGCCTTAATCATTTTAGACGTCTTGGCTGGGGCCTTGACAAAATGTTTCAGAATGTCTGGCATTATACATTCCCTCATTATGAAAGTGGTTATTGATATTGCATGTGATTATTAGACCAGTAGAATATCCATGTGAAGAAGTGAATGGCATTATCTCATTTTACTTTTGCCATATTATATTGAAGTTCATGTTTAAAAGGCTTTTGTTTTAGTTATACATTGCCTTAAATGTTTATGTTTATTGATGAATGCTTCTGCTATATTGATATCCTTACTGAGCATCTGAGCTCACCCCTTTCAATGTTTTAATATTTTCCAGGATGTGAAGAAGTATTTTATGAATGACCTGCAGGGATAGTCAGAAGAGGATATGAGTGTGGACTATGAAGACTTTGTTATTATTTTTTCACTTTATGATGTAATGTAACATTTATGAATGTATCTAGTGTTTCCAAGGAAACTAAACTAATCGGTCTTTCGAGACTTGATCTTTTGTGATCATGCCAATGTTACGAAGTAATGCACCGACTCTGGGTAGCTGGGGTCGGGGCATTACAATTGGTATCAGAGGCAGTTTAGTACTAACTTTGGAAGCTAGATTTAGATAAACTCTGATTAGAGCACATAGCCCGAAGATAGACTTTGAGGATTAGTATAGAAGAACCTCCTAGAATTTTGGTATTGTAGAGCTGTTGTGAGTTTTCCGAGCAATACATCCCTGTCTGGATATGAGTAGGTAGAGGCGGCTTTGGCACAGATGTACCTAGGGGTAAAACCCGAAAACACCGTTTTGAGCTAGACTCGAACGGGAACTGGTGCACGACAACGGGGCTTGCTGCACTCTTGGTTACGACACTCCCAGGGGATATGCTTTGGATAATTTTCATTTTCTTTATAAACCACTATAAAGGGTTATGAGTATATACGTCCTCAAAGAAAACATGATTATGGATTATATCCATAAATAGTTTAATCTATGTTAAGTATTTTATAAGTATAGAATTATGTATTTTTATTCATAACCTAATCTAGTTTATGCCATTGTTTAGAAATGGAGCCTAGTGGAAGGAATGGAAACCGTATCAATGCACGCACTCCGTGTAGGGATTTCCCTCCTGCTTAAGATAATTATTGTGGAGCTGGAGATACAACTGGTTTTGATCAACTTATTACCATACTGGGACAACTCACTCAGGTTATGAATAATAACCTTACTCGTATGGAGCACCCTGATCCGCAACGTGGAGGATCAATGTTAGACCGCTTCATGAGGCAAAAACCGCCAACCTTCAATGGAATTACAAATCCATTAGTAGCTGAGCAAAGGATAAACTCCTTAGAGAAAATATTCCACGCCTTGGGGAGTAGTGAAAGGGAAAAGGTTATCATGGTAGTTTACTGCCTCACTGGAGATGCTGATCAATGGTGGTCATTGATTCAAAACAGAAAGGAAGATGATGACATGTCGAATATGGAATGGAGGGAGTTCAAAGATCTTTTCTTAGAAAAATACTTTCCTCATGACCATAGAGTAGATATGGAAAAGAAATTTCTGAGTCTGAAACAAAAGGAGGATGAGAATATCGCAAAGTATGAGGCCAACTTTACAAGGTTAGCGAGGCATGCTGGAGATTATATACATATCCCAAGAAGTAAGATCGATCGTTTCTTTGATGGGTTAAAACCGTTTCTCCGTCGAGCCATAGTCTCACAATCTTTCTCGTCGTACGAAGACATTGTCTCATGTGCTATCAAGACAGAAAAGGAATTCTCTAATTCTTATGACAATAATGTAATGCAAGAGAAGAAGAGAACGGTGGAACAAGAGACGGATAAAGGGAAAAAGGGAAAGAAGGATTTTCCATTATGTGATAATTGTGGGAAGAATAACCCTGGTACTTTCCTAAAAGGAATGGGAGTTTGTTAAAAATGTGGAGAAAAAGGTCACCAGGCGCGTGATTGCAAGGGAAAGAAAGAGTCTATAAATGTTGAATGCTACAATTGTAGGGAAATGGGGCATTATGCAAATGAATGTCCTAAGCGTCAGGGAAACTTACCTCAGAAAAGGCCAAGGGATCAAGGACAATCTTATGCTGTTACTACAGTTGAAGCGGAATAATAAATGTATTAGTGCTTTTGGACTCATGGATTATAATCTGGTTATTAGAATATTGTGATATATATATAAGGATTGTACTGCAGTACATGTTGACTTCATTAAGGTTTTAATATGATTAAGGTAATCATATTTTTATTATGTGACAATAAGATAAACTTTACTTTCTTTAGGGAATCTAATGTTACAATTGATTTTGGAATTTAAGGACCCTTTAGAGAAAGTCTGGACAGAGGTATTTTGGATAACTATAAAGGTTGGAATGGATTAATTTGAACTTTGGACAGTATTGTTTAAGGTTAAAACATTTCTGAAGATTATTTTTTGAATATTATGATACTATAGTTTTAGGAAAAGGACAACCTTCCGGGTGGGGCATAACCCGTCGCATCGGACAAAGCTGCAGAAATCGAACCCACAATCATAGTGCGACATGCCTTTATTTCCTTCCACTAGCCTACAGGATGTCCCTGGTTATTAGAAAATAATTTTACTAATTTAAATGGTATGTGTTATCATTTGGAACCTTATACAATTAGGATAAGTATAATATTTTTGAGTTCTATTATCTTTTTGAATGAAAGATGAGTTGAAGGTTGAAACTCTAATTGTCAAGCATAAATATATATATATACCTATCTCTTATTAAATGAATAAATTAATTCTTAAACTTTATTAAAGGGATATTAAAACAAAAAAATGTGTTATCCTAATACCTTATGTCTTGTTGAAATGATGATATTTTAAATCAACATAGATTGAAGGCTTTGAGGACCTCAATTTGAAAGTTGATTGTGATTGATGACCTCAATCACTCCATACAAATATTTACGTTTTTCCTCCAATTATATTTCTCTAATTTCCACCAATGTTCTCCTAATTGAGATCATAATTGGGTGGTGACTTTTTCATTTCCCTTTCCCTCTTATTAAGCCTAAATTTTGTTAATCTTATTTCCGATGTGGGTTTTCCACAAAGGTATTTTCTATTTTCAGCCTTTTATTTTCAAAGAAAAATTTCAAATTGCGAGGATGCAATTTATTGAAGGAGGGGATAATGTAACACCGCGAGCTTCCACAATACGCTTCTCATTCAATAATGCAATAGCCTGCATTGTACGCAACTTCGAGTTCTAAAACACCGCGACTAATCATAGTAACCGTTATGAATAGTAATAACCACTTTTTAAAATTATAGAAATTATATATTTCAAAATGGACTTCATTTTTGGATTCGGAATATCGAAATTAGCCTATGTTGAATTTTTGGTATTTTTATGAGAACTAATTTTTTATGAATATTGAAAAATACTTAAAAACAACTTTTTTAATCAAAATAATTTATAGTGATAAATTATACTATTTAGTGGTTTTAAAGTATAAATAGAATATATTTTTACCATTTTATCCATTGGTGGTCATTAGAATTAATTTAACATTGAAATTGGACATAAACAATTGCCAATCTTTTGATATAAATTGTTTCTTAAAAACACGCTATTTGTTGTGACAGCGAGAATTAATTATAAAATAAATTAATGCAACTTATATTTTTGGAATTTTGTAAAATATACATCATTTTTGAAATCAGAATATCAATTATAGATTAGGGTGAAATTTTGGCATTGTTCTGAAAAACTTCAATTTTTGATGAATAGTGAAACCACTAAGTGGTAGTTAAATAACTGATTTTTCATTTAAATGAAATATTATCACTTCTGTGATTTGATTTTCAAAAATACGACATACATGGTTTTCAATAAGAAGTAAAATTTGGTTCAATGATATTAAAATAATTTTTTGTTGAATAGTAACATTTAAGTTCTTAATCGCGATTAGAGGTAATTAGTGTAGTTTAAGGTAAAAATAATATTTTAATAATATGAGATGAGCTTGAAACATGTCCTACCCTCCTTGTATGTTCCATGGACGACCAAGACAATCCATGGGTCATCTTGGGTACCCCATGGAGCCACTTTAGTTGGAAAATGACATAAATACCTTTTATTTAATGTTAAAGTAAAAAATGACACAAACATGAAATGTTTTACTAAAACAATTTTTACATGTGGTTATACAAGTCATATTTTTGACTATAAATTGTCATTGTAAAGCTAAAAAGATTTCCTACAACATAGTATTTGTTTTATAATGTATATAAATTAAATAAGTTTAATTATTTATGACATCATTATGATGCAGTGATGACCTCATTATTTAACGATTTTAATAAAATGAAAAGATAATGTACAATCCAAGGCTTACACTTGTCCAAAGACTATTTTATGGGTATATTTCTAACCCGTATCACCTTATCCACGAATTATATAAGTGTGGGACCTTTAGAATCCGAAAAGCATTGTATAATAATGTAAAATGTTCTTACTTTCCAAGAGTACCCCTCCTATCCTCTTATAAAAGGCCCCCATCTCTACCACCTCATTTACACTTTCAAGCCATTTTTCTCGGCCAATATCTACCCATATACTCTCCCAACTTCCCCCTATTACTCATAGAAGCCTCAATTTGGGCATAACTCTTCCCAAGCAATTCATTGGCTCAAATCAAAAGAGTTACCCGATTTAAAGGTAATGTCTTCTATTATGTTATTTTGTTTTATTTTTCTTCTCCAACCCCATAAACTCTTTTTATTCATTTCTTTTGTAACAACACCAGTATCCTCAATATACTAGGATGTTGTTATAAGAAGGATTCGAGCTACACTTACACACACCTACATCTAATGGTTAAAGAACACACGGTTTCTGTGGATGGCGAATTTCTGCCTCACGAAACGATGATTGTCCAACACTCATATAACACCTTCAAATGTGGCCATTAAGATGTCACTATATTTATATATGATATATAATATGTTTATGTTTTAATTATGCTTCTGTATTTCTCATTTATGGAATACTTTATGATTTCCATTATGGGTAAACGCGATAATTTCATTCTAGGAAGTGCGGACTACCGCCCCCTCAAAGTGATTTGAATCGTTAATGCCATATGTGGGATGTATAAAGGATGGAGTAAAAGGTATTATACACTATATTATATTGGAATACATTTATATAATTATGATTTCATTCCATTAAATACGAAATAGAAATGAAAGTAGCGTTCATGCGTACGTACGGCTTACCGTCTCCATGAACGGTGCATTTCATTTCTTACCTTTAAATGATACGTAATATTATAAATGAATGTATGTACTGTATATATATGATACATATGATATCTACATCATGAATATAATTATGGATATAATGTATATTTCACCACATGAACAACTTGTAATTATAAGAAGTTTATTTTTGACTCAAGTACCTAAGATCGACAAAACGACCGTTATTAACTAAAATAATTACAGAATGTTCATATCATTGTAATAAGTGATATAAAAAGGATAATTAAATTGAAAATGGTTCTTAATAAGGTATATATTAAATCTAGTTTATTATTCAGGAGGTTAAAGAATGGTTGAGTCAAGTCAGACACGAGGTAAGGGAACTTCTTAACCCAATTTCTATTCTTTGGGTTAATCTCCTACTTTCAAATTATGTCATGATATTATTGTGTCCTATTTTGTATTTTTACATTCTTCATGTGTACCTATAGTGAATACACATAATAGATCCGTTTTATTTTAAAAATGATCTTTTTAAGTACTTCGTCTCAATCTCCTTTCATTGAGGAATATTTGGTTTTATACACAACTTTCATTTATATAGTGTATAAACCCCTTTGACTTTTACATTTATTCAAAAGGTTTTCTGTTATAATTATGAGATTTTTAAATGATTTCAAAAAAGAGATATTTCTCTCCAATATATGAAAATCCAGTGCAAATGTATATGTATTTAACGCAAGCTTAAAAATGTTTTCAGAAAACCTGACTCTCGAGTGTGGTAGACAGGAAGGGATTGGGCATGGACCCATCATGGCCTGTAATTAGTCAAGAAGTCTTAGAAATAGTTTTTTTTTGTTTTCAGAATCTTGCATAATGTTTTCAGAAAAACACTGGATTATATTTGAGCAATTTTAAACGTAAGTATCTTCTAAAAAATTACATCGGTAGGTCTTATGAGACAACTAGACGTGGAATTGGCCGAGGCCCTTTCCCAATTTGATTTATGGTTTTGGCCGAGGCCTTAATCATTTTAGACGTCTTGGTCGAGGCCTTGACAAAATGTTTCAGAATGTCTGGCATTATACATTACCTAATTATGAATGTGGTTATTGATATTGCATGTGATTATTCGACCAGTAGAATATCCATGTGAAGAAGTGAATGGCATTGTCTAATTTTACTTTTTCCATATTATGTTGAAGTTCATGTTTAAAAGGCTTTTGTTTTAGTTATACATTGCCTTAAATGTTTATGTTTATTTATTAAAGATTCCGCTATATTGTTATCCTTACTGAGCATCTGAGGTCACCCCTTTCAATGTTTTAATATTTTCCAAGATGTGAAGAAGTATTTTATGGATGACCTGCATGGATAGTCAGAAGAGGATATGAGTGTGGACTATGAAGACTTTGTTATTAGTTTTTCACATTATGATGTAATGTAACATTTATGAATGTATCTGGTGTTTTCAAGGCTACTAAACTATTCGGTCTTTCGAGAATTGACCTTTTTTGATCATGCCAACGTTACGAAGTAATGCACCGACTCTGGGTAGCTGGGGTCGTGGCATTACACTTGAGACAACTTGATTTCATTTATTTCAATGCTATTATTATTATCATTCCTACACACAATTCATTTTATAATTAGTAAATAGATTATATTTTTATGTAAATTAAATATTATCAATGGAATTTCCATTCTTATATTTATAGAACACATACATCACATACTGATCCTAATAAAAACATCATTCTCATAAATGATGAAATAAATAAGTAATGTTTGTAGAAATTAAGGATCCTAAATAGATTGAATAGTATCCCAACCATTATAACAGTAACATGACCATTAGTAATATAAATCCATCCAATAGAATAATAACCTCACCTATGAATGTGTAAATAAAATGTATATATCTTATATATGAAAATATGATATAATTATATCATAGTATAAGTAAATAATGGTTTTTTAAATGATACATTAAGTGTTGGTTTTTTATGAAACCAATAATTTTAATTTTAATTTTTTTATTAATAAATTGATTTAAATTAAAATTTTATTTCATAAATGTGACAAATAAAATAATAATTTATTTTATTTTAATTATAGGGTAAATTTTTGTGACAAATATTGATATTCAAAAGGGTCATAAAATGTTTTATATTATTAAAATAGATATTTCTCAAACTAATTATGATATTAATTAAATTTTATTTTTCTCATGTTTATAAAATTATATTCATAAATGGAGTAAATTTTTAAATTCTATACATCGAAAATATTTTGGGTGCATTTTTGGGATTTTTCTAAAATAGTTGATTTTATAATGAATAGTGAAATTCAATAATTTATATTATAAGCTAAATACAATAATTATTTAGTCATGGATGATGTTAGAAGCCTCTGTTTCGAACTATAATTAACCATTTATTTTAATTATTTATTATAAGAAACTCTATTGAAAGTATGGTGCCAAAATAGTAAACTAATTTATAAATTAATCAAAAAACACCCTTCTCCTTCCATTTAAATGCCAACCCCTCTCATCACACCATCAATGCCATATACATATTCTAAATTCATATAAATTAAATCCCAAGATTCTTATAAACATCCAATGGCTATAGTTCCAACCAAAATAACATACCCAACTTCCTTAAAGATGTTCTCAATGAGACAAAAGCCCAGTAGTAAAATCCTCAATCCTTCTCTTTTTATTCATGTACTTTTTTTATCCTCTCCTTAACACTCCTATAAAAAGTTTAATTACAACAAAATTATATTATATATATTATAATGTTAAATTTTTAATGAAATATCCATCATAAAATCTATTTTCTTTTCATTTAATTCTAAAAATGAAAACATCATATGTGACTTATCGATTCACCAACTTCGTGGACGACATGTTTTTATTTTCCATTACCACATTCAAGTCTTGTAAGAAAACAATTACTATTGCTTAATAAGATTTTAATATATATTTTTTATGTTTAATAATGTTTTTTAACAAATATATAAACATAATATTATATAAAATTATACTAGTTCTTAATATTCGTAAAAATTATAAAAATAATTTAAAACATCATCATCAATATTTAATATAATAAATCATACTCATATGATATAATAAAATTATATATGATAAAATTTTAAGAAATAGAATGTTATTAGTAACACACAATTTAAATTCGGGATAATTATTCTCATATTTCATGAACATCAATAATTATATAGTATTAAACTGACCATGAAACCATGAAAACAAACACTCATTATATGACGAAATTGAAAAATATAACTCAAATAAATGGCCCTAAATGAACTTAATAAAATATAATAAATCAAATAACTATAGAATAGATATTTTAATTAATTAATATAATTTTATCATACATGATATTAATGTAAAGACAACATTTATACATTATATAAGGGAATTCATGAACACAATTCCCTGTCATTTGGTTATTCCTCTTTCAGAACTTTTTTGGGATAAATATTTCACTATTTTTCCAAAAACATTCTTTGTTTTTTCCATATATATTATTTAATGTTATATACAAATCATCAATCTCATTTTATAAAAAACAAAAATATTTTAAAAAAGGAATTTCTTTTTCTAAAACAAATTTTTACTCATCTTGTGTTTTTTCTTCTCTCATCAAGAACGATGAATCATAAACCAAGTATATTTCTCCCATTTAATTTGGGAGAAAAAAATAGTTCATGAATGATGAAATAATTATGTAACTCATTACATTACATGGGTTACTTCATGAATTATATTGATATATGTTCTATGTGTCATGCATGATGATATTATTGTTATGATGTGATGGGTGTGCCTGAATTATATTTCAGTCTAATGCATTGCGTAATATAATGTATTTCATGAGATAATGTGAAATTTATATGTACATGATGATAATTTTTTTCACAATTATTATGTTATAAACACACACATATGTTATGTGTGAAAATGATTCTAGATTTGTTCAAAACTATGTTTGGTATTTGACCACAATGATATTGTGGTTCATATTTATGCATTTCTATATTCCATGACATTATCTAATTATTCCTCTCATTATTATGATGATAATCCTACTATTATGTTATGATGATGAATATTATGTTCACTCATGTTATATTTATTATTGTCCTTATATATCCTGAAATTGAGATTTTAGTTCACCGATTTCGTTGTTTTGTATCCTCAGGTGTCTACATGTACAATGGAGAATGTGTGATGAAGAAGGATATTGATGAAGAATTAAAATAAATTTTTATGTAATATTATTCATAATGGAAGTATGATCATAATTTTCCTAGGAAAATAATATTTTATTTACTATTTTTTTTAATCATCTATGTGGATTTTCATTAAAAAAATGAAAGTGTCATGTAAGAGAAATTATGGTCACTATAGTTTGTATTAGAACCCATTATAGTTAATTTGGGAATTAAGATTAGAGAAAATTAGCGACAACCCTTATTATGGGTCTAAGTATATGTAAGCATCCAATAAGCCTTTTATTATTATTTTATACATAGGGATCCCACATGATTTTCATTTTGAGTTAATTGCACGATGTCATAAATTATTCATGAATTTATGACTTATATTTTGTTCAAAACATTTAAATTTATTAAAATAGTGTGAAACATGATAAATTAGGATAGAAACTCAAGCGAGGGACGAAGAAATGATTTCCCATATAACATCCCTAATGGATTGGGAGGTGGAACCCAAAACATCATAATGATTCATACCCATCTATATCACGAAATGAGCAATAACCTGAACAATGTGTAACATATAACTATAAGAAATAAGGAGGAACTAAAATATGAATATTTTATACACAAAAAAAATCAAGCGTTTGCTGATCTTCAGATTCATTATTGGTTGAGAAATGCGTTTACTCAAATAAGATGATATTTTATGTGATCCACTATTATGGGATGAATAATTTGGATCTACCCATCTATCATTTGGATAGAGAGGTTGATCAATGGTGGATGATGATTAATAACACCAAGACAAAGGATGAAATAGAATAAATTGAGTGGGAAAAATTTTAAAAAATATTTCATAATAAGTATTTAAATCAAACTCTCAGAAAAATATGGAAAGGAAATTCATCGATCATAAGGAAATTTAAGGTGAATATATCATTTCTTATAATGAAATCATCACATGTCTTGCATGGAAAACCTCCTATTTTTTTATAAAAATGATAGGAAAATAAATAGATTATTTAGCGGTTTAAAAGCACACAATATAAAGGCTCTCAAAATCCAAGCCTTTTGGAGTTATGAAGGAGTATTTTGATGTGATTTTAAATTAGAGATGGATTTTAGTTAATGGTCCCCTGGTTATGGAGATAATAATAAAAGAATGTATTTTTTGAAAGTGGATCAAATAAAAAAGATGGATAGAGGATCCAACCACCATGTGTGAAAAATGTGGGAAGACACATCATGGAAATTTACTCAATGGGTTGGAGAAATGATTCAAATGTGGGAGAAAAGGTCATCAATCTAATGAATGTAAGATATATATAATTAATATGGAAAACATAACAGAGAAAAGGATAGAACCACCAATGGTTCAATTCTTACATTGTTGGTGGAAAGTTCAGTATGAATTCCAACATAATAACACTCAGATACTTGAGGGTAATCTGCATCAACATCCACCAAATCCAATATATCATGGAAATTATTATTCCATCAATATTTCTGAAGTTTAGTATAGAAATAAAGTCATGTAAGGTATAATTACTATTTAATCAATAATTTACAAATACTTATTTGATTATGGATCTACACATTACTTTATATCATACATGTTTTCTAGAACTATTGTATCAAATACCGTATACCGTGATGAAGATATATCAATAAAAACACCTAGTGGTTTGATCATTGAATCCCAATTATTGTCTTATTATCTTATTGGTGTATGTGGGAATATTCATACAGAAAATATCATGATACTTCTCTTGGTGGAATTGGACACTATATAGGTAATGAATTGTTTCTAGTTTTATAGATCACATGTCAACCACTACGAAAAAGAAATATATTTTCATATAGTGAACCACCTCATGCTCACCAAAAAATGTAAGGAATCCCAAGAATCTCATTTAGAAAATCCTTCAGTAGTGTAGGTGAACATTCTCTGTGAATAAGCACACCTCGCTCCAATGGTTCAACAGTTCGAGGAAATGACAATTTTAAGGGAAGAAAATTATATATTTATGAAGGGTTACCCATACATCCACCAAATAATGAGGTAGAGTTAAAAATATAAATTATACTCAAAGCCAATTATATCTAAAGATGACTCAATAATATATCATTGATCAAGCTAAAGTAGACAAAGAAGCAGTTATATGAGCTTTTGGATGAAGGTTTTTTATGCTATAGTGAATTTCATTAGGGTTTAACAATGCACTTTTAATGAACAAGGATAGATCAATGTGGCAGTGTATCAATTTATGGGATCTCAAAAAGATCACCAGAATAACCATTTATCATCTTCCATGGATTGATGAATTCTTCAATCAACTAAAACGAGATTAATACATCTCAAATGTGAATATACATTTTAGAGATCATCAACTAAAGGTGAAGAAAAAAAATATTCACAAGATTTCTCCTCATAAAATTAACCCGATCTATGAGTTTCTAGTGATGCCATTCAAACATACCATTTCCCATGAAATTTTTATGAAATTGATGAATATATTCTGCATAAAATATCTTGATATTTTTGGTATAGTTTATTGAATATATTATCATTCACTCTTAGTGAAAGGAGGAACATGAATAACATATATTAATTGTCCTGGGAAAATTAATGAAGGATAAACAATATGCTAAGATCAAAATGTGCGACTCCTGGATGAAAAATGATACATTCTTGAGACACATGATCACAATTGAGGGAATTTTTATAGCCCCTTCAAAAATAATTGTAGTTGAGGAATGGACTTGAACCACTTATGTCATAGAAATAAATAATTATTTTGGACTAGCAGCGTACTACTGAAATGTTATGAGAAATTTCACATGATTTTAAAAAATAATATAAAATTTTATAAGGAATGGGGAAAATTTTATCTAGATCAAATAATGTGAGGAAAGATTCAATGACATAAATAAGAGGCTAATGAATACACTTGTACTCAATCTACCAAAAATTAGATAATTTTTTATGTCATACGGTGATGCTTCAAAGAAATTATTGCGTTTTGAACTCATTAATGATGATAAAATTATTGACAATATATCATGGAAGTTGATGATCAATGATCAGAATTACCCAACACATGATCTAGAGCGAGTGGATATGATTTTTTCCTGGAAAATTTGGACGTACTACCACTATGGTGAGAATTGTGACAAATATAAAAATCATAGCAGTCTAATATATATATTAACATAGAAAGGACATAGCATTCATCAAATAATAATGTAACTATTAATTGAGGACTTTGACTACTCTATTAATTACCATGAAATATTAAAAAAAAGGTAGCTGCTACTATTAGTAGAAATGAATCAGTACTCTATCCAAGATGCTAATTTATAAAGAAACGATATCCATGGATATGAAGAGGATGATTTTGAAAATCATAATAGTATGTAATACAACATAACATTCCCAAATGATTTCCTAACCATCAATCCAAGGATAAATTATAGTGGAAAAAAGTGATCATATTATGCTATAAAAGAAGGTGAAAGTTGTAATGTAAGGTAATATACAAGATTTAAATATCTATGATTATGGAGTGATTCTATTTGGATCATGAATTTTCATGCCATCATAATATGAGTTAATGGATCTATTTGATAATTCATATAAATCATCCTTCACCATCCATATTAGATGTACCAAGATGTACTGGGATATTGGAGAGATGTTCTAGAAGAAAAACCTAAAGAACTAGTTTGTAGAGTCTATATCAAGCTGAATTATATGTCATAAAGGTGAAGTAGAATGACATAATTATATGAGGATGATGAAACCATTTCATATAACCATGTGGTATTGGGTGATTTCCACTATAGACTTTGTTACTGGTCTATATAATACATTCAATGTAAACAATTTGATATGGGTTCTATTGGATTGACTTACCAAGAATGCCCACATTAATATTATTTTGAATGATTTATCACTTGATTATCATTAAAATATTTATATGAAGGAAGTGGAGAGGATACATAAGGTACTAATTTTAATCATATCTAATTGGGATTTGAGTTTCACATCCAAATTCTAGAGTAGTGTATAATATGATTTGGGCACTGAATTGAATATCATCATGGATTATTACTGAAAAACATATGGCCAATAAGAAAAGATATATTCATATTCTTGAATACATGATAAGATCACGATCAATGGAAATAAAATGTTAATGGGATCATCATCTTTGTTGGTTGATTTATCATACAGCAATATCATCCAATCATGTATTCAAATGTCTTCAAATGAAACTCAGTATGGAAAGTGATGTAGAACTATAAAATGTGGGGATGAATTTAACTTCCATGAGGTACATAGACCATATAATATTCAAGTGATGAATCTGATGGTTCAAACCATTCAACAACACATAAAATCATCTCAGAGTCAGCAAAAGACCTATGCTAACAAATGTTTAAGTGATTTGGAGTTTGATGTTGGAGATAATTTTTTCCATTGGTTAACACCATCGAAAAGTGTTATGTAATTTGGAAGGAAATGGATGATGATAAAAAGGTACATTAGCCCTTTTTGATACATTATCACCTAAGAGTAGTGGACTATCATCGTTTAGTTTCAGAAAATATGGATCAAGGCCATAAAGTGTTCCACACATCTCTCTTGAGGAAGTACATACCTGACCCCTCACCTGTACAGAATATGATGGTGTTATAATTTGAGAAAAACCTCTTGTATGATGATATGTTGATAAATATTTTTTGTAAAAATAGAAAAAGTCATATGTAACAAGACACCTAACATTTTCAATGTGTTGTGGATGAATTATAAGTATTAAGAGGTTTATCGTGACCTAGAGGAAGAAATAAAGATGAAGTACCCTAAAAATTTTTCAACTTATTCAGTAAAAAGAAATTTCAAGGGTGGAATTTCAATAGGTCAAGAATGTAGTGGACAAAACTTTTAACAATGGAATTTCCCTTCCTATATATAAAAACACTTTTATCACATATATATCCAAATAAAAACATTATTTTCATAAATAAATCATGAAATAAGTAATAGTTATATAAATTTAGAAACATATATTGATGAAATAGTAACCTGACCATTGGAATATTACCATTAACATTATATACAATAATATATTATATAGAATAGTAACCTTGTCTATATGATAATATATAAAATTTATGTATGTTATAAATGAAAATATGATAAAATTAAATCATAGTATAATGGTAATATTTTTTAAAAAAATGGTAAATTAATTTTAGGTATTTTTGTGAACCAAAAATGCTTATTTACAATTTTATAATTAATATAATGATTTTTTATTATCTTGAGACACAAAATAAACTAATGAAAAAAATAATAAAAATAGACCACTCCCCTTTCCTATAAATACCACCCTCACCACCCATTATCCTCACACCATAAAATAATTATATCATGTCAAAATTATACCCATTTCACACCCCACTACTCTCTCAATATCCATGGGATTTTTCTCTAAAATAATAACCAAACCCATGTTCCTTAAGGAGGAGCTCATGGATACAACATCCAAGTGGTAAAATCTAAAATCCTTCCATTTGGATTTGTTTTATTTACGAATCTAATGAAAAAATCCACTATACAATATTGAATTAAAACCCTAGTATCCTATATATAATGGAATGTTATTTTTTTAATTAATTATTCATCATTCAATATCTTCAATGATCATTTTATTCAAAAAATTAAAACATATTCCTTGATATGTCAATTCACAACATTCGTGGTGCACAGGTTTTTATTTTCCATTAACACATTCAAGGGTCATAATAAAACCTTAATTATAGATTAACAAAATTTTAAAATACATATTTTACATTTTATAATGTTATATGACCAATATATAAACATATTATTAAATAAACAGATACAATGGTGTTATGGTATTAAAAACATCCAAAATAAATTAACACATGTTCATAAATATTTTATATAATGAATCATCATAAAACATTATAAAAAATTATATGAGACCATTTAAACATCTAGAATTTCATCAATAACATTGAATTTCAATTGTAGATAATTATTCTCATTTTATATGAAGTTACATAGTTATATAAATGTAAAACGACCATAAATCCATGATATGAAATTGACCTAGAATAATGTAATTGAACTATATTACTCATAAAAATGTCCATAACTGATCATAGAGAAACTATAATAATCTAGATAAATGTATAAGTGATTATATATATATATTAATATATGAATAATGTTTTATTATCTATGATATTAATGTTGGGACAACATTCAAACATAAGGTGAGGGAATCCTCGAAACCAACTCCTTACATTCGGTTACTCCTCTTTCATGAATTATCTGGTATTTATATTTATCTATTATTACATAAATATAACTTATTTCTCATTAAACATTCTTTTCTAGGATATTCATGATTACTATCAGAGATTATGGAAATAAATATTTCCTGGAAGAATACATGTTTTGAAAACACATTTTTACTCCCCTTGAGATGTTTCTCCTTCGATCAAGAATCATAAATCTTATACCATGTATGTTTTTGCCTTTTAATTTTGGAAAAAAAATTTATTCATGATTGATAAAATAATTATGAAGCCCATTCATTTACAGGGGTCACTTCACAACATTTGTTGATATGAGTTGTTTGTGCCATGCCTTATTATGTAAATGATATGAAGTGATAGGTGCTCCCAGAATTATGTAACACTCCAATGAATTGGGTAATGTAATGTATCTCATGTGATAATGTGAAATATGAAAAAATATGATGCCATATTTTTTCAAAATAATGAAATTATTATTATTCAGATATTTTATACATGAACATGGTACATCATATTTTCCAAACAATGTGTGGTATTTGACCACAAAGACATGATATTTAATTTATATGGATTTCCACTTTCCATGCCTTAATCTATTTAATCCTATCATAATTATGATGACGATATTATTATTATGTAATGAGGATAATGATTATTATCATCCATATAATATTGATTCATGTCCTTATTTATCCAATTACTAAGTATTAATTTCACCATTTTCTTTCACGTATATTCAATGGTGACTACATATACTAAGGAGAACATGAGAATTAGAAGGATAACGAAGAATAATTTTCTTATAACAATGTTTTAACGAAAAAAGCCTTATTATAATGATAGTAATGAATTTTATTTATTTGTACGTATTTTAAAATCTATGATAGGTGTTGAAAAATATCTATATATAAGACATCGTTGATATTGAGACACCACCATTTCCTTATTATGATGAGAATCCATTTATATAAGACCTCATCACCTTGTTACACAATAATGGAATACTAACCGATTGATAATAACTTGTTGTTAGGATTCTATACCTTTGAATGGAAAATTGTTAATGTCTATCAAACTGTCTAATATGTGTCATTTTCGGATGACACACCTCCAGAGTGAGAAATCAATAATGTATGAGACACCGCTAGCTAAGGGACCGCCATTTGGGACACCATCAGTTCCATACTACCGACACATGATTTGAAAATGTATGAGAGACCAGCAGAATGTCCTACCTCTAAAAGGATGAACTACCAATATTATATCACACTATTAGTTTGTCATTCCATCAATATGAATATTTGGAAATGTATGAGACACCTCAATGTTGACCTACTTCTAGACAATAATACCACCATTATTATGCTTCTAGAATCCAGGACACTGTTAGATCAACAAACCACCAGACTAAACCACCAATATTATTTCTAAATACTTGTCATTTTGAATTTTTACTAAGAGATAGTTTATAGAATTTAATTCCATTTATTATTTAAATTATTTTCTCTTATCTCTCGATATAATGAATTCGTGGTAGTGTGTGATGTGAAATGTGAAGAAGAATAAAAGTAACATATATTCCTGTTGATGTTGATAAAAGATACCAAAGTCTCCCTCATGTAACATATAAAAACATCATGTGGTATTACATCTAGGGAGATATAGATTAATAGAAATATCTTGTTCTTACTAAACACACCTTTTTTCTGATGATCCAAACTAATATATCCTAAAGAACAATTGATTGTGGAGGCACATCCACAACTGATGCTTCTATCAATATCATGTGTCTATAAAAAGTATTTTTTAATTTCTTCAATAAAATCCATACATGAGTTTTGTTTCAAAACATTCAAAGGAGTCACGAGATGGACTATAAAAAACAGAGCATTTCAATCTCAATATACCATATAATTATCAGTCATGTTTTGTTTTACATTACATTTCTAAGAGTTTATGTCATTATTCTATTTTATCAAACATAAACTATCTCATGTAATGAATTGTAATATAGTCAGATATCTTATTATATTTTCTTACCTATGTAGTCCCAAGAATAATAGTGGTATGGTTTCTTGTGTGGCATGTTAATTTTTTACTCCAATGAGTAATTGTTGAAGAGATCATGTGGGACCAAAAGATTTTGTTTACTATTGTAAAACATGATCCTAGTTGTGGATCTACCTATTTATTTGATATAATATGCTTAGTGTTGGGTGATCATGAAGTTGATAGGATTATATGTCAACTTGGGAGAAAAGCCACATGTATTCATAATTTAATCTCGGTGTATTTATATTGTTTTACATTATTACTATTTTAAAATAGAAAAATATATTCAACTGTAATGAAATTATATTATGATAGTTAATATTTATTAGTGCTTTTATAAGATTTTTATTAAGTAAATTGATTTCAAATGACCACATAATACTATATATGATAAATAACAATGAAATAATCAATCTTTATGAGGCCATTTGAAATATTAGAAGTTATAATAATCTATTATATTGGTTTACTATGATATTTTAAATTAATTGGATGATTTCAAATTAATCAATTTTAAACAGAGACTTTTGTTGTGTACTCAAATCATCCCCCTCTTAAGCTACTCACTCTAACCACGATTTGATATCAAATTAATCTTTCTATGGTATTAATGTATAAAAATTTAATTTAACTTTAATTTTAGTTATCATTTAAATATAATTAATATATATATAATTTATAAATTTAAATCATTAAAATAGTGAATAAAGCTGATGGTTTTCACTACCAATTATAATGACTGAATGTTAAAAATGAAAATTCATATTGGTAGTGTGGGTTTTGAGATTTTGTAAAATATTGAGTATTAGTATGAATAATGTATGACTGATAGGAATATATGAGATGATGAATATTATCTTGTGTACAACATTAGTTTTAATGAAATGAATGTCATGCTTTAATCTTTAAGAGATGAAGAATTTAAATGAATATCTACCTATAAAATCATGGATACCATGTCTATTTCTCATGAAGGAACTATTAATGCTTAGGGGATGAGACATGACCCATATACTATTAAATGTTATAATTTTAAAATGAATGAGGATGAACCTATATCTGACAAGAACCTCATGTTCAATAAACTTTTCTACACTTTGATCTCACTTGGAAATCCTATATCAAAAAAGGATTAAATTAATTCACTAATCATATGCCTTCTATAATGATAGAGTGGAATATTATTTTCAATTCTATTGTCATGAGACATTACCAAAATAGGATATAAGCATATATATAGGATAATATTCTAGAACACATTTGTCTCTAAGTCTAAACCTAAAAGATCCTTTGTAAATAATTTTTCTAAAGAACCAAACTATGTTTTCATTTCAAAAAGTCTATAATTTTTTCATATGAATCCCAAAAAGAAATTCTATGATCCAAAAGCATTAATTACTAACATCTCTATACCAAAATATATATGGGTACCAAAATAATGTTTTCTTTAAATCTTGTTTTTTGGATAAAATGATTGAATATTTCTAGTATAAGTCAATGGTAAATTTATATTTACTTTTCAAGGCATATGATAGGAGATTATTCATGTCCAAGATTCTCATAATAGTTGATGGTGGTCATGTCACCATTGGTGACATTTCATAAGGAAAAATCATTGACCTAGGCCAAATCGGAAACCATGATTCAATTTTAATTTGTAAATTTTGGTATATTGATATTTTAAAATACAATCTTCATAGAATTTATCTGTTATGTGATGATGATTTTTATTTTAAAGTTAAAAAAAATTCTTGAAATCGTATTTATTCTAAAAATGTTTTACTCTTTATTTTGATATGAAAGGATTATGTTTATTCTTTTTATTTAAAATCGTTAGTTTCTAAAAATGCTTCATGATTCAATTAAATTTAAATGGAATCTTAGATTTTGTATAAGAGGTAGGGCCATTTAAATATTCACTCTTTTAGGATTCTAACTAAGAAAGGTTTGGTCAGGGATCATTTTAAACTTTAGTTTCTAACTGATAAAGTATGCAAAAACTGTCAAAGAGTTAAAAACACATTGTTTTATTTAAATTAAATGAATAAGTGTAAACTTCTCAACCTCTCAAGTTGGTTCACCTGGATTAGTTTGTAACCTCATGAGTTTTTTGGTATTAATGGGAGGAACTATGTTTTTATTCTTGAATATGAATTTTCTAGATTCACTTTTTTGTAATTTCTAGATCATAAAAGTAAAGCATATTCTTATTTTACCATGTATACCAAATATGTAGAAAATATGAGTCGAATTAGAATTATGACCCTAAGGAGTGACCATGGTCGTGAGTTTCAAAATCAATATTTTGATTTAATTAAATTTATATTGGATATAGAATACACATGAACTTATTTTTTATTATATCAAATAGGGTTTATGTTACTATTAAGTATAGTTACAGATGTTAATATAGTCGTTGACTTGTGAGGAAATGATTAGTATAAATATTTTGTTTTAACAAATCTTACTAACATAGACAAAATAAGTAATGGCCTTAACAAATAGGATTATTCCCAATGAAGACCATTTATCATAGCTTCTGCAAGAGATATTATTATTTTGGATTTTCCCTAAACCATTCCTTTGATTATTTCCATAAACATAAGCATGAGTAAAATTAAATATAGGGGATGTCCAATATCATCAAGATCATGGACCAAACTATATTCACCAAATATCTCCATGAAATCGCTAAAGTCATGGAACTTACTCATAGTGAATATGATGATTTTTAAAAATTTATTTCTATTAAAACCCTAGATATAAGAACCCAAACATTGTCTTCATGTATGGGTTTTCTTTTCTAGTGTTGTTGATAAAAATAGGAGAATTGGGAATTTTAGTGAGTACATGCCGAGTACTTGGAGCACACGATGTGTTCCCTGTTGACGCGGGTGATCGTGTAGTGGTCGTGTAATAGCAATGTACATGGTCATGGGGGTGTCCTTGAGACCTCTTAAAGTGAGGCAAGGTAAATGCATATAAAGATTGAGTACTTTTAAAATACTTGCCATGCATGTTTCTTTTTAATTGTTATATTCGACTGGGGTCATGTCTCATTTACAAAAACTCTTTCTTCTAACGACGTCTCATCTAGGAATGACTGAGGAGTGAGTTTCTTTCTGGATCCCCTGATCATTCACCCATTCTTTGAATCAACCACCATCAATTGTGTTGTAATTGACATGTTGAGATCTTCCTTCATTTAGAGAGATGTTTCCTAATTTCAATCCTTTCATGAGATATCCTTGGATTATTATTTTAGTTATTTTTGTAGATCTACCACATTCTAAGATGATTCATGGGTTGAAGTTCAAGATATCTCTTCATACAACGTCTTGGAAGGTGGTTTGTGCCTTTTCGTATTTGGTCATTGAATATTATATACAAAAGTTCCCAATACCCTAGAACGGAGTATTGTGTGTTTATGGATTTTAGCCCAATTAATCCATGTTATTACTTGTGTCCTTATTTTGAGGTTGTTTGATTGTGAATAGCGTTATTTTCTATTCTATGGTTGTGTTTTCCATATTTGTGTTGATATTGACCACTAGGTCTTGCCTGTCGATTAGGACGATTGTTTTCAATGCCTAGTGTTTTTTAGGATTGAGTGATATTATATGATTCAGTTATAAGCTTGTATCTCTTTATCCTATTAGTTCTTGGAAGCTGTTAGACAAGTAGTACTTATGGGCTACATTGGCTAGTGAACATCATTGTGCATGATTTACATACACAGGACTGTGGGAAACTAGTGCAGTAGAACATATGGGGAATGGATGCTGATGGATTTTTGAGAGTGTTTGTTACTTTTCAAATGGTGAGACCATATGTAGGATGGACATGAGT
This sequence comes from Viscum album, assembly GCA_963277665.1. Lineage (NCBI taxonomy): Eukaryota > Viridiplantae > Streptophyta > Magnoliopsida > Santalales > Viscaceae > Viscum > Viscum album. The sequence continues at coordinate 828,987,959 of OY728141.1, read as the reverse complement.
TCTCTCCCATAGTGTCTGTAGTTCCACATTACATGACTATAGGGGGAATTGGGTGTTGAGTCCTTTCTCCAAAGTGACTTTATTTAACTAATAAAAGACCACATGGGGGAATTGACGATTAGTGCTTCCTCAGAGAGTCAATGCTAAAGCTAAACCAGAGTGGTTACACTGTGAGTACTTTCCAGAGGGTTGTTTGTGTTTTGTTGGTTGAACCAAAGGGCTTAGGCTGTGAGTGGTTCCCAGGGGGATGCTTGTGTCCATTTAGATTCTTACTTGATATATGAAAATGAATGCAATTGAAACTATAGGTTTGTTTACTATTGAGTACATCCTTGTTTACTTCTTCATTTTTATTATTACCTACCATATATATATTCACATACTTTTAGGAATAGCTCTTTGGGTGGATCCCTAATGAGACTCTTCTCACACCCTATTTGGGTCATGCTTTTGGCTCTAAATAGATTATATAGATGCATTTATAGTTAAGGGAACGCACCATTCTATATCAGGTACATGACTATTGTGAAGCTGGAGAGCATGAGACCCAGCTGAGGCTTGTGATGCTGCTAGACTTTATTTTTTATCTGTGTACTTTGGTTTATTACCATATTCCAACAATGTGACTTGTTTGGATGCTTTACTAGACTATGTATCATTCATCACATATAAATGTGCTCCAGTTGTTTATTACTTTCAGTCTTCTACTGTTTACTAATTGCATGTTATTACTGCTTCCTCTATTATTATCTGTTTAGTTCTGATGAATTACTCTGTAGATGAGGGAATAGTTTCCCCACTATCACACCAAAGGCCCTCACTACTAGTCAGTATCCTCTGGTGTTTGGAGAAATGCGCTTGAGGCCATGTGATCAACTAGGTATGGGGATCCTCTGGGCGGCTCACGGAACCGAGACATTACAAAGTGGTATCTAAGAGAGTTGTTCTTCTTAACTTTCTGTTTGGACCCTATAGTCAGGGATACGAAAGAATGGGTAGTTGGTGATAATCATTGCTGGGAGTAGCTAAACCATGTACATGGAAAAGCTAATTTACCTCGATTATTGAAATATTTCTGGTTTTGCAACTATTACAATTGATTTCATTTCAATGTTGGGTGATTTGTATGTTTTGTACGGTTATTGTTGATATTATTGTGGTTCTATTTCTGTTGCAACCCAATGAGATGAGGGTACTCCATCTCATGTATCACATATGCACTTTCTATAGATCACATGTCATGGATTCTTACCATGCCATTTAGGATGAATTACTGATTTCATTTTATTGTGATATATGTTGTTCTATATAATCATGTTATTGTAATATATTCCTTGATAGTATAAGTGCAATTTGATAGGGTACTACTATTATGCAATGTTTCATTTGAATGAGCACCAAACCTTGATTCTTGAGGTATTATGGGCCCTCACAGATCAGAATGTGGTAGATTATGGCATTATTATTCCTTATATATGATATTAATATGATTCTAAGGATTGATTCATGGAGATTATGGGCCACTAAAAATTTTAATATGGAACTTTGATAATTTTTTTCAATGTTTTACGGGATTCCAATGTAGTTTTTGAGGTTTACTATCAAGAAATACCCAAAATACAAGGTGTGTATTGCAGAATACATTCCAGGTGTCCTTCTATTCAAAACAGAATTTTTTTCAAAAGTACAAATCGTGTACTTTATGTACACATTGTGCAGTTTCTAACAATGTTAATTATTGTGTGGGAGGAGACATAGGGATGGGAAATTTTTTATAGGACATTCTGTATACCCTATATTCAGGTCATGTATTAGGATCCATGTGTCTGGCCATTAGACTAATGAAATTGGTGGATTATGGGTAGTTAAGATACTCCATATATGCAAAAAAAACCATCCATGTGGTTTCATCCATGTAACTGGCTCCGTGAATAAATAAACGGTTCGGTGAAGTTCTTTCTTGCACACACTGTGTCTGGAATGCACATGTCGTGTAGATTTGTTTTAGGTGAACCATTTTCCTTAGCTGTGTATAGGATCTCAATCAGGGGAAAATATTCATGTACACTCCATGTCCATGGGAGGAACATGCTATGTGTGGGTGTTATGTGACAACTCAGTCCTAGTGACCGCACAACCACCCCGCCTTAACATGGTCATCGGGTCCTGGCCCACCAAGTACAACTACTTGCCCCGCACACACGTGGGGCCCACCCCAGGGTCCACCCACGTGCCCGAATGGGTCATCTTACTAATGATATTCCCCACAGGCCAACACTTGTCTTTTCCAGCGTGCTTTGTCCTCACTCGCACACATCTTGGGAAACTTCTCAGAAGGTCAACCATCCTGATCACTACTCCTGGACAAGCACGCTTTACTATGAATTTCTAATCATATAGGCTCCTAAAAAGGAAGGTGCACCTTGTTGACATCAGTCATATCATTTTGTCATTTAACCCTTTATCATTTGGGGGTGTTACATGTTACATTTCCAGTTTTGGCAGAAGTACACACCCATGCGAAGGCTTAAAGGAAGATGTTGTGTAGGGGTCATACACACCATTTATCCGTGTTTTAAAAAAACATGAATTATTTCATTCTCGTATTCTTTTCCTGGACTTCTAAATTTTATTCCATGTTAATATTGATCTAAGGTGTTCATTTGAACTTTTCGAGTCATGCCACTGCGACGTCCTCTGGTTGTACGCCAGATTCAGTGTAGTGACCGGACAATTAACATGGCTGACCAGTGAATACCAGCAGATCCTCTAATTGTGCCAATCATGGAACTATCTATCATCTTGGACAAATGTACTAATGCATAGTTCTGAGAAGGATTCATGAGGTTTATGAAAAATTTCTAGGGAGCAATGAATCATACACTGTCTATGGTAGAGTTGATGCAATTTATTCATCATTTGCATCCTCCCACATTCTCAGGGGATGGAGGGCCTCAGTTTGTTGAGACATGGTTATAATCCATTATGTTGATCTTTTATAATCTTCAGTAACCTCTAGAGAGGAGGGTGAGGCTCTATACTTATTTGATTCAAGATTCCAATAAGATAAGGTGGGATGTGATCTCACAGGCGGGGCAGTAGCAGGTTATGGTGTGGGACGAGTTCTAGTATACCTTCTATGATAATTTCAACCCAAATAATTTGCGGGAAAATCATGACTAAGAGTTCATGAGTCTGGAGTATGGTACTCTCTTAGTTATGGAGTATTCCGCTCATATAACAGAGCTACATCACATCACACCCATCCCAGGAGGAGATGAGTTATTCATAGCAAGGAAGTTTGAGGATGGTCTCAGGAAGGAGATGCGATTTGAGGTGACCATGTTCATTTTTACATTCATCACATCTATAGCAAACTAGGCAATGATCATTGAATGAAATTAGTGGGATTTTGGGGAGGTATCCAAGGCAACTTAGCATCCAGAGATGGTACCCCTCCAACTAACCACATGAAGCTCTGTAAGGAGTCTACGCATGAAGATCTAATTAAACAAACACTTCTTCTTGTATCTAGGTGGTGTGATACAAGTGAGGGAAGAGCTATAATATAAGGCCACATTTCTTGATAGGCCCAGTTGAGTGCTGATCTTTCAGTAATATAGTACATATTCAATAGTTTCATATTTTTTCTCACTAGAACATGGTTAAAGTATTTCATCTATGAATCCTCATTTAGGAGTAGGATCACCTGTTTCTCATCAATCTGGGAACTGTAGATCGTCTGGAAACTCATGCACATGTGGATATCATGACCATGGTAGCCAGTTTCTAGGATTTCAATAACAATGGGGTGGTTCAACATAAGGTGGTCATGTAGGGTCACAGGGTCGTGGTATAGTGTAGAATTTTTCATTAGAGCATACCCCACATGAGTAGGATCATGTACCATCTACAGTTCGAGGTACGATTCTAGTTTCCTCAGTTTTAGCTTCTTCACTTTTCAATACAGGGTCGTCCCATAGTTTTATATCTTTTTTGGTTCTGGGGAGACGTGGAATCTGTATCATTACTTCCGCTGATGTCTTGATGCTGGACACTCCATTGGGGACCAGAAATAGTAGTGTACGGTAGTTCAAGGAGTGCTATCTTGAGGTTGGTGGATGTTAGTTTTTATGGAATCACTATTTTTTAGAGATGATAAGATATGATTTCATTCTTGGAATGGATTAGACGGTTCCCTTTCATGAATTTGTTGAATTCTATCTCCATAGAGTGAGTTTATCATCACTAGAGGGTGGTTCGTTTCCTCATAATGGTGAATGGGATGTCCAAGAAAGTAGAGCAAGACCCAAGAATCATTGTTTAGGATGAGTTACATCCCAGATTACTAGTATATATCTAGAGTACCAAGAGACTTCATAGTTGGAATTTTCTCTAGTGGTCGATTGTTTCAAGGATGTATTTCTAGAGGAATTTTCCAGTTTTCTTTCAGAGCGAGTGGAAGAAATTTATATTGAGCATGTTCTAGGAGTGGCACTACTGTGCATTCATCCTTATAGATTGGCTACACTAGAGTTACATGATATCAAGAAATATTTTGAGGAGTTTCTGACAAAGGGTTTCATCATAACCAATACTTCTCCTTGGGGTTCTCCTATACCATTTGCGAAATAGGTAGATGGTACCCTCAGACATTGTGTGGATTATCAGAAGATGAACTTGTTGATTTTAGGAATTGATATCCCTTACCGAGTATTGATTATCTTTTTGATCAAATTAGAGGAGCCCACATGTTCTCAAAGATTGAATTGAGATTCATTTATCAATAGTTTCACATTAGAACATCTGATATACCTCTTACATTCATTTGGATGAGGTATGTTCTATACGAGTACATCATTATTCTGTTTGGTCTAATGAATCCACCTACAGTTTTCATGGAATTGATGAACTGAGTGTTCTATACATTCATGGATTCATTCATAGTGGTTTTCATGGATTATATCTTGATGTTTTGTCACACTCGACATGACCATGAATCACATCTTGACATCATTTTGAGTACATTGAGAGATCATCAATTATATGCTATGATATAAAAATACCACTTTTGGATGGAAAAATTCACTTACGGGGTCATGTTATCCTAGATACAGAAGTATCAGTAGACCCCGAGAGAGTGAGGGAAGTAGTTTTCTTGGAACAGTTGATGAACGTCTATGAGATACGAAGTTTTCTTGGGCTAGAAGGTTACTATATAAATTTTATAAATGACGTTTCACACTTAGAAGCACCATTAATAGGCCTGACTATCAATGGTAAGAAGTATTTATGGTCATAATCTTGTGAGTCAACATTTAAAAAGGTGAAATGGAGGTTTAGTTCAGCACCGATACTAGTTTTTCTAGATATGGGAAAGAGTTATATTATTAACTGTGATGCATTAGGTATCAGGCTGGGAGGAGTGCTTATGTAGGGGGAAGGCATCGTTGCATATGAGTCTTGGTAGTTGGGGCCACATGAGAGGAATTACCCGACACAAGATATTGAGTTGGTCATTGTAGTTCATGCTTTGCGATGTTGGAGACATTATCTTTTGGGAGATCATTTTGATGTTCTCACTATCCAAAAAAGTCTCAATTATATAATTACTCATTGCCATCTAAATCTGAGATAGGGAAGGTGGGTTGAATACCATCAGCCCTTAAACATTGATCTATCCTACACGCTTGGGAAAGTAAACGCAGTGGTTGATGCACTGTATAGGAGGACACAAATACAGGCAGTTCAAGAGGTTAGTTATTAGGGGAATCTTATGTCTATATTATCTGAGATTCATTTGGATGTTAACGATAGATAAGGGCAGATGTTTTTTTCTTATGCACATATTACCTCTACTCTACTTGATCGAGTGCGAATGAGGAAGCTATCGGATTCTAAATGCCTAGTCTTATGGGAGAGTGTGTTTGGGGATGACCATATTACAAGATGGACCATAGGTGAGGATGAGGTCATTCATTTTTATGGTAATGTATGGGTGTTAGCAGATATACACAAGGAGATGATGTGGGATTTTCATTCCTCAGTTTGGGGAGTTCATCTCAGTGTCACAAAGATATATCGAGATCTACACCATCAGTATTGGTGGATTTTTATGGAGAGATATGTTGTGGGTTTCATAATGATGTGTTCTACCATTAAGCTGGTGAAGGTTTAGAATCATCGACTAGAAAGGATTTTGCAGTGGTTACCCATTCTCGAGTGGAAGTGGAATGATGTTGTGATAATCTTCGTGATATGATTACTGAGGTTGCCTCGAGGGAACGATGCAGTTTGGGTTGTCGTTGGTAGACTCACAAAGGATGTTCACTTCTTTTTGTTTAAGGAGGCTTTATGTATTGATAATCTATGAAGTTTTTATATATGGGTTATTTTAATTCTACATGCGGCTCCACACACCATCATTTCAGACGGGGATGCCCGTTTTAGTTATCTGGATTGGAAGTGACTACGAAGGGATTTGGCAACATAATTATATCCAAGTACAGCTTAATATCCCAAGAAAGATGTCTAGTCTAAGCGTATGTTTCAGGTGCTTAAGAATATGATTCAAACATGTGTCCTAGATTTTTGATGTTCTTGGGAGAAACACATACCTTTATTGGAGTTTACTATAATTATTGTTTTCATGAAACTATTCACATGGAACCTTTTGAGGATTTTTACAATAGGCCATGCCGATCACCCCTATGTTGGTTGGTGGTACGAGAGGAACTTATGTTGGGGCCTTATCTTTTCTTGGAGATCAAAAAGCAGATTGAGTTGATTCGGAAGAAGATAGATATTTCACAGTCATGACAGAAGTCCTGTGATGATCGATAGAGACATCCTCTAGAGATCCAGGCTGGAGATCAATTTTTCATTCATGTCACATCGAGGTATGGACACAAGAGGATTAAGAGACAGGGTAATAATTATCTATGTTAAGTCGGGATATTTTATATTTTGGAAAGGGTTTGGCCGGTTACCTATCGGTTGAAGTTAACTCAAAGATATCAGTATATGCACGACGTCTTCCGGGTTTCTCAGATACGACATTACTTCTTGGACCCATTTCATGATTTTCAACCTGAGGAGGTTGAGATGAATGTAGACTCATAATTCTAGGAACATCCTATCTAGATTTATGATCATTGTGAGAAGGTTTTACATGACTGGTCTGTTCCTCTAGTAGGAGTAATATGGTAGCATGAGCGAGTACATGACGTGACTTGGAAGAGGGAGACTGAAATATGATTGCAGTGTCTGGAGGTGATCGAGGATTATTCATCTATGCTGCTTTGTTAGGGGAATTCAAAGATGAATTTATTTAAGGGGGTAGTTTGTATGAACTCAATAGATATTTTTAGATATGGATTTACATTTCTTGTTTTATTGATAAAAATAAGAGAATATTGAAAATTAAGGAGTACACTCTATGTACATTTGAGTTTACGCTATGTACCCAGTTTCCGTGGGTGACCGTGTACTGGTCATGTAATGGACGAGTACATGGACATGTGGGTTGACCTGGAGACCACCTAAAGCAAGGCCCGGTAAAGGAATATACATGCCATGTAATTCTAAAATAGACAATGTTTACATTTATTTTTAATTTTTATGTCTGTCTGGTTCATCTCTCATTCACAGAAACCCCTTCTTCTAATGCCATATTGTCAGGAGCGACAGAAGTGCACAATTCTTCTTAGATCCCCTGATCAATCATCTTTTCTCCGATTCAACCACCATTTATTTTGTTGGAATCGACACAGTTATCTCATTCTACTTATTGAGCCTTGTTTTCTGATTTCACTCCTTTTGTTGGATATCCCTAGTTGATCATTTTAGATGTCTTTGTAGATCTACAAAATTCTTGGTAAATTAAATGGATGAAATTTGAGAGTGTTCTTCATTCAAAACTGAGTTAGGTGGTTTGTTAATTTTCATAGGTAGTCTTTGAATATTATACACAAAAGTATGCAATACCCTATAATGGCATATTTCCTTGTTAAGTATTTTTTCCCTGTTAATGCCTATTATCCCTTTTGTTCCTGATTTGATGTTTTTTTATGTGAATCGGGTTATTTTCCATGCGATGGATTTGTTTCCCATGATTTTTTTGATATTGACCGCTTGGTCTAGATTTCCGATTAGGCTTCTTTTTTTTCCATGCCTAGTGGTTTTAGGATGGAGTGATATTATCTAATGCTGCTATATACTTGTAGAAGATTAGAAAAGTAGTTCTTGAATGCTGTTAGACATGTAGTTCTTGGGTTTTCTTTAGATGTTGAACTTCATTGTGCATGAATGACATACATTGGGCTTTATGAACCTAGTGTAGTAGACCATAGGGTGAATGGATGTTGAGTGCTTCTCTAGAGTATGTGTTTAAATTTCACGTTGTGAGACCATCGGGGGGATGGAAGTGAGTGCTCCCATAGAGAGTTTGTAGTACCACATTGCGAGAACACATAGGGAATTGGACGTTTATTACTTCCCCAGAGTGTCTTTCATTTACCTATAAATGACCATTGGGGGAATTTACGGTGAGTGCTTTCTCAGGGATTATTTGATAAAGCAGAACCCGAGGGGTTAGAATATGAGTACATCCAAGATGGTTTCTATGTTTGGTTGGTTGAACCATAGGGGTTAAGCTGTGAGTAATTCTTAGAGGGTTTCTTGTGTTTGTTTAGATTCTTACTTGGTATATTAAAATGAATTCAATTCCAAATGTAGGTTTGTTTACTTTTGAGTACTTCATTGTTTACTGCTTCATTTTTTTTATTTTCTGCCATATATATTCAATGACTGTTAGGCACTGATTATTGGATGGTTTCCTACTAAGATTCATCTCACACCGTGTGTGGCCCATGATTTTGGGCCCAAAAAGATTATTTTTTTACAGGTATATATAAGGGCATGAACCCTGCTATATCAAGCACCTGACTACTATGGAGATGGAGAGCATGGGATCAAGCTGAGGTAAGCGATGTTACTGGAGTTTATTCGGACTATTTGTACATTGGTTTAGTACCGTATTCTAGCAATTTGACTTGTTTGGATATTTTCCTAGACATATGTATCATGGACTACTTATATATGGGCTGTAGCTGTTTAGTAGTTTTAGTCTTTCATTTTTTACTTATTACATGTTATTACTACTTCTATAATTTTTATCTATTTATTTTCACTGTATTACTCTACCAACGAAGAATTAGTTTCCCCACTATCACACCCAAAGCCCTGGTTGCTATTAAGTAGCCTCTAGCATTTGGGGAAATGCTTTTTAGGCCATGTGACCAACCGAGTACGGGGAACCTCTGGGCGGCACCTAGACTAGGGGGTTACACTAGAATTAGGAATATTTATAATATTTTTATATAAATTAATTAATATATTTTCATCCTATAATTTTTTATTTGTAGTTTATTTTTAAATAACATATAGAATTTCTTCCAAATTATTAAATATATTTTTCAAAATTATTGGAATTTATAAATTAATAATATTTTCATAAAATATTTCATTCAATTAATATTTATTAAATATAAATGATCATATAATTAATATGAAGTCAAAATAAAATTTTATTAGGGTTCAAAAATCGTTATTGTCAAAACCCATCAATTGTCTTTAAGTGTCTGGTTTTATTTTAAAAGAGGAAAATTAAAATATTTACAAAATATATAGATAATATATATATTTTTCTAATTAGGATATCCAAATTATCCAATAGTGAATTTTTAAAAATTTTCCATGATAGTAAATTTTTTGGGTAAAAATTAGATACTATATAAATATATGTTCTGTTTTATGACATCTAAATGACCAAATAGTGATTTAATAAATAATACAAACTGTATCATTTTAAAAATCTATGTTTTATCATTAAAATAATGTGATTTGAGGTTTATTTGGTTTATTTTATAAAGACTTACCAAATACTCTAAGACTTATAAAATATTCTATGATTTTAAAATCATTTCTTTGAGACTATGATTTACATCCACATAAGAAAGGGAATTATTTTAAAATGTTCAGACCATGGAATTATACAATAATTAATATCACACCCCTTTTCCCGAAACGATGTTCAAAATCCATGGTATGGTTTGTGGTTTTGAATATTTTATTATATAGTTTCCAAAACTGAAATAATAAAGATATCAGCCTCTTATCCTATATACACCCACATAAGATCACATTCCTCATCACTAAAAAACAATGGATCTTTTCCATACTCTTCTCTCTATTCTATAGATTCATCCCAAGGTTACCCCAATATCCCACTATGCCTCTCCAAAGCCTTTGGGGTCACACATCAATGTAATTTATTTCTATCTTCTTTTTCCCATCCAATAACTTCTTTTATATTATAAATATTATATTCCATTTCATATGTTGGGATATTATGTTCCATGATCCCCTTACGGTAAATTTGATTTATAAATAATGATATCTTCCTTTCACTATCATTAATACCCCCTATGATTCCTTAAGTTCACCTTCTTCTATGTTGATATTTTGGAAAGGATCATCCACAATCCTCTTTTATCAAGCATACCCTTTTAGGATACATAATTTAATTTCTTTTTTCCTATATTGTGAAATGTTATTACATACCCCCTTACAGCCCATTTTATGTATATATGACACGTTCTGCATTGACAATAATTTAACCATGCTAATAACTTTTATCAACCCCCATTACAATGCCAAAATTACACCACAATTTCTCAGGACAAAATCATTGTGTAGTGAACAACAAATCCAATTATCTATCAAGGGTATTCCCCTTTATGTGTATATAATTATTGATTGGTGACTTACATATTTTTATTCCACATTACTTTATTCTGGAATAAATTATTATATTGAATAAATCTAGGATATATATTATTTGGGTCCCACTTAAGCATGAAATTGAATTCATTATGAAGGGTATGCCATGATAGCACTCCAATGCATTGAAAAATGGTTAGTATCATGATATTTCACATTGGGAAAAGGAATTTACCTTGTTAAATTATTGGAATTTTTTCCACCACGATGTCTTGGAAGATTTAACCTTAACCTAGGATGATGATGTAATGTTTCAAGTTGTATCCACATTTCAAGGTTATTATTATCATGATATATCATGTTTTATTATTCATGTTCCATTTATGCTTTGTTGATATACCAATTGTCTAAAATGTATTATTATCTTCATGTTAATCCAGGTATATTTCCTTACTAGGATTTATATTCTCACCCCTTTATTATGTTTCTCCCCAGGATATCCAATGCAGTTTTAAGTACAATGGTATATTATGAACTTGTTAAAGAGTTTTTCAATAAAGATGATGTCTTCCATGTTTTAAGTTGTTGTGTTATGTGACTAATTCCCAAAGATTGTATAATTCATGACATTTTGTTTCTATTTACTGAGATCTCATACAATGAATCATATATTAATGTGTAATGAATAGACGGGTTGTGATAGTTGGTATCAGAGAAAGGTGTAGTTATTTTAGGGATTAGGATTAGAAAACACTAGTGAAAATCCATAGGTATAAGACTATGTATAGTAAAAAATCCCTAATGTTTTGTATTTATAAACTAAGTGGTTTATCAATGAAATACATCCATGTATGGATACTTCCTGTGGATGTGGTTATATAATTGTTTTACCTCGGCGTAATAACTCTGATATGGTTTTCTAGGCCTGACTCCGGGTAACATGGTACATGAGAATGGGCCTTACTATGAACCTGGTTTGACACTTCGGGGTGATATGCTTTGGTAAATTTATGATCTCATTAAAACCCATTTTTATGGGCATAAGAAATTCCCATAAAATATATTATAAGAAGTGGACCAGGGATAACATATTCTAAATCCTATTAACTCAAATTTTATAGAGATAATTATAATATATATGTTACCCCTTTAACATCCTTGGATTCCCTATTATGTGTTATCTGTTAAAGATACTCATACCTAATTTTATTTTAATTCTATATAATGTCCAGATATAGAGGGAATTATGATGACAACTGATTTTACGATTAGTGTGAGGATTGTTCTAATGGGATTCCCATCCCGATTAGAGAAAGAATCACAAACACTGTAACAATAATCTCTTCGTTAAGTCAAGTTAAAAATAAAAACCATGACTAAAAGGAGAAGCCAACCTCCCCTAAGGGAGATCATCCCATAGTCGAGAGCTTCATGCAACAATGGACTCATACATTCCATGGATAATCTGATCCCATAATCGTGGAACAATGGATCAAATCGAATGAAAATATATTCTACATAATTCAATGTTCTATATAATTGAGGGTTCTCCTGAATATTTATCATATGTAGGATGAAGCTGATTAGTTTTATAAATTGATAATGAATACGAAGTCTGAGGAAGAGATCAAAGCAACAAAGTGGAAGATATTTTGTAAAATATTATTTGTCAAATAATTTCCTTGTGACTGCCATCTTAATATAGAAGGACATTTCCATTCACTATATAAAAAAAAGATGAATCTTTTGGGGTGTATTTGGAAAACATCCCAAGACATGCATGGTATGGTCCTGTTTTTTTACCCCTAAATTCAAGGTTTATCACTTCTTTGTTTGTCAAAAGCCTTCTATTCAAAAAGCCTTTGAAATCCATGAATTTTATTTCTATACATAAATTTCATGATGTTTACTCAGAGATGATATGGACATTGGTGAATCTTAGGGATAAAAAGGGGAAAGGAAGTGGAAAGTTGATTTTAATTTTGGTGGTCCGATGGATAAATGTAATGGTGCTATGAAATTACAACACCCCACTTACCAATGGTGCATAAAGAAGCACCCTAATAGTTTCTCGAGGGAACAAAGAAGTTGTTTTGGTGTGGAAGAGAAGGGCACATGGCCAATGTCTACGGAAAAGAGAAAAACACCACTGTGACACAGGAATGGAATGATCTAGTAAAACCTCAATGAGATGAGTGGTTCTTCAATATCAAGTAATTGGGGAAATTTGTGAATCAGTGAACTAAGTGAAGGGTTTTTGAGGGAGAAACCTCAAAGGCATCATGGGAAATATTTTTCCACCACTACCATTGAAGTGAATCCTAAAAAAGAAGTGGTTATAGGTATGCAACTTATTAATCCATAAAAAAAATCATACTTTTTAATTCTAGTTATATGAATTTCTTTATATAATGAATGTTTAGTAGGATAATCCAAACACCACAGCAAAGAATTGAAATAGTGGTCTCGATGAAGGAAAAAAATGGAAAAATTAGTGCATCCCATCAATATAACTCCTCCTATATGAAAATTTGTTGGATGAACTTCCTAGAAAATTACATCATACTATATTCGATGGAATTTGATGCAATTATGATCCTAGATTAGCTTTTCCTATATTGGTCCAATATAAATTTTCTTGAAAAATAAATTACTCTTCGTATAGAGAATCAACCTTTGATTCTATACATGTGTAAGGAGGAGGATGAATCTTCTCTAGATCCATCATCCAAATGATGTATATTTATACCCTATGAGAATGTGTATCTTTCTAAAATAATTGATTCTAAGGAAGTGATCATCCTTAAAAATATTCTTTTTGTGAGGTAATATGATGATGTGTTTCCCAAGGAATTTCCCGGTCTTCCTCCAATAATTGATGAAAAATTTTCTATCGAGCTTATACATGGGGTGATACCAATAACCAAGACTCTATATTGAATGGATGTTGTGGAAATTTATGATCTAATGAAGCAACTAAAGGATAATCTAGATAAAGTGTTTATATGACGAAGTGCATCACTATAGGGTGAACTTGTTATCTTTGTCATGAATAAGGAAGGTTCAATGCGCCTTAACCTTGATTATCGTGAACTAAAAAAGATCATGATAAAGAAAAATTATACTTTTCCAAAAATGTACTAATTTTTCAATAATCTATAGGGAGCACAATACTTCTCCAATGTGGATATGTGGTAGGGATATTACCATGTTAGGGTTTGAAAGATGGTATCCCCAAGACTTCCTTTCATACAAGGTATGGAAACAATGAGTTCATAGTGATTCCATTTGGAAACACTAATACTCAAAAAATCATCATGAACTAGAAGAATAGGTTCTTTAAAGATTACAAGAGATTATGTTTTGGTAGTCTATATAAATTATATTCTAATATACTCCAAAACTGAGGAGTACCATGAGGATCAATTGATCATTGTGCTAAAGACCTTGCGAAAGGAGAAGATCTAGGAAAAGTATAGAAAGCGTGAGTTATAATGAAAGGAAGGATCATTAATGGGGAATTTCATCATGAGAAATGGGATATCTATGGATAATTCAAAAAAAAATATAAATCAAGGGATTGAATAGGAATCAATTTGTGAAATATATCCATAGATTCCTTAGGATAGTTTAATATTATCTCTTATTTTTTGATAAATTTATCATGACATTGAAACCATCTTACCACAGAACATGGAAGGAAGTATAAATTTTTTGGAATAGTGAATGTGAAGAAATATTTGTGGAGTTGAAAAGGAGTCATGTCACTAACCATGTTATCACACTACCCACAAGTGGGTATCTTACCTAATCTATAGTGATGCTTCAATGAAGGGGTTGTGATGTGTGTTGATGAAAAATGAAAAATTCATTGCCTATTCCTCAAGGAATTTGAAAATTCCTTAGAAAAACTACCCCACACATGATATGGAGTTATCCAATGTAATACTCTAAATAAAAATATAGAGAAAGTATCTATTTGTGGAGAAGTTTGAGATATATACAAATCATAAAGGTCTCAAATATATATTTACACTGAAAGAGATGAATATGTGATACAAAATATTGTTCTAAATCATCATGTATTAGAAATAATCAATCCATTACAATTCTAGGAATGTGATTAAGGCGAAACATTCTTTAATAGGAAAGAACCCATAAATTATATCATTACTTTTAATTGAAAAGGATCCAATATTTTTAATAATTGATGAAGATTGAGATAAGAATCTTATATAAAGGAACATCATCAATCATTTCATAAATAATTTCTCAACAGTATAATTTGGAAAAGTTAAATAATGTTAAAAGAGATGATGTGGGAATTCATAAGAAGGAAGAAACCATAAGGAAATGGAAGTCCATTGAGTTCAATGTTAATTAAGAAGGAATAATGAGATTTTTTCCAAGATTATGTGTTCCTTCAAATTCTATGTTAAAGAAGGAACTATTAGATGATGCACATAGTTCAAATTTCTCTATTTACCCCTGAAACAAAATTATGTATTGAGATCTGTATGCAAACTATTGGCGGGACCACATGAAGAAGGAGATCGCTGAATATACATCAATGTGTAGGAATAATGGCATGTGAAGGCTGAAAGATAGAAGTATAATTGGATGATGAAGCCATTACTCATACCAACAAGGAAATTTGAAAAATCACTATGAAATTTATCCCTAGACATCCAAATATATCCAAAGCAAACAATTTTGTCTCAGTTGTTGGGGATTATCTTACTAGGACTACACAGTTCATTGTTATCAAAGAGTATTTCTCATAGGATTAACTAGAACATATATATATTAGAGAAGTGGTAAGGTTTCATGGAGTACAACTATCTATTGTGTTTGATTGATATCCAAGGTTCAAAAATATGTTTTAGAAAAGTTTCCAACATGATCTAAAAACTAAACAGACCTTTTTCACAACTTATCACCCTCAAAATGAGGGCCAATATGACTATACTATCAAAAAACACGAGGGAATTTCTAGATCTTTCTCAATGGACATCAAAGGTTGATTGGAACAACATCTTCCTTCGGTTTAGTTCTCTTACAAAAACAGTTTACAATCAAGAATCCAATTTCCCCTATGAATCCATTTATTGTAATGGGTATAGCATTGACATTTTTGGATGATATTGGGGAACAAATACTTTTATGTCTGAAAATGGTCAAAAAAATGGTGAATAAGGTTAAAAACATTCAGTAGCACATCAAAGATTCATAGATTTGTCATAGGTTCTATGATGACAATCATTGATGAGGCCTAGAGATTCATGATAGAGACATTTTATTCCTCTACATATCTCCATGTAATAGAGTGATGGGATTTAGGAACAAGGGAAAGATTTTTCTAAGGTACATCATCTCTTTTGAGATCCTTGATCGCATCAGAGCGGTGGCCTATCGACTAGCTTTCCCCCAGAACCTATCCCAAGAACATTATTTATTCTATGTATCCTTATTAAGGATGTATATACCAGGCCCATATCATGTTCTCAATATAGATGTGGTACCATTGGGGAATTACCATTTTTATGAGGAGAATTTGATACTGATATTACACTGTAGATAAAAGGTTCTACGAAAGAAAAGAATTTTTTTCATCAATGTGTTGTAGAGAACCCACAAGTTTGAAGAAGCAATGTGAGAACCGAATGAATTGATGAATCATAGTTACCCTTATATGTTTTAGTTTGGTAAAAGAAAATTTTATGAGTGAAATTTCTTAAGTGGGAAAGTTTGTAATGACTTGAACTATTTTGAATAAAATTTCCCTTTTGATTTAATTAAATTCATTATGGAAATAGAATACATATGTATTTATTATTATAATAAACAATTTATTTTAAATGATATTTATATATAACTACCATTGTTAATAAATCTGTTGAACAATGATCACATGACAAGTATAATTATATGGTTTTATCAAATCCTTTTGACCTAGAAAAAGGAATTAATGGTATCATCCAAAAGGATATTACCCTAAAAAGCCCATTTATTAGAGTATCTGAGGGAGATATCATTTCTGGGCATTACCATACACCAATACCAAACTATGATCCATCAATATATGAATATGTGGAATAACTTATAGTATAAGTTAAACCTCATAGAGATCACGACCTAAACCATAGTCACCGAAAAACCACATGAATGCCCCACCATCATGCACCTTTCATTCAGGGAATAGGATGGTGTAATAAAGTGATAAATATCAGGACTCTTTAATTATTAATATGTATATTATTTTTTCATAAAATAATAAATAGATTTTAAAATTATTATTGTCACATTGTAAATGATTTTCAAGAACTAATAGTAATTTTTTTCTAATTACGAAATATTGTTTTCTGAATTAATGGATTTTTGAAATAAATATTATTTTAATAAAACATTATTACCAAATAACTCTTATTAAATATAAATTATGATATAATTTTTATGATGTCAAATGTAATTTTGATTAAGGTTAAAAAAATATATTATCAGAACCCGTCAATTATCAATAAAGGTTGGTTTTTAGTTCAAAAGTTAACATTTACATATATTTAAAATTATTTATATAAAATAAATACTATTTTGTAAATCAGGATGTTAAAATTATCCAATGGTTAATATTTCATTATTTTCTATAAAATTATTATTTTGGGGTAAAAATAAATTCGCGTATACATATTTGGGGTATTATATGACATCAAAATGTCTATATTGTGATGTAATAAATATAATAAAAGGAATCCTTAAACAAATATACATTTTCCCATTAAATTAATGTGATTTGAAAATTATTTGACTGATCATATAATGCCTTAGATAATCCTCCAAGAATTATAAAATATTAGTAGATTTTAAAATCATTTCATTTAGAGTGTGACTCGCCACCACAAAACCAAGGGAATTATTTTACAATGTTTGGCCCTAGGCCTCTTGAAATAATTTATATCACTCCACTTTTCCAGAAACCTTGCTAAAAAACCAAATTATTTTTTGGTGATTTTAAATATTTAATTATATAGTACCCCAAACCAAAATAATAATGAAATCCAACACCTTTTCTATATAAACTAACCCAACCTCTAATTAATCTTCATTAAAACTCTCATATTAATGTCTACGCACATCCCTATACTCCCTATAATCCTCCCAAGGCATCCTAAGATCCCTTGAAGCCTCTCCTAATCTATTTGAATCACACACCCATGTATTGGATTTCTCTGTTCTGTTTTCCATTCAAGCAATTCTTTGATATTATGAATCATAGATTCCATTTCATATGTTATGGTATTCTATTCCATGATCCTCTTACTATTCATTTGGTTTATAAATAATGAGATCTTCCCTTCACTATGATTAATACCCCTAAGATTATTTATGTACACATTTTACTATGCCAAAATTCAGTAAGGGATCTTCCACACTCTTTTTTGTCAAGAAATCCATTTTATGATATGTCATCTAATTTATATTTTTTGAAGATGGGGAATGTTCTCAAATAACCCCTTACATTACATTTAATGTAACAATGTTTATATCTCCTTTCAGTATCATTTAACAATCTATTGAGTATTTATGCACACTTATTACCATTCCAAAATTACAGCATGATTTCTCATGAAAAAATCATTTTGTAAGGAATTCCGTACCCATTTATCTTTTATGGGTATTCACCATTATGCAAATATACTTATTTATTAGTGGATTACATGATGTCTTTCACATTACTTGATAATGGAATAAATTTTAATATTGAATGAATCCATTTAATATGATATATGTCCAACATTTAAGAATCATATTGAAATCATTATGAAAGGTGCACCCTAATAGTGCTCTAATTAATTGGGTAATGGTTACTATCATGATACGTCACAATGGGATGTGGGATTTCCCTGATTCCTTTATCGGCCTTTTATCCCCCATGATGTATTAGTGTATTTATCCTTGACATATGATTATGAGGGAGTGTTTTATGTTGTTTCCACATTTCTATGTCATGATTATCATGTTATATCATGACTTATTATTCATCTTATTTTTATGCTCCACTGATATGCCTATTTTCTAACATGTATTGTTGTCCTCATGTTATTCCATGTTTATTAACAAACTGTGATTTATATTCTCACCCCTTTGTTATGGTTTCCCAATTATCTCCCAGTTAGTTTTAATTATAAAGGTATATTATGAACATGTTAGGGATTTTTTCATCAAATATGATGTATTCCATGTTTTACATTGCAATGTAATGTAACTAATTCCGAAGGATACAATAATTATAAATATTTTTGGGTTGTTTTTAGTGTGATATCATGTAATAAATCACATATTAATGGGAAATAAATAATGTGGTTCTTATCTGTCCAATCCTTTTTTATTAGAGTTGTTAGAATTCTCAAATATCATACCTTTGATATTGTGGTTGGACACCTTGATCAGGTAACTCGCAATAGTGCTTCTCGTAGAAACCAAGTTGAACATCAAGAATTATTGTCTCATATTGATCCTAAGAACATCAAGGAAGAAATTAAGGATGATTTCTAGGTGATCGATACACTATAAGAATTAAATTATCATGAATGAAATAAAGTGTGTAAACTTTTTGATATAATGTAAAAAACAATGAAAATTGGAACAAAATGACTGTTTTGGAACATGGTTGATGAGTCATGAATTATAGTTAGAAATAAGGAAATATATATTTCAAAAGTTTAGAGTCAATAATAAGGTATAGTCCTTGAAGAAACCTTTTCACCAATTTTTATACTTGATTCCATAAGAATCTTTCATTCATATGCATCACACCTAGATTGCATGATTTATCAAATGGATGTCAAGAGTTCATTCATTAATGGTTTTATTGTTGATGATTTTTTTTAGAATAACCCCTTTGGTTTAAATTTTATTTTATTTTCTAAGTCATTTATTTAAGTAAAAAAATGATTTATATGGTTTAAAACAAGCTCCCGGAGCTTGAAATGACAGGCTCAAAAATTTCATTATTTCAAAATGATTATAAAAAGGTATAAA
The DNA here is from genome assembly GCA_963277665.1 of Viscum album. Lineage (NCBI taxonomy): Eukaryota > Viridiplantae > Streptophyta > Magnoliopsida > Santalales > Viscaceae > Viscum > Viscum album. Next base: position 828,968,138 of record OY728141.1, on the reverse strand, counting down.
TGATCATACTATAATTAAAAAATAAATATCAAAATATTTATTAGTTTTATAAATCAATGTTTTTGATATTATTTTTGGATCATCAATTAATTTTTAAATAATGATACAAATTTTATTCAAAACGAGTTTATTGTCTGTATGTGTGCTTGTTTTCATGAAATACGAAATGAGTCAAAACTAGATTCTATGAAATAAAATTTAAATATGTCAATTATACTACCAATGTAGTATTATTTTACCATAGAGGTAAATAATTAGAGTTAGTGAGAAATTATGATGATAATTATTTTGGATTAAAGATAGATACTAAAATTACATAGGGAACATGTTACTTTTTGGGAAATTCAATAGTTTCATGGTTTAGTAAAAAACAAAATTTTGTTTCATTGTCAACTACTGAAACCGAGTACATAGATTCTAGTAGTCGTAGTGCACAAATTATGTGGATTAAACACACATTAACATACTATTTATTTCTATTCCAATATGTGCCCAAAAATTCAGATAACACAAGAGTAATAAATATTTCTAATAATCCAGTTTCTCATTTCCCAAATATCACATTGATATAATACATCACCTTTTGGGGGTCCATTTTCAAATTTGGGATATCACTCTTGAGTATAATGATATATAAATTCATCTTGCTTATATTTTTACTAAACTCATAAATATATTGAGATTGGATAATGTCAATCTTATGTTAAGAATGATTAACTTTTGATAAATCTAATTTTACGATATGTCACACCATTTTTGTCACACACCATTGTGGGGAAATACCATTGGGTGATACACCATTGGTTGTCATCCTATTGGATGTTAATACATTTGATAATTCCATATTTTTTCAAATATATTGAACTACCAATTTAGATACTTTTGGTTTCTATATTTTTTATAACATGATAAATATATTTTCCATGATATTAATTTTTTATTTCCAATAATATTTAAAATTTATCACATAAATACCAAAAGTTAAAAATGGTGTTTCATCTATTCCCATCACACCTAATCCAATGAATTTCTCTTATGGGTCCCAAGTGACGTATCTTCTTCCAACCATCACTTTCCTTTTCCATTCTGGGAGAAACCATAACAGATATATGTTCTAGGAAAGAAGAGACATTCTAAGTATTCAATATATGAGTCGAGATCTTATAAAATCAGAATAAAGAACAGAGTTTACCTTCATTAGGTGAACTAGTTAATCCCAATTAGGCTAAAAAAGTTTTTATAGCTGAAGAGGAAGTTGACCCTAATTGGTTATTATCAAAAAAATCTATAGTACACAATGTTTTTCAAGGACAAGGTTAGATATATTTGATTTCATCAAATGAACAACCATTTTATCCTAAGATTGATTATGAGATTTTCCAGGATGTTGGGTTGGGAATTAATGATGATGAATAATAATAGATGACATCATTAGTTAAAAGTCATAGATTGTTATTTTCATAAAAATAGTGACCTAAATGCTTGGGAGTAACTCATGAAGGAATTTATGGATATTATCAAAGACATACTCATGGAGAAAATGACTATTTTAAATATGAAGATTCTTTGGAAGATTTGATAGGTGATGGAATCACAAGAAGACTAGTGGATACCAAACTATAGGGGGATCTAGACTACACTCTAAATTTATTCAACATTTGCACTTCCCTAGGAAAGGTAATTTTTCCATAATGATATTTCACGATGTTTATCTTCTAAGTTATATAAAAAGTGGACTAGAGATCAATTTGTGTACATATCTCATGGTTCATGAAATATATATGATAAAACATACTTCAAGGTCTAATTTATTGATTTATCTAATGTTGATTTCATCCATCCTTAAAGAAAATGATTTTTATTCAGATGAAGACGAAATTATTGATTAATGTTTTGGTTTCTATATTTCTGATGATATCTTCTACATAAAGAAAATTAATTATAACCACTGTATCAAACAATGGGTTTGATATAAGGAGAAGCTATATTCTATGTTTAACATGATAGATCATCATACAAGACCAAAGTGTATTGTTGATCTAGGTTTGGAACCTAATAATGATATTGATTATTCTGATGTTGAAGTATAAATGGATTCCTCTAGAGAGGGCTATCCTATTAGTGATGGGAGTGACCCTAATCTGTATCACGAATCTTCTCCTATCCCTTTTAGTTCTCATATCCCATCTAAAATACTCCTAATATGTGAAATGTTTAAAATAAGTGATGTATATGAGACTATAGTCTATGTGGATGATCATTTGAAAAGTTTAAAATCTAAATAGTAAGATAATACAAATGATGATTACAGTAGATGTTGTAATGATGATGAATCTAACCCTAATGGTTCATGTATCCAAATTAAGTTGAATGAAGATGAGATGCCTCGATAACTTCTTGATTCAACTAGTGAATCATTTGACTAACCAGATCTACATAATGATATGGACCCTGAGATTAATGAGAAAGATACTTTTGTGAAGGGGGAGAAACCCCAATCTCTAGAAATATTTCATAGAAGTCTAGTGGATAATACAGATGATGGAAGATCAGTTTCTAAAAGTTATATTGTTTCTAACTCTACCATAGTTGAGTAGATGAATTCCATTTTTTCTCTGGAACAACACATAGCTGAATAAGAAAAAGATTAGTTACCTTTTTCTAAGCAAGCAAGTGGTGAACAACATGATTTTTTTGTTACTAATAATCCACTAGTTAATAGGTATATTGATTTCCAATCTTGTCATATTGGCCAAATTTATGATGCTCAAATGATAATGGAACCATTTGATGATAAACCTAAATAAAATGAGACTAGTACACTTTCCAGCATTGAATGCATACTAGATGGACATAGTACAGATTCATAAAAAATTCTAGAATCAACTATTGTACAAACAACTATTATAGTACCTCCTTCTACTGCTCTAGTTTTAGTTGTATTTTCAGATCAATGATTTGATATTATAGAAGAAGAAAATGGAATGTACTTATTTTTTGGGGATATGCCCAATAATAATGGACATGAGGTTATCATTGAAGGCGGCCCTAAGGGTTCAATGATAACTCAAGTCAACTTTGATGATTTACTGAATTTTTTTTCATCTAGAATACCTTGTATTTCAAAACAGATTACTCAACCTCCACCTATTATTCCAATTTACTGATTCAAAAGAGATGAGTTGAATTTATTTGGTGGGAAACTGATTTCATAATTCATTAAGTGGTTTAATGATAAATATCTTATTATGATCATGCTTATTGAGGAAGATTCTGGATGCCTCTTTTCTTTGGTGATTCAAAATATTCGACCTAAAAATGATGTCATACATCCATAAAGTTGATATTGAGAACAAAAGGATTAGTAAATAAGTAGAATTTATTATGTTTATGATGGAAGAGTTGAAATATTATTTCTTATATTCCATGAAATTGATCCTAAAAATCCATAAATATACATCCTAGGATAGTTCTACCCCTTGTACACCTATTGAGGATGTGAATCAGCTCAGATCAGTTGTCAGAAAAGAGGTTGTAGCTGCCTTCATTTGACCCTCATGTGGAGAACCTGTGCTACTATTGGAAATTATGAGGAATTTGGAGAAATATACAGAGCATAAACCCATGATGATCAGATCTGATGCAAAGGAAGAGGACGTTTCAAAATACACAACTACAAAATAAATAAATAATTACCTCTATAGAAAATATACTAAGAATTACAAGGAATATAATTTCAAATTTTTGGTACAGAATTAGAGGATTCCCTATCTTACTATATCTTTCAATGAACAAATAAGACAACTAAATGAAATAACTCGAGTTTCTAGCTAGTTTATTAATTAGAATTGTGATGTATTTAATTCCATAGAGAGATGGTTGCAGATCAATATGAATTTTACAAATTTTATAATGTAGATTATTAATATTAACGGTCAATCAATAGTGTCTCAAGGAGACATTTCTATTATACCACACAAATATATTGGAAGAAAATCTTCAAGAGATAAATTCCACCTGTCCCTACTCATTTCCATCAATTAACTATATACCACACTCAAGAAATGATATAAATCAGACCAATAACTCTCCTAGAGTATCGACATTCTATAGAAATTAGTGTCATTTCAAATGGGGTTCCAAGTACCTCTTTATGGGCTTCTTCTCCCTCTAGTGACACTATGGATCCTCTGTCATCTCATGAAGATTTTGGGTAATATTAGAAAATATCAAAGGATAAAGTTAACGAACATATGGATCCTTCTCCTAACCCTTGATGTTGATGTTAGGATAATATTTTATGTTTTCTTGAGACTTTGTTTTTGTAATAACTTTTTGATATAAAATCATTAAATGTTATTCCTGACTCATGTTATATTTCTTCTTATTAATAATTATCTGGTATTTCACAATATTTTTGTTCTACCCTTTTTGATAATACTAAAGGGGATTGAATTATTCTAGTATATCTTTCTATGAAAATAAATTCTGTTTATTTTTTATTTTAATTTTTCAATCATATTGTTGTGGTAATAGCTTTGATTTCAGTATTTTTGACAATAAAAAGGGGAATATGGTTTACTTATTTATTTAAATGATCATGAAATCCTGATTATAATAATCTTAAAGAATTACATGTTTTATGTACAAATTTTATAATTTGAGATAGGTGTTTAAAAACATCTAATTACAAGACACCATTGATTTGGAGACACTGCCAATCCCTGCTAAGGATGTGACACTATTGAAAAAAGACATCTACCCCTCGTCAAACCACAAAGGAAGAATCACCGCTAAACAAGGACCCACTGTTTGGATATCATACCACTGAATAGGGAATAGAAATTTTCTAGGATACTGTCACATATGAGTCACTTTTAGATGACACAATTCAGGTGTGAAAATCCAAAATGTATGACACACCGCCAGCTAAGGCACCACCTTACGAGACACCATCAATGTCATACCACCAATATAGAATATTGAAATGTATGTGGCCCCCTTGCATGTACTATCACCAGAAGGATGATATTCCATTAGTATATCTCACCATTAGGTTGCCATGCTGTTAGTATGAATATGTTTTTAATGTATGAGACACTCTCAAGTTTACATACCATGAGACTATCCTATAGCCAATATCATGTCGTCAGACTGTAAGAGAATTTTTGTTACAAAAAACTACTAGACTAATCCACCTATACTATTTCCCAAAACTTTTATATTTAATTAATAATGACAGATATTTTTTTAACTTAATTCCATTTATTATAATAATAATTTTTTGTTCTTGGTAGAATGAATTAATGATACTATCAGATGTGCATTACAAGAAAGAAAAGATGATTAGATATTACTACTAAAGTTAATAAAAGATATAATATACCCCATATGGAAACACACACCAAGGATATAATGTTAAACATCATGGGATATAGAGACAAATAACAAGATTTTGTACTTAATGAACACACCATTTAGATGAAGATCCAATCTTATAAATCCTGAAGAACAGTCTAATGTGGAAGAACATCCACATATTCTTCTTCCCTAAAAAACACAAGTCTACAAAACTCTATTTTTTGTAACTCATCAACAAGAACTACACAAAAGTTTCTTTACAATATATTCAAAGGAGTCAAAATGATCACAATAACAGAACGATCATTTCTATTATTATATCTTTTAGATTTCTCATTCCTATTTAGTTTTTAATTTCATTATGGGTAGTTTGTGTTCTTACTATATTTTAACATATTCTCAATATATCATATGGTAAACGTGAATGTAAATAGATATATTATTATCTAATATTACATATTTACTCTCTTAGATAACAGTGGTATAGCTACTTTTGTGTTCTATTCATCAATTACTCCCCCAAAGAATTGTGTAAGAGGATAGGTGTGATCTGGACAGTTTGTTGACTATTATAAAACCCAATAAAGGTTGAAGATCAACTTTTTTATTTTATATAATTGGATTGATGGTGTGTGATCAACAAGTGGAGAGGGATATGTCTCAACATGAGACTAAACTAATTGAATTAAAAATTATCACTATGTGTTTTTATTTTTTTAGTTTATTTCTGATTTATAATAGATATATATTATCAACTATAAAATAGTAATAATTTTTTAGTTCATACTTATTTGTGTTTTTATATTCTAATGGACTAAGTAACATTATAAATATTACATACCATAGAACTATTCAATAATTGGTAATTTTTTTGAAATATTAGATCCTATAATGATCTAATTTATTGGTTAAATGGGAAATTTTAATTTTGTTGGGGGTTTTAAAAATAATACCTTTTAAATATAAATTTTAATTGGCAATTCACCCCCCCTTGAGAAACTCATTCCGACTAGCAATTTTAAGTTAAACATTATGTTTTATTATGTATAAGTGATTTACAGTCCCAGTTTTTCAAATATACTAATCCTTTTGTTCCTGGTGTTTGTAATTTTATTATGTTTCTTATCTTTAAAATGATGTAATAGTCATGTAATAAATATTAGGGCCACTATAGTGTTAGAAAATGTTGGTTATTGCCTATTGAGTTTTACTAACACACTATTTGGACCAATAATTGGAACCTAGATGGACTTCATGGATGGAAGTGGGGACAAATGGGATGAATCCATCTATAGATTCTTTCTTTTATATAATAGTATTTTGTATAGGAGAAGAGGAACAATATAGTTCTAATGATTATAGTGGAGAATATATTTTTATCATTATGTATATTATTGTATAGAATGTATTATGTATGTATGCTTCCCTATTTCCCCTTTTATCACCTTTTCTATAAAATCATGACTTTAAAATTATATATTCTTAATAAAATGAAAATAGATTATATATTTCTAGATAGACATTTATGTTAGGTTCATTTTATCAATATAATTATATTGTTGTTTTTATTTACATTATCAATGATTTTCCATATGATTGTTAAAGAATGGTCTATCCACCACACAATTATACAATGTAACTTCTAGTTTGAATCCTATCAAATTAAGTGAGGTGAACTTGAGTCAATGTGTCCCACTATATTTAGTTACTAATGAGTGAAATTATCTTGGGAAAACACATACCTCACTCTCAGTAATCAATTTTTCATCCCATGGATGGCACGTTATTTGATTTCAATTAGTTCACTATTATCGGTATAATGACATCATAGGAAGGGAATGATTATATCGATATGTTTTTTGGAACATATATTTCTATTTAGAAAATTCAAATGGAAGATCTTATGATATATAAAAATTTTGATGCACCTTCTTCCAAAAAGATTCCTAAAAAAATAGTCATAGTAGAATGGGGGCAGTTGGATAGGAAGTATATTTTTTTAATTAGGATGTCTCTGATATGTAATGGTGAATTCAAAATTAGAGAGAAGAACACTATTGTAAATGTTGTAAAATAATTGGCTGAAATATATGACAACCTAATGGAAAATTGAAAACAATTAATGTTGCAAAAATTGTCAAACATGAGGTTATCTTATGAAATTCCTATTTTTGATAATATAAATGCCTTTAATATGATATGATGGATGTTAAAATATGTGAAGATATAATTCAAATAATATTTTCAGGATTTTCATCTTCTTTATTCACTTCTAGATAGCTTTGATTCGTTGGTGAAAATTGTGAGAAATTTAAATGGGAAGGTATATCTTTTTTTTTTGTTATTCAAATAATTATCGTAAATGTAGAGTTGAGGTGAAAAGGATTTGATAAACCATTTGGAAGAGATCTGAAAACAAATACTAGACAATGACATATACCCATGTTTTTAAACCATGGGTATAGCCCCCAAAACTGTGGGTATAGCCTATATCCACGACATTGGGAACCATGGGAAACTGAGGAATCGGGATAGGTCCCCAACATATAAAACTGTTTGTCAAGACATGGATATAGATTTTTTACCACACAGTGAAATCCCCATGCACCCTTGTCTCCACTGGCAATCGATTTTACCGACAGTTTTAAAACTATGGGTATTAATTGTGTAAAAACAGACGATTCATGTGTTGAACTGGAGACCTCCAAGCACTGTAATTTTCAGTAGAAGAATCTCACCACTATTCTATGTCAATTTTTATTATATATATAAATAATTTTCTAAATATATTAATTATTATCAATATTAGACAAAATGATGGCAACATGTTTCGATCCCTAGTCCTTCTCACATTGTATACTGAGGTGAACAGACCTATCTAAGAATATTGTAGTTAAATAAATCCACATTTAATGTAATATAAAATTATATATATCATTGTATAAGAAACAATTTTGTGTGATTCAATCCCAAGATCGCTTGATAAAAGATAGAGTTCCCCACCAACCGTGCTAGGTAGTTTAATTGTCTAGATATTTTTATCTATTTAAATATATTATTTCAAAACAATGGTATAAGAGGAAAACCCATGGGTATTTGTTTTCCTACCAAACATTTTTCCCCATGTAATTTTTTCCCCACCAAATCTATACCCATTGATTTATAAAACCATGTGTATAGGTCTTTGAAAAAAACCATATTCCTGTGGTTTTTCTAAAACCGTGGGTTTAGGCCTTCAAAGAAATACTTATACCCATAGTTTTGAAAAACCATGGGTATAAGTCATGAAAAAAAATCTATACCCATGGTTTTTATAAACCTTGGGTATAGGTCCGTATAATATACCTATACCCATGTTTTTCCAAAACTGTGGGTATAGGGCACCACTATTCTTATAGTATTAAGAAAAATCGTAGGTCTAGGGCTATTTAATAGCAGTGTACTATCATACAGGGAGGATTATTCCATTATAAAAAACCATCATTAGAAGAAATATTTAATGTGAAAATCCTTGAGAAGAAGACAATGTAAATCAACATGTCCATGTCCTTCATGTTTGATTTGTCGGAAATAGATATATATCATGAAATATTTATGAAATCAGAAAGAGGATTCAACTTTTGGATAGAAAAATGTAGTCAGTACAACCAACAGAAGGTCTATCTTTATACTTCACATGATCATTCCATAGATGTCATGGGTTATTGAATCAAGAGTATTCATTTCATTTATATAGTGAGTGAGGGTGTGTTATTAATTATGTGCTAGTAATCATGGGAAGAGAGCATTTATTTGATGATGAATCTCCTGATATAGTTTATAATGGTGATGAGAACATTCAAATGGAAAATGATATTGTCTTGAAACTAAAATTACTTAAACACATTCCATGTCTCTAGAAGAACCTTTTATCATTGGGAAAAAATTGATTATGATGTTTTTAGAATGGGATTTTCAAATAGAGAATGGATGATGACTGGAATTTCTATGGTCATTTCTCGTTTATTAAAAAAACAATACCATATATCATATCACATTGAGTGATGATGTTTTAGCTACGTTGACGACTTCATAAGATGGTACTAGAAAGTGGAAATCCAATTTTGGTCAATTCAACAAGAAAAATATTAATGTTATATTAAAAAGGTCACATTTAAACACAATCATACAAAACTCAGAAGTTATGAGAGAGAGTAAAATAAAATAGTGCTTCCTTTAGCATAGATAGATGAAAGATGAGGAATAAAAAATTTAGAAATTTATCACTCTATTGTTTGGGGACAACCTCTATTTACTTGTACGTATGATCACTATACACTATGGCCTTCATCAATTATTTCCACAACAGTACCTTGGTTTTCATCCTAAATAATAAGTCCGATTTATTTCATGAATTTATTTAGTAGAAAGTCATAGCCATGAGATGATGTGAATAAAATTTAAAAATTATCTATAGAAAAATTGTGAGGAATAATCCATACATAAATTTGATAAAATTTTAAGAAGTAGGGAATTAGGCATGAGAGTTTTTTTTCTAACGACTCTACAACAAAAAAATATAAATCAGAGAATGAATCAAACATTAACATAGAAATATTATTGAATCGGGCTCCACTCAAGAATGCCTGAGGGAATTTGGTCAGAGACCATGAAAAAAACATCTTACATTGTGAACTATTGTCTGACCACAATTACAGGACATAAACATTGGTCTATTAAGAGACTAGAGGCCAACCATCTCAAAATCATTTTGAAGTGTCACTAATTTTCATCTCGATGCTAAATATAGAGATAAACCGAAGGTGAAATTTAATGTATGTACTCTTATAAAATAAGTTGATGTGAAATTTTTTTATCACATTTGAGATGATGAAAATAAACAAGTCACCATGTAAAGGTTGTATATAATAATCACAATGTGGATAAAGCATTAATGTAATAAAAAAATGACATGTGGTAAAAAACAATCACTTGTTTTGGTAGTGAATAAAATGGTGAGGAAACAATTTCATTAGGTGGAAGAATCTGAAAAAATAATTAATCATGGAAATATTTCAACCATTTGATTTATATTTAATAATTTTATGTATTATATTTATCAAAGTTTTAAAAATTATTTTACAAATGTTTTTAGTCAAAACAATGAATAATATTATTTAACAAAATTGTTTTTCCAGTAATTACATAAATTTTATAGATAAGTTTTTTTTATTTTCTAAATTAAAGCTGATAAAAATGAATTTATTATATGAATTAAATATTCAAATAGTTAATAGGATTAATTTTTGTTATCTTTCTCAAAATATTGATTTTTGAGTGAACAGTGGAAAATCATGATTTTTGAAAAATTTTAATTTTTTCGTTAAATCATGAAATTTGAAATTATCATTATAATGTTTCATTTGGTTTTAGAGTATCTTAATATCCATAATACTAATTATATTATGAATAATTTCATAAAAATAAATATTATATTATGATATCAGTTGATGTTCATATTTATGTATAAAATGTAATTTTTTAAAAACTGTTTTTAATTGTACATTTCACACTTATATTGAAAATAATTTATACAAATTATAAAAATTGAATCCAAAAAAATACATTTCAAATTTTAAATCATGATTTTATTATTTATTACTGATTTTAGTTTAATTTTTTGGTTTTTTGAATAGTAACCATGGTAAAAATGAGTCACCATGGAAAAATGGTAAATATGATTAATTAAGGTAAAATTTAAATGATAAGGCCATTAAATCTTATATAAATTACTATTAGATGATTATATAAAAAATAATTGACACCTTGTATTTTAATTATTGTTTTTCAGGTGCCACATGACTATGATTTTGACATAGTATTATTTTAAATCATTGAATAATTTCAATGGTGTCACTTTCATCATTTATAGATGGGCACCAAATATCTTACCTTACTCACAAAACTTGAGAACTATATAGCAGAATATTCCTACCCAAATTTCTCCCCAACATCACTACCCTTATTCTAGAGTTCCAGGTATTCTAAAAAGACTAATCTTATAAGGGTTAATATGTAAACTAATGGGAGATACCGAAGGAGAAGGTAGAAATCATAACCGACCAACTTCAATTTTATTTCTTCTTAAACTCTCATAACATATTAATTTAAAATGTATTAATAGTAACATTATAATAGTCAATATACTAAAATGTTATTATAATTATACGATAACACCTTTTAATCTCTCTTTCCCACCAATGTGAAATTAAAGCATCGTTTGTTCATACATGTGGGCCACCACCACCCAGAAGTGATGTATTTCATTTATCCACACTAGTATATATGGATTTTAAAATAAATAGAAAAAAAATATAAAGAATATATAAGAAAGAGTAAATATTTTTTAAATATAAAATAATAATTAAATTTTTACCAATTCTATCTATTACAAATTGATAGCATCGATTATGCATATATGTGAAATGCCACCTCAACATAGCGATGTGTTTTCATTTTTCATCTTCATTATACAAGGATGGTCATAATGATTGAAATGATGAATAAATAATGAATATATAACTTGTTTATTATTTTTAAGACTAAAATATTATTTTATTTATTTATTTTCCAACCATAAGAAAAAATTAAGATGTTTTTCAGGCATATATATAGACTACCATATCAAAGAAACAACACAGTTCATTTTTTATGAAAACCATAAATGGATGGTTTTTAAAGTTTAACTAATGTATAAATATTATAATTATAACATGATTATTATATTTAGGTAATTAAATCACATCCCCTTTGATCGTAGTCAATAAAATGATGATATTATGAGGTTATAAACCAAACATACTAAAAATATCCAACGCGAACATAACCAATTTAATAAATACATAAAAATAGAAATAAATTTAATAAAAGGAATATTTATAGTGAAATGAAAAATATATTCATAATAAATTATAAAACTAATATAATTTTAATATTTAGGTGGGTAGACATGAAAATGATACAGTTCATGACTTGAGGTAAGATATTTTCATTTAAAATAATGCTTAAATGTATCACATTTTTTTTTATTTCGTGAACATGTTCTAAATTTTTTTCAACATATGTTCCTATTTATATATCAAATATCATTAAAGGTAATTTTCAACAAATTTTAATTTATTTAAAAAGGATAAAAATTATTTTTTAACTTTTTCTGTACGTTTCATCTCAATTTTTTTTATCAAACTGTAAAAGAATATTTTTTATACATATAGATATTAAAATTCCTTCCATGATGTTATATTTTTGATTCATTCTAAAAAAATCTACTATATATTAACATAGGTTTTTAAAGAATACCATATTCCCATTCTTCATTGATTTTTTTAATTTTTCAGTGTTTTCAATGAAAATGTCTCTTTATCTTTATGATTATGTGAAATTGGAATGTGCTTTTATTATGGGTTCAAATGTGTATTTAAAGTGTTTTATATTTAAAAAATTGAATCCAAATATTATTTTTTCATTAAAACATACTTTATAATTATAGATGATGATAGGTGAGCTTGATATAGCTCAAAAAATAGGTGAACGTGATATAGATCTTAAATGTATTGGGGAATAATTTAGTCTTTTTTAAGAGAAAAATGAGGGAGATAACTTGATAGGTTACATATTTGAAATTAACTTTGATTAAATTATTTTAATGTGGGTCACCTATAGAAATATAAGTTATACTAATGGTTTCAAACCATTGGTATCGTATAGCAAGCTATTCATATTTATTATACGAATGATTCCCAAAAATTTTCTATAGTATGGTGTGGGGTAGCCGTATACCGATAGATTTAAGTAAATAGTTTTAATAACACCTATGAAATTTCATTACTACAATGGTTTAATAAAACTATTAGTATAAATTTAATCTAATGGTTACAATAAAACAATTGGTATAACCTTCATATTTGAAAAAAATACGAAACAACCCTTTCCCGACATTGTCTTGACCCTATAGTCATACCCATCTGAATTTAAAACATCAGATATATTAAATATATTAAATTTTAATAGTTGATAAATGAAAAATATCATAACAAAGATATTAAATCATGTTCATTAATCAAACATCAAGTTTCATAAATATCATTAAAACTGTATGGGTCAAACACTCTCTAATGACCACCACTACTGTCAGGATCATCAGAGTCATGACCAATGTATTTTTCACCATTATCACCACTACCATCATAATCGTCACCTATTTTATAACTATATTTATCATCATAACCATCACCATTTTTTTCATTGTCCTGACCACCACTAGGACCATCATCCCCATCACCCAGTGCATCATTTATGAAACACATTATCGACATGCATGTCTCAAAAACATTATTAGTATCTGGATAATGTGAAGGAAATAATACTATCCTCATTTTTCTAAACTGCACTTTTGAAATTTTACTCCATTAAAATTATTTAATGTCAATTGTTTTTCCTATACTACCTATACATGAGCATTCACTCCCTCTTCCTGAGTCTTTTCTAACTCTGTGCTACAAAAATTGTTAGATGTTTCTATAGTGGCAAGAATATTATTACCTATATGTAAATGAACTCTACACAGTTTTCATATCCTAATATATTGTGAAAATGATAATTTAGGGACAAACTTTTCTTCTTCAACCTCATCAAGGGTCTCCAAATTACACTGTTTCTAATATAAATTAATTATTTAGTAATAAAATATATAATTAAAATGTGATAGTAGAAAAATAAAACATAGCATATTTTACTATGAATTTTTTTATAGAGGTTACATATATCTTCTTTCTATGTTGGAAAAAAATTAATCAAGGCATACAATTTTTAGTGTCTGAGACCTATCCGTACAATAACATTGAATGCATAAAAACATTATTTTAGAATAATATATTTATGAAAAAAAATTAACTCATTAAAACTATTATTAAAATAAAAATCATCAAAAACTACCAAACCCAATTTAATAGAAATTTATCATAGAATAAATTATTAATAACACCAAAATAAACAATTTTTTGTTGTTTTGGTGAATCTATATTCATCTTAGTTATTATTATTGTTATATTGGGTCACTTTTATTTTGTATTGGTTCAATTCAATTTTCATTTGTTTAGATTGAGTATTATTATTTTTGAATAATTTATCACTTTAAGATCAATTTCATCTTCTTTTGGGTTTAGTTATAAATTAATCATATTAATTTGAGTTAGTTTAGGTCAATATTGTTCTTTTTATTTTGAGGAATTTAAGTTCATGTTGATTTTTTCTCATTTATTATTGATCGATTTATTCCTATTTTTTCCATTTCAGTTTCATTGAATTCATTGTTCATTTTTTATAGTTCAATTAGATATAACATATTATTTAGATTTCATTCGTATTTATTGAAATAATTTACACTCTTAATGGCTTGATTTTATTTACATTGCTTCATTTTAAATTAATTTATGTTTAGTTGTTTCATGTCTAGTGGGGTAATATTGTTTCATTTTGGTTCAATTTTATTTTATTACATTTGATTTAGATTGAGTAGCCATATTCAATTATGTTTATTTATATTTAGTTTAATTATATTCCCACCATAATAGTTTCAATTTATCGTTTACAAGTTTATATGATTATATTAAATGAATCAATTTAAATTTTTATATGTTAATATCAATTGAAAGTATATATATGCTAATAATTTTATGATTTTTTTGAGATTATCATTCATAAATGGTAAATAATTTTTGGAAGGTAACATGATGTTTGTGTGGAATCTAGGATTAGGGGGTTTTGAATTAATATGGTGACATGTTTTGAAAATGGAATTATCGGAGTGTGTTTTATTAAATTAGGAAATTATTGTATAATAATTTCAACGTAGAGATCATATGTAGGTATATGCATTAATATTAGTTTCATTGGAATTTAAATGGAATTCCCTTATCCTTGTTTTGTGATTAGTTTTTTTGTTTTATTTTTGGATAATTTTTTGTTGCCTTATTAGATAAATAAATTTTCCTAAATGCGAAGTAATATAATGACCCCCTAGAATGTATAATTTAAACAAATAATTGTTTATCATTCAATTTTTTTGTCCCACGCATGTTATAAAATGTTTAATATTATATTAATTCCATTATCTTCAATAATAATTTTTTTGATGTTGATCAAATTGTGTGATTTTTGGATTTTTTATCAAACTAACATTAATGAATTTGAAAATCATGTTTACCGTAATAATTAAAATGTAAAACAATCCTTCCATGTATAATTACTGATAAAACCGATATTCATTATTGAGGTTTAAATATTAACATTATATTTAACAACTCTATTTTAGACACGTATCGTCGTGGAATAGTTTAATGAATAAAGTTTTTGTTAGGCTCGATGTAGGCATGGTATTCTTGGGTTTATGGAGCCTCAATGTAAGTATATTAAAAATATTATATATATAATATTGTGCACACATAATGTTTTTGAATTTATGTAATATATCTTGAATGGTGTGTTAAATGAGAAAACTGAGACATAGATAAATAAAAGAATGTGTTATTTATCCTTGCTGTAACATAATCGTTGTACGCCTTGAATGTTTTGTTTTGGAGCTGTCACTTGTGAGATAATAGAAAAAATATTTATTTATTTATTGATTTTCTATAAAATGATAAAAACCAAATTATTTTCTTCAATGTAAATATTATGGTCAAATACTAGGATTATCTACCTAACCCTAGAAATTGGAGGGGACCATGGATGAGAGAATTGGTGAATGACAATTAGTTTGGGGATCGACGATTAGCCTATCAAGGAGATTTTCCTCATCAATTGAATTATTTTATCTTGCAAATGGTGATGGAATAAAGTATTTATTCACCATATATTGATCCAAAATCTGGGGTAGGAAATTAAATTTTTTATATTAATCACAATTTATTATTTCTTTATGATGAGAATGAATTGATTCCTTTAGAAAATTTATTGATGGATAATTGCTAAATTATGGATGTTTGGTTGTTATTAATGGAATTATGAATTGAAAAATGATTTATAGTTTTTTGATTATTATTCTTTGTTCAAATTTTTTTCATTAATTGATGAATGTCAACCTGAAAAATTGAAAACATTCATTCCTGACCATTCTGTTCCCATATTTTCTCTTATTGTTCATCGAATGTTCATTTTCATTATTTTTATTAGCTAACAGTTTGACTATACTCATGAATAAATCATTATATGGCTAATAATTGAAAAAATGGATCACATTAATAGGTTCATATTCAAAATTGAATGTGAAAAAATGTCTTGTTAATGATAATGGAATTTTACTGATGGATTTAAGGAGATCAGTTTCATGGGATTATGATTTTTCGCAACATGGTGCTATAAGAAGTGATTTCTGAGAAGATGTTGGCCAGAATATAGCCACCCGCAAAGATGAAGTTTAAATTAACTCAATTCCAAGTTACATGGTAGATAATGAGATGGAATTAGTCATGGCATCATGATAAATGATGTGTGATAATTATGGAATTTATAAAACATTATAAAGTATGTGACATGTTGTTTTGAAGTACACATTCCATGTGGACCCCCTATATAATAGATATGTTTTAATCATGATGATAAATATCACATATTCATGTGACTAGATCACACATAGAGTGGTCATTTAGTTGATTACCTTATGTGTACCCATCAGAACATAGGTATGGGAATGACCAGATGCACACATGAATAACATGATTAAATGGGAATGACCAAAGTCCATGTTTCTGTTGTAACATACAAAGAAACCAATACAGGTTGGTCTATACATAGTAGGACTCGATACGAAGCCCTATATACATTGTGTAATTTTCCCATGGAAACCTATTTCACTTTATTCCCTCATCACAATGTCAGTATCTGTGCAGGTGTAATCCTTTGGTATACCCCTAATATAATATAGTGAGGTATCTCATTCTGTGTGTAGGATGAGTGATCCCCTCTATGTTCTAGTTATGGATTAAGTCTGGAATCCCTCTACATGGATTGAGGTGCGATCCTCTATCATTCATAGTAATTTTAGGCTAGATATCCCATCATTTAATTCGAGGGTGTGTGATCTCCTTCATAGTAGGATATTCCATATATGGTCAGGTAGCACCCATAGGCACTAGACGTGATCCCCTACTCATGTAATGAATTATTTTGATTTCCTTTTTGTACTTATTCAAAGAATAGCCCAATGAGTGAATCTTCTCAGATAAGTGACATCCGTATATCTAGAAATGATGAATGTTTTCTATCTTATGGAAGTATATTTTGAGCCTCCAGAAGAATCCTTGACTAGAAGTAAGGATGCGTACTAACGTTGTGACTTATTTACTACCTCAAAACAAATCTAGGTTAATGAGTTTATTATTCCCATGCTAATTATTTTGAGTTAACTATCTCTTTAATGATGTTTGTTTTTTGATTTCAGGGTGTCCTACTAGGTATATGTATGCTAACCCCTACATGGGCTATACCCACATGCGTCATATTTTATCTATATGGAAGGGATTTCAATAGATTTCTTTGTGGAAATGTGTAAGTGGATATAAGTTGTACATATTGGACCACATATGATTCCAGGTATTGAATATTGATAGAATTTTTCCTTTTTTAGTAATTTCAACACATCTTACAGTCATGTTGGGCTTGTATCTTCCATTATCAATTTCAATACTCTTATCATACTCTAATTTGGGATTAGTTTATAAGCATGTATTTAGAGTATCAGGTGTTTATAACCATTATTATCACTCTTAGAAAAATGACCTATAGCCATTGACCTATAGCCATGGTTTAATTGGGATGTGGTTATACATTATGATATAACCATTTTTATTTAATAACTATAGATTTAAATTAAATATATCAATTGGTAAAAGATACCTATGGAAATATGTCCTCCAATTTTTAGTGTACCTTTTATTCACCTCTCTTACCTATGATACATTCTCTTGAAACTCTTCCCCTATGATCGATCATCCCTCCCACTCCCATACTCCCCTACCTACCTCCATTTATGGCTTCTCCACCTCTGTCTCCACCAAGACTCTCATTATCACATCCCTACAACTTATCCAGATCCCACCTTTAACCCTAGGGTTACAGAAATATCATTCTACCCTAGTCTCTTCACTTTTATCCATTCATTTCTTGTGTCTACCGCCACTCATGGTCCAGAATTCTTACATATTGTTCCATTATCAATTTTCTTCTTTTGTTGAACTGTCGGTACATCTTGAATTGATTATCTTCTAATATCAGCCTCACTATGACCATTCAAGACTATCAACCATCTAATCATGTTAATCTATAGGTATTGTGGTTCTCTAAAATTCCACATCACATTAAATTCATCTGGATATTAACAATAATTATTATAAATATTACCAATTTAATGTATTAAATGGATGATTTTCATCATAGATATAATTTACAATTCACTTTAGCCCACTATATTATCTGGTAATTCTTTAATAGTTGCACCCATTCAAGAATGGTTACCCGCAAAACACTATAATCAGTAGGGATTTTGGTTCTCTCTCTTTAAAAATCACATAACCACCAAGTGAATTTGTAACCCTATATATATTTAAATATTTTTTTGGGAGACATAAAAAAGATCTAATAGTTCTTTATATCATCTTATGTTTATGTGTTTCATTACCTCTTTATTTAAATAATTTCTACAAAATGTGAGTGTTGTATTTAGAATATTCTCAATATTTATCTATAATCTTATCCATTGAATAATAATTAATTTATATAATTAATTTTATAAGTGATATATACTAATGGATTAAATATTGAACTAAATTATTCTTATACATCGTTTATATTGTTTCCTTTGAGACATTTTATGAAACATACTCTGGTTTTCTTAATTAATGATAGATAAAAACATATTTCTAGTTTCTTCATGTTAAAAAAATGATAATTGAGAATATGGTATTGTTTTTATCACCTTAATGATTCTTTATATGATCTTATGAATAATGATATTTGATAATACATATTATAATTTTCAATATTCAGTAAAAAAATTTCATGGAAATTGAATCCATGAAAATGTGATTCTTAAATAATAGTTTGTGAAAAAAATATCAAATGGGGATGAGAGTGTAATCAATTCAATCTTTAACATATCCCTATGAACGAGGTAAATTTTATTATTTAATAAAGTGATTTTTCATTCAATAAGATACTTTCCCTTTTCTATTTCTAAAAATTATAAAACATATTTCTAACTCACCAAAAAAGTTTATAGGTATACACTAGAGTTTAGATATATCATAGTAGTGCATGGTATTGAGGTAGAGTACCACGTCTAAATTCTTTCAATAGTATATCTATTAGGATCATTTGATGAATTGATATTGTTTCCTATTTTTTCAGTGGATAAATAATAATCCATTAGTAATCAGACATCCATTAATTCACTTCCTAGATTTGATCGATATTGTTCTATTGATTAGTTTTTATTACCTAATTTAGTGTGTCAATATTTAGGTTTCTCTAAAGTGATGAAAGATGTGGATCTATTTTAGATATGACGTGGTTTTCTTCTCATGTCAATGAACTTTTTTGGATGGGATTTAGTTAATATATAGAAATAAGTACATGTTTTTTATGAAAAAATTTATTTTATTCCTTCGAATATATACAAAAAATCATTTATACAAAATAATGTTGATATTTTCCCCATTGTTCAAGAAATTGTTTTCATATATAGAATATTTTCATGCCGATCCGGTTTTCACTTTCATATCCATACAACTAATGTCTTAAGCAACTTTTAAATCATTTCATACCCTACCAAGTTCATTTTTTGATAAAAATATTTGTTTTATAATATGTTTGTATCACACTATCCTCCCATTTTTTATAATTTTTTCATTATTTGGTGATACATCCATGCCATTAATCATTTATATCATGATTAACTATTTGATTTACATAAACAAGTATAATATATTCTTTACATGTATAATGAATATTGAAATTTCGAATATCTTACAACATTTACATGTATACTCATTATAGTCAAGCACCGTGGGGAATTTTCTAAAACTACCATAGATACACACAAAGATAAGGTCAATAATGATTAAGAGAACAATTATTAAGGTGCTAATATTTATTAATATATTATATTATCACAATTGTTTTTATTATAATTTTATTATGCTCCTTATAATATTTTTCATAAGAATTCACACATGAATTTTGATTCCCATGTAACATCTAATGTTTCCTATTTATTCTTCCATTATTTCTCAGATTGTTCACTGGGAAAATTTTTGATCCATATATACAAATTTATTTATATAGTTATGAATTTAATGGAATACTATATGGTTCATTCCAATCTATTATTATTTAATCAATGTGTATTAATGCATATGAATTATAATAAATTGAAACTACAATAGTTCTATAATCTTTTATTTGGGTCAGAAGTGTCCTAATTTTACCTTCATTATTTAGACAAATACATAACATTGTATTAATTTATATATAATTTCTCTGTTTATGAAACTATTAGATTTGTAGGTTTTCCCCTCACAATCATTAATGTTGGTAAGAAAATAAAATGAATATTTAACTATATAATTATTACATTTTGATAATTATAATGAAAAAATAATAATAAATAAGCCATTTTACAATATTTATTTTCAATGTTTTAATGAAAATATTATTCATATGCATGTTTGTAAATATATTTTAAAATATATTTTTGAAATAAAATTTAATTTTAAATTTAAATATAATGTATGGATTATTTAACATCCGTTATCATATTTTAGGTAAATGAATCTCCTTTTGTTATTCTCATTAAAATAAGAATGTAGCGAACATTGTTTAATTTTTGGGGTTATATCATTTTCATTTATTTGAATAATCAACTTTACCCTTACAGAGTTCATTCAATTTTTATGTTTGTTTTTAAAAATCTTTTTAAATTAATTTATTTATATATTAACAAATATTAACTCTGTCCCTCTTTTAATTCAAATATTCCCAATACATGATGGGGTTATGTGATACTTTTTAATTGAAATCTATTTTAATCCTGATATTGGGTAATGGATTCTTGGTAGAATAATTTAGTCATTTTATTCATGGATATATATTTCCTTCCAACATGAATCAAATAGGCATGATCCATAAATTTACACCATCTCTATATATAATCATTGAAAATTTAGTTGTTTTCATTAAATGTTTTCCACCAATGGAATTTATTTCACCCGATTAATCATTGAAAATTATTCAATATATATTTAACCACCCAAATTTTTTAATATATATTTATTTTAGAAAATATGCTCAATTTAAAATATTATTTCAATTAGATTTGTTTTAGATATGAAAAAATAAATTATCTTAAAAAATTTATCTGTAATGGCCACATTAGAATTTATTAATTTTTATAACGTATTTTTTAATTTTTGTAATTATTTTATTTTCAACTAAAAAATAATAAAACTATTTCCTTTCATTACTAGGTTTAGAGGAAAACTATATTCAATAATATTTTACTCTAAAAATATGCATAAAAAACAAATACTAGAAAGGAATGATTATGTATCATTTGATATGTTCAACTATCTTTCCACTCCAATATTTACTCTTCACCTAGATTCATGTTTTCATGTTTTTTCATATTCCTATTCCAATCTTAGTTCAGTTAATTTGTATATTAAATGACACAAAAATATATATTTCCATGGAAGACCATAGTTACCAATATATTACATTCACTCCTCTACATTACACAACTAAATTTTATAGTTCATTCACTAATATCTAAAACATGAGTATCAATTTTAATTTGTTACATTGTACCATATTTCATGTAATTTATTTTCTAATACCATTATCTCTATTGTACAAAATTATCTATAAAATCATTATAGTTAATCATATATTTTAAATCATTTCTATGTATGTTCTCTCAATTAAAATACATGAACATAAAATATTTCATCCATTATTATGATTCGTTATTTAACATAAAAACGATATGTAAAATATATTAACTATGTTATATATAAATCTCGTCAAATATGTCAATCATCATACTATAAAAATATGATTATTCATACATATTTCCAAATACTAAAGTATACAAAGACTGTAAAATATAATTCATAGAAAATATGTATTATTATGATTATATTCACAAATAATACTGTGATACATATATATTTTTCTTGTATATAATGATTATGTTAATTCTGAATATAATGCTTATCCAGAAACCATATATTTGCACACCCCTCTATACATATTACATGAATGTACAATTCGAAATTAAATAAACATTATATATCATGTTCTATAGTGGTTTTGTATGTGTTAATTGTGTTCTCATACTCGTTTTTATACATTTTTATTCTATTATAAGCTATAGGGTATGAGGGTTGTTGATAGGGAAATAATTTAAGTTTAGTAGGTTGCTTTATAAAGTGTATTCATAGTAGAGATTTGGTTTTATTATGGTGAAAATAATAAATATCAATAATCTTTTTAGTAATCAAGGTAATCATTCCAATTATATTTTCTATACTTATGGTTTTAATTTTTTTTGTATTTAATTTTCTCTTATTTAATTTTTTATGGAACATTATAATACTATTAATTTTTTTTGAGATTCTCTAGATCATATCATCAAGGTTTTACAACAATGTGTTGCTATAATTAATGTGTAAGTAATTCATATTAGTCAATTTCAGTAAGTGGAATGTCCATATTTATCTCAATAATCACATATAGGTCCTTCCATCTCACAATGCACAAACACACACATGTATCTATTTATTATTTTTGTATTATATATCTTATTAATGAAAGAATACAATATGTCTAAAAAATTCAAAGCTGAAAAAATCTGTACATATTTATAGATTGTGTATGTCACATTGTTTGTTGAACCTGATGTTGGAGACCATATAAGGGCTACCAAATTATAGGCTAGTAGTGTATCATTGACGAAGGACATGAATGATTTCCCAATGATACTGATTCCAAAAAGTGATGGTGTCTCATGCATAAAAGAATACAATGGTTAGAAACTCCTCTAACAAATGGACTTGTGGGTATCCTTTATGCACTTATAAATAGAAACCCCTTCACATGTACATGGTAAATATTCATATACCAATGATAAAATAGACTCAATAATATGAAAATGTGCCAAATTTGTTCTCAATAAATCTATTGTTCCCACACATATGTATCCGGTCATCACATTATCTCACATCATTCCAAATATATTTGTCATTATTTCACTTTAACATATCGAAGCTTCAATTTGTGTGTGAAAAGAAACATTATTTTGAATTAATGTCTACTGGACTCTTATATCTTCATAGACAATATCACCATAAATGTTTTGAGATATATATGATTTTCAGTTCATATCATAAATTGAAATTTCTAATAAAATGATAACTCTTAACCTTACTCTCACTCATTAAGAAACTCTAATAAATCCCTTATATAGCCATATTTTTCATAGATAAGGTCATATCAATCATCATTTTTTTCATAATTAATTATAAAAAAGTATCTATGGTAATGGGAATAACCAAGAGTTAAATATTAGTGCAGAAGTCTATCTCAAAAATATGACCCTCTTATATATTAATCGTTGAAGAAATCCTAAATATATCATAGAAAGTTCATGGACCAAACTCTAAATTCAAACATGATAGGCCTTTCTTATATATTAAAAAAATAGCTCATTTATTTTTTATATCCTATTAGTTTAAAATATACAATCTTTTAAAAAATGTCCCCAGATATATTCCCATGACCCTGAGATAAATCTTAATCTGCATGAAAAATAATTCACAATTTCATAGTCATTCCACCTAATAATGTATCAATCCATGGTATCCAGTGTTCTATTTATACAAAATTCAACTAGAAGGAAATATATACCACATTAATTCAGTGTTTGGTTTCCCAATTAGTAATTGAAAAATCATGTCTGAGTGAGATCCACATTTGCAACTCCTGAAATGTATCACTACAGGTCTCTTCAACTACTGATCGAATCCTTTTATGAACGACATCATATACATGATGTATCACCTATAACTAGATCATATGGTAATTTTTAAAAAATGGTATATATTGTCATGTAATAGAATACAAGATACCACTGATATGAACATTTTAACATTAATTCAAAATCCATCCAGAAAATCATTCAAAATCAATTTAACAGGCAAAATCTTATTGAACTAGTACTACAAGATTCATGTAAACCATATCATAGTAACCTAAAATTACATAACCAACCATAAATTATAATCATTTGAGAAATAAGTTCTTGGAAATAATATCAATTTACTCTCAAACTCTTTAAATGGTTTTATGGCCTACATAATATCATTTGTTTGGATATACCACTTTCTTAATAACTCAATAAAACTCATAGGTTACTACAAAAAAATTCTGTCTAAACATCGCTCTAATATTATTCATTCCTTTAACAAACATTCAAAAAAACTATTGAGTCATTAACTGAAATAACTTCTTATGGATTATTTTATTGATAAATCGTATTACACATAACATTTTACCTTTTTAGGCATGGAGTTTCTTTAAGATTCTATCTTATAAAATACATTCTTAAAAAAATTAAGTACTGAATTTGTTCAATCAATACCATGAAAATTCATAATATTATCCATTATAGATCATCATTGTTACTCTTGAACCATATACCAAGTAAATAATGTTTAGGAAATACATCTAATGGAATTTGAGTGAAAACTAGCATCTCATAGATCCTACCAAATCCGTTAGAGAATCTTCTTATAAATAGATGATTGAGAATTGAGGAAAAAGTGTTGTTTCCCTGATATTAGTTCATCTACAGTTTGGATATATTTTCTTTGATTTTATTTATATCAGTATATACATAATGTTTTAGTTCATTAGATGATTCCTTTTAAAATCTTATGTCACTAATATTGTAATCAAATATGACATTGTTTAAGGACTATCAAGATTTGATCTTTTAGATAGAATTGGTTTCACATTAAAAAATAGTACATCCATGTTAGAGATTGTGCATACAAATGATTTTTGTCAATATAAAAGAGTGTGAGGTATAGTTTCAAGTATGTATGATACAATTTAATGTTAATACAAATAAAATACTACTATCTTATTTTACATGCATCTACTTCTTGATTTTAGTGTATGATTGAGGATGAATTTCATCCATTAACAAGAACAAGAATGTGTATATTCTTACAAGGTGAATTTTTATCCTAATGGTAAGTAATAATTAATTTCATATATCATTAACATCTATATTAAAAAATCATTCAACAATATTCCATTCATTTTATAGTTCTTTTTATTTTTTGATGCTATTGTGATTCCATTTTAAATTTTTTCATGAAAATATGATTTTAAATGTTAATTTTATTGAATTTTCTGCTCTCACATAGTAATATTTTTTAAAATTGTAAAAACATTAAATTATGGATGTTCCAGAATCATCCCCAAGATAACTGTGAACTCCTAGACTATAGGGATCCTTTTGAAAATAAAAAAATGATGATTTAAAATCATATTTTTTTTGTGAGTCATATTTATTAAAAAAAATTTAATATTCACAATAATGATAAAAAATATATTAACATTTAATTTAATCAATTATAACCTAGTTCCAATGGGATATTAACAATTAAAATACCATACCAATGGAAATTTCCAAAATATTCGCCCTATTATACCATGTAGAGTCACTAATATTTATCCATTCACTAATTTCTTGTCATCTATCATCCCAATATATACATATCAAAATACATATAAAATATAGTCACGAATTCCACTTTTGAATACAATTATATATATATATATATAACATTGGAAATTTATTAAATTAATATATTGAAATAATTCATTAAATGAAATCATTGAAAATTAAATAATTAAACCATTTATGAAATTTCCCATTCATTTTAAACATATGTAAAAATTTTAAACTCTAACATTTATGGTTTAATTATGACCTAATTGGGATTCTAGATCTATGCAGTAGTTAGTAGGAACCAATGATACCTAAATAAATAAATTCACAAGAAGAATGAAAAGACGTATAGATGGTAAATATAGACATGGACTTAAAAAATTATTTATGGATATTATTCTCTGTACATAAATTATTGATAATAAAATTGATTATAGTATTAAACATTTATTAATTTATATAAATAATCATGGAATGATTTCATAGAAATATTTGATGAATAAATGAATAAAAATTTTAAAATAGGGAATCCATTGATAATGTAATAGTTATATGTGTTTTATATTGGTGGTTTAGAGCTTATGGATTAGCCCATTTTTTATATATTTTTAATTCATATTTTTTGGGGTTTTTAGTTCATCATTTTTTGGTTTTACAGATAAAACTGTTGAGTGATCTTGGTAGGGTGGGAATTACACATAAGAGGTTGGTTTATACATATCGTTATTGTTGTAGATTTATGTGTATTAATTTTTTGATATCTTATTCCTGTGATATATTCTAGTTTGAGTTCTGACAGTGTTTAAATTCTATTTGAATTCATTTTTTAATTTCCTTAGGTGATATATTCTGGTTTCAATTATGTTTATATTATTTTTTATGAGTAACATGTGATATATTATAGTTTGAATTCAATTTATATAATTTTTTATGTGTAGTAAGTGATATATTCTTATTTAAAAACATGCTATATATTATTTTTTGATTAAATACTGGAAGGGTAGTTATTTAATTTTATTATTGTGGATTTTGAGTTCTTTTTCCATGGATAATGGTAGAGTATTGGCTTAATTACAATAGGGAGAGTTCACTATTATTTAGGACAATTTTACTTGATCAATATATGCACCCACAAACACCCATAATGTGCAATTTGTGGTGTCTTTTTCTTATTTCATGGGGATATAGCCTTATTTTTTAATATTGTTAATATATTAGGGCTGGTCAAACAAATGGCCACAATTTTGAACCATTAATACCATGGTGTTTCAACAGATGGAAACCCTGGCTACATTCCTATTTCCATAGTTTCAAACCCTAGTAAGAGGATTACTTGTTTTTAATAATGTACATTGATTCCAATCATGGATACAATTTTATTTTCATGGTAGAAGCCTTCTAAATAGGTCTATACCCACAGTATCCAACCATGGTAATAGTTGCACCCTATTTCCACAACAATTGGATCACTAACCATCAAAAAACTGGCTATATCCAATAGCCACAATTTTAGGGTCTATACCCATGTTTATAAACCATGGATCTATGTATCATTTATAGTAATATATATTGGTGTATAATGTTAAAATTGTTGGTATTGTTACCTTATGGTAAGTCCTATCATGTGTGTGATATTCTTACTTAGTGCTAGTTATCAACCCCTGGACTATTGGAGGTGGGTTTTAGGTGTCACACATAGCTTAATACCATCCAAGTGGGCCTCAATGGTATGGGTCATGACATTAAGAATTAATCATCTGATGTTAATGGTAAATGAAAAATTCTCAATGTTTGAAGGGCATTAATGATGAATGAATGATTACATTAATTATTATAGGAACCTACTATAATTCATGTTACATATTATGGGAGAATGTTAGAATGTTCTCCACATGGATGTATGCTTCATAGGTAATGAAATGATTAAATATATTCATATTTTTAGCATATACAATATGAAATCGATTTTAAAATTATCTTTATATACTATTTAAAAGAAGTTATAAATATTTCTTAAACCAATGTTAGAATCTATTATATAGTGATTTAAAATGAGTTTTAAAGATGTTCTAAATGTATTCAATTTAGTTTAAAAAAAATTTTAAAAAAATTAATTTTTTTTAAAAACACTTAATAATTTTAAAAAATGTATTATACGTTATCTATAATAATACATAAAACTATTTAAAATAAATTTAAAAAAAGGTTTTGTATCACATTTAATAGATTCTAAATAAAAATTAAAAGTAGTATTGGAATCACAAAAAAAAATTTAAATATTAAACTTATTTGTTTTGGTCATTTTTTATGTATAACCCACAATGTGCCACAACATTACCACTTGTTGATGTAAGATCCATTTCATTTCTATTGGAACCTAATTAAATGCATGTATCTATGAAAAATTCTTGATTCCTCTCATGTTTTCACATCATCATACATCCCAATGTGTGGATATACATTGTATAATCCACACTCATTTTATTTCAATTTTATTATTCATATAATATAACAGTCATTAATAAAAAATAATGAATTCATTCTAATCAACACAATTTCAAACAAAAAAACAAAAAATATGACTAATACCATAAATTTGTCACTCCTCCAATGAGTAATAATTTCCTTGTACATTTTTTATGGAAACTCATTCATGATGGGTATAAGCTCTAAATCTATTCCAATTATTTAAAACTAACCATTGTATTGGTTCTTTTTATATAATTTATTTCATTCACCAAATTCCACTAGTTGGGCTATTTTCACACTTTCACCATAGTTGAAATTATAATTAAGTCACTATAAATTTATTAATGCATATTAATTCAATAATAGTATATGATTAAATCTAATAAATCTTCTTCCACATATTTGATCAAAATAATTATCAATTTTTTTTGATTTTCTAGGTGTCTTAATGTGTTTGGAATAACAGGAATGATATCAGAGTATTCAAAATTTTTCTCCATAAAATCGATGTATTCTATCCCAATATTTCCAATCATTTTATTTCCCTAATTATACTCAACCATCAGCTGCTTCTGGTAGATTCACACATCATGCAAGCATATACACCAATGCCACAAAATAGTGGAATATCCATGTGTGAATGAATTAAATAAGTATATTAGAATAATAACTATAATATTGAAAATAAATTATGCTTGTCAAATTTATTAGGATTTATATATATACTTAATCAATGTTCATTAGTGGGTACTATAGATCCCTAGGTTATAAATTATTGATGACATATGTAGTACTAGTGGTGTCCAATGACTTCTCATGAGGAACAATCTTCTTTGGAGCCATCATCCAATAACAAAATGATATATTATGAGGATCATATGTAAATAATGGAGACAGTATTGGTAGTCTAAATAACCATGGTGCATTTAGGGGAATATGGGATATGAAACTGTGCTACATGGTATATCTGATGAAGGGTTTCAGTGAAATTAGGTATGGAGAGTGTTATGATTAACTCTAGTACCAACCCTTTAAATAATCAAGCTAGGAACAATTGGATGATGGTTCATGGTTAAAATTTAAAAAATAATAATTAAATGAAATTAAATCTTATTTTTATATATTTTTGAAATTTTATAGACAAAACAAGAACCATATTGGAAATGAAATGGATTTCTTCTTCTATATTGTGGAAATAATACCCAACCACAAATTTGGTGCCATAAAAAAATCTACACATTATTATTATCATGTAAAAAATGTCTATGATATTTTATTCTTTATATATTTTTAATTCCATCCAATTCAATTTAGGTTTCGTATTTTGGTTCATTTTGGTCATTTGATTTGGTCATTTGGTTATTTTTGGGTAAGGATATTTGTTAATTATTTTGGAAAGGTCATTTGGATTTCCTTTAAGTTAGGTTATATTTTCGTATCCTCATCTTCATAGTTGGACATTCTATTAGGACATTTTTTCATTTTGGGTTGATCATTTGAATCATGTTTGGGTTAGAAAATTAGGTAAATTTTGACCATTTGATTAATTTTTTGATCTGATGAAATTGAGTTTATTATTTTTGTTTTCCCATTATAGTTATTTTAACATGTTTAATTTCAATTCTTATTGAATTTTTTAATTTATTTTTTCAGATTATTTTGGTTTTTTGGGTTCTAATACTATTAAATTCAATATTATATAACACAACTGAAAGAAAACTGCAACCAAATTATATTTAAAACCAAAATTAATTTCATTAGGAAACAAAATGAATCTAAAAATAAAACAATTTGAATTTTTCCAACATGAAAGACACCTGAAGAGATTATCCAATGGAGTAGAAAACACATATGGTTTATTTTATATATTACCCACTATAACATTTGGTTCACAATAAATTATGAAAATTTGGTTATTTGA
This sequence comes from Viscum album, assembly GCA_963277665.1. Lineage (NCBI taxonomy): Eukaryota > Viridiplantae > Streptophyta > Magnoliopsida > Santalales > Viscaceae > Viscum > Viscum album. Next base: position 828,937,554 of record OY728141.1, on the reverse strand, counting down.
GTCGTCATAAGTAATAAGTTTATATAGGACAATGGGGGAATTGATTGTGTCTTATTTATCCCCACCATAATTAATAATATGTCTTGTGATTAATTTAATAAATAAACCAAATTAATTTTTTAAATGATCTTTCACATAAATAAATTATTTTTAAAATGAAGCTAAAATAAATGTCTCATCAATTTTAACAAATTGATAGATGTTAGTAACTCTAAAAATATACTCATCAATAAATGTTCCATGTCTAGTTATTGAATCATACCAATTGAATTTTATTAGATTGACTCATCCATTAGTGTAATAATACGACATTTTTTTAATCGACTCCATATTAAAATTCATTTCATATTGATTACAACAATATGAGATATTTTCATAATAATCATTCATTACAGTTACCAAAATACCATCATGTTTTGTTCTCATGTCCATTGATTCATCAGTGATTATAAATTTATACCCATTGATGACCATTGATTTTCATTCACCAACCAAAAAAATATTACCAATGGCCAAAGATCTTATTTTTTATGAGACAATGTTTAAAAATAAACTCAATTCAGGAAATATAAATCAATATTTAATTTAAATGAATATTTTTTAGTAATACTTAATGCTTTTAATTCAACCATGCATTATAAACATTTCAATAAAAATTATCCTGTCTTTATCAATGGAAATTAATAATGATTTAAATTTATGATTCAATTATGTTCCCCATATAAAAAGATAGAAACATTTTAACACATATCTACAACTACATAATTTGAAATAACATATAAAAATTCAATTTAGTTACTTTATGTAATAATTGGAAAAATCATGATTGAACAAGGTTGTAAAAAGTTCCATCTCCCACTCTTTAAGGCTCAATGTAGCCAATGTTTATGATATGACAATTAAACCTATTTAGGACATGATACAAAACTAGTTCTATTTTTTTTCATAGGTTCTATATTTAGTTCTCATTTCCTAGTTACATCTCTTGGTCACATTAAGAAAAATATATTAAATAGAAATCCAAAATTTCTTGATCAAGGAAACAATTAATTACTAAATAATATGGATGATTAATATTTTGTAAAAAACATCATTGTGTAAAAATTTATTTCAATTTTCTATATACAATGAAAATAAATGAATCCTCTTAGAATTATTTTATTTGGAATTTGAATAATTAGAATCATCATGGATGTGAAAAATGATATAGTAAAATTTTTATCCAACTCAAAAAAAATTAATGGAACCTATTGCTGTATTTTCTAAAGAATTAAATTGAAAATTAATTACAAATATATATATATATAAATAGAAAAATTAAATAAATTCAACTATTATATTTTTGGATAGTTGATGATAGATTTCTATTTGATTTAAATCATGAAAAAGGATGTGATAATCATGAGTTTTTTTAGAGATTTTACCTTCAAATCTATTTGGGTGAACAATTTTGATATGGTTCTCGAATGGTCCTTAGGAAATTTAATTATATATAGTACTTAATGAAATCGATATTTTATGTTGTCATCTCATAAGAGTAACATAAAAAATCCCATATAGTTTTTCCAATATATAGAGGATGCTGTTATGGTCTGAGATCCAAATCCACCATGTCATGTCAGGATCATAAATCAATGTTTTCATTGTCTTATATATTTAGAGTAATTTAAAGAATAATTTCATATATATTTTTTAAATTCTAAATTAAGTATAAACATTGGGAACATTGAAAACTGATGGAGTAAATATTTTCTATAGCTCACAAAAAATTAATAGAACCTCTTACAAATTTTTTTAAAGAAATACATGAAATTTTTTTATCACAAATATATCTATATAAATATAGAAATATTATGTCTTACAACATTACATTATTGTAATGTAGATGACAGATTACTATTTGAATAAACATAGGAAAAATTATTTGATAATAATGATTTTTTAGATATTTATACAACACTATTTTCGTAACGCATTTTTATGTGTTTCTTGAATATCCATTAAGAACATTGAAAATATATAGTACTTACAAAAATTGATTTTTTCTAATGGTGTCCTCACATAAGAAGACAAAGTACTTTCCATTTATTTTCATCAATACATAGAGGATGCAATTATTATATGATACCACGATCCACCAAGTAACATTAAGATAATCAACATTGTTTTATCGTTTCATTTATATTTATAAGAAATGAAATCAACACATAACATTTTTTTCAATGTGAATTATGTCTAAAAAATGATGTAATAAATTGGTTTTCTAATAATTAAACTTAATGAAGATATATTTCTTCTATGAAATTTAAATTGATTCAATGTAATCATTTTTCATTTTTGAAATTTAATATGGCATTTCTTAACGAAAAAGTGATATTCGTTTTTTTAATAAGAACATCCATTCGAGACATATTCTATGTTTCCTTTTTGTATTAATAGTATTGTTGAACCATCAATTATTAATCCCATATAAATAATCTGTTTGAAATAATCAACTATGTACCTTTAAATTGAGACTATAATGATATTTAAGACTTCTAGTGAAGCATCCCATTCTAGTTTTCTACATAAAAAAGCTCTAGTATGGTTAGACACTAGGCCTTAGGCGCACCTCCCTTTATTCCAATGGCTATCAATTAGCAAATATGTTCTATTTAGGTGACGGTTTAGAAACTATACCCATAGGTGGTGAAAAAAACATTCAATATATAAATATAGAATAGTGTAGGAGGGCCATACATCTTTAGAATAAAAAAATAGAACTTATCAAACTCATAAAAAGAATTAGTAGTAATCGTGATCCCAAAGGTGCAATAACATGTATATTTGGTAAACAAATGATAACAGTTCAAAAAAATAAAATAATCAAGTTTATCCATGGCTAACCTTAACAGAACAGATATAGAAAATCTCAAAAGAATTTTTAACCTGATATAGAGGGGTCAGATGGTCCACTACCACTCATCTCATGCCCAAGGTACATTTACGATCACTAATATCTAGCTCTCAATCCTAAATCCTTACCTGATATAAAAAGAATAAAATCTACATGCATCTTGGGAACCCCTATAGGGTTTGTGTGTGAACATTGTAGGCCCCCAAAAATGTGTGGAAATCCTATATCGATAATTATGTTGGTTAATAAAAAATATAATAATAAGGAAAATCTCTTCGATTCTTTATTAATCTATTTTCTTACCTTAGGCTCAACGGCCACAAGGAAGCATTTACATACTTAATCCAATACTGTAATATCATGGAAAACATAACACCAAATATATAGGGAATAGATCATCTGTCTGTATATATATACAGTGGTGATGACCCATGACATAGTTTCCAAGGTGTCAACTCATGAATATCTGGTGAACACCCAAGTTCTACAAATAAATATCTCACTGACACCTAAATCCATCAATCTAATATTAGAAGTCCAAACAACATGCCTAATCATATAAGGTCCATGTCCCTTGGAAGATTTCTAAGAAAGATCCCATTATCTCTCATCTCGGTTTCTAGAGTCACAAAATTACCTATACTCTAATATATACTCATCGTTAGATCAACAACCAACACACAATGGTATGAAAATATATACCATCCCATAATTTAGGCACATCAGACTCATATAAAATGATGAGCCTCAGCCCCCAATCTATGGTCTCAACACCATCACCTAATTTTACAGCACCATACTCATTTATTTATATTGAAATAACCTCCAACATAACGGATGGTTTACACCATCACCTATGGTACAAAATATATACAGGCCTCCAACCACAACAAGTGGTCAACAGAACGTTAATAGAGTTGTATCTATGTTCACATCAATCCAATAGTATGTCATTCAACAATGGTGAGTGGAAATCACTAAAATTACCTAAGACACGCCATTAGACCCCTTATTCCCATACAACCATGTCAGTCAATCTCAATGATCAAAACCATCTCAAATCCAATAGACCATAGCCTCATCTCCATAATCTCATCTCCTCTTGTCTTTATGAACATGTTACCTCAACTTAGTGATCATTGTAACCTCTAATATCTCAGGACGTGCCCTCAAACTTATAACATTATCACCTTATTCCTAGTTATCAAAATCACTACAATCCACAAGCCTATTCTAGCATGTTCCCATGGACCCATTGAAATCAATAAATAAATGTAAATAATTAAAATTCAATGATTGGATAATCCTTCCAATGTTGTCATAATCCCCATACCCAGCATATAATATGTGATAAATGTCTAGGAAATAACCAATGACATAAAATTTCATCATCAATAAATTAAAATACAATAATTATTTTATTTAGGCTCTCAATAGGCCTACTCAACATTTGTATCAATGTACTCAGCCCAAAACACATACAAAATTAAGAAGAGTTATTGGAACCACCTACCATATACTCGTAGATGCAAGAACATCTTATATCCACCTCTAAATCGATCCAAAATTATAGAAATTTAGATTTTAGACAAATTACCAAAATGTAGGGAAAACCAGATCATACATATTTATCAATTCATAGGTTTATACAAACATGTAAAAGAGATTTTATATTCTGAAGACTTATCGATATGCTTTAAATGAGACTAACGATCTCAATTAGGAGCTCAGATGATGAAGTTAGGCCATATCCTAAGGAGAAGAAGGAATGATAGAATTACCCTATGCATTCATGTGAAATGTATGAGTAATGAAGAGAAACAATTAAAAAGGAGTAATTGGTGGTTTTGTCATTTCACCCCTTTAAATGACTTATATGGTTTGACTGCGTTGTTTGTCCAACCATGCACCAACCGTCGGGTGATCCCTATCTAAGTACCACACTGGGCATTGTTCGGTGCAAGGGTTGGAAATTGTGAATAGTCCATGCAATCCGACTCTATAAAAAACTACAGAGCTCTATTATGACCATGCAACCCCACCCACATGGTTTGAAAAAATGCACCTAGTTTAATGGTGTACTGCATAGTAACTCTTGGGAGGTCAAACTATTATATTTAATCATGCAACCTTATTTTTTATTTCATGAAACCAAGTTTCTAAGGCATGATACACCTATAAAATATATAAAACTTTAAAAAACATACACACCCTTAATCAAAATCTAAAAACAAGGCCATGGGGAAATACAAATCCATGAATTAGGTTCCAATGATAAAAAAAAAGATGGCATGAACACCAAAATCAAAAATTTCAAAATGGTTGAGGAATTTTTATCCATTAAAAAACAATTAATGTTTCAATCTATCCACTATAAGATGGGTCATACCTGATTTATAAATATCATTCCATATATGGAACTGAACATACCCATCTCATCACATCATTTTGATTTACCATGATCATTAGTCTCATGTTAATTCCACCTATTGATCTCTCCACCATAGAAATTAACTACCATGTTGCTTCCAAACCCAAAACAATGTTATGATGGTCCCATTTACCATCCCAATATATAAATTTCCTCCCATGATGCATCACCATTCTTACATATCATTGGGCACTAAATCATCCCAATGTTATACTGGAAGCCCATCAAGCCTCACATTTCATTAGATGCACATAAGTACCTATTACATTCACGAAACTCATCAAAACCCACATATAATTAGATTCCCAAAGATCCTTCATCTCACCTGATTCTCAAATATAACCTATATCATATATACATATTCATGCCCATCATAGTCATAATTCCAATGCACATCATAAGAAACCTCCTATAAGCTTATTACCAAAATAAATACTGGTGACTATGCACCTCCTACATATATAAATCACACATCCAAACTGATTCCTACTTACTAAATTGTTTTTGGTTAGTCTAAAAAATACCCATTCATCTCGTGTAACAAAACTATACATGCCAAAAATAAAAAAACCCAGTCACACACATGGGGTATCTCTAATGGTCATTCACTCTATATCCTACTATAAAAAACCATGTCAAAAACATTCACCTAGACTAAATCCTGACTACCCAAGGCCTAACCTCCATATAGATCTGCACAAAATACTGGCCACTGAACCCACTGACGGATCACTATTACCCTACCATCACCTCCACATATAGCTAAATCTTGACATCAACCTCTTGGTAGCACTCTCGGTCCCACCTTGAATCCCTAAGACTGATCTGGCCTTTAGAACCTGGATATTTGAGAAGGATTCCTATATAACCTATCAAGATTCCCTATATTACAAGATAACTATAAATAAATTAGAGTCTACTCTCACAACGTCTAGATATGTACCAGCTACTAGCACTAGAATCATACCATTGATGAACCACATATTGGTGGCCTACAAAATGCCCTGGCCAGATTGGACTGCTGAGACCCCTCATGGTCTCATTCATTCCACATGAAGCATCTCCACTAATATCACAACACATTGTCACCCATCTTGAATATGATTTTTCCTTCATATTTACCACAATTATTAGCACTTGATTCACTGCCTTAGAGAATGTGGTTAACATGAATATTTTTACATGCACCCTGATGGCCTGCCATAATCCATCCTCAAAATTCCTCACCAATGTTATATCATCACCCACCATAGAAGGTACAAAATCAGACATTCTGTGTATTTAAATAAATAATCTATAATTGAAGTGTCTATTTAATAGAGTTTTATAATCTTAGAGGCTATATCTACCACCATCATATCGATAAAGTGTTCTTTAAGAACCTTTCATCAAAATACATTAAATCCCTTCCTGTTGATCTTCCAAAGTACAACTATACATGACACCAATGATTTATCGATCCTCATAGAATATAGGTTTCAAGATTTACCATTATACCTAGTGGTGCCTCAGGTTATTGGGAAATCATCATCACCGATTTGACCCAATTCAACATTGCTTATGGTCTATCATCACCATCAAATAATGGTGGATGATGAGATTATAAATTATGAGTATAATTTTTCATAGATGCAGTGTCTCCCTGAGATCTAATTTTATCCCTTATTAGGCCCATACCAATCTCTGTATGAGAAAATTATATAACCATTACCCAAAGTATTCCATATTTTTTGGATTTCAAACATTTACATAACCCTGTACATATGGATCAAGATCAACTCAACCCTTATGGGCCTCTTCCCAAACCATAGGGGCCTCATTTTAAGCATGCACATGCAACACCATATCTCTTCCCACCTAACACTCCACTAGAATTCTTCTATGTGGAATCTTTTTGAATACCAATACCACAGTCAAACATCCATCCCAATAATATAGTGTAGATAAGGAAAGTTGTAATAGGCAACACATCTCACCATAGTTACATTCCACTACCACATCCATGTCACATGAAATCCAGATTCAAGGACCCTTACTCACCCATATCAGTGTCTAATGTCACTTATAATCCATCCTCAGAGACCCTTACCTACCCATATCAGAGCCACACATCACATGTCATGTATCACCAATCTGAGGTAGCTGGGTAAAATTCTATCAAAAAAGGATAAGTCAGAAAACACTATTTAGCATCATTATTATAACATTAAAAAATCACCCCTTTAACATTAGTGCCCACTTTCAATAGATTCTGGCCCATATATCAATTATTAATCTGACTCAGAACCATATACCTTGGTTGGCTAATTTGAATGCCTAAAAAAATTCTAAGAATAAAAATAATTTTTAGCTTCTTTTTTGACATTTTAAATTTCCCAACAACTCATAGTGTATTCATGTATCCTAGAAATTATTTTCATATGCATAACAATATCATGTCAACCTATGTGCCTCCCATAATGCATAAAATTTTTCCTTTTCCATACTAGGTCCTCGGTCAAAACCACACAAAAAATAAACATCCCACTCAAGTGTTACACTTGAGGTAGAAATCATGTCACTCGAAAAATAAAACAACAGAACATCAATTTTCCACCCTTGGAAACATGGTTTGTCTTCCATTCATGGGTTTGTAGGTACCCAAACATTATCTATACACCCAATTCAATCTATATTTTTGTCTCTATTATACCATAAAAAAAATAGTAATGCCAAAAAAGAAAATAAAACTCATTTGATACCATTTTATAATCATGGCCAATTTCACCACTTATATTGTGCTCCGAGCCATTTGCCCACTAGGATTTAGGCACACCTCCATGTATGTCAAATTTTAGAAACTAGTAGTGAAGGACTAATTAGGTGATAGTGGTTATTCTATAATGTCAGGTGGTAAAAATAATAATAGTTCACATATAAATATATCAAAAAAGATGTCCATAACTCAGTAGAAGAAAAAAATAAATCTTAACTAATGGATAAATAACAAAAGTAGTAATCATGATCCCAAGGGAACAATACCATTTCTATATGAATAAAAATTCATAGAAGGTTTTAGAAACCAAATAAAAAATGTTAATAATGGTAGAAAATAATAGTAAATATAGAGATAATATCAATAAAGGATCAAAATAATGTAGAGGGACCACCTAGTCCACTTCTATTTTCCTCATGGCCATGGTACATATAAGATAATTAAGGTCTAGATCCTAAGACTGAGTTCCTACATGTTCTAAAAATAATAAAATCTACACCCATCCTTAAAATCCCTTGTAGGGTGTGAGTATTAACTCAAAAGACCACCACCAAAATGGGTACATCCTATATCCATAATAATGTATTTTTAAGAAAAATATAATAAAATGGAAATGTACACCTCTTGTTTATTAATTTATTCTCTTCTCATGTGCCCAAAATCAAGAAGGATGAATTTACCTACTTTGACCAATGCTTTTATATTATGGAATATATCCCCCCCACATATATATATATATTCCGAATATAAAACATGTATATATATATATTTGAAATGGAGAGTACCCATGAATTAGATTCCAAATAATCCCCTCGTGAATATCTTATCTGGAAAATCCTTATGTTTCTCCCATGAACATGTCACCAGAACCTCATTCCATCAACCAATCATTTGTTACAAAAATGGAATTCCTAATTAAATAGGACCTAGGAACCCCATAAAATTTATAAAAAAATCCCCATTTACAGTTATCCTGATGTCCTAAGGAATGGAGATATCCGTCCTCCAATAATTGGTCATCATTGGCTCAACAATCGACGCCCCAAGGTATAACAATATCTGATCTGCAATAATCTTTCCCATTAGAAAAAAATATATCTGTGATCCTCATAACACAACAAATTATCCCAACACCATCACCTGAGGGTTCATCACTGCACATGAGGCGTTCTTAGTGAGCACCACTAATAACACTGATGACTAAAACCATCACATAATCCCTAAAATATACAGAGGCCTCCACCCATGATGAGTGGTCAAAAAACGCCTTAGCTGAATCCCATATATGTACACATGACTCAAATGGTGTGTCAGACAACAAAAGTGGGTGGTAATCACCAAATTTTCATAAGCCAAATCATCCAACATCACATTACCCTACATCCATTTCCCTAAATATTGATGACCAACACCATATCATGTCTACTGATCCATAACCATATACCAAAGACCACATTACCTCATGTACATTAGACCATATATCCCATCATGGTGATCAACATTACCTAAAATATTTTAGGTCTTGTCTGATATCAAGAAAACATTGTTTCCCTAGTCTAGGATAACCACATCTCCTCAATCCTTAATCCTAGACCACCATGTTATCATAGAACCATTATAATAAATAAATACCATCATAATATTTAAAATTGAAAGACCAAACTATCGGGGACATGTTTCCCTAATCCATTTACCTGGAATAACATATGTAATCAATATATAGTTCATGACCACCTCTATTCCATATCATCCAAAAATAATTTAAAGACAAGTATCATTTATTTAGGGTATCACTCGCTCAATCCTAAATTTGAATTATGGTATTCACTCAAAAACACTCATAAAATTAATAATAAATATAGAAACAACCTACATTATACCAATATGTTCTAACTCATATGATATCATCCTCTAAAATGATATGAAATAAGAGAAATTAAGATTTTAGGCAAACACCTTGAAAATTGGGAAATGTTGATCAAAAAGATTTAGCATTATGTGGGGAGAGATAAACATGAAAATCATATAATAGGATCATAAGACTCATTGATATGCTTAAAATGATACTTGAAAATCTCAATTCAGAGCTCTGATGATGAAGTTAGGACAAAGCCTAAGGAGGAAGAGAAACAATAGAAGCACCCTATGAATGTGAGCGAAATGGATGAGAAAAGAGGAAAGAATATAAAATTGGGGATGTGAATTTTCTTCATTTTAGCCATATATAATGAACTGTATTATTTGGATAACAATGTGCCAATAGCGAAGTGCTTAATGAATAAGCACCACACTATGTACAGTAAGGCTCATTGTTTTCCAAACCATGTGCATACTGTGAGATTATCCTTTGATAAAATATTCAACTGTATTGCACTACTATTCTCCCCCACCTACATAGTTTTAAAAACTAAATCTAATTCAATATTGTGATATGTTGTTACTCTTTTGAGGGCACATTGTAAAGTCTATCCACTTTCAAAAATATGTGCTTTCCCAAAACACTATTTCTAGGGCCTCATGTACCTAAAACTCATCTGATACCCCTTATAACATTCCGATCATTAAACCCTATATAAAAACATGGGATTGGGTTAATAAAACTTCAAGAATTAGGTTACAAATAATAATAGAAATGTTGGTCCAACCACCAAAGTCAAAAAATTCAAAAAGAATGCGGAATTTTGACCACCTCTATAACATACGACATTACATCTAGATCGTGTATTTTTCATTAAAATGGGATAAAAAATATTTCTCTTCATGAATTATTCATACATAATTTCATAAATTGGAAAATCAACAACCATTAACATAAGAAATGAAAAAAATCCAAAATACATCTTTCTAACAAAAATTCTATGTAAAAACCCCCATATTCCAAAGATACATCAACTATGTTTTTAAATGTAGTAGGTAAAAGTTTATATCATTTTTGGCTTGGAGGTTCTAAATATGATTGTTCCCCAAAATGATTTTTTTTTTCAAACTCATACATGGAGGATAATAATAAATATGAATGAAAACTATTCTTGTGTTGTGATAAGTAAGAATTAGACCAAGAAGATTAAAAAAGTCACATGATGGACCCTACCTCACTTTACAAAACATAGTTCATAAATCATGAAATCAAGTATCAAATGTTTGATATGACACTCTATCATTAGGATGAATAATATAATCATTATCCTTATTTATTAAAATAACATTACATAACATTTTTATGAAGAATTTCATTATACAAGAAAATATTTTGGAGTGTAATAATCAATTAATTGTTCAAAATCACTTTCTATGGAATGCGAGATGGTGTTTGATCATTATTTGGATTCCATTAATATTTCCTCATTTTATAAAATAAAGAAGTACCACATTTTTCTCCCATAATAAACATTAATCTTTTGACAATGAATGATTTTTTATAATAAATACAAGTGTGTCAATTAACTTCCATTCCATATAATGGTTTGAGGGATTATTTGAATAATCCAAAAGTATGTCTACAAATATTCAAGAACATAATTAATGGAACCATCAAAAATTATATATATGGTTTTTCAATGAAATAGTCATATTAAAAATTCCATGTTATTCATTTTACCTCATTATTGACATACTCGATACATGACATCAACCTTCTTTTTGTTCCCTCACTTAATATGACAACCCATAACTTTAATGCACTTTATTTCATGATTTATTACATAAAATAACATTAATTTCAATTGAATAGATCTAGAATCCTAGTTTCATTAGAATACTAGGTACATAGCACATCAACAAGACACATGGATAAAACAACATTATTAAAAACTTCTATAACATTCTTCTAAAATTCCATTTCTCTTTTAGAATTGAACTAGATAACCTGGGGATATACATAAGAAATGGGTGAGATATGAAGCCTAGAAAGGGATTAAAAAAATTAAAACATGATTCATGTAATACATGTTATACAATATGAAATTAAATAGGTCATAGAAGGGTCAACAATCCTAAACAACAACATAAAATCATGATATATGATGATAACATAAATGCAACATGGGAATAAGGAATCACCATTAAACAAGCTATCATTAACATAGTTAATGTCTAACTACCATGAAAACATAACATGTTGAATCAATTTCCACCATGGATTAGATTTCATCCAAAATACCATACATTACATCTCATGAGACTAAAATATTCCCAATTCATTGGAGTGATATACTATTATGTGTGCACTCGTCGCTTTTATATCATGTTCATTCATAAGTGTGACACACAAATCATTCATCGTAGGTGGATACTTCATCATATTTTATACTATGATTAAAGAGTATGGAATAAATACATGGGAGTACAAAGTAAAATAATTAGTTGTAATTATCGGTGAATACTTTTGAGTTTAAATATTTATGGTATTCACAATTGAAATGGTTGTCTTGGAAAAAACGCTGGATAATTTTGGGATCATAATAGGGGTGCACAATGAATAATTTGTTGGATTAATGAGATTGAAAGGGTTATATCATTATTTTTATATCATAAGTTTGTAATAGGGATATATAGTAACAGAACATGACATAAACAATTCTGAATTAATAGTCAAAGGAAAAAAGAGTTCTTGAATAAATGATTGGCCTGGAAAAATAAAATGATAATTTTGGAAGCATAACAAGGGTACATAATGTAACACCCCATGATTTCATAGTACGGTATTTCCTCAAAGTAATTCAATAACTTTCACTACACACAACACCGGGTTCGAGCGCACCACAAGATTACCAAACTAGCTGTTCAAAAGCGGTTATGAATTGTAATAACTGAATATTGAACTATATATAATCATTATAATTTTACAATCCATATTATGAGCTTCAAAGGCATAATTTAAGAACAAATTCATTTTTTTAGATAAAAGAAGTATTTATTTCAAAAAATTCACTTTTACCAGCTTTTAATGATGAACCCTTTTTAAATCCAATATTTGAAACATTTATATAATCTATTTCACAAAATATAATTTCTCTCTAAAATCGGGATATTAGAATTTAGTTTCAATAAAATTTTGGTGTTTTTCTGAAAACATTCATATTTGGGTGAATAGTGAAAAATACTATATTTTAACTGAATTTTTTTTAATAAAAATAATTTATAATGTTAAATAATAAATTTTAATGGTTTGGATGTATAAATAGATTATATTTTTACCATTTAATCTAATTCTGGTCATTATAAGTAATTTCAATTTGAGATTGGACATAAATAAGTGTCAATCTTTTGATAGATATTGTTTCTAAAAAATAGGCCTTTGGTTTTGACAAGGAGAATTAATTTTAAATTAATAAATACAACTTCTATGTTTTGAATTTTCTCAAATAGATTTTATTTTTGAATTCTTAATATCAAAATAATCTTCGGGTGAATTTTTGGTATTTTTCTAAAAACGTGCAATTTTTGATGAATAGTGAAAAACACTAAGTTATAGTTTAAAACCGAATTTTTATTTAAATAATTATTTATTTTATTTAAATTTATTTTAGGTATAAATTCATATATAATACCCATATAAGTTCAATTTAATTCATTAGAGTCATTTTTTAATAATTTTTTATATATAAAAATTTTATTTACCTTCTCATAGTCTTTTACCCATCTCCTAGGAGAATTTTTAAATTAAAAAAAAACATAATTTTACCACATCTATGAATGGAATTTCAAAAATATAAGAGACACTGTTTATATTAGTAAGTAAATTTTGGGTCAATAAGGTGAAAATAATTTTTGGATGAATAGTGACTTTTTACTTATATTTACCACAGTTTAACATAAATAGGGTAATTAAGGGTAAAAATGAAATTATTATTACCCTAACACATGTCCTAATTCTATTAGATAAGTATAATTCTACCAGAAAAACATCAGGAAGGAAATATGAACCTCTTTGGCCCACTTGGATTAGATTAGGACATTTATTATTATATGATTCAAAGAAGAGTTAAAAGAGATAAAATCAATGTTTAATAACTAAAACATTTTTAATTTTGGGATATAGATAAGATAAATTATATTATAAATATTCATTAGAAATATAAATATATTTTATACATAATGGTATTTTATTTATAATTTGAAGACATTAAATAATTTAATTTATTTATGACAAAATGGTGATTAAGTAATTACCTAATTAATAAAATATTAAAATAGTTGATTTTATAAATATAAAAATAAATTTAATTTGAGTCTTTTTATGAATTCCACTAATTTTATAGGTTAATATGACATATTAGGGTTGGTTAGAATAATTTTTTTTGATGTAATAATGCTGTTATGAATTTAGCAAAAACAAAATACCAAATAGTGTCAAAATTGATATAAAAGAGTTTTAAAAAATATATATTATATTATTAATTTATATTCTATTCATAAAAATCTAAGGCTCTACCGAAGGACGTATATAATGATAGTTGTATCATTAATTAACCACTTGGAGTTCTCTTTGAAGTATATAGTAGGATTATTAACCATATAGTATAAAAATACAAAGAGACGTGGTAAATGTGAAACTATTTAACTAAGAGTTAAATCTAAAAGATATAGTTAATATAATGACCCAAAACTATCTAAAACCTATTGGTAGAGTGGTTTTCGACTCATACCAACCTTATCCTTTAAATGATCTATTTTGGAGGCATTAGAAACAGAAAATTATTTTATTATAACATAATATTTCTAGATTTTCCCAAAGTTCCCCTCACCCCTCTTATAAAAGGTCACTCCCCCTTCTCTCTAATTCACACCATAAAAGCCTTTTTTCTCAGCCAAACCCTTCCCAAATTCTCTCTCAACTATCCTCACTTAATTATAGAGGCCTTTCTTTCATCATAAATCAAACCTAAAGAGTCCTTTTGATCAAATGAAAAGAAGAACCAAAAGAAGAGGTAAATATCTCACCACCTCTTTCAAGTTCTTTTATTCTTCAACTTCCTTTTTTTCTTTGTTATTTCCATTATAAAATAATAACACCAGAATCTTCTATATACTGTGATGTTATTATAAATATGGTACAACCAAAATCATAATTTTATCCATCCTTTAAATAACATGTCACCATACATGTGTACGTACGGATTACTATCTCCATGTTGTGGGGTAGTTGTTATTCAATGCATTACTATTTGGAAGCGTATAATAATGACGTGTAATTGAGGTAAAAAATAAACAAAACATGATAATGATTCGATATATATGATATAACATCCAATTATATATTATTTTAATATCAAAAGAATGATATTTTCGATCGTGCGTACTTACGGATTACAGTCTCCACGAACGCAATGAGATTCATTCCCATCGTATCCATTGAAGACTAATTTTCATTATAAGATTAAAAATAATTTCTAAAGGCTTTATATAATTCTATATATGAATAAGATACATCCTATACATAAAAAAATATGACTCACATAACAAAGACTATAAAGGAAAACGAATCTGTTAACACCCGAAACAATGATAATACTAAAATATTAGTAACAACACAATGTTAAAAGATCATATTTGATATCATATTAATGTATATAATTCTTGTATAATTTAATAAAAATTATTTCACCATTATACAGGATGTTATACTACCCTTGACCAAGGAAATGTATATGTTAATGGTTAATTTCACAATCTCTTTATTATCCGAGGTTGTTTTTACGTATGTATCTACTGGGAAATATTTATTATCCATGTCCAAGTTTCATGATAGAGTATTCAAATGGATTCTTTTAAGTGAATTTTTTTTCTAAAACATCATTTCAAATGTTTCAAATATTTATTATTCTAAATATTTCTCATTGATTTCCATATCTTCAAATTGGTTTTTATGGATTTATTTATATGGACAAGAATGTTTTTAAAATGTTAATTCATTTAAAAAGTTTCAAAGTGGTTTATGAAAATTTGATTCAAAAATGTATTTAAATGTATTCCTTTCTAAATTGTGTTTCTTTTAAATGTTTTCAGGATAAAGGGATATTTCTCTCAATGAGATTTACAAATCATTTTCATCTATATCAACATAATTTGATGGATTTTAAACTTATTTTAAGATGATTTATTATGATACAAATCTTCCATATTGTATTTAAGGTTTTGTGATATGTTTGACTGTGGAAGTGTTATTTTTATACCATTCATGGTTTATGGATTATTTATTGACATTTTATATGCAATCTTTAATATGAATTTTTTTGTTATGTTTAAACAATTTCATATTCGGAATGCATTGGACATAGTGAGTGACTGGTGGATCCCGCTATCACTCCTCAATGCATCGGTAGGTATCATGGGACAAAATAGTGTCTTGGCACAAGGCCTTGACAAAATATTATTTTTAGTCTTGTAACAAGGCCTTTAATACATGGTTATTATAGTATGGAATTATGTATTCCATTATTATGAAAGTGGTTATTGATATTACATGTGATTATTCGACTAGTAGAATATCCAAGTTAATTAGTTAGTGGTATTATTTCATTTTATTTTTCCCATATTATGCTTATGTTCAAGTTTAAAAGGATTTTTTAGTTATAAATTTCCAAAAATGTTTATGATTATTTATGAATTTTTTCTCTATATTGTTAGCCTTACTGAGTATATGGGCTCACTCCTTTCTATGGTTTAATTTTCCATGGATGTGAAGAAGTATTTTATATCTGACCTGCTGGGATAGTCATAGGGGATATGAGTGTGGACTATGGAGATTATGTTGTTTTAGTTTTACACTTTATACAGTAATGTAAGACTTATGAATGTATCTAGTGTTTCCAAGGATACTAAAAAATCAGTCTTTGGAGACATAATCTTTTGTGATCATGTCAATGTTATGTAATAATTCACTGACTACGGGTAACTGGGGATGGGGCGTTACAGTTAGTATGAGAGGATGTTTAGTACAAACCTTGGATGTTAGATAAACTCTGATTAGAGAACATATAACTAACATAGACTTTGAGGATTTGTATAGAAGAACTCCCTAGAATTTTGGCATTGTAGGGATTTTCTGATTTTTACAAGAAATACATCCCTATCAGGATACGAGAAGGTAGAGGTGGCTCTGGCCCATATGTACCAAGGGATAAAACCTGAAAACAACTCTTTGAGCTAGACTCAAATGAGAACTAGTGCACGATAATGGGTCTTACTGCACTCTTGGTTCTGACATTAATGGGAGAAATGATTAGGATAATTTTCATTTTCTTTACAAACCATTATGAAGGGTTTATTAGTATATAATTTCTCAAAGAAGACATTTTTATGATTATGGATTATATCCATAAACTTTTCAATTTATGTTTAGTGTTTCACCAGTTCAGATTTAGGTATTGCGATTTATAATCTAATCTAGTGTATGCCATTTAATAGAAATGGTTCCTTGTAGAAGGAATGTGAACACCAGTAATACGTATGATCCAAAGTGTTAAAAGGATCATATAATTCATGGTTTTAAGCCAAAATTTAGAAGGGAAATAGTCTCCCATATATTCTCAACATATGAAGAAATAATATCATGTGTTAATAAGTTATGTAAATAATTTTCTGATTCCATTGACTTTGAAGGGAAGCTAGATAAGAAAACGATGGAAGAGAGAAATATAGATAAAGGGAATAGGTAAAAGAAGAATTTTCCCATATTTGATAACTATGGGAAGAAAGAACCTGGAACATTCATGAAGGGAATGGGAGTTTGTTCTAAGTGTGTTGAAAAAGGACACCAAGTACGTGACTGCAAGGGTAAGAAAAAGGTTTCAAAAGTACAATGATTCATCTGTAAGAAGTTGGGACACTACGAGAACCAATGTCCAAATCATCTGAGTATTCCCCAAATAATGCTATTGGATAATAATCAAGTTATAATACTACCACAGATGAAGATTAATAATTATATTTCTTATGTTTTTATTAATGAATTATGTAAATTGAGTGTTGTATCAATGATGTTCTGGTTATAATGATTTTAAGGATTGTACATTAGTACTATTTCATTTAGGACTTGAGATTGTGTGGAACCAATAAAAGTGAATCAATAGTAGGTTAATTTTTTTGAAAATATATTGTTTAGAGACGGATAAACCACAATATTGTTCTGATACTGAGGTGGTGATTTTGGAATAATACATGTTTTATTTGGACAAAATATATTGGATATTCTTGACTCCCTTGAAACTGGTTAATGATTTGTATATTCCGTCATTGTTGGAGTTTACAACATTTTTGGATGGATGAAGTATATCCAGTATTCTATAAAGAATAAGGGAACATGAATGTAATCAATAAGGTTTTATGGTAATTCATGGTGTTACCATGTTTTAAAATAATACATGATTAAGGTGTTCACATGTTATTACATGGAAAAAATAATCTTCATTGTGTTTAACTTTTTGATAAATTTTGGACTGTGAGTTTGGTTAGAATTATTTCGGATAAGTCTAATGGGTGGAATGGATTAAGTTTGAAAGGATATTTTTTGATTGATATAAAAGGAAAACCCACATACCATGTGACAACCCATCGCGTCCAACAAAGTTGTGAGAATCAATCCCACAACCATAGTGCGACTGAGATTTATCTCCTACCACTAGACTACATGATGTACCTGGATTGTATAATGTAGTTTATTTTTTTATATGTTTTAATATTTGAATTATATATTAATTATTTTTGGAACCCTATACGATTAGGATAATTGGAATATATATATATATATTGAAATATTTTAGAGTGAAATATTTGTTTTTGGTAGGAATTAGTGGAAAGATGAAACTCTACTTGTCAAGAATATATATACATATATATTTCTCTCCCTCTTATTTTATGGATAAATTAATTATTAAACATTAGGGAAGAAATCATAAAACAAAAAATGTGTTATCCTAATACATTACATTTTATTGAACCAAAGGTATTTTATATCATCATAGATTGATGGCTTTGAGGCCCTCAATTCTACAATTTTTTGTGACTGATGACCTCAATTACTCCATATAAATATTTACATTTTTATTCCAATAATGTGTCTCTAATTTACACCAATGTTATCTTAATTAGGATCATAATTTGGTGGTTACTTTTTCATTCCCCTATTCCTATTATTAAAACTAAATTTTATGAACCCAATTTTTGATGTTGGTTTTCCCACAATGGTATTTTATATTTTCAGCAATTTATTTTTGAAGAAAAATTTTTAATTTCGAGGACACAATTTATTGAAGGAGGAAAAAATTTAGAACCCCAAGATTTCATAGTAAGCTATTTCTTCAATGTAATTCAATAACTTTTCACTACAGGCAACACCGGGTTCAAACGCACTACAAGATTACCAAACTAGCCATTCAAAAGTGGTTATGAATAATATTGACTGAATTTTGAGCTATATATAATCATTATAATTTTACTATCCATATTATTAGTTTTTTAAACATAATGTAAGAACAAATTCATTTTTTCAAGTAAAAGAAGTATTTTTTTAAAAAAATGAACTTTTACCGCCTTTTAATGATGAACCATTTTTTAAATAAAATATTTGAAACTTTTATATATTCTATTGGACAAAATATAATTTTTCAAAAAAATAGGGACATAAGAATTTGGTTTCAATATATTTTTGGTGTTCATCTGATAACTTTCATATCTAGGTGAATAGTGAAAAATACCATATTTTAACTGAAAACAACATTTTTAAGAAAAGTAATATATTGTGTAAAATTATACATTTTATGGTTTGGAAGTATAAATAGATTATTTTTTTTACCAATTAGTACAATTCTAGTCATTATAAGTAATTTCACATTGATATTGGACATAAACAAGTGTCAATATTTTGATAGATTTTGCTTCTTAAAAATACGCCTTTTGGTTTTGACAACGTGGATTAATTTTAAATTAATAAATGATATGACTATGTTTTGAATTTGGTAAAATAAACTTATTTTTGGAATTCATAATCTCAAAATTATCTTAGGGTTAATTTTAGATATGTTTCTGAAAACATTCTATTTTTGATGAATAGTGAAAAACACTGAGTTATAGTTTAAAACCGAATTTTTATTTAAATAATTATTTATTTTAGTTAAAATTATTTTAGGTAAAAATAGATATATAATACCTATATAAGTTCAATGTAATTCATTGGATTTAGTTTATGATAATTTTAGATATATAAAAAGTTTATTATCCTTTTTACCATCTTTTACCCACCTCCTTTGAAAATTTGCAAATTCACATAAAACAAAATTTTACTACTTCTGTGAATGGAATTTCAAAAATCCAAGAGACACGGTTGATATTAGTAAGTAAAATTTGGTTCAATAAGATGAAAATAATTTTTGGTGAGTAGTAACTTTTTTATTTTATTTACCATGGTTAAAAGTAAATAGGGTAATTAAGGGTAAATTGATATTATTATTACCCTATCACATGTCATAATTCTATTGGATAAGTATAATTAGTCCTAAAAAACTTAGGAATAAAATATTAACCTCTTTGTTCCACTTGGATTTGATTTGGATCTTTATTATTATTTAATTCAAACAAGAGTTAAAAGTGTTAAAATCAATGTCTAATAACTAAATCATTTTAAATATTGGGTTATAGAAAAGATAAATTCGATTATAAACATTCATTAGAAATATAAAATTATTTCATACATAATTGTATTTTATTAATAATTTTTATAAATTATATAATTTAATTTATTTATGACACAATGGTGATGCATTAATTTCCTAATGAATGAAATATTAAAATAATTGATATTATAAATAACAAAATGAATGAAATTTGACACTTTTTATGAATTACACTAACTATATAGGTTAATATGACATATTAGGGTTGGTTAGATGATTTTTGTTTGATGTAATATTTCTTTTATGAATTTAGAAAAAACAAAATACCAAATAGTGTCAAGATTGACATAAAAAGTTTTTAAAAAAAATATTATATTATTAATTTATATTCTATTCCTAAAAATATATGGTTATGTAAAAGGACATATATAATGATTTTTTTATCATTAATGAACCACTTGGGGTTCTCTTGGTTGTATATAGTATGTTTATTAACCATATAATATAAAAATACAAAGAGACATGGTAAATATCATACAATTTTTCTAAGAGTTAAATATAAAAGATAAAGTCAATTAGTGACACAAACCTGTATAAAACTTATTTTTTGAGTGGTTTTAGAAGAATACCCACCTTATATTTTACATAATACCTTTTGGAGTCATTTGAAACTGAAAATTATTTTATTATAAAATAATATTTCTAGCTTTTCCTAAAGTTCCCCTCACCCCTCTTATAAAAGGGCACTCGCCCTTCTCTCCAATTCACACCTTCAAAGCCTTTAGGATCCTCCAAACTCTACCCAAATCACCTCTCAACTATCCTATATTCATCTTATAGTCCATCCTTTAGTCATAAATCCATCTTAAGGATCCCTTTTTATCAAATAAAAAGAAGAACCTAAAGAAGAGGTAAATATCTCAACACCTCCATCAAGTTCCTTTCTTCTTCTACTTCCTTTTTCATTGTTGTTCCCATTCTAAAATAATAACTCTGGTATCTTCTATATAATGTGATTTTATTATAAATATGGTACAACCAAATTTATTATTCTCTCCATCCTTTAAATAACACGTCACCATACATGTGTACGTATGGCTTACTGTCTCCACGTCATTATGTAATTGTTATTCAATACATTATTTTTTGGATCAGTATAATAATGATTTGTAATTGATGTAAACAATATATAACACATGATTCTGATTCTATATATGATATAACATTCAAATATATATTATTTTAATATCAAAAGAATGATATTTTCGTTCGTGCGTACGTACGTATTACCGTCACCACGAAGGCGATGAGATTCTTTCCCCATCGTATCAATTCAACACTAATTTCCATTAGATGATTAAAAATAATGTTTAATGACTTGATATCCTTATGGATATGAATTATATGAATCCCAACCATAACAAATATGACTCACATAATAATGAATATAATGGAAAACGAATCTTTTAACACATGAAACACCGATAATACTAAAATATTATTATCAAAGCAATGTTAAAAGATCATATATGATATCATATTAAAGTATATGATTCATGAATAATTTAATAACAATTATTTCACAATTATATAGGATGTTAAATTCCAATATTCCATGGAAAAGTACAAGGTAAGGGTTATTTTCACAATCTCGTTATTATCTGAGGTTGTTCTTATGTAAGTATAAACTGGGACATATCTATTATCCTTGTCCATGTTTCATGAATTAGTTTTCAATGGGATTATTTTAAGGGACTTTTTTACTAAAATATCATTTCAAATGTTTCAAAAATTTATTCTTCTAAATACTTCTCATTAATTTTCATATATTCAAAATCGTTTTTAAGGATTTATTTATATGGACATGAATGTTTATAAAATGTTAAGTCCTTTCAAAAGTTTCAAAGTGGTATGTGACACATTGAATCAAAAATATCTTTAAATGTTTTATTACTAAATTGTGTGACTTTTAAATGTTTTCATGAAAAAGGGATACTTCTCTCAAAGTGTTTTACATATAATTTTAATCTATGTCAACATCCTTTGATGTATTTTCAGCTTATTTTGAAGTTGATTTATTATGATACAAATCATCAATATAGTACTTAAGGTTTTGTGACATGATTGACTGTGGATGTGTTATTTTTATAACATTCATGGTTTATGGATTATTTATTGACATTTAATATGATATTTTTAACACAAAAGTTTAAGTTATGTTTAATCCTTTTCAAATGAGGAATGCAATGGACATAGTAAGTAACGGGTGGAGCCTGCTATAGCTCCTCGATGCATCGGTAGGTCTCATGAGAAAAACTAGTGTCATGGCATAAGGCTTTGACAAAATCTTTTTTGTAGTCTTGGCACAAGGCCTTGTCTTTGTGGTTATGATAGTCTTTCATTATGCATTCCATCATTATGAAAGTGGTTATTGATATTTTATGTGATTATTTGACTAGTAGAGTATCTATGTGAATTAGTAAATGGCATTATTTCAATTATTTTTTGCATATTATTCTGATGTTCTAGTTTAAAAGGAATTTTTTAGTTATACATTACCTTAAATTTTTATGCTTATTTATGAATGTTTCCTATATATTTTTTTCCTTACTGAGCATCTGATCTCACCCCTTTCAATAGTTTATTTTTCCTAAAATGTGAAAAATTATTTTATAACTGACCTAGAGTGATAGTCTGAGGGGATATTAGTGTGGACTATGTAGACTATGTTGTTTTAGTTTTTCAATTTATCATGTAATGTAAGACTTTTGAATGTATCTAGTTTTTACAAGGCTTCTAAACTAATCGGTCTTTCAAAACATTATCTTTTGTGAACATGTCAATGTTATTTAATAGTGCACTGACTCTGGGTAACTGGGGTCGGGGCGTTACACATAATAAATCATGGGAGATATTAACGAGAGTATAATATGACTATAATAACATGATAATAAAAATTCCTGTAATAAAAATGAATAAAATTGCATGCCATCAATTTTAATTTGAATACAAAATAAATTACATAAAGATGGTGCTTGAATAAAGAGGAGTATGAGAGACTCCCATTCTAATTTTCTACAGAGTAACAACTTAGGTAAATATTATAACGATAAGGGGGAAATGATATATCATTATAATAAAACATATATTATTGAAAATGTGCATTAAAAAGATAGTTATAGAATAACCAATAAATATTCAAAATGTTAAATACAAAAAATGCGCTTGATTGGAAGAAATAGAGAGAGAGAGAGGTTCTTTATCATGAGAGGGTGATTCCAACAGCGTGGGAGGAGATTATTGAGAGATTGTGGACAACAAGGGAGGGATCTAAAGTGAAAATTATAGATTATATTCCCTATTTTATGTTTTTTAGAGAAATGGAATTGGATATTTAGTCGGTTTATACGATAAAAGATAGTCGACTCCTATATAAATTTTCAAACCAAGCTTCAAGATTCTATATAATAAAGTAATAAAAAACACAATAATTAATATGGTTTTCTCCCATGGATTATTACAAATAAGAGTTTATTCCAATCTTATATATTTCCATGAACAAGGATTATAAAAATAAAACTCTTGGTGATGTGTAAGAGAATGATGTTTAAATAATATTTATTTTAAAACCATAAAATAAAATATAGTATTAGGAGGATTCATAAAGGGTTTATAAAATTAATCAAATAAAATTAATTATTTTTTAAAATAAAGATATATATTTTTGGAATTCTACTTTTTATGGAACATATTACCTAAATTTTGGGTCACTCTGATAGCATAATACAATCCAAATATTACTATTGTATTTAATTTTTACACACAAATTCAATGGTCTCAGAAATGTATAAAAAGATTAACAATTTTATAATATAAAAATTACAATTCAAAAAATAATAATAATATCATACATATAATTATCTAAACATTATCAATTACACATTTAAATTATAATATATATTTATTAAATGTACTGATTTTTTAATAATAACATTTTTTAAACAATATAAAAATTAAATAAAATAAAATAATTATTTATATTTTAGGTATAACAGTTAATTTTTTTTATAAAGATATTTGTTCTTTATAAAATTCTTTAATTAATCCAAAGAAATTTATTAATTAAAATGGTGTCTTACTTTAAAATGCAATATGTGGTTTTTTGTATTATAGAATATTTTTTATCAAACTCATTACCTAATCATTTATAATGTAGAAACCATGATGAAGAAATATAATAATTGTTTTATTGAAAAAAATTTCTTCATATTCATACTATTAGGGTTAATTAATTTCCTTGATAAGTTATTATTAACCATGAATTAGCCTATTTCTGTTTTATAGTGGTATGAAATATTTAGTACAATTAATTTTCATATTGTCCAAATATTATGTAGACCATATTACCTAATATTTGTTATTATGATTTTAAATAAGGAATTAATTTTATCATATTCAATAACATAAAAGTGTAATAATTTTACATAAAATAAAACAAACTATCAGGATGAATAGTTGTTTCTAAAAAAACATTTTTATTGTAAAATTGATTTCACATTAACTCCATGACTAGTAATCATTCATATAAGAATTTAAATTCAAAAATATATATTGATGATAAATAAATTACATTGAAATCATTCCAGATTAGTGTCTATTTAATTTAATGAAGATGGAGAAACATTATAAATTTTAAAACAGTTTAAAGTAAAATATGTTTTCAAGCATAAAAAACATATTCTAAAATCCAGTATAAAGAAGAATTATATTTAAATAACTAGATTAAATAAAACAAAATAATTATTATATTACCATGAAATAAATTTAAATTAACAATGATACTTTTAAATTAATTAATTTATCTAATTAAATGATAGTTTTACAAGAAATTGTATTTTGTTTGTTAAATGAAAAAATGAATATTTTTTTAAAAATAAAAAAATATCACCTTAATTTAATATTTATATCATGATATTAAAGATAAATTTTATTTTATGTAATAAAATATCTAAATATTCAATAATATAATTATAATATTCATTCACTAAAATAATCAATAAAATTTTTTTCATAATTTTTTTTAAAGAATAAGAAGACATTACCAAAAATTGTGTGATTATTTACTAGGAATTTATAAAAGAATTTAAATTGAGAAAGATATTTAAATATATTTCAAAAATTAGATAATCATATTCTTGAATAAAAGTTATCATCTCATTTATAATGTTTATATTGAAATAATCATGGGTTTTTTGGGTTCAGTGTTATGTGACACACATGTTTTTATTTCAAAAACTCAAATTGTTACACTCAAAATAATTTTAATTACTTGAATCATGTGTCTTAAGATAATTATATTCTTTAATTGACATAATTTCTTAATCTTGATGATGAATTACTCGACACCAGTCATGTACGAAATTCTCTTACCCAGTACTCACATTTGAAGAAATATCATTGTGAAACAGTATTTTCTCTCCATTATGATTCTTGAAATAATAGATTGTTTTAAATCCATATTTTATTATATAGTATCTAAATTTATTCCAATAAAATTACGACATTGGTTTTGTATAATATCTCCATATAAATAATTATTAAAAATGAATACATAAAAAACAATATAAAATTTTAAAAAAATAGATTTAAATATGATCAATATCATAGATACAACTTCTATCCATTATGAAAAAAAATATAAAAATGATATATTTCATGTCGTAAAAGAATTAAAATTATATTAAATTAAAATCCAAAATATATTTAAGGAAACAACAGTTGTTATATTTTTTTAAATTTATTTGAATAATATTTAAACAAGATTAAAGTCAAACCCTTTTTAAGTCACTCTCAATTTTTTGGCATAAATATAATATTTAACATAGATTAATACATCATTTTAAAATTAACAGTATAGTTTTCATGAGAACTGAAATTTTATAAGAGAAATGAGCATTTAGAACTAATTCAAACACTATATTTATCATTCATATAATATATTTCATAACTCTCTCATATATGATAACCAATACCATATTTATAAAACCATAATAATTTAAATTAATTATACAAATGAGTAATAATAATACATAATATGACAAAAAGATTTAAAATACTGTTATAAAATAGTGGTTCATTCATTTTATGTGAATAATTACTTATAATTTTATCTAATCAAATTTAATATTTAATCAAGATTTTTAGAGATTTTTTTAATAATATGGATTTAAAAAGTGTAACAACAGTTTATTGTTTCTATAAATCACAGTAAATTATGAATCCTAACTTGAAATATTGATCACTCTAATGTTTTAAAACCCAAGAAAAAACATCAACAACTGATTTTTTTTAAAAACATCTACAATGCATGAATTTATGCTTTAAAAAATTATTATTTCTAGAAACCATGAAAAAAAAATTACATTATAATAAATACGCACTAATTTAAAAAATAATTAATCAAAAATAAATCATAACATTGATAAAAGCAAAACACATTTATAAGACCCCCATAGGAAAAATAATATTCATAATAATAATGAGTATTCATAGAAAATCATATGGTAAGAAAAATAAATTTTAGACCATTCCCAATTTATAAAATGAAATACATAAAAAAAGGATAATTGATGTGAAAAGTTGAACAAAATAAACATACCATGATGATTTAAATTTTGAATAATTTTAAGAAAAATTAATAAAAAATCAAAGTATAATTTAACAAAAGCTAAGATTCAATCACGTCAAAGTAAAAAATATATAGAAGGTTGAATGTTCTAAATGGATTTACGGTTTAATCATGACACTATGCCAATTATTTTTTCAAAAACCCCCAACTATATATTGTGACATTAACTACACTAGTTAATGGGTTTTATCAATTATTAAAAAGAACATATATTTCAAGTGATTCTAGGGGGGTTTGGTTTAAATTCACTAAAAAATCACTTTTAAATGGATACCATAAAATCATTGTTTAGAACTGTTAAACGTTTTCTGTTAACAGTTCTAAATTCTATATTAAAAAAATGTTAAAAAATATTTTTGACGCACCATTTTTAGTGCTTTTAACCTCTTTTCTCATCGCTTTCCACTACCCAACCACCCTCAAAAACACTGCAACCATCCACAATAATATAAGGTTAACCTAAATTTCTACACACACCTAGAAGTCCTCCATGGACCTCCCTCATATGTTTGATTCTCTTTACCACTATGCCATATGTGTTTTTTTCCATATTTAATATCTTTTTTATATCAAGGTATATATTTTGAAATGTGTGATATATATAAAAACAATTTGAATTATTTACAAATATTAAATACTAATTTTATTTTATATATATTAGAATATATATCTGTGTGTTTGTATAAGAAAATAATAGAATATATATATATATTAATGCACAAAAAAATCAAATATACAAGATATATATACATATTTTTTATTTTTTATAAGTTTAATAAATTGGAATTTATTTTTAAGTTAAATAAAATGAAAAATAAATATTAATTGTATATATTTTAAAAATTCATTTCTTATAAATATGTTGATATATGTATTTTTACATGTGATTTATCCTAAATAAAAATATGAAAATGTGGATATATTTAATTATAAATTAAAATAAAATGTGCAAAAATTATAAAATTTCAAAACATTATTTTAAATAAAAACACAATAAATTGGAATACATTCAGTCTCCACTAGAAAAGGGAAAAAATACAACCTTAATTAGGGCTGAAAATCCATCTCGGGTAAAAAAAATTAAGGTATCTTGACTAAAATACTCTATTTTGGATGTTTTTAAAACAAATATATAATTGAAATAATGGTTATTTTGTTTTACCTGATCTAAATGGCATAAATACCGTTGGAATCTTCAGTTTGATATGTGGTAGAGCCCAAACGGACACCCAGATCAAAATTTATGGTAGTTTCTATTTTAAGTTATGAGTCTAACTTATTTAAGGTCTTTTATTAATTTTTTATCGTTTTATCTTAAAAATTATATTAAATGAATATTACTCTATAATAAATATAAAATTATTAATAAAAAATATTTATTAATTATTTTATTATCCATTTTCAGAAAATAACTTATTAATTAAGTGTAAATGATTATTTAGCCTTATTGAAAACATGTTTCAAAAATTTATACTATATTTATATCCATATAATTATACTTATATATTTTTTTAATGAAGTTATTTTTTTTGGAAATATAACCTTTATTAGTGCTTCTAAAAAATTGAAGATAAAGACCTCCGTTTATGAGTTCTTTTTTACAAGTACTGATAAAGGTCCCATTATCAATGATTTTTTAATGACATTGTTAAAGGGGGTATCATTATCATTACATCATTACTTTAGATGATAAAGGGGGGATACCTTTATCTGTTCTTGTAAAAAAGTGCTAACAAAGTGGGGCTTTTATTATCTCTTTTGTTATCACTCTTAATGACCACATTAATTTTTCTAAAAAAGCACTATTAATGACCCCTCATTGAGATCACTTTTTATATTACTAATAATGGGGTTCATTAACAGCAAACATAGTTGGTTCTGTTAATTCCTTAGCGCCAGATCACATGCATTTACTATTTTAAATTAAATAAACATTATATATCATGTTCTAGAGTGGTTTTCTGTGTGTTACTTGTGTTATCAAACTTGTTTTTATACATTTTTATTCAATTAATACAGAATGGTTTGAGGTTTGTTGATATGAAAATAATTTATGTATAGTAGGTTGGTTTATATGTGTATTCATAGAAGGGATTTTATTGTATTAGGGTGTAAATAATAAATCTCAATCATCATTTTAGCAATCAAGGAAATCATTCCATTGATATTTTCTATTTTTATGCTTTTAAATTTTACTTGTATTTAATTTTCAATTATATAATTTTTGAAGGAATATTATAATACTATTACATTTTTTGAGATTTCCTAGTTCATCTCATTAAGGTATTGCAATAATGTGTTACTATAATTAATGTGTAATTGATTTATATTAGTCTATTTCAGTAAGTGGAATACCCATATTTATTCTCAATAATCACATATAGATACTTTCTTCTCACAATGCACATACACACATGTATCTCTTTATTATGTTGGTATTATATATCTTATTATTGAACAAATAATATATATCTCTAGGAATTAAAAGGTGAAATAATCTATTCATGTTCATAGATAGTGTATATCACATTATTGGTTGAACATGATGATGGATACCATATAGGGGCGGATAAATTATTAGGTTAATAGTTTATCATTGAAGAAGAACATGAATTATTTCCCAATGGTACTAATTCATGAAAGTGAAGGTATCTCATGCATAAGAAAAATACAATGGTTGGAAATTCCACTTACAAATAGACTAGTGAATATCCTTTATGCACTTATAAACAGAAACTCTTTCTCATGTACATGGTTCAAATTCATATACCAATGAAAAAATAGACTCAATAACAAGAAAATGTGTCATATTTGTTCTTAATAAATCTATTGTTCCCACACATCATTTTATGGTCTTCACATTCTTTCACGTATTTCCAAATATATTTGTCATTAGTTCCCTTATATATCTTGAAGCTTCAATTTGTGTGTGAAAAGAAACATTATATTGAATGAAAGTCTACCAGAGTCTTATATCATCATAAACAATATCACCAAAATAATTTAAGATAGATATGATTTTTAGTGTCTATGTTCATATCATAAATTGAAATTTCTCATAAAAATTGAACTCTTATCCTTACTGCCACTCACTAAAACACTCTAATAAATCTCTTATATAGCAACATTCTTCTATTATAAGGTCATATAAATCATTTATTTATTCATAATAAATTTGAACAAAGTATCTAAGGTTATGGGAATAACCAATAGTTAAATATTAGGGAATAAGTCCATTTCCAATATGTTACCCTCTTTTATCATAATCATTGAAGAAATCATGAAAATACCATAGAATGTTCATGAGCCAAACTCCAAATTCAAACATTATAGACATTTATTGTATATTAAAAAATAGATCATGTATTTTTTATAACCTAGGAGTTTAAAAATTATAATCACTTAAAAAATTTCCCCATAATTGTTCCTATGACCATTATACATATCTCAATCTCCATGATATATAATTCACCATTTCATAGTTATTCCACCTAATAATGTATCAACAAATGGTATCCAATGTTCTATATCTACCAAATTCAACAAGAATAAAATATATACCTCTTTATGTAAGTTTTTGGTTTCCCAATTAGAAATAGATTAACCGTGTCTATGTAAGATCCACATTTGGAACTCTTGAAATGTATCACTCTAGGTCTCCTATACTACTAGTCTAATCCTTTGATAAACAACATCAAATATATGTCATATATATTATAACTAGATTATATTGGGATTTTATAAAAATGATATATAAATTCAATTAATAGAATATAAAATACCACTTATATGATTTTTTGTGTTTATTACAAAATCCATCTTGAGAATCATTCAAAATCAATTTAATAGGATAAATCATCTTGAACTACTACTACATGATTCATGTAAACCATAACATATTACCCAAAAATTAAAAAACTATCCATAAAGTATAATAAATTGAGAAATAGGTTATTGGAAATAAAACACACTGAATCTAAATCCCTTTATGTGGTTCTATGGCCTACATCATTTCATATGTTTGGATATACCTCTTTTCTACTAACTCAACTAAATTCATAGGTTACTACAAAATTATGTCTAAAAATCTCTCAAAAATTATTCATTAATTTACCAAACATTCAAAAACTCATTGGAGTCATTAACTGAAATAACTTCTTCTAGATTATTTTATTGGTAAATCATAATACACATAAAATTTTACATTTTTTACTTGGAGTTTGTTTAGGATTTTATCTTATAGAATCTATTATTAATATTTTTATTACCAAATTTTTTCATTCAATACAATGATAACTCATAATATTATCTATTATAGATCATCATAGTGTCACTAGAATCATATACCAATGAAATTATTTTTATGAAATAGATCTAATGGAATTTGAGTGAAAACTAGCATCTCAAAGATCCCACAAAATTTTTTATAGCTTCCTCATAAAAATTGATGATTGGGACTCGAGGAAAAAGTGTTGTTTCCCTGATATTTTTTCATCTACAATTAAGAGATATTTTTATATTTTTTGTATTTATATCAGTATATACATAATGTTTCCATTCATTATAAGTTTCATTATATAATCATGTGTCACTAATATTTTAATCAAATATGAAATTTTGTAAGGACTAGCTAGTTTTGATAATTTAGATCGAAGTGGATTCACATTAAAAAATTGTACTTTCAAGTTAGAGATTGAACCTCGCATTGCTTTATGTCAAAATAAAAGAGTGTGGGGTAAAATGTGAAATATTTATGATATGATTTAAAGTTAACTCATATAAAATAGTACTATATTATTTTACATGCATCTTCTCTATGATTTTAGTGTATGATTAAGGATTAATTTCATCCATTAATAATTGTAATAATGAGTATATTCTTACAAGAGTGAATATTGATCCTAATGGTTTGTAATAATTAGTTTCATATATCATTACTATATATATTAAAAAAACATTCATCATGATTCCATTCACTTTTTAGTTATTTTTAGTTTTTGATGCATTTTTTATTCCATTTTAAATTTTTTCATGAAAATATGAGTTTATATTTTAATTTTATTGAATTTTATCATCTCATATAATAATATTTCTTAAGAAAATTCAACACATGACAATATGGATGTTCCAGAATCATCCCCATGATAAAGGTGAGATTCAAGACTATAGGGATCCTTCACATAATAAAAAAAACGATGATTTAAAATCGGATTATTCATTTGTGATTCCTATTTATTGGAATTATTTTAATATTCACAAAAAATGGTAAAAAAAACACTAACATTTAATTTACTCAATTATAACATAGGGCCAATGAGAGCCTAATAATAAAGATACCATATCGAAGGAAATTTTCAAATTATTGGGTCGTATGATACCATGGAAAGTCATTAATATTTACCAATTATCTAATTTATTGTCATCTATCATCACCATATCCACTTATAAAAAATACATATAAAATACAATCATAGAGTATGTTAAATAGCATAAACAATTCCACTTTTGAATAAAATTCAAAAAAGAATATATAACATAGGAAATTTATTAAAATTATACAATTAAATAAATCATTATGATGTAATCATTGAAAATTAAATAATTAAATCATTTATGAAATTTTCCATTAATTTTAAACATATGTATACATTTTAAACTCTATCATTTAAGGGATTATAATGACCTAAAAATGATTTTAGATCTACTTAGTAGTAATTAGGCATTTACGATACCTAAACACAAAAATGCACAGCAAGAAAGAAGAGAAATATGGATGTAAAATATAAACCTTGCCTTAAAAATTGATCTGATGATATTATTCACTATCCAAAAATTATAGATAATAACACTGATTATTTTATTAAAAATTTATTAATTATTTAAATAATTGTGGAACAATTTCATAGAAATATTTGATGAATAAATGAATAAAAATTTTAAAATAGGGAATCCATTGATATGGTAATTGTTATATGTATTTTATAGTGGTGGTTTAGAGCTTATAGATTAGACCATTTAGTGTATATATTTTAAGTTAATATTTTCCTGGTATTTTATTTCATCATTTTGTCCTTTTACTGATAAAACCATTGAGTACTACTGGTAGGGTGAGAAAAACATGTTGGTGGTTGGTTTATTCATTATAGTATTGTTGTAGATTTTGGTGTATTAATTTTTTTATATTTTATTCTTGTGATATATTCTTTTCTGTGTTTTGACGGTGTTTGAATTACATATATATTTATTTTTAAGTGCCGCAGGTGATGTATTCTAGTTTCAATTCTATTTATATTATTTTTTATGTGTAGTAGGTGATATATTCTAGCATGAATTATGTTTATATTATTTTTTTTGTTTGTAAAGTGATATATTCTTGTTTTGAAATCTTGTTATAATTTTTTATATACTGGATGGGTCGTAATTTAATTTTATTAGGGTATATTTTGAGTTCTTTTTCTGTGGATGATGGTTGAGTAGTGGCATAATTACCAGAGAGAGTGTTATCATTTATTCTAAATGATTTTACATGATTAATATATGCACCCACATACACACAAAGAATTTTATTTGTGGTGGGTTTTTCTTGTTTCATGGTGATAAAGCCATAATTTTTAATATTGTTATTATATTAGTGCTGGTCAAACAAATATCCACAATTTGGAAGCTTTACTACAATGATGCTTTCACGGTTTGAAACCATGGCTACCTCCCTATTTCTATGGTTTCAATCCCTAAGAAGAGGATTACTTATTTTTACTAATTTACATGGTTTCCAATCATGGATACACTTGTATATTCATGGTATAAACCATGTTAATAGGTCTATATACACAGTTTTAAACCTTGGTAATAGTTGTAGCGATATTTCTATACCAATAGGATCCCAAACCATCCAAACACTAGCAATATCCTATAGCCATAATTTTAGGTTCAATACACATGGTTATAAACCATGGATCTTTGTATCATTTCAATTAATATTTATTGGTGTATACTGTTACATTAGTGTGTATATTTACCTTGCGGTAATGCCTCTCATGTGTGTGGTATTCATACTCAAGGATAGTTATCAACCCCTGACCTATTGGAGGTGGTTTTAAGGTGTCACACATAGCATAATACCATCCAGGTGGTCACTGGTGGGATGAGTCATGACATTAAGAACTAATCATTTGTTGTAAAATGTAAATAAGAATTTTTCATAGTATGAAAGGCTTTAATGATAAATGGATTATTATATTAAGTGTTATAGGATCCTACTATAAATCATGTAACATGTTATGGGAGCATGTTAGAGTGTGCTCCACAAAGATGTTTGATTCATCGTTAATAAATGATTAAATATAATTATATTTT
This sequence comes from Viscum album, assembly GCA_963277665.1. Taxonomy (NCBI): domain Eukaryota; kingdom Viridiplantae; phylum Streptophyta; class Magnoliopsida; order Santalales; family Viscaceae; genus Viscum; species Viscum album. Next base: position 828,902,817 of record OY728141.1, on the reverse strand, counting down.
TAGCATATAAAATTTGAAATCTATTTTAAAATTATCATTATAATCGTTTGAAAATAAGTTATAAAAATTGTTTAAAAGAAATTTATAACTATTATTGAGTGATTTAAAATGTGTTTGACAGAAGTTCTAAAATGTATTTAATGACATTTAAAAAAAAATGATTAAAATTAAATTGAAAAAAAAAATTCTTAATAAATCAATAAAAAGTTTTATAAATTATTTATGATAATATTTAAAACTATTTAAAATAAGTTTAAAAGAAAGATTTTTATCTAATTTAATAGATTTTAAAAATTATTTAAATGTAGTGCTGTAATCACTTAAAAAAATTTAAAAAGGTATCTTCTATGTTTTTTTCATTTTTTTCTATGTATAACCCACAAGGTGCCACAACCTACCCATTTTTTCATATAATATCCATTTTCATTTCTATTGGAACCTAATTAAATGCATTTTTCCATGGAAAATTTTTGTTTCCTTTCACATTTTAACATCATCAATCATCACAATATGTGGATATATTTTGTAGAATCTATGATCATTTAATTTCATTTTTATTATTCCTAAAATATAATATTCAATAATAAAAAATATTGAATTAATTCAAATCATCATCATTTCTAATAAAAAAACATCAAATCTGCATAATACCTAAAACTCATCACTCCTCAAATGAGTAATCATTTCCTAGTACATTGTTGATAGAAACTCATTCCTGATAGGTAAAATCTCTAATTTTATTTCCTATTATTGAAAACTAACCATTGTATTATTGATTTTTATATAATTTCATTTGTTCACCTCATTCCACTAGTTGGGAAGTGATCATAGATTCACTATCTAGGAAATTATAATGAAGTATCTATCAATTAATTAATGCATATAAATTAAACAATTGTATAATATTAAATCTAATAAATATTCTTCCACATATTTAATCCAAATAATTAACAATTTTTTTCTAATTTTCTAGGTGTCTTAATGTTTCTGGAATAATAAGAATGATTTCATAGTATTTTGAATGTTTCAATATAAAATCAATGTATTCTCACCCAATATTTCAAATCATTTTACTTCCCTAATTATACTCATCCATCAGTTGCTTCTGAGAGTTTTACACTTCATGAAAGCATATACCCTAATTCCACCAAATAGTTAAAGATCCATGTGTGAATGAATGATAGAAATATATTAAAATAATACCTATCATTTAGAAAATAAATTATGGTTATCAAATTTATTAGGATTTATACATATACCTTATCTATGTTTAGTAGTTAGTACTAATAGATCCCAAGGTTACAAATGATTGATGAAATTTCTAGTAATAGTGGGGTCCAATGACTTTCCATGATTATCAGTATTCCTTGGAGGGTCAGATGCATATGATAAGAAGTCAAAAGAGAAGTAACATAAAATCATGGAGAGGATGACGTATTATGAAATAGAGATGGCATATGCATCTATGGGAAATATAAAATTTATGGGGATTTGGAGCCATAATTAAATAAGGAAAATATATATTAGGAGGATCAGTTGTAAATAGTGGGGAAAATATTAGTTTTCTAAGTATCCATTTTTCATTTATGGGGAATTTTGGTTTTGAAACTATGCTACATCATATATTTGATGAAGGGTTTCGGTGAAATCCGGTATGGAGAGTTTTAATGAGTAACTCTACTACCACCACTTTAAATCATCGAGCTAGGAACCATTGGATGATGGTTCATGATTAATATTGAAAAAATAATTAATGAAATGAAATTATATGTTATTGTTATACGTATTTGAAATTGTATACACAAAACAAGAACCATAGTGGGTATGATATGGATTTCTTATTCTCTTTTGTGGAAATAATATCAAACCACAAATAGGGTTCCACAAAAAATCAACACATTATAATCATCATGTCAAAAATTAGTATGATATTTTTCTCCTTATCTATTTTTAATTCTATCCATTTCAATTTAGGTTAGGTATTTTGGTTCATTTCAGTAGTTTGATTTCATCATTTGGTTATTTTTGGGATAAGATATTTGGTGCATATTTTTAATGGTCATTTGGATTTCCTGAAGGTTGATTATATTTTTGTATCATCATATTCATAGTTGGACATTCTATTAGGCCATTTTTTTCATTTTGGGTTGATAATTTTTTTTAATTTTTGGTGAGAAAATTTCGTTAATTTCGTACATTTGATTCATTTTTGGTTCAGGTGAATTTATGTTGATTATTTTTCCCCTTATAATTATTTTAACATGTTTCATTTCAAATCATATTGATGATTTTAATATTAATTTTTCTGTTTACTTTCAATTTTTGGGTTCTAATACTATTCAATTCAATATTATATAACAGAACTCAAAGAAAACAATAACCAATTTTTATTGAAAATGATGATTAATTTCATTATAGATACAAAATGAATCCAACATTTAAAACAATTTGATTTTTTCAAACATGAATGACCTATAATGTGATAAACCATAGGAGCTGATAACACAAATTGTTGATTTTATATGTTACCCACCATACACTTGGTTCAAAATCAACTTTAAAAATTTGGTTATTTGAGTCATCATAAGTAATAAGTTCATCTAGGACAAAGGGGGAATTGATTGTGTCTGATTTATCCCCACCATCATAAATAATATGTATTGTGATTTCTTTAATAATTACGTTGAATCCATTTATGAAATGTTCTTTCACATAAATAAATTATTTTCAAAATGAATAAAAAGTAAATATCTCATTGGTTACAAGTAAAAGATAGATACCAGTAACTCTAAAAATATATAATTCAATAAATGTTCCATGTCAAGTTATTGAATAATTCAACTTGCATTTCATCAGATAGAATCATCCATGAGAGTAATAAAAATATATTTTTTTTATAAAAAACACCATAATAAATTTAATTTCATATTGATTCCAACAATATGAGACATTTTCATTATAATCATTCAATACAGTTACTATAAGACCATCATGTTTTGTTCTCATGTCCACCGATTGATCAGTGATTATAAATTTTACCCATTATCACCATTGATTTTCATTCCAAAACCAAAAAATTAAGGCCAATGGCCAATGATCTTATTTATTATGAGATAGTGTTGAAAGATAAACTAAATATAAGAAATATAAATCAATATTTAATTTAAATGATTATGTTTTTGTAATAAGTCATGCTTTGATTACAACTATGAATTATAAACATTTCAATGTAAAATATCTCTCCTTATCAAAGGAAATGAATGATGATTTCCATTTATGATTTAATTATGTTCCCCATATAAAGAATATGTAAAACATTTAACACATATTTAAAACTACATAGTTTGAAATAACATATAAAAATTCAATTTACTTACTTGATGTAGTCTTTGAAAAAATCATGATTGAAGAAGACCGTGGAAAGTGCCATCACCCACTCATCAAGGCTCAATGTAGCCAATGAATATGATATGAGAATTCCACCTATTTGCGAAATGATGGAAAAAAAGGTCTAATTTTTTCATACATGACATATTTAGTTCTCATTGCTTGGTTACATCTCTGGGACACATTAGACAAATACATTGAACAAAAATATAAAATTTCATGATCTAGGTAACCATTAATTACTAAATAATTAGGATGACTATCATTATAGAAAAAAGACATCAATGTGTAAATATTTATTTCTGTTGGATATTTACAATGAAAATAAATGTTTCCTCCTATAATTATTTTAATTGTAATTTGAATAATGACAACCATCATGGATGTAAAAATTCATATAGTAAAAATTTTCTCTAACTGAGAGAAAATTAATGGAACCCATTTCTACATTTTTAAAGAATTACATGGACAATATATTAGATGAAATATATATATATATAAATAGAAAAATAAAAAAAATTAAACCCTAATATTATTTGATAGTTGATGATAGATTTCTATTTGAATAAAATCATGAAAAAGGATGCGATGATCATGAGTTTATATTGACATTTTATCTTCAAATCTTTTTGGTTGAATGATTTTGATATGTTTCCTGAATTGTCATTAAGAATATTGATAGTATCTAGTACTTATATAAATTGTTTTTTAGGCTATCATCACATAATAATAATCTAAAACATCTCATTTTTTAGGACAATACCAAGAGAATGTTGTTATGGTCTGAGACCCAAATCCACCAAGTCTCGTCTGGATCATAAATCATCTTTTTATTTACTTATATATTTAGATGAATTTAATGCATCATATTATATATATTTTTTGAAATGGAAATTACGTCTAAATATTAGGAACATTAAAAAATTATTGAGTAAACATTTTATATAACCCACATAAAATTAACTGCACCTCTTCCAATTTTTTTAAAGAAATACATGATCAAATTTTTAGCACAAATATATCTATATAAATATAAAAATCAAATAACATACACAATTAAAAAATTATAATGTAGATGATAGATTAATATTGGAATAAACGTAGGAAAAATAATGTGATAATAATGATTTTTTATATATTTCTACCCCAACTATATTTTCTTGGTGCATTTTGATGTGATTCTTAAAAATCCATTAGGAACATAGAAAATATCAAGTACTTACAAAACATGATTTTTTCTAATGGTGTCATCACATAATAAGATAGAGGACTTTCCATTTATTATCATTAGTACATAGAGGATGCAATTATTTTATAATACCACAATATACCAAGTAACATTAAGATAATCAATTTTCATTTTTCTTTTCATTTATATTAATATGAATTGAAATAAAAATTTCAATTTTTTTTCAATGTCAGTTATGTCTGAACAATGATGTAATAAATTGTTTGTCTAATAAATAAACTCAAAGAAGATAATATTCTTCTATTAAATTTAAATTTATTCAATGTAACCATTATTCCTTTTTTAAATTTAATATGATTGTTCCCAAATGAAAAAGATACAACTTTCAATTCAATAATAACATCAATTCTTGACATATGATTTGTTTCCATTCTTGTATCAATAGTATTGTTGAACCATAGATGATTAATCCCATATGAATAATCTATTTGAAATAATAATCAATGTAACTTGAAACAAAAACTATAATTATATTTAAGTCTTTCAGTGTAGCTTCTCACTATAGTTTTCCACATAAATAGAGCACCTGTCCTGTTAAGTTCTAGGCCTTAGGTAGACATCCCTATATTCCAATGGATGTCAACTTGCCACGTGGTTCTATTTAGGTGAGGGTTGGGAAACTAAAAATTTAGGTGGTGATAAAAATAACATTCCATATATAAATATACCATAGTGTAAGAGGGATATACATATATATAAGAAACAAATAGAACTTATCATAATCGTAAAAAGTAGTAGTAGTAATCATAATCCCAATGGTGAAATAAAAAGTTTAGATGGTAAACATGTGATAAGAGTTCAGAAAAATAAAATAAGTAACTTCACCCATTGCTAAACCTAAGAAAACAAGTATATATAATCTCAAAATAAGTTCTAGCCTGATATAGAGGGACCACATGGTCCACTACCATTCATCTCAAGCCCAAGGTACATATACGATCACTAATATCTAGCTCCCCATTCGGAATCCTTACCTGATATCAAAATAATAGAATATACATTCATCTTGAGGGTCCACTATAGGGTTTGTGTGTGAACTCAGTAGGCCCCCATCAATGAGTGGCAATCCTATTTCCATAATTATTTAGGTCCATACACAATATAATAATAAGGAAAATCACTCCCATTATTTATTAATTTATTCACTTACCTTTATCTCAATGACCCTAAGAGAGCATTTACTCACTTAATCTAATGCTGTTATATCATGGAATACATGAACCCAAATATATTTAAGGCATAAAACATTTGTATGCAAGTATATATACAGCGGGGATGACCCATGGCATAGTTCCCAAGGTGTCCACTCATGAATATCTGGTGAACACCCAAGTTCTACCCATAAATATGTCACTGAAACTGGAATCCATCAATCTTGTATTCAGAATCCAAACAACATGCTGAATCAAATATGGCCTGGGTCCCGTGGAACTCTACTAAGAATGTTCCCATCATCTTTCATCTCAGTTTCTCGAGGCACAAAAAACCAATCCTCTAGTATTTAGTCAATGCCACATCAAAAACCAACAACCAAAGGTATGAAAATATCATTCATCCCATAATTTCGGCACATTATCCACACATATAATGATGAGCCCCATCACCCAATCGATGGTCTCAAAACTGCCACCTGATTTTTCTTCACCATACACATTTATTTATATGTAAAGAACATCAAACATAACTAATGGTTTACACCATCACCTACTGTACAAAATAAATGGAGGCCTATAACCACAACAAGTGGTCAACCCAACTTTAATTGAGTCAAATTTATGTTCACATCACTCAAACAGTGTGTCATCCAAAGATGGTGATTGTAAATCACTAATATTACCTAAGAAAAGTCATTAGACACCTTGTTCCCAAACAACCATGTCACTCAGTCTCAATGGTCAAAATCATCTCAATTGTCATGGACCATACCCTCATCCGAATGATCTTATCTCATCTTTTCCAAAGACCATGTTACCTCAACCTAGTGATCACTATCATCTCCAATATATCAGGCCATGCCCTCATCCTTATAACATTATCACCTCATTACTAGTTATCAACATCACCACAATCCCCCCTCCTATCTTAGAAAGTTCCCATAGAACCATTGAAATCAATAAATAAATTGTAAATAATTAAAATCCAATGATTGACTAATCATTCCCATGTTGTCATAATTACCTTAACTAGCTTAACATATGTGATAAATGTATTGGAAATACCCAATGACATAAAATTTCATTATCAATTAATTTAAATACAACCATTATTTTATATTTTTTCTCAATCGGTCAACTCAACATTTGTGTCTACGTTCGCACCAAAAAGCATGCACAAAATTACGAATAGTTCATGGAACAACCTACCATATATTCGTAGATACATGATCATATAACATCCACCTCTAAATCAATCTAAAATTATAGAAATTCATATTTTAGACAAATGACCAAAATGTTGGAAAAACAGATCATATAGATTTATCAATTCATATGTTTATTTAATAAAAGTAAAGGAGATTTGATATTTTGAAGCCTTATCAATACATTTCTAATGGGACTGACAATCTCGATTCGAAGCTCAGATGATGAAGTAAGGAAAAAATATAAGGAGGAGAAGGAATGAGAGAATCCCCTTATGCATGCATGTGTAATGGAAAAGAAACATAGAGAAAAATTTAAAAAGGAGGAAAGGGTGGTTTTTTCATTTCACCCATTTAAATATACTATATGGTTTGACTGCATCGTTTGGCCAACTATACACCAACTGTGAGGTCGTCCTTATATAAGTACCACACTGGGCATTGTTTGGTTCAAGTGTTGGAAATTTTGAATTGAACAAGAGATCTGACTCAATAAAAAAACTATAGAGGTATTCAATGACCATGCAACCCCACCTGCATGGTTTGAAAAAATGAATATAGTGTAATTGTGGACTGCATAGTTACTCTTGGGGGGTGAAACTATTAAATTTAATCATTCACCCATTTTATTATTTCATGGAACCATGTTTATATGTCTTGATGCACATAAAAATATCTAAAACCTCAAAATACAGACAAGTCCTTAAAAAAAATCCAAAAACAAGGCTATGGTGCAATCCAAATCCTCAAATTAGTTTCTAAATATAATAAAAAGTTGGCATTACCACCAAAATAAAAAATTTCAAAATTGTTGAGGAATTTTAACCCGTTATAAAACTAACAATTTTCCAATATCTCCACTTTATGATGAATCATCCCTATATTATAAATGTCATCCCAGATATGGAACTGAACATACCCATCTCATCACACCATCTTGATTTACCAAGATAATTAGTCTCATGCTAATTCCCTATGAGGTTCTCTCCACCATAGAAATTACATACCACATTTCTTCCAAACCCAAAACAATGTTATGATGGTCTCATTTACCATCCATATATACATATGTCCTCCCATGATGAATACACACTCTTACACCTCATAGGCCGCTAAATATTTCCAATGTTATACTTGAAACCCATCAAGCCTCACATCTCATTAGACAACCATAAGAACCTATTCCATACACGACACTCATCAAAAACCACATATAATTAGATTCCAAAATATCCTTCATCTAACCTAATTCTCAAAATTTATTCTATATCATATATACATATTCATTCCCATCATAGTCATAATGCATATGTACGTCATAAACAAACCTCCTCTAATCTTATTCCAACAATAAATACTGGTGACTATGCACCTCATACATATATAAAACACACATAAAAACAAATTCCTACCTACTAACCAGTTTTTGGTTAGTCTCAAACAATACCCATTCACATCGTGCAACAAAACTATCCATGACAAAAAAAACCCGGTCACACCCTTGGGGTATCTCTAATGGTCGTTCACTCAAGAGCCTATACTAAAACTACCATGTCAACAAAATTCACCTAGACTAAATCCTGACTACCCAAGGTCTTACATCTATATGGATCTACACCATAAACTGACCACTGAACCCACTGATGGGTCTTTTTTCTCCTGTCACCACCTCCATATATAGCTAAATCTTGACGTCAAGCTCTTGGTAGCACTCCCGGTCCTACCCTGAATCACTGAGTTTGATCAGGCCTGTAGAACCAGGATATTTTAGAAGGATTCCTATATAACCGATCTAGATTCCATATATTACCTCATAACTATAAATCCTATGTAGTCTAATCTCACTGTGTCAATATATGTCCCAACTTCCAGCAATAGAAGAATAGCATTGAAGAACCACATCTTGGTGGCCTAAAAAATTCCCTGGCCAGATTGGCCTGCTAAGTCACCTCATGGTCTCACTTCCTTCAACATGAAGCGTCACCACTAATATCACCACAAATTTTCACCCATATTTAATAGGATTATTCCTTCATATTTCCATTAATTTTCAGCACTTTTTTCATGTCCTTATTGAATGGGGTTGACATGATTATGTTTACATGCACCCTGATGGTGTTCCATAATCCATCCTTGAAATTTCTCACCCTCATTATCTCATCAACCACAATATAAGGTAAAAAATTTTATAGTTCGGTGATTTTAAATATAAAATCTATAATGAAGGTGTCCATTTACTAAAGGTTTATAATCTCAGAGGATCTATCCACCATCATCATCTCCATAACTATGTTCTTGAAGAACCTTTCACCAAAATACTTCCAATCCATTTGTACAGGTCTTACAACCTACAACTATACAAGACACCAATGATTTAACAATCCTTAAATAATATAGGTCTCTATATTTACTCTCTTACGTTGTGGTGTCTCATGTTTCAGTAAAATCATCATCACCGATTTTATCCAATTCAATATTTCATACGGTCTATCATCACACTCAAATAATGGTGGATGATGAGACTATAACTAATGAGTCTAATTTTTTTAGATGGATCGTCTCTCTAAGATCCACTTTCATCACCTTATTTGGCCCATGCCAATATCTACATGAGCTAATTATATAACCACTGCCCAATATCTTCCATGTGTTGGGTCTTTCCTGCCATTACCGAAGCCTATACATATGGATCATGACCAACTCAACCCTTAGGGGCCTCTTCCCAAACCACAGGGGCCTCATCCTATGCATGCACATGAAACACCATATCTCTTCCCACCTAGAACTCCACTAGAATTATTCTAGGTTGATTATATTTTAATTCCAAAACCATATTCAAACATCTATACCAATAATAAAGATTAGATAAGGAATGTTGTAATTTAAAACACATTTCACCACATTTACACTCCACTACCACATCCAAGTCACATGAAATCTAGCTTCAAGGACCCTTACCCACCCATATTAGGGTCTAATGTCACTTATAATCCATCCTCATAGACCCTATCATACCCATATAAGAGCCAGACATCACATGTCAGGTATCACTAATCTAAAATATATGGGTAAAATTCCAACAAAATGGATAAGTCTGAAAACACAATTTAGCATCTTTATTAACACATTAAAAAAAACCCCTTTAACATTAGTTCCCAGTTGAAATATAGTCAGACCCATATATCAAATATTTATCTAACTGAGAACCAAATAACCTGGTTTTCTGAGTTGAATGCCACAAAAATTTCTAAGCATAAAAAAATATTAGCTTCTTTTTTGACATTTTAAATAGTCCAACCACTCATCTATTATTCATGTGTCCTTGAAATTGTTTTCACATGAATACCAATATCATGTTAATCAATGTGCCTCCCATGACACATAAAAATTGTCTTTTTCCATACCGGGCCTAGGTTCATAACCACATAAAAAATAAACATCACACCCAAGTGTTACACTTGAGGTGGAAATAACATAAATCATAAAATAAAACAACACAACATCAATTTTCCACCCCTGGAAATAGGGTCTGTCCTCCATTCATTGGAATGTAGGTACCCAAACATGATCTCTACACCTATTTAAAACTATATATCAGTCTCTATTATACCATATCAAAAAAAGATATGCCAAAAAGGAAAATAAAACTCCTTTGATTCTATTTGTAGAATATCGACCAATTTCACCACCAAAATAGTGCTCCGAGCCAGTTGGCCACAAGGATTTAGGGACACCTCAATGTATGTCAAATGTTAGAAACTAGTAGTGAAGGTCTAATTAAGTGATAGTGGAGATACTATAACCTATGTTGGTGAAAATAAATATTTTCCACATATAAATATATCACAAAAAAGATATCAATAACCCATTTGAAGAAAAAAATAGATCTCCGATGATGCATCACTAAAAAAAGTAGTAATCATGGTCCCAAGGGAATGATACCCTTTGTACATGGAAAAAAAATCATAGATGGTTTGAGAAAACAAACAAAAAAGTTAAATAATATTAGAAAATAATAGTAAATATAAGGAAAACATCAATAAAACGTTCATCATTATGTAGAGGGACCACCTATTCCACAACCATTTTCCCATGGACAAGTTACATATATGATCACTATGGTCTAGATCTTAAGACTGAGTTCCTACATGTTCTAAAAATAATAAAATCTATACAAATCATGAGAATCTCATGTTGGGTGTGAGTATTAACTAACTATAAAACCACCAAAATTGGTATTCCATATATCCATAATAATATAAATGTAAAAAAAATATAATAAAATGGAAATGTACGCCTCTTCTTTATAAAGTTTCTCCCATATTTTATGCACATAATCCAAAAGGAGGCATTTTCATACTTTGAGAAATGTCGGTATATCATGGAATATATTCCCACCCATATATATATATACATGTGTGTGTGTGTGTGGAATACAAGACAAGTATATATATATTTTAAATTGATAGGACCCATGAATTAGTTTCCAATGTATCCCCTAGTGAATATCATATTTGGTTAATCCTTAGGTTTCACCCATAAACATGCGACCAGAACCTCATTCCATCAAACAATCATTCATTACCCAAATAGAATTCAAAATTAAATAGGACATAAGAATGTCAAAAAATTTCTCCAAATATCCCCATTTGGAGTTAGCCTAACATCGCAAGGAATAGTGATACCTGTCCTCTATTAATTGGTAATCATTAGCTCAACAATTGATTCCCCAAGGTTTAACAATTTCCATCCTCCCATAATCTTTCCAATTCACCAAAATTATATCTGTGATCCTCATACCACAACCAATTATCTCAACACCATCACCTGATGGTTCATCATAGTACATGTGGCATTCTATGGTGAGCACCTCCAATAATAATGATGGTTAACACCTTCACATAATCCACATTATCTATATAGGCCTCAAACCCTAACAAGTGGTCCAAACAACCTTAGCTAAATTCCATATATGTACACATGACTAAAATGGTATTTCAGACAAAAAAGGTTGGTGGAAATCACCAAATTTACCTAAGACAAATCATCCAACACCTCATTCTCCTACATCCATGTCATTAAATATTGATGATCAACACCATATCATGTCCTGTGATCCATACCCTTATATTGAAGACCCAGTTACCTCATTTCCATTAGACCATATATCCCAACGAGGTGATCAACATTACCTAAAATATATTAGGCCATGTCTGCTATTGGAAAACCTTGTTTCTCTAGTATAGGACAACTACATCACCTCTATCCTTAAACCTAGACCACCATGTTATCACAAAACAATTACAATAAATAAATAAAATTAAAATAATTAATATTCAAATACTAATCTATCAGGGACATGTTTTCCTAATCCCTTTACCCAGCATAGCATATGTAATTAATATATAGGTCATGACCACCTCCATCCCATGTCATCAACAATTAATTTAATGGTATGCATCATTTATTTAGGGTATCCCTCAGTTAATATTAAATGTGAATTATGGTATGCATTCTAAAACAACCATACAATTAATAATAAATCTAGAAACAACCTACCTTATTCATTTATGGTCTCACTCATATGATATCATCCTCTAACATGAGATGAAATGAGAGAAATAAATATTTTATACAAACACCCTGAAAATCGAGAAAAGCTGATCATAAAGATATAGCATTCTGTGGGGATAAATATACACGAAAATGATATAATAGGATTATAAGACTCGCCGATATTCTTCCAATGAGACTTGTGAATCTCAATTCAGAGCTCAGATGATTATTTTTGGCCAACACATGAGGAAGTGGAGAAACAAGAGAAACACCATTTGCATGTGGGTGAAATCGTAGTTAAAATAGGAAAAAATATAAAATGGGTGATGGGAATTATGGTCATTTTATCCATATATAATTACAAATATTTTTTGGATAACTCTATGCCAACCATGAGGTGCTCAATGTCTAAGCACCACTCTATCTACGGTAAGGCACATTATTTTCCAAACCATGTACATACTGTGAGATTATCCTTTATTTAAATTTTCAACGGTATTGCACAACTATTATCCCCCACTTGCATAGTTTTACAAACCATATGCAGTTCAATAGTTGGTCGTGTCGTTACTCTTGGGAGGATACATTGTTAAATCTAACCATTTTCCACTATATGTGCTTTCCTGAAACTCTATTAACGGGGATTGATGTAAAAAAAGTCATCTAAAACCCCTTGTAACATTAAGATCATTAATCCTTATATAAAAAAATGGGATTGGTTTAATATAACTCCATGAATTAGGTTACAAATAATAATACAAATGATGGTCCAACCACAAAACTCAAAAAAATAAAAAATGATGAGGAATTTAGACCACCACAAAAACTCAGAACATTACTTCTAGATCGTGTTTTTTTCATAAAAATGGGATAAGAATATATTATCTTAATGAATAAGTCATACATAATTTCATAAATTGGAAAATCAACTAAAATTAACATAATCATAAGAAATATCGAAAATACATCTTTCTAACATGAATTGTCTATACAAGCACCCATATTCCAAAGAAGATTCAACTAATTGGTTAAAGGTTTCACATAAAAATCTATATAATTTTTGAATCTGAGGATCTAAATATGATTGTTCTCCAAAAATGTTAATTTTTATCATATTCAAATATGGAGGAAGGTTATAAATATGAAGGAAAAATAATCAAGTGTTTTGTTAAGTAAGAAGCAGACCAAGGAGATTAGAACAATTACATGATGGAACACACCTCACCTTACATACCATAGTTTACAAATCATGAAATCAAGTATAAAATGTATGCTATGATACACTTTCTTTTGGATTAATAAAATAATCATTATCCTTATTTCTTAAAATAACATTACCTAACATAGTTTTTAAAATTTCATCATACTAGAAAAGATTTTGGAGTCTAATAATCAATCAATTCTTCAACATTACATTCAATGTCACGCGAGATGGTGTTTTATCATTATTTATATTCCATTAGGATTTCGTAATTTTATAAGATAAATAGGTACCATGGTTTTCTCTTATAATAATCATTAAACTTTTGAGAAATCATGATTTTATATAGAAAATACAAGTTGGTCAATTAACTTCTATTCCATATAATGTTTTGAGGGATTATTTGAATAATAATAATGTATGTTCATAAAAAAGGAAAGAACATAATTAAAGGAACCATTAAAAAATATATACATGGGTTTTTAATGAAATAGTCATATTAAAAATTATATGTTTTTCATTTTACATCATTATTGATATACTCGATACAGGACATCATCCTTCTTTTTTTCCACTCTCTCAATATGACAACGCATATCTTTAATAGACTTTATTTCAGGATTTGTTACATAAAAGAAAATTTATTTCAATCAATGTGATTGAGAAGCCATGTTTTTGTAGAAACTTAGGTACATGAAACATCAACAATACACATGTTTAAAACAAAATTATTATGAACTTCTTTATCATTCTTCTAAAATTTTATTTCTCTTTAAAAACTGAACAGGATAATATGGGGATATACATAAGAAATGGTTGAGCTATGAAGCCTAGTTTGGGATAATAAAATTATAACATGATTAATGTAATACATGTTATACAATAAGAAATTAAATGGGTCTTAAAAGGGTCAAAAATCTTAAACATGAACATAAAATCATGGTATATTATGATAATATAAGTGCAACATTGGAATGTTTAATCAACATTAAACAAGCTATTATTGACATAGGTCATGCATAACTACCATGAAAACATTAAATGGGGTGAAAAAATCCACAATGGATTAGATTTACTCCCAAATACCATAAATGAAATCTCATGAGACTAAAATATTTCCCAATTCATTTGAATGCTACACAATTCAGGTAGGACTCATCATTTTAATATCATGTACATGCATAAGTGTGCCACATAGATCATTCATCATAGGTACATACATCCTCATATTTAATTCCATGATTAAAAATTATTGAATAAATACATGTAAGTAAAAAAATAAAATAAGGATCTTTAATTCTAGGTGAATATTTTTGAATTGAAATAGTGATGGTATTCACAATTGAATGGGTTGGCCTGGAAAAAACGTAGGATAATTTTGGCAGCATAACCGGGGTACATAATGAATATTGTGATGGATTAATGATACTGAAAGGGTTATATCATTTCTTTTGTGTCATAATTTATAAATAGGGATATATAAGAATAGAATACAATAGAAACAATTGGGAATTAAAATTCATAAGAAAAAATGGTTCATGAATAAGTGTTTGTCCTGGAAAAATCAAATGATAATTTCAGCTGCCTAACTGGGGTACATAATGAAACATGGGAGAGATTAACAAGAGTTAAAGATGACTCTAATAACATGTTAATAATAATTCTAGTAATATAGATGAACAAAATCATATCTCGTTAATATTATTTTTAATATGAAATACATTACAAAAATAAGGAGCATGAATAAAGAGGAGTATGAGAAGATCCCATACTAAATTTCTCCATAGTAAAGACTTAAGAAAAGGTTATAAAGGGAATGGATAAATGATATATCATTATAGTAACAAAAATTTATTTAAAATTTACATTTTAAAGTATATTAAAGAATAACCAATTATGAATCAAAAGGCTAAATACAAAGAAGCATCTTGAATGGACGAAATAGAGAGAGAGTTTCCATACCATGAGAGGGTGATTCCAACATCTTAGGAGGAGATTATTTATGGATTGGGGACACCTTGGGATGGATCTAGAGGGAAAATTATAGTTTATATTCATAATTTTATGTATTTTATTGAAGTGTAATTCGATTTTGATTTGGTTTATACAATAAAATATAGTTGATTCCAATATTATTTTTCAAAAATTGGTTCTAGATTATATACAATAAGGTAATAACAATAGACTAATTAACATGGTTTTCACCAATGTATTATTAAAAATAAGTGTTTATTTCGTTATTATATATTTCAATGAAACATGATCATTAAAATAAAAATCTTGGTGATGTGTAAATGAATAATGTTTACATAGAATTTATTTTAAAACCATAAAATAAAATATTGGATTAAAAGTATTCATAAAGGGTTTATAAAATTAATCAAATAATCTTAGAGTTAAATTTTTTAAATAAAAAAAAATATATTTTGGTTTTTCTACCTTTAATGGAATATATTACCTTAATTTTTTGTCACTATGATAGAATAATACAATTCAAATATTAACACAATATTTAATTTTTACACGCACATTCAATTTTATCAGGAGTGTATAGAAAATTAACCATTTTTTAATTTAGAAATAATGATTCCAAAAATAATAATTATTTAATCCATATAATTATCTAAATATTTTCAATTAATCATTTAAATTATAATATCTATTTATTGAAATATACTGATTTTTATGAGAATAACATTTTTCTAAACAATATAAAAATTAAATAAAATTATATTATAATTTGTAATTCAGATCCAATATTTAATAAAAATATTTTATTAAGATATTATTTCTTTTTAAAATTCATTAATTCATCAAAAAGATTTTCCTAAATGAAATTGTGTCTTACATTAAAATGTAAGTCATGGTTTTTGATATTATAGCCTAATTTTTATCAAACTCATTACCTAATAATTTATAAAGAAAAAAATTATTGAAGAAATATACTAATTTTTTTATTGAAAAAAGATTATACATATTCATACTATTAGGGTTAATTATTTTCCTTGGAAATTTATTTTGAACAATTGTTTAACATATTTGAGTTTTATGGTGGTATGAAATATTTAGTACTGTTAATTTTTATATTATCCAAATATTAAGTTGACCATATTACCAAATATTTTTTATTATGATTTTAAATATTTAATTATTTTTATAATATTCAATAAAATAAAAGTGTAATAATTTTACTTAAAATCAATTAAGCAAGCATGATGAATAGTTGTTTCCCAAAAAATACATATTAATGATAAAAACAATTTCATATAAACTCTATGACTTGTAATATTCATTAAATTAAATTAAATTAAAAAAAGATATATTTATAATATATAAAATACATTTAAATCATTCGAAAACAAGGGTTATTTTATGTAATGAATATGGAGAAACATTATGAATTTTAAAACACTTTTATGTAAAATGTGTTTTGAAGCATAAAAAAATATTTTAAATTCTAGTATAATGATGACTAAAATTTTAATTATTGTAATAAATAAAAGAAAATAATTCTTAAGATAAATTGAAATAAAATTAAAATATAATAATACTTTTAAATAAATTAATTTATCCAATGAAAATATAGTTTTACAAAAAAAAAAATTTTTTCAATATTCAATGAAAATTGAATTTTTTTTAAAAAAAATTATAAAATCTCACACTAATTTGTTTTTGATATGGTGATATAAAAAATAATTTTTATTGTATCGAACAAAATTCCCAAATATTCTGTAAAATAATTATAATATTCTTTCACAAAAAGAAACAAAAAATAATGTTGATAAAAAAAATTTAAAGAATAAGAAGAGATTACCAAAAAATGAGTGATTATTTAATAAGAATTTATCAAAAAAAATTATTTCGTGAAAGATATTTAAATATATTTAAAAAATTAGTTAATCATATTCCTGATAAAAAATTTAACATCTAGGTTATAATTTTCAAATTGAAATAATAATGTTTTTTTGGGTTCGGTGTTATGTGACACATAGTTTTCTATTTAAAAAATTTAAAGTGTTACACTAAAAATAATTATCATTAGGTGAATCCTGTGTTTTAATATCATTATCTTAATTCATTGACATAATTTATTACTCATGATGTTAAATTACTGGAAACTATTCATGTATGTAATTTTCTTACCTAGTCCACACATTCAGAAAAAGAAAATTGTGAGACAATATTTTCTCTCTATTATTATTCTAGAAATAATTGATTATTTGAAATCCATTTTTTTATATATTATCTTACTTCATTCCAACAAAGTTATGACATGGGATGAGTATAGTACCTTCATATAAAGAATTATTAATATTAAAAACATAAAAAATAATCTAATATGTTTATAAAATATATTTAAATATGATCAATATCATAAATACAACTTCTATCTATTATGTTAAAAAATATAAAAATTATATATTTCAAGTTTTAAAATAATTAAAATTATATTAAATTCAAAACCAAAATATATTTTAGGAAACAACACTTGTTCAATTTATTTCAATTACATTGAATAATATTGAAACAAGATTGAATTCAAACCCTTTTTATGTCATATTCCATTTTTTGGCATAAATACAATATATAACAAACATGAATACATCATTATAAAATTAAAAATCTATTTTTTTATGATAAAAATAATTTTATAAGAGAAATGGGAAACTGGAATTAATTTATACATTATATTGATCATCCATATAATAAATTTCCTAACTCTCTCCCACATGATAACCAATACAATATTTAAAAACCATAATTATTTAGCTTAATTATACAAATGAGTAATAATAATACATAATACCACAAAAATAAGTTAAATACAATTATAAAATAGGGGTTCTATCATTTTATGTGAATAATTAATTATAATTTTATTTGAACTAATTATTAATTAAATTATGAAATTATGATATTTTATTTAACAATATGGATTTAAAAAGTGTATCTACAATATATTGATTCCATAAATCACACTAATGTATGAAACATAACTTGAAATATTTAGGACTATAATGTTTAATAAGCTAATAATAAAAAAAACTTCAAAACATGTTTTTATTTAAAAACATCTACAATGAATGATTTGATACATTCAAAAATAATTTTTTTAGAAACTATGAAAAACCAAATTACATTACACTAAATACACACCAATTTAAAAAAATATATCACAAATAACTCATAACGTTAAAAAAATCAATACACTTTTATAAGACCCCCATAGATAAAAAAATATTCAAAATATTTATATTTATTCATAGAAATTCATATTGTAAGAAAAATCAACTTTAGTTCATTCCCAAATTTTAAAATGAAATTGATGAATATATGGGTAAAAGATGAGAGTAGTTGAAAACAATCAACATACATTGAATATTTAAATTAAGAATAATTGTATGAATGATTAATAGAAAATAAAAGTATAATTTAAAAATGGGCGAGATTCAATCACATCAATGTAAAAAAATTGAGTAGAATGTTATACGTTCTAAATGTATTTTTGGATTATTATAACTCTATGTTAATGATTTAAAAAAACCCCAACTACAAATTGGGACAATAACTACTATAGTTAAGGGATTATGGAAGTTCTTCAAAATAATATATATTTCGAGTGATTCTAGGGGGGTGTGTGGTAACTACACTAAAAAATTGCTTTTAAATGGTTACTAGAAAATCACTATTTAGAACTGTTAAACGTTTTATTTTAAAAATTCTAAAAACACTATTAAAAAATACTGGGAAAATTAATTTTGATTCATCAATTTTAGTGCTTACAATATCCTTTCTCAGAACTTTCCACTACCCATCCTCCATCACAAACTCCACCCCCTTCCTCATTAATATAAGGCTATCCCAAATTTCCACACACACCTGGATTTCCTCTTTTGACATCCATCAAATGATTCATTATCTTTTCCATTATGCCATGTATGATTGTTGTTTATTTAATTTCATTTTTATATCATTGTGTATATTTTGAAATGAGTGATATATATGAAAACATATATATTTATTTACATATTTTAAATATTATTATTAATTTATATATATTAGAATATATATATATATATATATGAGTGTGTATAAGAAAATAAATTTACATATATATATATAGTAATGCATAGAAAAAATTATATATACAAGATATATACACATATATTTTGGATTTTCTATAAGTTCAATACAATGGAATTTATTTTTACATTAAATTAAATGAAAAGTTAATATTAATTTTATATATTTTAAAAATTTATTTTTTAAAAATATTTTGATATATGTATTTATACATGTGATTTATCATAATTAAAAATTAGAAAAAATGCATATATTTAATTTTAAATAATTATAAAATGTAAGAAATTATAAAATTTGAAAACTGTAATTTAAATAAGAATACAACACATTGGAATAAATTCAATCTCCAGTGAAAAATTGAAATAATTACTTCCTTAATTGGGGCTGAAAATCCATGTTGTGTAAAACAATCAAGGTACCTTGACTGAAAAACTACACTTTGGAGGTTATTAAAACAGGTTTTTTCCTTGAAATAAGTGTTATTGGTTTTTACCTGATGTACATGACATAGAGCTCATTGTAATCTTTAGTTTGATATGTGGTAGAGCCTAAACGGACACCCATATCAAATGTAATGGTTGTTTCAAGTTCGTGTTATGTTTCTAACATATTTAAGATATTTTATTAAGTTTTTACCTTTTTATCATAATATTTAAATTAAATGAATATTATACTATAATAATTATAAAATTATTAATAAAAATATTTATTAATTATTTTATAATCCATTTTTGAAAAATAACTTTCTAATTTAGTGTAAATTATTATTTAGCCTCATCGAAAACATATTTCAAAAATAGAAATTATATTTATATCCATATAAATCAAATTATATAAATTTTTATGAAGTATTATTTTTTGAAATTTATACTTTATCAATGCTTTTAAAAAAGTGCTGATAAAGTCACCCATTCAACAGTTCTTTTTACTAGTACTGATAAAGTCCCCTTTATCAATGATTTTTTACTAAAATAGTTAAAGGGGGAATAATTATCATTAAATTTTAACATGAAATGATAAAGGTTGGAGGCCTTTAATAGTTCTTGTAAAAAAGCACTAATAATGTGGGGCCTTTATTGGCTCTTTTGTTTGTACTCTTAATGACCACATTAATTTTGACTAAAAATGCACTGTTAAAGACCCCCCTTTGAAAACACTTTTTATAGTGCCAATAAATGGGGTATTTAACAACACTCTTAGCTGGAATTGATAAATTAATAGCACCAGATAATCCCATATTTTTAGTAGTGATTTTTTTGTAAAGGTTCTCATATTTAATGGTTTATTAAAACAATTAATTTTTTTTATACTTAGACATACTTAAGAAATGACTTCCTACAACTGTCGGTATATCTCTTCAAAGATAGAAACTAGTAGGGGGTTTAAAATTAGTGATCACTGTTTATGTATATAATTATCAAGGATACCTATATTATTCATTAAAAATATATATTTTTTTAAAATATTTTTTTTTCAGGAGGTAAGGAATGATTAAAGGTCAAAGTATTGTTTTTAAAAGGAACATTTTTGTAACATCCTAGATACAAATTCCACTCAATGGTTCCCCATACCCCAATAGAAACATGGCCTCAAAAACATTTCCCCAAACACTAGAGGCTACTGACTACAAAATAGGGAAAAGGTATGATTGTGGGGAATCTATGCCCCTATTGGAAGAGTGAATCAATGACGAACAATGTAATACAATAAAAGAAATACTAAACATTAATCAATTGAAGTTGTAAGAAACTAGACCTTCTTTTCAGGTATGTTTTTCCTTTTCTAGTCGTTTATTAGAAAAAGGTGAAAACATGGAAATTTTCGGAGTACACACCGTGTACTTCAACGCCACGTGAGGCCGTGTGCTGGCCATGTCAGGGCCACACACACGGCCGTGTGGGGTGATGTGGAGACTGCATAAAGTGGAGTACAGAAAACCAAAGTATTCACCGTTTACACTAAAAGTATATGCTGTGTAATTTTCTTTTTATATAATTAAGCAGATCAGGGTCTCGTCTTAACCTTGTATTCGACTTCTTCTCCACCTAATTCCTTATAGGGCATCCGAAGATGCTGAATCTTATTCGAGCCACCGATCTGTAATAGATTCTCCGAATCGAACATCGTCGGTTGCAATAGAATCGTAGTAGTGAGTTATTGGTTCTTATTTGGCCTCGTTTCCTATTTCTTCCTCTAATGTGAGTTATCTGAGGTTTAATTTTTTAGACATTTTTGATGATCTACTCCGTTATAGGCTGATTAATAGGCCGAGTTTTAAGTATATCAATCTACGAGGATCGAGGTAGGTGGTTTTATGCCCTACATTTAATGTCCTTGAGTTTTTGTGCAAAAGTGCAAGATATCCAAATATCAGGTATCTCGGGATAGGGTTTTGAACCAGTTTTATTTATCTTCCTTAGATTTCTTGTGTTCTTGAGGCTATTGGATGAATAATGTTTTATTTTTAGCATGATAAAAGATCACCCCATGGGTGTTTCCCTTCATTTTGGTTGTTTACCGACATTTGGCTTAGGTTTCCTATGAAGAAAAAATTGTTTAATTAATTTTTTCCATGGTATGAATGATTTCATACGTTGTATTCTATTTAAATGATTTTTTTCATAGTAGCTATTAGCCAAGTAGTTTCTGAACATACTTATGGATGCTATGAATCATTACATAGGATTGCTTTTACTCAGGGATGGGGGAACCTGGTGTAGTTTGACCATAGTGGGAATTAACGTTCAGTGCTTCCTCATAGGCCCTGTTTAATTATTACCATTACGAGACAATATGGGGGATTGACATTGTTCTCTTTCATAGGGTCTGATAATTATCGAATCAAGACTAATGGGGGAATTAGATGTAAGTGCTTCCACTGAGAGTCTGTAGTATCGCTGCAAGACAATAGGGGTAATTTATGATGAGTGCTTCCTCAAAGTGTCTTTAACATTATTCGAATGCATGACCATAAGGGCCTATCCACGTGAGTGACCCAGAGGGTCTGTGTAATAAATATTTTTGGTTGGTTGTGACAAGTCCACCAAGCCAATGAACAAACATGGGTTTGTATTGCTTGTCGTTTAGGTAGTATGTTGAGATACCTGTTGTGTTACTTTCTATGCCATTGGACTGTAGATCTTTTGCTAGATTCATTGGTTGATTATTAAATGATATAATTAAATTAATAAATAAATTTGAATGGATAATTGTAGGCTTGTTTACTTTAGTGTGCCTTATTTCTGTACTGCATTTATTTCTATTACTTTTTCTATATTCTTCCCTGACAGTAGGGCATAGATCTTTTGGTGGTTGCCTACTTGGATTAGTCTCACACCCTGATTGGGTCCTACTATTCGGCCCAAACAGGTTATATGGTTGCAGGTGTGGATAGGGATTGTGGCCCTTCTACCTCAGGTGCTTGATTGCTGGTTAGAGTTGGAGAGCAAGGGACCAAGCATAGGCTTGCGATGCTGCTGGAGTTTATTGTTTACTTTTTCTACTTGGGTTTTCAGTTGTGATTCAGCATGTTGTTTTGTTTATTTCTTTCCAAGGAAATATGTGTCATGCTGCATCGTTATTATATTATAAATCACTTCCGCTATTTAGTTCGGTTGTTGTCTGTTGTTTACTGTTTCCTCCATTTTTTATTATTTCCTTCCGCTTCATACTTTACAAAATGAGGGCATAGTTTCCCCACTAACTCATCAAGGCCGTCTCTACTAGTCCGTAGCCTCTGGGATTTGTGCAAACATGCTTGAGGTCATTTGTCAGACTGAGTATGATGTGCTAGTTGATTGGCTCCATATTCGGGTCATTACAATGTGGTGTAAGTGGATCCGTCTTTATTTTCATTCTTCCTTTCTGTTTGGCGACAATAGACAGAGATAGAAAGATATGGGTTGTTGGTACTTAACTGTGCCTGGGAGTAATTAACCCGTGTACAAGGAAAATCTGTATTACCTCATAATTGCAATTTTTGTTTGTTTTTGCTAGTGTAATAGTTCATTAAATTTCACCGTTGGGTAATGCACTTGTTTTGTGCTGTAACAGTTTATATGATTGTGGTTATATTTTGTTGCAACCCGATGAGATGATGGTATGGAAACTCATGCATCATATAGGAACTGGTTAAAACTTTACATGTCATGTATTTTACCATTCCATCTATGGTGCATTATAATTTGAATAATGTTGTAATAAATGTCATGATAGATTATGCATGATATAGTGCTAGTTGCTATGATAGAAATACCCGCTTTGTCGATAGGGTGTGGTTTATTTTACAGTTTATTTAGAATGGATGCCATGCTTTGGTCATAGAGGTGTAATGGGCCCTCAAGGATTGTAATTTGGAAGATAATGGGATTATCATACTTTTTACATGTAATATGCATTGTTATTATGTCAACATTTTACTTGCGGGGAGTATGGGACCCCATAGATAGGAATTTGACACATAGGTGCTGGTTTTCAATGTTTTTCAGTGTTTTTGGGGAGTTTTGTATGCATGCTGCCCAGAAACCCAAGTAAAACGGGTGGGGCCATATGAACACATGCCATGTGTTCATCTATTTGGTAAGAACTACTTTTCACTATTACATGCCATATACTTTGAAGTACATGTCGTGTACTCTTCTTCCGTGTGATCTAGCTGTGTAGTTGAATACATGGCCTGAAAAATATCAAGAACAACATGTCGTGTACCATGTTGAAATACCATGTAGTAATGGTCTGTATGACCCAGCCGTGTAGTTGAATACATGGGTCAAAAAATCATAGGGACAACACGCCGTGTACGTTGTTGACACGTCTTGTAGTTATGGCCCGTGTACCAGTCTGTGTGACAAACAACACGGACAAGGGAAAAACCTTAAGGATGGGCCATATAGTGGATAGACATGCCGTGTAGACTTCGGCTGGGACAGTCCATTTGACTTAGTCTTTTTGAAGTAACCGGGAAAGAGGAAAACAGACGGTACAAGCCGTGTATATTAAAAGAACACGCCGTGTAGTTGGGGTTTACACAGCCAGGTTGGCCGGTGTACACGCCCACGTAAAATCATTCTGAACATGCTGTGTGTGGGAACTACACGCCATGTAACTATGTTTTTCCTGTTTTAAAAGTTTTCCTCTTCCGTTCTTTTTTTCTCCTTTGAATTTTTAATGGTGCTCATTCTTAATAATGGTGTGCTTTTTAACTTGCAATGTCATACCGCCAAGACGTCCTCCCATTGCACGTTAGGGATCTGATGATTATAGCATGCTAGATATGGAACATGAATTTATGTAGGATACCGGAGAAGATGCATAGTTCGGTGACAGAATAATGAGGTTCATACGGACCTTTCAGGGAGCTCAGTAACCTACCTAGTCTATGGAAGAGCTTACGCGAGTCTTCCAGTAGTTGCATCCTCCGACATTCTCTAGGGATGGAGGACCTCAGGCTACTGAATCATAGTTTAAAGTGATGGTTTCTATATTTTATCATCTTGAGACACTCCTAGACATAAGGGTGAAGCCCGTGACTTACATGCTGTGAGATTCCGCAAAGAGATGGGGGACATAGAATCTCAGGCAGTGCACCAGAAGATAGTTTCTTTGGAGGAGTTTCAGCGTACGTTCTAATACTACTTCTACCCGGCAACACTGAGGGATGACAGGGCCATAGAGTTCATGAAACTACAGCATGGTACTCCATCTGTTATGGAGTATTCCTCATGTTTCATTGAGTTAAAGCATTTCACTTCTGTTTTTGGGAATGATGAGCTGTTTTTGGTGAGGAAGTTTGAGGAGGGCCTCAGAGCCAAGATTAGATCATAGGTGAACATATTCCAGATGACCTCTATTTCATTGATAGTGAACCAGGCATTGATCATGGAGAGTAATTTGATAGATACTAGAGTAGTAATCTTGGATGGTTCAACATTCAGAGTCAGTACTCTTTCTACTGACAGCAGGAAGCGCCACCGAGAGTCTACACGAGGTGACTGGAGGAAGCGAGATGTTCCATCAGGTAGAAAGGTTGTGTGCTACAAGTGTCGGAAAGATGTTCATAAAAATCCCATGTTACCAAGGGAGCCTGTAGAGTGACGATCATGCGGCACGATGGGACATCTTCAGCAGTTTTGCAAGGTTCTTCTTCCAACAGCTTGCGAAGGAGGATGAAATTCGACTCTGCATATAGGAGCAGGTTTACCAATTCCACAGTAGACTGGTGGATGGAGTACTACAGGCTTTTCAAGCCGGGGTAGAGGTCTTGGATGCAATGGTTAGGCTCTGGGAGGATCAGCCCAGGGATCTCAAGTTGCTGCATAGGGCCACGGTACCAGCCAGATGTTTGCGGTGGAGTAGATTCATTTGGAGCTGAATCTTGGACCTTCCAAACTACGATGTATGATCATGGTAGCCTCAGTTTTATCTTCTGCACTTTTTGATACAAGAGTTTCTCGTAGATTTATTTCGGTGCACGCTGTGGAGAGCCTTAGACTTACTATCTTTACTTCTGAGGATACGATGACACTAGACACTCCCTTGGAACTTAGAACTGATAGTTTTCATCAGTGAAAGGAGTTCCCCCTAGAGGATGGTGGGTGTCACTTATTATGGGATATTTATGTCGTAGAGATGACAGGTTATGATGTCATTCTCAGAATGGACTGGCTAGTTCCTTTTTAGGCCCTTGTCGATTGTTAGCGTTGTTGGGTGAGTTTCATGTCACCAGAGGGTAGATAATTTCTTCAAAAATGTGAATGGGACGTCCAAGAAAGCAGAGATGGACCAGAGCATCATGGGTTGGGCGGTGTTACAGCCCAGATTTCTAGTTTATCTCTTGATGATCAGGGGACTTATCAGATGTATTATCCTTTAGTGGTTGATCATTTTCCAAATGTCTTTCTAGAAGAATTTTTTGGGTTGCCTCTAGAGCGTAAGGTAGACTTCTCTTTTGATCTTGTGCCAAGAGAATCATTGGTATCTAAACATCCTTATAGGATGGATATGCCTATGTTTCAAGAGCTCAAGAAGCAATTTGTGGATTTTCAGGAAAATGGTTTTATCCAACCTAGTACTTCCAATTGGGGTTCGCCTGTTTTATTTGCGAAGAAGGCGGATGGTACATTATGACTTTGTGTGGATTATCGGAAGATAAACCAGTTAACAGTCAAGAAAAGATATCCCTTACTGAGGGTTGATGATCTTTTTGATCAGCTTTGAGGAGAAAGCGTGTTCTCGATGATCGACATGTGATCCGTCTATCATCAGTTGCGTGTCAGACCATCAGATATACCTCTTAAAACATTCCGGAGCAGGTATGGTTTGTACGTGTATACCTCTTATGATGGTGTGATGTTTGGCTCTATTGTATTTTTTGAATTTTGAACTATGTATGTGTTTTTGATGTGGGTGACTTGATGATTGAGGATGTTCTGTAGGTTACCACTTACCCTTTAAAGTGATTATTTTATAAAAAAAATGGATTATGATTAGGTATGGTCTGTACGAGTATTTGGTTATGCTTTTTGGACTCACTAACGTGACAGTGGTCTTCATGGCACTGATTAATAGAGTTTTCCATCCTTACATTTATTCCATCGTGGTGGTTTTCATGGACGATATCCTGGTGTACTCTGACACTCGACACGACCATGCTACCAATCTTGAGATCATATTGAGTACACTGAGAGAGCATCATTTATAAGCTAAGATCTCTAAGTGGTACTTCTGGATGGACGAGATTCACTTCCTAGGTCATGTCATCTCAGAGATAGGAGTATCAGTATACCTAGAGAAGGTGAGATAGGTAGTTACCTGGGAGCAACCGAAGAATGTCTTCGAGGTATGGAGTTTCTTAGGACTGGCAGGATACTATAGTCGATTTATACAGGACTTCTCACGCATGGAAGTGTTGTTGATGGGCTTGACTAAGAATGGTGTGAAGTACCATTTGGTCAGAATCCTAGGATTCATCCTTTAAAGAGTTGAAGGGGAGATTGACTTTAGAACCGATTCTAGTTTTACCAGAGCCGGGCAATATCTATACAGTTTTCTGTGATGCATCTGGCATCGGGATTGGAGCAGTGCTTATGCAGGAGGATCGTGTTGTTGCATATGGATCGCGACTGTTGAGGCCGCATGAGAAAAACTATCCTACACATGACCTGGAGTTGGTTGCTGTTTTTCATGCTTTGCGTTGTGGGAGACACTCTTTCGGGAGAGAATTTTGTGGTATATACTGAACAAAAGATCCTCAAGTATATCATCATGTAGCATGACTTAAATCTAAGACAGAGGAGGTGGGTCGAGTAGCTACAGTGTTTCAACATTGAGGTTGCTTATATGCCTGGGAAAGGCAATGTTGTGGTAGACGCACTAAGCAGGAGAACTCAGTTACAGGGAATTTGAGAGGCCAGCAATGAGTGGCAGCTTATGACTCTATTCTATGATATGAATTTGGTGGTGCACGATAGAGAGGGATATAAGATTATTTCTTCTATAAGTATTACCATAACTCTTCTGGATCGAGTTCGAAAGAGGAAACTATCAGACCTAGAAGACCTAGTCCTACGGGAGTGTGTTTTAGATAGAGACCCTACTCTAGGGTGGACAGTGGGTGATGATGAGGTGTAACTTTTTCATGGCTGCATATGGGTTTCAGTAAACATACATTAGGAGATGATGTGGGAGTTTCATGCTTCATCTTGGGAAGTTCTTCCTGGTGTCACAAAGATGTATCGAGACTTACATCGTCAGTATTGGTGGCCAGGTATGAAGAAGGATTTGGCTGGTTTTGTTATGCGGTGCTCAACCTGTTAGCAGGTGAAGGCAGATCATCAGCAAACAGTAGGGCTTCTACAGTAGTTATACATTCCTAAGTGGAAATTGAATGATGTCGCAATGGACTTCATGACAGGGTTATCAGGATCGCCTTGAGGGAATAATGTGGTTTGGGTTGTAGTGGAGAGGCTCACGAAGGTTGCACATTTCTTACCAATCAAGGAGACCTTCATTGTGGATGATCTTGGGAGGTCGTACATATGGTAAATTGTGGGCTTGCATGGGGTTCTGAGTTCTATAATTTCTGATAGATATGCTACCTTTACTTCGTATTTCTAGTAGGGGCTATAGAGGGATTTGGGTACACAGGTACTTCTGAGTACAACTTACCATCCCCAGATAGATGGCCAATCAGAGCACACGATTCAGGTGCTGGAGGACATGCTACGAGCATGCATCATTGATTTTATAGGTTCATGGGAGAAACATGTACATCTAGTGGATTTTTCATATAATAGTAGTTTTTTAGATACTATTCAGATTGCACCTTACGAGGCTTTGTACGGTAGGTTGTGCCGATCACCTTTGTGTTGGATGGAGGCGGGAGAGGCAGTTGTGTTGGGACCTTGTCTTGTTCAGGAGACTATAGAGCAGGTGGAGTTGATTCAGAAGAGGATGGCTACTGCATAGTCTTGGACGAAATCTTAAGCTGATCAACGGATATGACCTTTAGAGTTCACGGTCAGAGATCAGGTTTTCTTGTGTGTTACCTCGAGGTTGGGAAATAAGAGAATTAAGAGATAGGTAATGCATTCACCGAGATACGTCAAGCCATTTGAGGTTCTGGAGAGAGTCGGGCATGTTTCTTATAAGTTGTAGTTACCTCATAGGTATCATGCTATGCACGACATCTTCCATGTTTCTCATATTTAGAGATATTTCTCAGAACTGTATCATGCTTTTTAAAACTAGGAGGTTGAGCTGGAGCAGGATGCATCGCTCGAGGAGCATCTTATCAAGATTTTTGATCATAGTGTGAAGGTATTGTGTGGCCGGTCTGCCCCTCTGGTACAGGTGCTATGGCAGCATGACCAGGTACAGGACAGGACTTGGGAAAGGGAGGCCAACATGCGATCACAGTGGTCGGAGCTTTTCGAGGGTTATTCTTATACACATCATTAAGAAATGCATGGACAAATTTCATTAATGGGGGAATTTTGTATAAACCTAGACCTACTATTCAGGTATGTTTTTCCTTTTTTGGTTTTATTTTAGAAAAAGTGGAAAACCTGGAAATTTTTCATAGTACGTGTTGTGTACTTTATAATTACACGATTTGTACTTTGACATCGTGTGTGGCCATGTGTTGGTTGTGTCCGGGCCCCACACACAGCTGTGTGCGGTGACATGGACACCACTTAAAGCGGAGTACAGAAAACCAAATTACACACCTTATACTCTAAATGTACACGCTATTTACTTTTCTTTTTATTTAATTAATCTGACTAAGGTCGTGTCTTAAATCTGTTTTAATCTTCTTCTCTACCTAATTCTGTACAGGGCATCCAAGGAGGCTGAATCTTTTCCGAGCCACCGATTCGTCACCGATTCTCCAAATTGAACATCAACTTATGTAATAGAATTGTAGCGGTGAGTTCTTGGTTATTCTTTGTCCTTGTTTCCTATTTCTTCCTCTCATGTGAGTGATCTGAGGTTGAACATTTTAGAAGTTTTTGCAGATCTACTCCATTCTAGGCCAATTCATAGGCCTAGGTTCATGTTTATCAATCTATGAGTATTGAGGTTTGTGGTTTGATGCCCTATGTTGAATGTCCTTGAGTTTTTGTGCAAAAGGTCGGATATCCATGTATCAGGTATCTCAGGTTAGGGTTTTGAAGATGTTTTATTTATCTTTCTTAGATTTCATGTGTGCTTGAGGATATTAGATGAATAATGATTGCTTGTTAGCATGTACACGGATCACCCCATGGGTGTTTTCCTTCGTTTTGGCAGTTTACCGATGTTTGGCTTAGGTTTCCTATGAGGCGATCCTTGTTGCATTAATTTTTTCCCTTGGTACGAATGATTGCATGTGCTGTCTACTGTTTAAATGCTTTTGTTGCATTGTAGCTATTTTCCATGTAGTTGATGAAGATACTTAGGGATGCTATGAATAATTTACATATGATTGATTTTACTTAGGGCTGCGCGAACCTGGTGTAGTTAGACCATAGGGGGAATTGATGATTAGTGCTTCCTCAGAGAGCCTGTTTAATTATTTCCATTATGAGACCATAAAAGGGATTCACTTTGTGCTCTCTCAGAGGGTTTGTTAATTATCAAATCAAGACTAAAGGGGGAATTAGATGTAAGTGCTTCCTCATAGAGTCTGTAGTATTGCTACAAGTCCATAGGGGGAGTTGACATTGAGTGATTCCTTAGAGTGTCTTTGCCTTTGTTCGAATGCTTGACCATAAGGACCTACCCACATGAGCCACCTAGAGGGAAGTGTAATAAATATTGTTGGTTGGTTGTGACGAGTCCACCAAGACAAATAACAAGCATGGGTTTATACTTCTTTTCGTCTAGGTAGACTGTTGAGATACATGTTGTGTTACTTGCTATGCCATTGGACTATAGATATTTTTCTAGATTCTTTGGTTGATGATTAAATGACTGAATTAAATTAATAAATAAATGTGAATGGAGAATTGTAGGACTGTTTGCATTAGTGTGACCTGTTTCTCTGCTGTATTTATTTATATTACTTTTTCTATATTTCTCATTAACATTAAGGCACAAATATTTTGGTGGTTACCTACTGGGATTAGTCTCACACCCTGTTTGGGTCCTGATTTTCGGTCCAAACAGGTTATATGGTTGTAGGTGTGGATTGGGATTGTGGCCCTTCTACCTCAGGTGCTTGATTACTGGTTAGAGCTAGAGAGCATGAGACCGAGCTTAGGCTGACGATGCTGTTATAGTTTACTATTTACTTTTTATACTTGGGTTTTAGTTGTGTTTCAGCATGTTGTTTTGTTTACTTATTTCCATAGAAACATGTGCCATGCCGCATCATTATTACATTATACATCGCTTCTGCTATTTAGATCAGTTGTCGTGTTCTGTTTACTGCTTCCTCTATTATTTATTCTTTCCTTTCGCTGTATACTTTACAAAATTAGGGCATAGTTTTCCCATTAACTCATCAAGGACCTCTCTACTAGTCGGCATCCTCTAACATTTGGGGAAACACGCTTGAGGTCATGTGGCGAACCGGGTATGTGGTGCTAGTTGAGTGGCTCTAGATTCAGGTCATTATAGAAGTAAACAGAGTAAGACTAAAAATAGTGGAAATAAGATTTCATTACATACAATAATGATGAAACACGTTATTGATATTGAAAACATCAAAAATAGGATACACTACAGTCTAATGAATGATATAATACCATGATATAAAAAGAAAAAAAGAAAACTCAGAAGTATCATAAGCCATAGAATGGTGCTATTCTATCCCGCTTTTAATCAACAATAAAGTACATGTAGAAGATAAATTATCATTATCAACACCTACAACAATATAATATTATTGGGCCCAAAACATTTCCCAAATAGGGTGTGAGAAATATATCCCAGTAGGGAACAACCCAAAGTTAGTTCCAATCTTTTTTGTGAATATATGTAACAACAGTGTACAATAAATAAAGTAGTAAGATATGAAGTAATAAAAAGAAAAAAATTATACATGTACTAGTTTTCATTTATATTTATTTAAGTGTGTTTTATAAATTAATATACATTTAATTTTATATGTCTTGGGATTCAGCCTAAGCCCTCCAGTCCCCTTTATAATTTAAGCACAACAGATAAATCAGTAGGGAATCTAAACAAATTGAAGTGAAGAATAAAACCAAACCTGTGCTTTTCTTGGCATACACATCATTAGTCCATCAATTTCAAAATTTCCAAACCCGGTGTATAATAATTTCATCATATTTTAATCAGGAATGGGATTAGTATATTAGTATTTTATCATGTGTCAGGGTAAAACTAGATATATAAGAATTTCAGTAATAGTTAGGGTCCTAACCTGGTATATTTGCATTTCATCATGTTTCATGGTCAAAACGTAGTATATCTGTATTTAGGCATATTTCATGGACATGCCCAGTATATAATCATTTAATCATATTAAAAAACACATTAAATTTTCACTATTAAATGGTAAAAATAATATCTCACATGGTAAACACACATAACAAGAAACATGTGAATGACCTATGTACCCAGTTCCCTATAAAAACTCTACCAGAAATGAGATGTCAAATGACCACCCCTATCTGAAATTATAGAATGGGGGACTGCATGAATTTGTACCACCTCTCGAATATACTACATTCCAAGAACATCAACACCTAAGGTCTCTTTGATCATAAAGATGTGTGTGACCTTTGTAATCATATCAAAAAAATACCCATGCAATTTCATTACCTCCTGGTGACCATAATAACCGAGTCACCAAATCCATCATGGCCTCATACCATTTCCATCATGGAAAAGGTAACTGCTTTAAAAGCCAAGATGGACAATGATTTTCAGCCTTCACCTACTAAAATGTGTAATACCTCGTAAAAAATCTTGATACCTCTCTCTTTATACCCTTTTATCAGTACTAACATCTCAAGTCACAATACATCTTGATCTCTCGGATGCATTTCTCATGCCGGATCCTGAGACCCCTGCATCAACTCATTGCGTATGTCCCTTAGAACACACACTCTTCCAGGGATATGAAATATCTCATCCATGCCTATAGTACAACAAGGAGGAGTTTTATTATCTTTGGCATACTCTTATATAATGTGGCCTTATGAATCTGATATATGCCTCATATTTACTGTATCTAGTAGAGTAGATATCACAGATACGGTTGAAAGATAATTCTTCCCAAGTCTGTCATGCACCTCTAGATGCATCTAAGAGAAAAAATCTATAAGATGACACTCACCATTGGCCAACTATATACCTACATCTGTGTCCTCATGCTCAGTGCTTCATCCACGACATTACATTTCTGTGGCATGTATGCAAGCTCTAAACCAAAGGACTGATGGTATTCCACTAACCTACATTGTCTCAGGTTCAGATCATGATGAGTAAAGATGTAATTGATAATTTTGTGGTTCATGAACACCACAAAACACTCTACTAGTAAATAATTTCTATAATAGTGCAACACATGTACAACACTTACTAAATCAAGATTGTGTAGTGTAATTCCTCTCTTGTGGCCTCCACTTCTGAGACCCATACACAATTACTAGTTACCCCTACATAATCATTGTTCATAGCCCAATACATGATGAATCACAATATATAGTGTAACTATTTCATGAATTTGGTAAAATGAGTATTAATGATGATGAAAATATCCATTTCAACTCCAAAAAAGATGTATCATGAGATTTAGACCACAATAACTTCACACCCTTCTTAGTCAAGATCATCAATGATGCTACTATGTGTAAGAAGTAGTAAATTAATTGCATGTAGTAACCACATAAATCTATGAAACCCATTATCTAAAAATCTTTTTTGGGTTTTTCCTAGGAATTTATAGATCTCACCTTCTCTGGGTGCACTGATACTTTTGACTATGAGATGTTATGTCCCAGAAAGTGGATATGATCCATTTAAAGGTGGCATTTTGATAGATTTCAACATAACAGATGGTCTATCAGTTTATTAATATGATATTTAGATGGTTGGTGTGTTCATTTATATTATGAGAATACAAAAACATATCATCTATCAAAACCACCCAAAAAAGAATCCAAATAAATATGGATCACTCAGTTCATCTGCACCATGAAAAATATTGGTGCATTCGTGAGACTGAAGAGAATAACTAGGTACTCATATAGACCGTAACTTATTTGAAAGGATTTTCAAGGTATGTATGCAATTAGAACATGTAAATGATGATATCCAAACCTAATGATGATATTTGAGAAAACTTTTTCTCCTTGATGCTGTTCAAACATGCAATATATCATTTTTAATGGATATCAATTTTTAACCATTATCTAATTATATTTTTGTTAGTCCTCACATATTCTAAAGTTACATTCCTTATTTTCTTAAAAAGGATTGGTAAAACCAGTAGAGAAGTTATTATTTGGTTGAATCCCTTTTCCTCTAAGTCCTTTAGTTTTTTCTTAATCTCCTTTAACTCTATCGTTTCCATCCTGTAAGGGGGAATATATAATAGTTCAACTTCTAGCACCAGTTCGATGGTAATCTCAACATCTATTACTTGAGGTATGCCTAAAATTTCATTCAGAAGACGTCTCTGAAATGATCAACCACTGTAGGGAAATATTATTAACTTGTTCCCTGGTCATCCATAAATAGACTTTCTATCCGGGATGTCGTACCGCCCAATCCCTGATGCTCGGGTCCATCTCGGCTAACCTGGACATCCCAATTACACTTATATAGAAACAATCCTCAATTTAGTGATATAAAGGACACCCTATGATGATAAAAGTATACAAAATTTTGAATGGACACTAACCAGTCCATTCTTATAATGACATCGAATCCCATCTTCTATAATACACAGAGGTCCCATATAATGTGAATCCACCAAACCTCAATGGATCACTCATTTCACAAACACACAACTTCCATTAGAATTACTTATGTAGTGTATAATGTCATAATATCTTATAAATTAAAAACATAGTGCCCAATTCTCCCCACAACAAGAACATATATGAATATATGAGAAGCCATTGTATCAAAAAATGCAGAAGCTAAAATGGAGGTGAGTAGAATAGTACCCATGATAGTGTAAAGTTTGGGATAATACTCCTACTGGGTCTATTGAACCACATATATAATCTATATTGTTGCCCAAAGACACTGCCTAGCTACCCTAAGATGATTCACCATGTTATCACTGAGATTATGGGGGTATGGATACTATGGCCACAATCACCCCTTTTCATGAACGACCTGACGTATTACAGTTCCATGAATGGTGAGAACCTAATGACCCTAATCCAGAATGTGATGTTGGTGTAGACCTTATCTCACAAGCTATTACTGGAAATTCCCTACAGAATCACGAGTTATATCCCATCTTGCCGCAAGCTCGACACTCAACTAGGTCCATCATGCACAATGGTTTTTTAAACCTGACCATTTTGCAAAGGTAGAACCTCACTTGGCTTTCAGAAAATATGTCCTGACTACTACTGTCACCATAAGAAAACTCTAAGTGATGATTTTTTTTGGATGAAACTGTACAAAGTCTTTGTGTAGAACTACCCTGGTTGACACCGCTAGATTTTTATAGGTCGTGCTTGATAATTGACCCATGATTCACAATAGAAGACACATAATGGAACGTGAATACATTCACTTATGATCCTATGTCATACCTGAGACCATCCTATAATAGTCTAGCTTTCAATTTGTCACCACCCATAATAATAGGTGAAAATCATTGAAGATATGAAAACTGGGTAGAGTAGTCCATAAATGACAGCGTTCCCTACACCAAGTGCATCAACTCCTAGGCTCAGTTGGTCGTTAGCATCTCTAGAAAATAATAATCCTTGAAGAATGACTAAAACTCTACCCATGTCATATTAAGATAATTCCACACCTAAGTGA
The DNA here is from genome assembly GCA_963277665.1 of Viscum album. Classification (NCBI taxonomy): domain Eukaryota; kingdom Viridiplantae; phylum Streptophyta; class Magnoliopsida; order Santalales; family Viscaceae; genus Viscum; species Viscum album. Next base: position 828,866,520 of record OY728141.1, on the reverse strand, counting down.
TAACATCCCACAGTGTCTTGGACTTGTCACACAACATATATTTCATTATCATGAAACTCATATCAAGAGGCATCTCCAAGTGCTCAAAGATAGATATCATGGCCTCTATCAATGATTTTTCAGCCTTTATTCCTCCATCCCCTTAGAATGTACATGGATGTTGCTATTGGAAGACTCGCGTCCGCTCTTCCATGATTACAGTATGTTTTCGTGCTTCTTGAAATATTTTTATAGACATCATAAGTCCTTCATGAAAATGTGCATCAGCACCTACATCTATTATAATAGCTAGTTTCATGACTGTAAAAACATGAGCTTCCATAATTATCTCAAGGCCTGAAACCTATGGAGTATAATCACCGCCACTCTTCAAGCATGCAACATGAGTAGTTTGTGGTGGAATGAGTCAAAAAGATCAAGAAAATTCTTCCATTAAAGATCATTATCATGGTTTTGACATACATGTTCCATGAAAAAACATGAAAAGTCCCCCAATTTTTTGACATGAAGGGATACACGTCCTGTAGAAACCGTACATGATGTGTAACCTTATGTATTCACATGGTCTTGTAGTCCTTCCTCCCTGTGTGTGAATCAACACTAGGTACACGACATTTTAGACATGTACACATTGAGTAATAGTGTCTCCCTTCGTTTCCATGTAATTCTATATGGTCTGATTCACACAGGTCTGCCTGTTTAAATCTACGAAGATTGATGAAAAAACTACACGACGTTCACTACCTAGAAACCATTATCTTGTGTTGTCTCTCACATGCCGAATACATGGTTACATCTACAGAGTGTGTACACATATATACATGAAATGTATGTAAGAATTGTTTTATTTCTACCCAAATAGAAGAACACATGGCCTGTGTTAATAATACAACACACCATGTTATCTATGTTTCTGGGAAGTAAACCTATGAAACATTCCCAAAACACATATTTTTGAAAATAAAACCAAATATATTAAAAATTACAATCTTCGGGGGCCCATAATCCCCATGAATCAATTCCAAGAATTTATATATTGCACATCATAACGGAATTCAATTTAAAACAACAACATGATCCACCAAATTATAATCTAAGAGGGACAACACACATCAAGGATCAAAGTTTGGAATCCATTCAAGTCAATCAATAACAAGAACCAATACACCAATCACAATAGTAAGCATATGTAGCATGGTAATTATCACAAATGCATGAATATCTTTCATGTCATCTATCACAACAGTATGAAATCAGTAAGGCTCCTAAATGGCATGTCAAGAATTCATGTCATGTGATTTATAACTACTACCTATATGATTCAAGAGATGGAATACCATCATTTCATTAGGATTAAAAACATAGAACCACAATAATATCAATAATAGTAGCAAAATACAATGAATCAATTATAATATCTATGTATCTAAGAATGAAAATTAAATTTGAAGAAATTTGGATTTTCCCATGAATATGCGGAAACTACTCCCGAGCACAACATATTACCAAATCCCATAGAATTTGTATTTCATTAAGTTGTGGAAAAATTGTAATGGAATAAAGAAAAAAATCCCTCTGATACCACATTGTAACATCTTGGATCTGGATTCCACTAAATGGTTCCCATACACAGTTGGCCACATGGCCTCAAACACGTTTCCTCAAATGCCAGAGGTTTCGGACTACTAGTTAGGGACTAAGGTGTGATAGTGGGGAAACTATTCCCTTATTGGCACAATGTATCTCAATAGAAAAATAGATTAAAATTGTAGTAGAAGAAAACATAATAAAAAAATTAAATTATAGAAGACTGATAATAGAGGAAATCAGATGTCATAACATACATGAATTATAATACATGTTCATGTTTTATTAAAATTACAAAACAAGATACACATGAGTTTGATACATGATACAATTCTAAGGTACATATATACAATAGAAAATTCATAATAACTACAAGCCTGATCTTGGTCCTATGCTCTATTGCTCCTAAGCATCAATCATTTACCTATAGAATGAAACATTACCTTATCAACACCTTCATCAATATAATATTTTTGTGCCCAAAACATGGCCCAAATAGGGTGTGAGAAATGAAATCTTGTAGGCAAACACCCATTAATGGTGCCAATCTGTCAGTGAATATATGTAACAATAGTTTATAATAATGAAATTAGTAGTATAGGAAGTACTCAAAAGTAAACCATCCAGCAAGTACTGTTTTTAGTTTATAATTAATGAAGTGTTTATTAACAATTCATGTACATTGAATTATATAAGTCTTTGGATATTTCTTATTCCTAACTGTCCCCTAAATATAATATAAGAACAATAGATACCATAGCAGGCTATCTAAACAAAAATAAGTGAAGACCAAATCTAAGATAGACCTTTGGCTTGGATGATATGTCATAAGTCATTGAATTTCAATATTCTTTAGGGAAACGCCCATTATATATTAATTTTAGCATATTTCAATCAGGGAAGAACTTGGTATATCAACATATCTATATGTGTCTGGGTAAAACCAAGTATATAAGCATTTTAGAAATTGTCAGGGTCCAAACCTAGTATAAAATATCTTCAACAAGTTTCAGGGTCAAAACTCAGTATACAATCATTTTAGTATATATTAGGGCCAATCCCTATATATAATCATTTCAACATAATAAACAACACATGAAAATTACACTATTACATGTTAAAAATAATAGCCCACACGGGAAACATGTATAACACGAAATAAGAAAATTAATCTATCACAATGCTTAAACAATTATACTCACATGGGTAGTTAATATCATAATAGTAACATGTAATCTAACAATTACAAGGATTAAAAAATAATTATCCCACATGTGAAATTTTATGTAAAATTACTAACATGTGAATTAAACTACAAAAATTCATGAACATTTATTTTCTCATGTGTGAAAACATTCAATTAACCAATTTCATATTAAACCTTACATAAAAAGGAAAAAATTCATGCCCATTGGCATCTTAGAATAAAGAGTTAAATATAGGTCATCCAAGGGAAACACACCTATAGGTGTCCTTTAAACAAACCAAACAATATAAAGCATGATTTAATTTATTTAATCCATTTCCTAATCATCATTATGAATCATCAATGGCCATTTTACATTCATGGTGACACCCTAAACATTGGTGCACGGTACTATGAAGCATATAAACAACTCGACATTTTACAAAAGAAAGGAGACCACCTACTTTGTCCTCATGGTACTCTCCTCGTTCAGTATAAGATTCTAATTCAAGATAAAATGAATATGATCTACAAAATGAGGTTAAATGCTCAAGGTGTGAAAACTTTGTCGAGATACAAAATCTTGAATATTAATGATGTAGTTTGTGAAACCTTATGAAACCCTTTTTTCCAAAATAATGGGGCAGGGATACTATCCATTTTTACCAAAAAAACGTAAATACATGACGATTATGTCAATATACCCACTGTTTATATCCTTTTTCTATTAATATGTCTACCAACCTCCCCTACATGTCATGTACAAGCTTGGAGAATTGATTACATAGTGTGTAAAGGAAATACATGTTCTGTAAGCACCAAATCAAGTCGTTAAAGGCATAGAGACAACATTTGACATCTTTAACACAAATTTATCAAGTAAAAACTCAAGGGAAAATATTATTATATCAAATGATGAACAGTGTTCTGAAAATTCCCCTCCCCCCTTAAATGAATTTACCTACAAATTTCCCATCCAGTTGTGGTGAAATAATATCAAGGAATAAAACTAGTCATTTAACATTTACGTCAGAGTCCCTTCCAAAACCTCATCTTATTCATGACCATGCTACCATAGCACCAATAAAAGATGAACTGATTGACCTTGGAGAACATCGTGAACTCATCCAGACATATTCCATCATCATATAGATATAAAATCATAATCATGGCTATCATCCTGCCCAAGCCACGATGATCATGTCCAGATCAACTCTCCATGATATCCCATTCACCCTTGTGTAGAAACAAGATGGCCTCAAATGATGTAAAACTCCCCCGCCGAGATACCAATAAACCAAATCCTAAAAAGAGACCAACAAATACATTCTACAAATGACATCAAAACATGTATTCTCTATGTAATAGAAGTCCTGTATGAAGTGACACCCACCAATCTCAAGTGGGAATTCCTTACACTGATGCACACCTATCATTCATATTCATAATGGAGTTTCTAGAGTAATAAAATCCAAATAAGTAAAAAAATATTTACTAAGGCACCATACAACAAGAAAAAATATGAAAATATGAGAAACCCCTATATTAAATAATGCAAAAGCTAAAATGGACATGACTAGAATAGTAAATCTATCAATAGAAGGTCTAAGATCCTAATCAAACTGGATCCACTATACTGTATAAGTCTAACCTGAACCGTGGCCCTGAGACACTTTTTGGTTACCCTGAGCTGACCCACCGTACAATATGTGAGATCTTGGGGGGTGGCAACCATGACCACAACCACCACCTCGACCTGAACAACATTATGTATTCTATTTCCATTAATGGGGAGATGCTGCTGACCCTACTCCAGAATGTGGAGTTGGTTCATTCCCACTCTCAATAGATAATGGTTGATTCATCAAGAAAACCAACTGTAAATGGCTCATATTTCTGTAAGAACATCTCTTTATTGGGTTCATCAGGCACTGAGTCTTAGTATGGAAAATGTTTCCGCAATAGTAGCACCTCACCTTTCTGCTAATGATATGTTCTGACCGCTACTTTCATCACAAGAAAAGTATAGATGACATATCGTTTTGAAAATAGAATCTTTACCAGATCTCAATGTCGAACTACCCAGGCTCCCAAATCAAGATTCCCATTGTATTCACTTGGTAATGTATGCCTAATTCACAATAAAAGATATATAAGGAAAACTATAGAAATTAACCTATTATAGGATTCCATACATGAGTCCATCCTCAATTATTCTATCTTTCATTACATCACCACCCATCAGAATAGGTGTGAATCACTGAAGCTCAATAAACTGGGAAGAATAATCCATAATTGATAGTGTTCACTGTTACAGGTGCATGAACTCTCGAGCTTAGTTGGCCCTAACCATGTCATGAAAATAATAATATAAGACTATCTAAAATTCTTCCCATGGCATATCTCAATGATTCGCTGACTATGTGATAACATCTCACCACATCTTTGCATAATCACACATCAGATATGTCATGAGTATGAACATCCTCTCAAGAGTCATTTTGATGTGCTCAATAATAGAAATCATGGTCTCCAGCCAGGAATTAGTTTCTTGAGGTCCTCTATCGCCTGATAATGTTGGTGGATGCTACTGTTGTAACACTCACGTCAGCTATGCCAAAGATGTGGAAATCTATGGTGCTCCCTGGAAAATTTGCATCAACCAAATAATTCATTCAGGTATTTATGTGTAAACACCTTCATTCGATATAAAAACTAGTGTCGTGATAGGAACAATTAGAGGATACAATGATTTCCCATGGCCTACCACATCCTAAGTATGTTCATCACCACAATACTCGCATATTGAATGAGGTCCTTATTGCATTATTACTCTACAAGGTCAATAACATGCCATTTTTAAAGTACATTATCAGGGTATTTATATTCATGTTCCTAAAAAAAATAAGAAATGGCCCTGAAATTTTTATAAAAAGGTACTACACGGTGTGTAGAAACCATAAAGAACATGTACCATATAGTTTTCACAATTTCATGTTGTGGTTTCATCCTGGGAATGTATCAACCCCAGTTACATGATGTGTTATACATTTACATGTTGTGTACTCAAGTCTCCCATCTTTTAAATGTAATTATTCTTTTCATGATTCACATGGGTCTTCCTATGTAATGCTTCATGGCTTGTTGAAAAAGGACATGGCGTGCACTACCCAAAAACCACTATCCTGTGTTGTCTATCACATGATCGGACACACTGTTACATCCACACAGCATGTAAAAATAGGTACACGACATGTACATAAAAATATTTTTTCTTTATTTCTGAATAGAAGAACACATGGAATGTGTTCATAACACCACAAGCCATGTAATCTGATTTTCCGAGCAGTAAACCTCTAAAAATTCCCTAGAACACCTGTTTTTTTCAAATTAATCCAATGGTATGAGAAATTACAATATGTGGGGTATTATAATCCTCGATAATCCTATCTTGGAATCCATATATAGCACATAATATCATAATTAAATTTAAAACAACAACATGATCCACCAAATTACAATCCAAGAGGGCCGATACAACTCAAGGATCACTGTTTGGTGTCCATCCAATCAGAACCATAACATGAACCAATAAACCTTTCAAAACAGAAGGCACATGAAACACAGTACCTTTCACAAAATCATGCATATCCAGCATGATATTTATCAGAACAACATTCAATGAGTAATTCTCATATATAGCCTGGAAGGAATACATGGCACGCAATTTATTATATGTTCTTATGTGATTCATGAGATGGAATACCCTAATATCATTAGGAGGAAAAAAATATAATAGAAATGATATCAATTGCAAAAACACAATATACTCTTTTCACCCAATGGTGAAATCAAATCAATTATAATAACTCAAAATCCAAAATTAACAATTCAATTCAAAGAAATTTGAATTTTCCACCATATGCGGGGTAATTACTCCTGTGAACATCTGATTACAAAATCTCAATATATATATATATATATATATATCTATTTACACTATATCCAAATAGAAATGAAATTCATAAGATAATCCCTCTTATACTACTTTGTAACATCCATGATCCGGATTCCACTCAAAGGGTTCATACACCCAGTTGGCCACATGGCCTCAAGCACATTTTCCCAAATGCTAGAGGATCCTAACTAGTAGTGAGGGAATAAGTTAGGATTGTGGTAAAAATATTCCCTCATTATAAGAGTGTATCACAATATAATAATATCATTTAATATAGTAAGTAATAAATTTCATAAAACTGAAGTAAATAGAGGAAGAATGATAATAGTGTAAATTAGAAGTCATAACATACAAGAACGTTGCAAAAAGTTCATGTTCTAAAAAAACCTAAATAGGATACATTATAGTAATATGAAAGATATTATATCAAGGCATTGAAAATGAAAAATAAATCTTAAAATCATATCAAACCTCTGCCTAGTCTTATGCTCTTCTACTCCAAACCAGCAATCAAGTACCTGTAGAAGGAAACATGCCTTTATCAACACTTGAATCAATATAAACTTCTTGGGCCCAAAACATGACCCAAAATGAGTGTATGAAATGATTACTAGTAAGGAACCACCCACGGTCACTTTCAATATATCAAAGACTCTATATAACAATAGTGAACGATAAAAAAATTATTAAGATAAAAAGTAATCAAAAGTAAATAGTCCTAAAAATACTGAGTTTCTTTTATAAATATTAAAGTGTTTAATAAAAATTCAAATACATTGAATTGTATATGACTTGGGATCGAACATAAGCTTGGAAATAACCTATATAATGTAATCACTATTGATGCCCCAACATTATATCTAATCAAAATAATGTGAATACTAAATCCAAGTTTTTACATTGCCTTGTCAGACGCATCATAAGCCATTCCATTTCAATATGTCATAGAACCAAGCCCGTTGTATAATAATTTCAAAATATTTAAATCTAGGATAAGCCTGGTTTATAAAAATCTCAACACGTTTTAAGGTAACACCTAGTATATAAACATTTCAGCCATTATCAGGGTCAAAACCTGGTATATAAGAGTTTTATCTAGTGTCAGTGTAAAAACATGGTATATAAGAATTTCAGCATGTTTTAGGGAAAATACCAGTATATAATAATTTATGCATAATAAAAAACACATTTAAATTTCACTAGTACATTGTAAAAACAATATCTCACATAAAAAACATGCATAACAAGTAACATGTGAATTAAACTACCACAAGGCTTAATCAATTATACAAAAAATTGGTAATTCTTATCACGATTCCAATATGTAATATAACAATTACAAGGCTTAATGAGTAATTTTAACACATGGGAAATTGTATATAACCGGTCTAGCATGTGAACTAAATTATAAAAAAGCCTCAACATTTATGTTCACATGTGAGAAAACATTCTAATAACCAATTTCAATTTAAATATTCCTTAAAATTAAAACAAAGGAATGCCCACAGGAATCCTAGGACAAACGGCTAAATAGTGGTCATATAAAGGTAACACACCCATGTGTGTCCCTTAATCAAACCAAACAATCTACAAAATGATTCAATTTAATTAATATGTCACCTAATCGTCATTAGGAAACAACAAGGGTCAATTACCATTCAACACAACACCCTAAACAATGATGAGAAACACTACTACAGATTAAAAAGCTCAAAATTTGATGAATGACACAAGACCACATACCTTGTCTTTTGCGAATCTCCTCCTCCAGTATCATCCTTAAATTCATGAAAGAAAAAAGAAGTTATACAAAACAAGGTTTAATGATTTCGGTCTGATAACATAGTCAAGATAAGAAGTAATGAATAATGGATCTAGAGGATTTGGGATCTTACCTATTGGGTTCCAATGCCTCTGAGGGTGATTGAATCAGAGTCCACATATAGATTTGAGAGAAAAAATGAGCTATGGTGCTACTGCTTCTGAATCCCTGTGAGCCCCTTCTTTTCAGAATAAAAGAGCATGGCCAGTGCCCATTTTTAACAAAAAAACATAAGTACATGGTGTGTATGTTAATATACTAGCTTTGTATATCCTTTTTAGGGTCATTTCACTATAGACCACCCTTACACATCATGTAGAGTCTTGCCAACTTGATTACACATCATGTACAAAAAAATACATGGTTTATAACCACTAAATCAAGTCGTGTATGGCATGGGTCCATATGTTTTCCTATTTAACATGTATTTCTCATGTAAAAAATAATAGAAAATTTTTTTAACTCAAAATAATAACCTGGTACTTTTAGTTTTCCTGATTTCCCACATGCCTTAGGATGTCTTTATGGTATCATCTATGCATTGAAATTAATTTTAGATAATTTCATTGATAAAAGAATTATTTTAATTAGTAATTTTTTTTTAATTATGTGGTCAATGTTTTATTTTAAAATAGTCAAACATTTTCAGGGGTTTTCATATTATCAACTAGATTAATGAGATTTATTTTGATTACATACCCCTTACTAAGAATTTGTTGTCATCCCAAAATTTCAAATATTTTTCATCTTCTTTAAGGATGGATAGAAATGTAATCGAGGTTAATATTCCAATTATTATTATTAATTTTAAATGAATGAAGTGTCTTGATTGAAATAGAGGTGTAAACGTATAGATATTTTTTGTGGGAAAAATGAATACCTTGTGAATGTTTCCAATCACTTATAAAAGTTTTACATATTTTTCATAAAATATAAATTTAAAAGATTATAAAAATGTAATTAGGTGAAAAAAAAGTTATTAATCATGTATTTATAGGTTTTTTATGTTCCATGTTATTATAGTATCACTGAATATTATGAAATTTGTTTTAGTGTTTACACATTATTTTGAACATGTTATGATAATGTATCTCTCAAATATTCATATAAATGCCAATAGTTGATTCCATAAATCTCCCTACAAATTCCATCAACAATTCACAAGTCCCACTAATTTAATGTCATTAAAACTCTCAAATTAAAATAGTACTATTACTCTAAAAAATCTCCATAATCACCTCTATTAAAAAAATTGTTAATATATTTTTGAAAATAGAATCCCAATTATAATTGAAAAATTATATATTTTGCATTGATTAGTATGACCTTAAAATTTTACCACCTAAATTAGAAAAAATGTTCCACTTAAACCTAAAAATGTAAGAAGTCGAACTCTAATTTATATCACTATAATTCCCTCTTAAATTATCCCCTAAAATCCCAATATAAATAGTAAATGTAAATATCCATTTAGTTTTTTAACCGAATAAAATAAATCACATTTAAATTAATATAGTAACATCACGTTATAGATAAATAAATTAATTTATCTATTTAATTATTCATAAAAAACCCTAAAATGAAATGCCACACACACGCACCTCATATTTCCCCAACAGCCATCCCCAAACCCTATCCTTTCACAATTCCCCCTCCCCCCTCAGAATCTATAATTGTGGGTGACCCAAAGTGAAGCATGGAGTGCCTCCCACATATCACCTCCCCAATCCATCTCCCTCCCACCTATTTCCTCCTGACTCCCAACTCACTTCCATCCCCTTCCATCTGCAGTTTCTTCTCCTCTCTTACCAAAGCACTAACATCTCTCTACTCCTCTCTCCTCATTGGTCTGTCCATCTGTGCATCTTATATATTTTATTCTCCTCCTGTATCCTCTTAGTGAATCTTTTTTGTAACATCTTCATTTCATATATGTTCTGTGAGATATTTTTAATAATATTTTTTTGATTATCTCACATTGGCAATTTCTCTGAAAAAATAGCGTTGACCTCAGAATTTATTCATTATCATTGCTATCCAATTATCATTGGCCTAATTTTGTATATAGATTTTTTTTTCATTTTAGTTACCTCTTAAAAATAATTTTTTACACTTTCATTATGTATTGTGCTATATTATAAAAATAAATGAAATGATTTCATAATTCATAAAAGGAATTAAAATAAAATAAGTGATTTTGATTTATCTTTCTTTTGTTTAGGTACAATATTTAATAAAATTAACAGAATTATTGTCATTTCTGTCCTGATTATTTGGTAAAAAAATTAAAATTAATGAAAATAAGTTTTATTGATGTTAATTACAAAAATAACCTCTAACAAAGAATAATTGTTTGTTAAATTTTTCCCACCCTTTAAAATAACTTTATTTATTTAAATTCTCTTAACTGTTTTATATATCTGAAATATATTATTTAAATTTATCATTAATAAATATATTAATACAGTTAAATATATATTTTTGAATAAAATTTATTCATTGCAATAAACTATATGTCAAATACAAATTTAACACAATCATTATACAATTTTATTTTATATTTATTATAATAAAATTACTTCCATAGATTTTATTACAAATTTTTTTTAAAGATTCAATATCAATAATTATAAAAAAAATTAATACAAAAATAATCAAAATTTTGAAATAAATTATTTAAATATAAATTAAATTAAAATAAATTTCAAATTTTATATAAATATAGTTTTATATAATTTACGAATACATATTAAAATAAATATAGGTTTATCATTTTTTAACTAATCTTTAAATAAATATAATTTTACCAGTTACAAATATATAAAATTTTAAAATAAGTACAATTTTCAAATAAATATAATTTTATTAAAATAATAAATTACAAATAAATATAGTCTTATAATGTGTGAATAATTATTAAATGAAATATAATTTTACCCATTATGAATAATGTTAATTTTTTAATATATTATTTTATAAATACAATATATGAATAAAAATCATGATAAAATAAAATAATTTATCAATAAATATATTTTTATCATCTTTCCATTTGAGAATAAATAATAAGTAAAAATTTATCATTTACCTATTATAAAAATAAATATAATTTTATTTTATTTTAAATTTCCTAAAAAATCATATTATTTTATATAAAAATCTAAAAATAATTATATGAAAAATATATGTATATAAATTATCAATATTATTCATAGATTATTTTGAAATGAGAAACATAAATGCTTGTTATTTTTAATAATAATCTGAAATATGATAATATATATTAACATTAATTAAATAAAAAATTAGAAGATAATCAAATTTATTTATTTATAGTATATGAATTTTCAAAAAAACCACATCATTAGATTAATTTTTTTCAGAGTCACACTTATTTTGTGGTATTGAAATCCTTCTACTAAAGAGAAAGCAGCTTCTCCTCGTTACTCCTCAAATCATTTAGGTTTTTCGTATCTAAATTCTCCATACATGGATATCAATTTCAACCATTTTGTTTCATAACTTTTATCCCTAAAACATGCATGTAAAATGAGTGGCTACCACTTAACAACCATTTTTCTCTGAATTCTCACTCCTCTATTTTTTAAATCACTACTTAACTACCAATATTGAACTATCTCATATAACCTTTTTTCGTATTTAGAATATCAAAATGAGTACCTGATATATCGTCATATATGACATGTAATTCATTTTTCATAGAAGTCTCAATATAACATTGTCGAAGCCCAGTGGGAATATTCATCCTCTTCAAAAAATTAATGATCTGGAGGAGGATAGTCATAAAAATAATAATTTCTGCATTTATATTATGTTATGAGATATATCATATCAGCAGAGAATAAGTTGAGTAATTTAAAACTACTGCATTTTAATACACTATGTATAAGTTGTAGTGTACTAACTCCTCATTATTCAGACCAATAATAATGTCTTCTTCATAGCCAGTGAATCCTAATTTCAGAGTCTCTTAGATCGATGCGAAGGTCTATATACATGGTTCTAGAAAAATGTTTTTTTTATAGTTTGGTGCCATCCCAATATTTTAAGATGTATAACCCGTTAAATGAAACTTGGTAATCTCTGCCTGACCCCATTTTATTATTTTTGAAGTGATGGTTTTGTTTCTAGATGAAATAAATTCTATAATATCATTATTATATATATCTCAGAAGGATTATGGGTTTATATTGTTGATACCAAAGAATAGAAGAGCTGGGTATTATCACCACACAATGAAATATATTCATTCATCCTTTGCCCATTTAGAGGATATTCAACTGTTTCATACCGCAACATCATGATCACATACATCAATAACAATTGAACGGTTATATATTTCAATAATTTAAATTATTATATAGTTTTCAATAAAATTCTTGAATGACATAATAATATTATCCCAACAAATGAGGTAGCATTCTTCTCATTCCATCATGTAGGAAATGAGAAAATATGCAACATGTGATTTTTTTTGAAATGATGAATTATAATGATAATCATATCTAGTATTCATGTTAATATCTTGAGCATCATTGATAATTATGTAGAGAATTATGAAGTTACAAATCATCACTTGAATCGCCACACCATCAAGGATGGCATTGAGGCTGTGTACATAGTATTTTAAGATGGGATTGTCATGTATGTTCATTATTCAACCTTCCTATTTATTTTTTACTATGGGGATTCCCATATAATTCATTATGATATGGTTCTTTATGTTTTTTTTAATTTTTTTGGAATTAACTTCTCAATTTTATCTTCCATCATTGATTTTTTGCAGGTAACACTACGCTCGTAGCATTTATGATTTCGAATTCTACCATACCATGGATGGTTTCATTTAGAATTTTAATTATTTTTAACATAAATCATAGATATATTTTATTCTAGGGGTCTGATACATCTTATGTTTCAAGGGATTAATCCATCTCTCCTTAGAAAAATATCATTCATCAAAATTTGTTCCATTAATTGAAGTTTTCATGCTTAATCAAAATCATGGAATCCCAATAAACACATTAAGTAATTTTTTATAATTGGTACCTTAATTAATTTTCTAATTCAAAAATGAAAATAATGAATAAAAAACTATTTATAGACATCCCATTTCATGAGAAAGTGTTTCCATTTAACAATACTCACAATGTCTTGGGACACACAACATCACCCATAGTCATTATGAAGAATTTAAATTGTTCATTTTTACTTCAATGGAATTCTAACCATAAAAGGGTTATAATGTGTGATAATGTGTAATTTTATGACTTTTTATGTAGATACCATGTGTTATTTGGAATCTAAATTTACAAGATTCATAGTATGAGTATGTAAGAAATGTGAAATCCCTATTATATAAAATGACATAAAGTTTGTTTTCATGAAATCCAAAATATAATGTTGTCATAGACATTAGAAAAACAAGAATATATAAATTCAATTCATCATTTTATTGGGAATTTTAATTTCATTTAATGTTTCTATAGGTTTGGGAAAACGTTATTTAAAAATCCATAATAATAGTAAATTCTCTAAAAAGACAAGGACTATTTTGGTGGTGCAATACCATTGATGCTTTTTATGTAATATTATTAGGTATGTATCCATGTATTCTTTTTGTGTTTCATGCACGTGCACTTATCTATGTGAAATGATATTTAATTATAATATATGGTTGTTTCATCGATTCAACAAGGGTTTTATGTTTTTCATAGATATCATTTTTCACTATATTTTGTAGTATTTTTGTCAAATGTCGGCCTTTCTATAATTTTGATTAACAAAAACAAGTTTACTGTGAGTGAAATTGTTGAATTTAGTATATGTATGCGGGGATAATCCTTCATTAATATATAATTGATGTGTAGTATATTATCAATATCTAATATTTCATACTGTTTCACTTGAGTTATTGAGATTTAATTTTGTTAAAAATAGTTAGTTGATTTCGATATATTTATTGTTTTCTATATAGTGTGGACTTATAATATTAAAAAAATTTAGTAAAAACACAATTAAATGATTTTTTTTAATGATACACAAACTAAAAATTTATTGGAGGCTAATTAAAAATGTTAATAAACTATATTTAACATATTTAATCAATACAATGAATATAATATTTAAACAACATGCATTCAATGGATGCGTTTATTTTATGAATGTTGTGAATAACCAATAATGAAATACATGGTAAACTATATGTGTTTAGATTATTAAATAAACACAATGTGATTCAGAAACCTTCTTAAATATTTATGATAATAGGAAAATTGATATACTACAATAAATTTTATAAAGAGAGAACATAAGTAGAAAAATAAACAATAAGGAGGTTTTAAATTGTAAGAAAGTTATTAAAATGTATGAATATTTTATAATTTAAGAATTATTTATTTTACGTATTTAGTGTATACATTAATTTATTGCGGAGTAATACACTAAATGCATTTGGTTTAATCAATAATATTTATAAATATTATCCCTAATAAGGTGATAAACAGTATGAGGATTATATATAATAGGACAATTAAAACATAGTGAAGCATATCCAAAATAAGAAATGTTGTTAACTTCCACTATATCCTTGCTTCCTTGTAATATACATTTTTATAAGCATATAGTTGTCCCATCGTAGTAAAATATTCCCATCATAAATTTTATATATTAACAAATATTATATAAAATATATTAATAGTGTATGAAAATGTTAATGTAAATTCGTATTGAATGCATAGACATTATATTTGAAAATTACTACTACAACTATATTTTTGGATAAACTGATTTTATAATAAATTAAATGTGCAATATACCTATATTAAAGATTAATGTAAATTAAAAATGAAATTTATTATCATTGATGTCTAAAAAATGGATGTTTCATAAATATACAAATGAAAATTTACTCAACAATAAAATCTAAATATATATATTCATATACACTATGTTTGAAAAAATAATGAATAAGGCGAAGAGAAATTTTTTGAGATTGTGACATCGACACCGTATAATTATCATATAAATCTCTAGGATGTAGGAGATGAAGTTTCAACCCATGAATAATTTCATAAGGAAAGGGGAAAATAACCAAGTTTAGTGGGTTAGATCTCGAAAAAATTAAATAAGCAAAACAAATATTTTATGGTGAATAAAAAATGATATTCCAAGTCAAATCAACAATCGATTCATATATTTTTATCACCAAAAAATGATAATAACATGATGAATTAATAATCATGATTTATAAGTGGTGTCTACCTAATGTAACAAAATATTTGGGATTCAATGATGATGATGGTTTAATAGAACATAATTGGGTGGTAAAAAGATCCAATGGTAAATAAGAGAAGTTATAGAAGGGAAGCCTTGCATGATGAGGGGTTGAATATATTTGAATAGAGAAAATAGGGAGGATACAATATTTCAATGATGAAAATGTGTGAGTGGAGTCAGACATGATTGATGGATTATGGGATCTAGATTTTATTGAGGTTTTAGGGGAACCGAACACATTGGACAGTCGAAGAGATTAGGGGAAGACTACAATAATGGATGATTTTTAAAATTGAGTAATGGGGAAGGGATCCATACATATTGAATTATAATTTAAGATTTTATCCTAAAATATCATTAGGGATATGCGACTAAATGAGATACGAAAATGTGAGGAGGATATGACACAAAATAGTAGAATTATAGATCACGTACCACGGATGTTATTATTCATTCTGTTCATTAGGATAGAAAATATAAAATTATTAAATCCCAAAGATGATATATGATTTATACATCCATTAAACTGTAGATTAAGTTTTTTCTTCCACTAAAAGATGAAAATAAGATGAATAATTAATCATCATGTTTCAAAAGTATTTTCCACAATAATTAACCAAGCATAAGAGGTCGAATGATGATGAGGGTTGAATAGAATGGAACATGATATTAGAAATAATGAATGACTTAAATGGAGTTTTAGTGGGAGAAAATCCAAGAACGATTGAGGGATGAATATTCATGAACATATAAAATATTAAATATGAATGACTTTGATGAATAATAATGGTGAGGTCATTCAGACATGATTCATGGCTGATCGGAGGAAATGTGTTAGAGGGATTAGGGGAGATCGATGTAATAGAATGTCAATGGGATTTGAAAAATATTGATGCAGTGGGTAGGGAATAAGGACATGGTGAATTAGAATGGATGGATTCTCCCCATTGTACAATTATGATGACAATATTAAATGAGAAATTAACACAAGGGGATGAGAGTATATGAAATATTACAATTATAGATCTTATATCACAAAAGTTATATTTTTCTGTAGTTTAGGAAGGAAGAGGGGGAAACCATGGAAACCGTTTCTTTTTATCATGAAGTCTAATCATAAAAATCATTAATGAAATATTTTTGTGGAATCCATTCAAAATAATTTTGATGTTTTTCTTGAATATAACTATGATGTTCTCTAACATGATAAATAAATTATATGTTTTGAGATTCTTTTTATAAAATTTATGATTATTTTATATTTTTTTAGATATTTAGTGTCAACACATCCATCCTCAATATCCTTGGGTCTTCTATGGTTTTTAACTACCACTCTTGTGTGTATGACTATTTGATTTCACACATCCCAAAATAGGGAAATACATAACCGAATTCTATAAATTGAACTATTGGTTGGAGAAGATTACTCTTGAGGTGGGTGAATTGAGTATCTATAAAAAAATTTGGTTAGAAAGGTATTCTTAAAATGGTTCACCTAATAGAAATAAATACAACCCATTTAATTAATGTAATACGGATATGAAATTTTAACTGTTTAAATATCTTCGTGTAAGATTGATAAATTCTATGTAATCCAAATGTTCGATATTAATATTACATTTGAAGCTGTTCTACTATGACATGAAAATTATAACATCTTTTTAAGATTAAATATCAAAGTGAATTTAGTGATTTATTAATTATACAGAAAAGATGTAAAATAGAGAAGACTAAATTATGTACTTAATAATCATAGTAGATATAAAACAAGTGGTTCAATTTCAAGATGAGACCAAATCGACTCCATGTGGTGATCACCTGCCACCAGGCAGTTTATATAAATAAACATGATCCATACCCTAGATCTGGGTAACAACAGTGCACATGACTTTCCATTTCACACATGGACCTCTTCCATAGTTCTTCATTGTTATAAACTTTCAGGCCACAGAAGGACCTCTTCCACACTAATCCAGAGGTATAAAAAAGTGTAAAACGTTGTTTGGGAAAGGATATCATGAATCCTTTAGTTTAATGTAGGAGTCAGATTTAGTTTTTATATAGATATGCACACTACTCTAAAGCTAATAAAATGATACACAATAGAGAAGACATATTGAGATAGGTTTATAAGTGCTCTATGTTTTATTCTTTGTAGCTCTGGAAATATGGGATGAGGCAAATGAAGAAATCTAGTCCACGAAGGGTAAATTGAGTATCACAAGACCTCAATATTGGCTTGTGTTCTTTGTGCTGTTTGACCGTGTGAAGATATCCCTGATTCTAAGAATCAAGTACACTTCATGTATTCCTCGGAACTGCCGAGTTGCATGAGATAACCCTTTCTTCAAAAACTTCTCTTAGTTTGTTCTTCATTGTCATGCTCACTTCCAATGCTTTACCTTGTCATGTTTGTTGTTTCTGTGCCACACTACTCTTTTATCTTGGAGTTCATGTGTTGGATCCAACAGGTTGCTTAGATTCTTCACCTCATACCTCATACTATCAGGTTTAATTTATACAAAAAAACATTAATTATTTTAGTGGATTTAAAATCTTCAAATATTACTGTGCGAGATTAAATTAAAAACAAACAAACTTATTAAGAAACTATGTCATAGTATGTCATTGAAAATTGTGTCTCCTTCACCCTATTTTTGAATTAGTTATGGTGTTTTATGCTCTCAGTGTCTAGATTTCAATGTTTTTTCATGCTCACGGTGTCTCATTGTATGGTGTCTAAATGTCATAGTGTCTCATTCACGGCGTCTCATTAACAGTGCCTCATTCACTTTACCAGAAAAACATAACCGGTGGCAGAATCAATGTGTCGTACAATTTTCCAAATAACTGTATTCAGACATAAGTAATGATGATCATAGAATAAATTAGATTTAATCATTTGTCAATGAAATTATTATAAAATTAAATCAATGATATTATATAGTAATTAAACTGAATGTATAGAAATTATGATCATGAATGGATTAACATAAATCTTAATGATATTAAAAAATAATACACAAGATTTGAGACAATTTACACAGGATTAACAAGGTGTAATATGATTTGTCATCATTAAAACATGATCAATACATATGGAGTCTAACAATCTCCCCCTTTTTGATGATCACAAATCATGTATATTGAATGTGTATATTTTTTCCAACTAATGATTCCAATGGTTCAAAACATATATAAAGTTCTAATAGATATATAAATTTCTAACAGATATAGATTTACAAATCATGACTATTGAATGTGTATATTTGTTCCAACTACAAATTCTCAATGTGAAGAAAATATATAATGTTCTAATAGATATATAAATTTCTAAATTATATTAATTTACAAATCATGTCTATTGAAATTGTATATTTCTTCCAACTTTAGATTCTCAAAGTGAATAACATGTATAAATTTCTAACAAATATATTATTTTCTAACAGATATTGATTTCTCCCTCTTGTGGTATTATAAAAAATATCGAATAAGAAAGGAGAGTAAAAATGTTCGTTGCATTATAGTAAATAAGGTCTAGTTCCCTTAGTAGAAGTAGTAGAAGAGGAAGACATAGAAGTAGAGGTTGAAGTAGAAGAAGGGAGTGAGGTGGTTGATAGAAAAGTTAAAATAATACCTTCAATGACTGAGGGATATAGAGCAGGTGTAGAAGAATATTAGGGGAGTTGATGATCAAGGAACATAGGCATGATATGACTTAGTGCCTGACTGATAGACATAGAAGTGGAAACAAAGGCATATGTGAATGTAGGAAAACCAGATCTTAGAGTGGCAGCCACCGGAGAAATAATTGTTTTACTATGTACACGAAGATATCGCCTAAGAAGCTTGATAAAATCAGCAACGATCTCTCCACCATTATACATAGCTTTTTCAATGTCATACATGTTTTCCATAATGTTTTCCAACAGATGAGTTAACTCAATGAGAATTTGGACTTGACTCTTGAAAGCTTCAGTAACAGGACGAATCCTTATATTTTTTACAAGATATTGGAAATGATTTGTATTATGAATCTTTGTGAAGATTCAGTTGAAGTAGAAATCCACATTCATGGAAATTTCTTGTTGAGCATCATTAGAAATTTTTGAATGGATTTAGGCCAGATCAAGAACTCTATAAATGTTCTTAATAACATCAAATAGATAATCATTATTTAAACCACTAAGAAATTTATAATGTTATTCTTTGACCAATTTTCTGAGAAGGTCACTGTCTAAAGAAGATTGAGGAAATTTTCTAGAGTCATTAGAGGTAGTAACAACTGAGGTGATAGATTTCAATCGATTTATCACTTTTTGATGGCACCATGTATACTCATAAGTGAGATTTTCAGGATTAACAACATGTTCTCACATCTACTTCACAAAATATTTGTTTCTTTCAACAACTTTTTTAGATAAAGAAGCTAAATAAGGTTTAAAACTAGAGACAAAATTCGGTGGGGTTTGAGTAACAATGGGATCCACTAGATGAGAAGTATGCACTGATCATGAATTCATCACTTTCTTCATGTCTTCAATCAAACCACTTAGAGACATTACTTCATCACTGAGCAGTCTTTTTTCAATGCTAACTTCTTGAATCTTTGGAAGTATTTTGGGATAAATGTACCAAATAACTTTTTCTGACAACAGTGAGGCATCTCTATCACTTAGATTTATTACAGGTGCTAGTTGGGTATCCAAAAGTTTTCAACTCCAAATATAATAGTATCTCCAAACTCCTTCAGATCGTCTTTAATAATGAAGTATGGTTGTTCTGGTGAAGGTTCAGATATAGGGACTGATACAGGCTCAGGTTTCTTTTTCAGGGGCACAATTGGAGATAGATTTCAATTGAATCATTGTTGAATAGTCAAGGCCTTTTTCTGAGACATACTAATATTCATTCAAATGATAAAAACTAAGAAACTCATACTGAGTGTCTGAAGGGCTTGGATTAACCAGGTATGAAACTTTAATAGATTCCAGATTTGGAGGTTTCTCCCCCTCAATAATTCCATCCTTCTCATGACAGAGAGTCTTATGAGATTGATCTATTTCCAAGAGTTCATCTATTATTTATTCTCTTATTCCTTATATATCCAACTAAAAATACATCTCTATCAATTTTACAGCTGATGGAATGACTAAGAGAACAGATTGTTCCACTAAGAGTTCCTCAAGTTCAGTTTCTTTCATAACATTTAATAATTCTTCTATAAAATCTTCTATAGCATTCTTTTCAGTATCATTGACAATATATTCTGTTTGAACTTCAGTTTGATCATCTAGATTAACATCATCATTAGAAGCAGGGACTTCCTTTTCACTTACTACATGAGATACATGAGTGTTGTCTTCCTTATCCGAAACAGTTTCCCTATGAGGTACAACAGCCTCTTCTGCTTCTTTGTAATAATACTCCAAAACATCATCTGGTTCCAAGCCAGGATCAAAAATATCATTTAGTCTTGAGTTATGTTTAATAAGATTGAAATTTTTATAAATCCTATCATTGTCTTCCACTAATGCCTTTTTCTATGGATTCCAATTGATTTTCATACTCTTGATATTGAATTTTGAAAGGCAGAACACACAATCCATGATAGCTTCTTCATCAGGTCCAACCATACCTTTGTCATGAATCATGGATAAGATAAGTCGAGAATAAAACAAGAAGGTTGACATGGATGTGGTTTTGATCAGCTCACAAATATTATGTATGATATACAAACAATGATTTATCTTGTTCCCATTTTTCATCAGATGAATCAGAAACACATCCTGATAATTTAGTACAATGAAATCACATTTTCTAGGGATAATCATGTTATTAATAAACATAAACAGTAGTCTAGATTCTCTATAGAGTTTAGTATCAATGGCTTTCCTCTTTGCACCATTTCAGGTTACGCTTTTAAAAGCATCTTCCAAAAAAAGAATTCAGTTAAAGGTGGAGGTCATCTCTAATAGTCCTCATAGATTACTTCATGAGGTATCACAATGCATGTAGCCCATTAACTCAAAGAGAATGTGAATTTTTGTGATTTACCTAGCTTCATACGACATACGTATCACCGTAATCAATTGAGAACTAAACATACTGATAATATTATGCCACATGGTTAGGGTAGATACGACTATCTATCTTCGAAAACCACTCTAACCAGACATTCTCCTTTAAAACATTAAAAAATACAGACTGACTCAATAGAAGACACATAGGGAAAATCAATTTCTTAAGTACTACTACTTGGTTCACCAGATTTGGATTTAGAGGACCTTAGGGTGATAGAATTGGTGTGATCTTCTTCTTTTTTGATCTATGTTTCTCAAGAGTTGAGGAAGAAGGGCATTTCGTCCTGGGATTTTTTTGGAAAGTTCGAGACAAAGAAGGGTTAAAAGTTTGAAGAAGGCTTTGGAAATTAGTGAATAGAAGAAATATTGAGTGATGAACGAGTGATAAATCATTTATTTTAATATTTAGGAATAACAAATGTCACAAAAAGTAAAATCACAGGAAAATAAAAAGGTGATATGAATAATTATCGCGATAAAGTTTTTATATTGTAAATAAAAATCATAAAGGCTCTTTATGGTGAGACAATGAATGAATTTTATATTGAGGAAGTGACTGAATGTTACAGTGAGATGGTAAAAAAAGGATTACAGTGAGATAATAAGCAAAGGATTATAATTAGACAGTAAACAAAGGTTTATTATGAGATGATAAACAATGGATTACGGTGAGACAGTAAGCAAAGGATTACAGTGAGATAGTAAACAGAGTTTTACAGTGGGATAGTAAACTTGACACAGTA
The DNA here is from genome assembly GCA_963277665.1 of Viscum album. Taxonomy (NCBI): domain Eukaryota; kingdom Viridiplantae; phylum Streptophyta; class Magnoliopsida; order Santalales; family Viscaceae; genus Viscum; species Viscum album. The sequence goes on along the minus strand of OY728141.1, from coordinate 828,843,842 downwards.
ATATATAAGGCAGTAAGACAATTACTTAACATTAATTTTTCCTAGTTCATGTATGATGTAATATATTCTTTCTGAATTTAATGGTTTGGTTAATATATCAGCAAACTAATATCCAGTACCAATGAAATCCAGAGTGATATCACCTTTTTGATAATAATCTCTCAAAAAGTGATGTCTTACATCATTATGATTTTTCCTAGAATGTGAAACATGATTTTTCGAGATGTAAATAGCACTTGTATTGTCACACTTTAGGTACATGCCTGAATTGAAATCCATAGTTTAGTAATTTGTGCTTCATCAACAGGATTTGTGCACAACATATACCATCAGCTATGTATTCAGCTTCTACAGTAGATAATGCAACATAATTTTTTTTTCTTATTACACAATGATACTAGTGACTTGCCTAAGAGGTGACATGTTCTAGATGTGCTTTTTCTATCAAACTTACATCCACCTAAGTCATCATCAGAATAACTAACTAATTCAAATGATTATCCTTTGGGATAGAACAGTCATAGATAGGGTGTATGCTTGTGGTATTTGGAAATTATCTTTACAACATTTAAATGAGATTCCTTAGGAATTTGATGAAAACGATCATAGATACACACAATAAACATAATGTTTGGTCCAATAGATGTTATGTAGAGTATACTTCCAATCATTTCCTTATAAGTGTTTTGGTCATCGAATTTTTCATCTTCATCAAGATCCAACTAACAAGTGGTACTCATGGGAGTGTCACTACTTTTAGTTCCATCTTTTCCAAAACATTTTAAAATATCTCTATTTTTTTTACATTGAGTTCAAATAATACCATCATTATTTTGAATGATTTCAAATGTGAGAAGGAATTTTAGTTCACCCATTAAACACATTTCAAATTCATTTTGCATCATTTTATAAAAATCAATACATAAAGAATTTCTTGAAGATCCAAAGATAATGTCATCTACAGAGATTTGAACAACTAAAACATCATTTGAAATCCGTATTATAAAAATTTTTGGATCAGATATAACTTTTTTAAATCCTTTAGAAATAATAAAATGTACTCAACCTATCATACCAGGCTCTTGGAGCTTGTTTTAAACAATATAAAGCTTTTGATAATTTAAAAATATGATTTGGAAAACGGGGTTTTATAAAAAAAAGGGGTTGTGGAACAAATAAATCCTCATATATATTCCCATTTAATAATTCACTCTTAACATCCATTTGATATAGTTTAAAATTAAGATGTGTATCATAAGAAAGAAAGATTCTGATGGCTTCAAGTCTAGCTACTGGTGAAAAGGACTCCTCAAATTCAATTTATTCTTCATGAACATAACCTTGTGTAACCAATATAGCCTTGTTTATAATTATGTTAACATCTTTATCTCCCTTATTTCTAAACACCCTTTTAGTGCCTTTCTTGAATGTTTCCTTGGGTCTTTAAAAAAGATTCCAAAAATTATTCCTTTCAAAACGATTAAGTTTTACTTAAATAGCCATCACCCAAAATTCATCATTTATACAATCATTAATGTTTTTAGGTTAAAGTTGTGACATGAAGACTTGATGTTCAACCTTATTTCTAATAGAATCTGTATTTTTAGTTACTATGTCTAGGTCTCCTACAAAAAATATCTAATAGAAGGTTTTTAAGAGTTCTAAAAGCACTATAAAATGAGAGACTAGTGATTTCAGGTTTATCAATAGGTTCAGGTTCATTGTTCCTTGAGTCTAATGAATTTATAGAACTAGAAGTTTTCACAGATACATTCACAGAATGGTTTGAGTATTTTGGATTAATGTTCATATTTGATACATCATCCTCCAGGTTCTCTATAATGGTTTTAGGCTCATGTGGATCTATTTCATCAAATTTGACATGAAAAGAATCTTCTATACATTAATTTATATTATTGAACACTCTATAGGATTTTCTAGACCTGGAATATCCTTAAAAGAAACATTCATCACTCATGGATGAATGTTTTTCATGATTGTCATTGAAATTAAGGGTGTAGACTTGCAACTAAATATATTGAAGTAGTTTACCTTGGGTTTTTGATTGTTCCATTAATAATAAAGAGTCCATTTATGAATAGGTCTGATGAACACTTTATTGATCATGTAGCATGTTGTATTGACAGCTTCAACCAAAAACTAAATAGGTTGGTCATATTCACTAAGCATTGTTCTAGCAGTCTCTTGCAGGGATTTATTTCTTCTTTCTACAACTCCATTTTGTTGATGTGTTCTAGGGGAAGAGAAATTGTGACTATAACCATTTTGTGAGAAACATAATTCAAACTCTTGATTTTCAAATTCACTTCCATGCTCAATTATTAAGGACATAATTCTATGTACGAAATGATTTTACACATATTTGGCATATTTAGTAAAATAAGATAATGCTTCACTTTATTGAGCTAGAAATAAGGTATAAGAATATTTAGAAAATTAATCTATAAAACATTAAACATAGTTCTTCTGATTTAAACTGAAAACTCTATATTTTCTGAAAAAATCCATGTGAACTAGTTCAAGATGTTGAGAATTTGACACTTCTTTCTCGGTTTGAAGGAAATTATGTGTTGTTTTCCCTTTTGACAGGGGTTACACAATTTGTCATTTGGAAACTCATGTTTGGGTAAGTCTTTAACTATGATTTCTCTAGCTATCTTTCAAATAGAGTGAATATTACAGGGTCCTAGTCTCCTATCCCCGAGCCATGACTCTTTATGAAATACACTAAAGCATGATACATTTTGAGAAGATAAGGAATCTATGTTAATAAATTAAAAAAATTATTTCTTAATGGAGAAAGCACTAATTATTCATTAGAATTAAATTCATTGCAAGAACCATTTTCAAATCTATCTGTAAATCCATCATCACATTGTTGTGATATAGTAAAAATATTTTTTATTAATCCATAAAAATTATACATTAGAAATTAAAACTGAGTTAGATTAATTGATTTTTCCTAGGACAATAATCATCCATTTAAAAATTTCATCAAATGTGACATGTACTACATCTATTTTTATTTGGTTTATTAAGCATTAGTAGTCTCTTGTCATGTGTCTTAAATATCCATTATCCATGTACCGTACATTTTTATAGGAACTCGTTTGGAAGCTTCCCAATAAAATTATTAATAAAAAATAGATTTTGGTACTCATAATTGTTTGGGATGAGTAATATTAGTAATAAGTGCTTTAGGAACCCATATATGCCTCATAGGTTTCATATAAGAATTATGTTCAGTATATTAAAAATAAAATATATTTGGTCTAGAAAACATCAAACAATATAACATGTATCATAAATTGAATTGGATTATTTGTGTCGAGAACTAGGAGTAATACTATATGTCCTTGATTTAGAGACAAAATTTGTTCAACCAAGGTTTAATTTTTATAGGATGATAACCAATGCCATTGTGGTATTTAAGGGAAATTTGTTTTCCTAGCATTTGAGTAAGTTTATTTTTTCCATTGGTAATCATGTATAGGCCATTCATCAATTTCTCATTAGACATTTTTAATTTGTTGTTCTCTTTGAGAAGTTGATAATTTTTATTGTTTTCAGTTGTGAGTTCTAATTTAACTGTCACAGTAAAAGCATACTATTTCTTCAGTTATTTATATTTGTCTTTTAGTTCATTGTGTGTTTCGTAAAGCATGTCTCAATATTCAAACATGTATAAAATAGTCATATTTTAAGAGTCACTCTCATCTCTAGAATTGTATGAATTATGTACAGGAGATTCCAGTGTTACCTTATATGTGTTTTTCGAAAAAAATATTGGATTTGTTAGCTTCTTCATCATGTGATGTTTCCAAGTTTCTTGAACTGTCTTCAGAATCACTCTAAGTTTCTTTCATTTAATTTTTATACTTCTTATATTTGTGCTCATGTTTCATTTCATACTTGAGCTTTGGATAGTTAGCCTGGATATCTCTTTTGTGCTTACATTCATAGTAGTCAATCTCATCAGACTTGTCACTTATTTTCGAATACTTCTTCAAACCTTCTTTTTTATAATATTTTCCCATGAAGTTAGTATTTCCGAGAAAAACCACCTTCATGTAAAATCTCTTGAGACTTGAGGCAAATTGGGCCATCTCCTAATTATTATAGTGTGATGATTGTTCACTACACGAACATTCTAAAAAGGGTTCCAATTTCCCTTTTCCTTTGTGTTTAGAGGTAGCGGTCTTGAATGCAATAGATTTCCTTCTGGTTTCATCCTCCTTTACCGTGTTGATATTTATCTCTTATTCATATATTATTAGTTTTCCAATGATTTATTTTACAGGTACCATGTTGATGTCATGTGATTCCTTAACAAAGACAGAGGATCCTCTCCATCTGTCAGGAAGACATCTGAGAATTATCATGATCTGTTCCTTAGCAGTGACTTCTCTTCCAGGAGAAAAAATTATGTTGCAATCTCATTGAACCTAAGATACATGTCAGAGATAGGATCATCAGGTTTTATTTTAACATTATCATATTTAATAGTTTAAGTATTAAGTATAATATATTTTACACTCGATGTTCAATCATGTGTGACATACAAGGTATCCCAAATTTCATGGTCGGTTTTACAAGAAGAAATTATATTGAATTAATAATCTCATAAGGGTCATTATAAATCATTCATGGATTTAACATTGTTATTGTAGGTAGTTTTGATAGGTTCATCCCATGTGATTCTATCCGTAGTAAGAATATTGTATTCATCTATAATGAAAGACCAAATTTCAAAACCCATACATTCTAAATGCAATTTAATTTTAATTTTCCATCTAGCATAGTTTGTTCCAATATATAATGGTTGTATTTTTGTTGCATCACCTTCTAATCTATTATCCATAATACATAAATATTTTGAAAGATCTAGAAATTTAGAATTAACTGAAATTTAAAGATCTTTAAGTCACAACTACAACCACAGTTGAATAATGTTAAACAAAGACGTAATAAAGAAACATCTGATACCAAATGTTGGTTAGACTAGAATACTTAAGAGGGGGTTAATTGAGCATCTATAGAAATTTTTGGTTAAAAATGTATTCTTAAAAGGGTAAAACTAATAGAAATAAATACTGCCCCGTTAATCATTGTAATAAGGTTATGAAAGATTAACGGTTTACATAACTTCTTAGAAGATTAATTAATTCTCAGTAATCTTAATGTCACTTATTAATATTACTTTTGAAGCTATTATAATAAGACAGGACAATAATAACTTCTTTCGATGATTAACTATCAAAGTGAATTTATTGATTTTTGAATTATACAGTAAAAAATTAAAACAGATAAGGCTAAATTAAGAATGTAAGAAGCACAATGGATACACGTTGTTTAGTCTCAAGTCGAGACCTAATCCACTTCACATGGTGATCACCTTCCACCAAGCAGTTTATATAAGAAAACTTGATCCACACAATGGATTGGCATAACAATAGTGCACATGACTATCTATGTCACACATGGACCTCTTCCACAGTTCTTCATGGGTACAAACTACCAGGCCACACTGGGACCTCTTCCACACTTATCCATGTGTATACACAAGTGTAAAAAGATGTCTGAGAAAGGATATATTGTATACTTCAGTTTAATATAGGAGACATAGTGTGTTGTTATATAGATACACACATTTCTTGAAAGCTAATAAAATGACAAACAACATAGAAAAAATATAGCGATAGTTTTAGAAGTGCTCTGAGTGTCAGTCATTGCAGCTCTGGACTTCTGGGATGAAGTAGATGTACAAATCAAGTTCTCGTAGGGTAAATAGACTATCTCAAGACCACAATATATGCATGTATTCTTCTTGTAGTTTGAAAATGCGAAGATGTCCTTGATTCTAGTATTCATATATGCTTAGTGTTTTCCCCAGTAGTGTCAAGTTTCATGTTACAATCCTTTTGTCAAAAATTGCTCTTAGTGTGTTCTTCATTGTCATGCTCACTCCTGCTTTTTTGTCTTTTCATGTATGTTGTATCTTGACCATACTACTCTTTTATCATGGAGTGAATGGGTTGGAGATGACATGTTGTATGGATTCTGCACCTAATACCTTGTAGTGACAGGTGATTTTTCTATAAACAATCATTATTTATGTCAGTGCATTTAAAATATTCAAATATTACCGTTAGAGATTAAATTGAAAACGAAAAAACAGATTATAAAATGGTGTCACAGTATGTCATGGAAAATGGTGTCTCATTCATACAATGTAGGAATTAGTCACGGTGTCTTGTGGTCATAATGTCTGGATTTCATGGTGTCTTCTTGTTGATGGTGTCTGGATGTCAATGTGTTTTTTTTCACGGTGTCTCATGGTTAAGGTGTCTGGATGTTACGGTGTCTACTTGTTCACAATTTCTCATTGCTACGATGTATGGATGTCACATTGTATCCTTGTTCACAGTCTCTTAGTCATGATGATTCAATCACTTTTATAGAAAAACATAACATGTGGAAGACTCACAGTGTCTCGGAGTTTTCCAAATAACCGTATTTAGACATATTAAATGATGATCATAAAATGGATTAGAATTATTCATTTTTAAAAGAAATTATTATAAAAGTAAAACAAGGATAGTATACAGTAATTAAACTGAATATAAAAAAATTATTATCATTAATGGATTTACTTATGTTATATGGACACTAAACAATAATACACAAGATTTGAGATAATTTAAACAAGATTAACAAGGTTTAATATGAATTGTGATCATTAAAACACAATTAATACATAAGGAGTCCAAAACAAAACATACATGATTAGTGAATAAATTTCTTCATATACCATATGATTTAAGATCACATGGATGGAATAAATTGACCACAATACTTATAATGTTAAGCAACCTTGAATATACTAATATCTAAAATACATATCCACATATTAGGCCATGGAAGCAATATGAATTGGATTATTCTGTATGAATGAAAATGGATGAGATTAAAATGTAGAACTCATATATCCATTTAAATATAAAAAACTAATGATATAAGTATGAAATACCAATATAAACATTTCAATATAAAAAAACTTTTGATAATGAATAACTATCTTTAACAATGAGGTGTCCCTTCAATTCATCTAAAACAAATTAAAAGATGGAAGAAAATCACACCAATTAGTGACAAAAAATAAATATAATTAATTTTAATAAATATATTTTTTACACACATTATATCACTATTTTAAAAGTATGATAAAGAGCCATAGAAATTTTCCCAAGGAAATAAAAAAAATTAAGTGATATACAATTAAAAGGGTGCGAATTGTACACTTGGTAATGGGATATTCAATTATTACAAACATGAATACTCCATCTATGTATGTACTATGAAATCATTTAACGTATTCTACCATATGAAGAAATTATTTATTCAGTGAAAATATAAATTAGAATAAATAATTTTTATGTTGGATTTGCTGCCTCAAAGTTCTACATATCTAAAAATAAAAGTGGCACATCACTAAAATCCCATCACTAAAAAATATTTTTTTATAGTGGATATCTCAAGCATGATCAAATTAGTCGATTAACCAAATCCATAGAGTTTAATGAATCTTTTATGTTCATCCTTGGTGATAATATTTTATCAATTGAATGGTTAGTGTTTTGACATGATATATGTAGATTTTCTTTCAGATAATATTTCAATTCCAATGTCCTTATAATTTTGCTAATTGGAGCACTATATTTGATGATATGGAAGATTCAGTGAAGTTAATTACAAATAGAATAACCCATAATTCCATTACTCAATGATCATCCATCAAGCCTTATATTCCCTGATTAATCTATATCTCTATATTAATGAATCGTATCTCCCTGGAAAAAATTTCTTTATTTTTTTTAATTTGAATCATTATTGTAAAATTTAGGATAATACAACAAACATGATTTATAATATGTGGATCTTGTTAAATTGTTCTAATTTTTTCCCAGGTCCCTGAAATATATAACATCATATAATATGGTTGAATAAAAAATCATGGGTAAATACTAATATATTTAATACTCACTTATAAAAATTTAATGTAAATCCATGACACTAATAAAGGTAGTTACTATTCCATTTTGAATGTATTTTCAATTAATAAATACAAAATATATGTAGAATACAAAATACTTAAATGGAGGGATACTAATACCAATAAACGAAAAAATTTAATGTCCTGATAACTTTGCAAAGGATTTATAAAAAAACAACCTATAATAACATTCATCAATTAAAAAGTTCTTGAATATAACCTTGATGATTAATTTTTATCTATTTAAAAAATATAGATATAAGTAATTTCTTATCACTTGATTGGTTAATTTTAATTAGAACATAAATATAAAAAATTGATCTCATTTAAGCATAAATATTGTGGGAAATTTTCATGTCATGTAATCAGATTCTATTAACTCAATAAACATAGTAAGCATGGTAACAACGATAATATTTTTAATTTATTATTTTAATGAAATGTGAAGAAAAAGAAAAATATAAGTGATTAAAAAAACGAAAATGAATGATAGAAAAGGAAAAAATAAAAATAATGAAAATAAGGGAAACAAACAATTTTTGACACCACATAATGAATTTTTTAGTAATTAATACCATAGGATAAAAAAATTGAATGAAAAATTCTCTGTAAAATTTCCTAAAATACACAACCCATTCCTCGAGTTGGGGTTCTTCTACAAAACCCTGAAGTTGATGAGGAAGAATGAAATTTAAAATCCAATCGCTGATTCTCAAATGCCTAATTGGATATTTTCATCCCTAATAATGTCTAAAAATTGATATTGTGGGTAATCAAACGGCAACATCAACACCCCTTATTAAACTTTCTTCTTGTTAATGTGATCCATGATCTCAATGAGATTTTTCTTGAATGATGTAAGTGATTTTTTTCAGGATTGAATACACTTTTGTGATCAAATTTAGTCACTATAAGAGAATATACCAATCATTCCCCATGACACTTTTGTCATATTTATTACGGGTTTGGGAAATGTTATTCTTTACAGTTGTTATCTTGTGTTTTTGGGGTTTTCATGAAGTCTTATGATTAAATAATTTTTAACATTTAATAGTATACCAAATTAATAATGTGGTGATATTGTGAATTGACCTTTCCACCTGGGTGTTTATCATTGGTTGGTTCACATTTAAAATAATGGGTTCGCACCATGATGCTTGCACATGAATAATGATTTTATTTTTCTTAGGGGTCATTTGCATCATGAATCATAGTCTTCAATCAATGTAATCTTTATTTGGGTCCTCCTTTCCATTGACATGATTTTTTATGTTTTGAATAGGCATGTGTCTATTTTTCCGTGTTTTCCAAAATTACCCTTGTAAATTATAATTTTTTCCCCTATAACTCTACTATATATTAGTAGAGATTAGGTGAATGATACAAAGTCCATTTTTGCCTTATTTATATTTGAGCCCCCCTGCATTGATTTAGAGAAGATATCTTAACTTAAAAACCTTATTTATTTATATCTTTAATCATACCCATTATTTCATTTCTCGTGATTTAACATCCTCTAAAAAACCAAAGGGGGATATGAGTCATGATTTTGGTTTGACATTGGTTTTAATTAGGGCTTTGGTTTTTCAGGATTGTAGGGACCTTCTTCTAACATGTAAGATACTTCTTTGTTGAAGTTGACCAATTATGTCTTTTAATGATAGATAAATTCATTTATTGATGTCAGGGTGTTTATTATATTCGTTTATATTTAATTCGTGATATGTGTGAGTTTAACAAAAAAAATACTTTTTAGTTATGTATGATACCTGTTGTGCATTTTAATGTCATTTTCAAGCATCTAAGGCATGCTATAAAGGGATTTATAATTGTATTTTTATGTCATTATTTAAATTTAAATGGGTTTACATGTCAAAAACTTATAAAAAATCATTCATTCAATTTTAAATGGTTTTAATGAAAATAATGGTGGTTTAGGATCTTTTTTGGTTTTCAAAGGGGAAACCCATTTTTTAAAGAATGAGTATTTAATGGAAAAATTTATGGGTCTTAAATGATTCTAATGAATAATTTCAAATATTGATTTTTATAAATGAATTTTGTTTTGTTTTCAAATTCAAATTTTAATTAATTGTGTTTTTGACACATTATTAAAATTAATGTTTTTGTTCATGATAAATTCATGAATCTACTTGTTTTTTTGTTTCATCCCTTTCTTGATATTGATACGATCATGTGGATTTTGTATAATAAATTTAGGTGTTTATTATTGGGAGGGATTTGGATATGAGGTGAGAAACAATTTTTTCGTATTTATTGATTCATTTATTTCTTGTTTATTTCACACCCCTATTCTTTTCTTGAATTCTTGGGAACCTAGTATAGATAACCAATGTTCTGGTTTCATGCTGCACTATCCTAGTGTGTGCATGATGGATAGTTTCTCTAGGAGTTTCATGAAATCATAGCGGATGTTTATATGGTACTCGATAGTCCCTGAGGGGAAACCTGATGTGGTAACTGTAAAGATAAATATATGTTTATGTGATTGTGATAACTTAGATTAGTATCATTTATGATTTTAGAAACCCAAAAAAATATATCTAATTTTTAGATTAATATTTATTACATGACACAAAAACAAACCTAATTTCCATAAAAGATTAGTGCCTTTGGAAACATGGAATCATAAAAAACTAATTCTTAAGTAAAATACATCAACTTCCACTAAAATCTTCATAATTATCACTCCTCATAGACATATCATACATAATACCTTTCTTCATTTCATATGGAATGGGATCATATGATAGGATGGATTAAAATTCATAGTATGGGTAAACAAGGGATTCATATAAATATAACATGGATATAAGGGTATGACAAATGGATTTCATGTTATTTATTGAAATTAATGTATTTACATGTTACAGACCTATAAAAATGATTCTTGTCTCTATTGAATGTTTTTAATGAAAAAGAAAAGTGGTTTTGGGTATATTTTGGTTTTTAAAGGATAATATCCATTTTTTAAAGAATGTTTTTTCAATTGGAAAAAGGATGTGGTGTTATAAATTATTTTAATTGAGTAATTTCAATGGAGAATTTAAGTAAATGAGATGGAATTGGTACTCCTTATTGTATTTTTATTGAATATCTATTCTATAACTTGTTAAAATTAATTTTTGGTGTTCACAATAGCCTCATGGTCACCATTGTATATTTTTCCTTCCATTTATGGAGGATTCATTGATCATGGGGGGTTTTGTAAATGAATGGAGGGGTTGTTTCTTTTGAGGGAGTGGAGGGGAGGTGAGAAACACTAATTTTTTATTAATTGATGAACTTATTTATTTTTTGATTTGTCAAATCCATTATATTTTAAAATTCTTGCGAACCTTGCATAGTATATCAATGGTCTAGATGTGTTTTGTGAAATCATAGTGTGATCAGTAAGTCTACTTTCCTAGGAGATTCGTTTTTTTCCTAATGGTTGATTATATTGTACTCGATAGTCCATAAGGTGAATCCAAATTGGGATATTGTAAGGATGAACATAAGGTCATGTGAATCTGAGAAATAGGTCCAATATCATTCATTTTTTTGAGACCCAAGAATTTAATACTATCATATTTTTAGATTATTATTCATTACATTACACAAAAACATGCCTGAGGACCATACAAGTTTAGTCTGTTTGGAAACATTGAAACATAAACCACATGTTCATAAGTAATCTACACCATTTCCCACTAAGCTCATCATAAATATCACCCATCCTTGAAATGTCATACATATAAACTTATTTCATTACATGGGGAAAGGAACAAGTGGAAAGATGGATTTTTAAGTTTAGTAAAGGTAAACAAGGGATATATTTAAACATAACATGAGTATAATGGTATGATAACATGACCATAAAATTTGAAAACCAAACATTTCATTAATATGATTTTAATATTATGTCATGATATAAATATTCGAAGTTCATAATATATGAATAATAAAGTAATCAAAGAAAATGAATTGTTAGAGAATAACATTGGAATACGACATGGAATTGTTTTATAAATATAATCATGGAAAATAATTTCCGTAGTAAACAATTTTCTTTGTCAAAGATATCATAGTATAACATGCTCACTCCCCAAACCATCATTGTTGTCAAGGTGTACTCCCAAGACATTCATAGTGGATAAATTACCTTAATAAACTGGGATTAATCCACATTCCATTCATATTTAGCTCATTAGATAATAATATTTACTCAATACATTTGAAGGAGATATCTGTCCCACCAATAATGGTCAAAAAAATGACCACTATATTTGGTTATAAGGTTACCAGCTTCCTTGATTAAAAAAACCATCATCCTGTGTTATGATGTAACCACCGTTCAGGGTGATAATGTATCCCACATCCTAGATTATAAAATAAACACCATCCATGTTTATAACATAATCATCAACATTAGTTTATAATGGAACCACACATGACATAATGAAAAACACGCAAATATGTTTCACAAGATCATAAAATAATCATCACTTCATAACCAATTTAAATTATAGAGTTTCATAAACATTTCATCGTAGAACAACCTATGAAAAAAAATTAATTTCAAAAAAAATTAATAATTAAATCTTAGAATAACCTATAGAAAAAAGAATTATTTTTATAAAAACATCACAATGGTATAACCCCTAAAAGAGAAATAGGTTTCATAATCATCTTATAATCCTAAACATAAATAATTCAATGAGATAATAAGAATGGAATCCTTAGATCATATCCCCAATAAATCACAAGCAACATCAATTTTATTCATCTTATATGGAAAATTATTTTCAAATATCACATTAAGCATTTCTTGAAGAAAACATCCATCCCAAATGAAAATAACATTCTAATAAAAATCAAAAAACATTATCGAAATAATTTTAATTAAAAAATTACTCAGTAAATGTTAATGAAGCTTCAATATAATGATTGGTCATTAGGTTGAGAAGTTCTTATCATGATTTATAGACTGAAATAAATATTGATTTCATGTTTTAGGTAAACAATAAAAATATCCTTATTTTGATAGAAACTAGAAAATTAATTTTAAACAATTTTGAAAAAACAAAAATGGGAGATAATGTATTTTAAAAATAAATGGATAATACCAAAAAAAAGTTGAAAACATTTTTAGAAAACATTGAAATAGAAAAAAATTATTTTTGACTAAAGTGAGAAATAAATGTTTCTTTCATTTACAACATTATTGGTTGATATGCCTTATGATATTATCCTAAGAAGCAAAATCGTAAACAATCATGATAAATAACGTGATTATAATATGAAATCATTACCACTTTGGAAACATTTCAATTGTAAACACCAAGAATGAATAACATTTAAAAAAATTATATATAATGAAAATAAAAAAATTATTGAAATAAAAATTTAAATAGACAGTATATACACCTCATAAAAAAATATAGGTTCATAACATAACTTATATATCAAAAGAAGTCTGTTTGAGAAAATAATCCCTTACAATGAGTTCTTCTTTCCTCTAGAAAGCTCTAGATTCCTATATAATAAAATAATATATATTATAAATATATTCCAAGAACATAATCATATATATAATACCATATATTATTTTCATATTCCATTTTATAACCCACTTAACAACAATTATTTACTAAAATCATTATTTCAGGTGACGACTGTGTCATTTTTCCCAATATATTTTGATGTGATAGTTTTCCTACTTGTATATTTATCATTAATAAATAATGTAAATATTGTTTTGTTGATATAAATATTATATATTTTAATTATATACATATTAAATTCATTCATAAAATATTTATATTGAAATATAAAATGTATCATTCATTGAGAGAGTATGGTGTGTGTATGCATGAACGCTCTTTTCATTATTCAATGGATAAAACAAAATAATGGTAAAAAATAATTAAAAATTCCAGAATAATTATTATATATTTTAAATAAAATATATAATATAAATATTTCTTCATTAACATCCATGTTAAAATGAATATAAAAACACATCACATCGGTTCGCATGATGGTAGTCCACCATACAAATGAGTGACATTATGGTTCCCAATGTGTTATAAGGTTAAAATTTAGATGTAATATTTTATTTAGAGAAGTATTTATATTTCATTGTATTAACATATATTAATAAAATTTATCCTTAACACCTTCCATATAATTTAAAAGTTAAAAAATAATTTTATTTCATTTTGAGAATGTAGTTCACCATACACACGAATATAGATTTTATTTCCCATTTGAAGGAGGAGGAGATGGATGTTGGTCTTTAATAAAACATAATGAAATATAAATTTATTTAATATAATAAAATTATTATATTAAAATGGTTTTTTAAAAACTAATAGAGGTGGAAGAAAAAATAAAATAAGAATACTCGTTTAAGAATGATACATATTCTTCGGATAAAACTTTTAGGTTAGACACAAAATCCTTAATTGGATGGATTTACAATAAAATCCAGGGTTATAGTTCAATAAAATTGAATTAAGAAGGATTTTTGGTTATTTATTGGTATAAATAATCGTCATTGGAGGTGTTAAGAGGATGTTCGAGGGGTTTACCTTTTATAAGTGGGGGAGGGGGCTCTATTGAAATTTTTGATTCAGAAACGGTGTAACCACTTCATAAACATGTAAAAAGGATAAAAAATTTATTATTAAATCAAAATAAGATATACGGTTGAAATATATTCAATCAATAGGAATTGGATAAGTTCAAGGTCATTTAAACCCTAATAGTTTTAGTTTAACACCCTAGTTTACACATTTTCACCTTAAGAATTGTATTTTTTGTGTTTTTGTTATTCATTGTTATAAAAAAATAATTTTATTCAAAATAATTAGTCAATTTTTTCATATTCAACACACAAATGTGATAAAATATAAAAAACTCTATAATGAAAATAAAAATTCAATTTTCCAATTACGTTTTAATTATTACGAATATTTTTTAAAACAGAATTGAACATAAAATTGATTCAAATGATATATATTAGATTAATTATAAAATAAATTGACTAATTTAACTTTAAATTAAATTGAATTCAAAATTTAATTTTTTAGCTACTTTAAAGTAAATGTAACTTCTTAATAAAAATTGTTATTTTCACTATCCATTGAAAAATATATATTTTCGGAAAATAATAAAAAACACCACTATAATATTATATTGACATGATTACTAAAAAAAATTATTTATTTTCAAATCATTTTTTTAAAGATTAAAATAAAATTTTAAATTTAGTCACAAAAATTCGAAAAAACAGTTTTCCTAGGAAAATAGACTTTTAATCATAAAATTGGATTTATTCTTTTCACATTCCTAGAAAACATATTACAGGAATCTTAAAAACTTTTGTTGAGAATATAATATATAATTTTCATTAAAATCATTCCAAAATAGTGATTAATAATATTTATTAAGATAAATACACGTTGTGAGGATAAATTTTTTTCCATAAAAACAATTCCTTTATTTTCAATTGGTCATTATATTCATTTATAATTGAATTATTAACAATTATTTTATATTATATTATTATAAACTATATGTTTTCTTGATTTATTTAGTCATATTAATAATATTCACTACAAAGGTAGGGCAATAACTATCATATTAAATAATAATATATTAGCAGTATATCTCATTTCATTAAAACTCGGTGTTGCGTGTAGCATATGATATCAATTAAATTAAAATTTTTTAATTAAATAATTCATAAAATATCAGGGTGATACATAATACTCCATAAAAATTAATTTCTCTCTCACAATTCTGTCACTCTGATTTAAACAACCGAGTATTCTATTTCCACATTATATCCCCAGGTTCCGATATGACTTGTTCAATTTTGTATTTAAACATTAAATTTTGACCAGGTGAGTAATATTGTTTTGTATGACATTCTCTATTTGAACTAGAATCTCCACCAGATTCTCATCATAATAAAGGAAATTATCCAGTGGTATGAATTATATATTTTTTATATGTTATGGTCCATGTATGTATTTCCTCAGTAGAGATATACTGAACACATCATGGACATGAGAGAGGTTTAGTGGATTCTCCAAATTATATGTTATCATCATGATATTATTATGAATTTCAAAGGAAAAAATATACCATGTGATTAACTTTCCATTATATTGTTATAGCTATTTCATCCTTCACTTCTAATTTGATAAAATTCAACTTCATCTTATTCTCTAAAAAATGATGTGGAATATTTCATAGATGATGAACTGAAATTAACATCTAATGAATCATAAGACCAATAAAAGAATGATAATTCATTAATTATAACTCTAGTAATCATTGAAACCAAAATATTTAGCATATGTTATCAAATTAGGATAAATATCCATATAATCCAATAAAATATTAATCTCTAAAACCAAATACAGATTTAATCTTAATCCATTCTATAAATGGATAACCTTAATAATTCTTCAAAATTAAAAAAATTAAGTATAAGGTCACAAAATATTTAAATTAATCATTACATTAATCCATGAAGAATCATAATGTAGCTTTTAATAATAACATTACAAATATGTAAATACCATGGAAATATAATCTTTTGAATCATGTTAATTACCAGAATTATCCAAAAAATATCAATTAAGACGCCCATGCTTCAACATTCATTAAATAAAACAATAGATTATTGATAATATTCCGTGATTCTAAAAAATATGTAAAGTCCATTAATTATAACATTAAATAATTTATCCTCAATTCATTAATCAGTTCCAAGGTTATCAATACTATCCAATTTACATTATCTGTATCAACATCTCTTTAATCCAAAAAAACTTCATTATCTCAACATTAAAACAATTAAGCATTGTATTTATATTAATAATGTGTTTTCTATAATATATCACTTTTCCATGATATCACTTTTATAGGTCACAGATACAATTAAACATATTCTATAAAATCCTAAGTGATAAACATTTATAGAAAAATCAATATAATTTTCATGATATATATAAAATAATTCATAAATTTCAATAAAGAAAAAATTCAATCATTTATCATTATCTTAATTTATTAATTAGGCTTTATAATCTTATTACTTAATTCCACAATCATTTTTATGTAATTCCATGTATCTCAATAATTAGTAAAAAAAATTACTTGTACAACCACTCTGATTTTTGTAAGAACCCGGTTCTTATCTTTGAGGTGTGAGTTTCTTATTTTATCTTTTCCATATGTGTTTTTAATAAAATATGGAAAATGGGAAAAAATACTAAATTTTGGAAGTACACGTCGTGTACTTTTTCCACACGTCGTGTAATTCTGGCCGTGTAGGGATGAGTATGTGGGGCGTGTTGCCATGATGGTGATAAAGGGTGTAGGAAACGACTACACACCGTGTAGAGGTTCTGTACATGTCGTGTAGTCAGTCAGCATGCCAAAATAGTAAGGCGGTGGAGTAGCTGCCAGTTGGGCCACAGTACACACCATGTACCTAGGAGTACATGTCGTGTACTCATGTCGACGGGTGAACAGTATGGTGGTGCCGCCAGAGGAACAATTAAATGAAAGGAGTACACGCCGTGTACTAGTAAGTACACACCGTGTACTTTGTTTTTTTTTTAAATCTGGCAGTAGCCTCCCCTGTTCATAGGGAAGGCTTAGAACTGAAGAGGGTGCTTGGGAGGGACGGGCAAACCTTCGATAAACCGCCGGGTGTTTTTCTGGAATCTGATTCCACTTCAGATGATCTCGTTGAAACCGCACAGGAAAGCCCTCTAATCTCCTGGAGTGTTCCTTATCAATTCTTTCCCTAGCGGGAGTTATTTGAGGTTAAGCGGGTTTTGTTCTTTGTCAGTTCTACGTTGTTCTTGGTCGCTTCTTGAGTCGACATTCAGGTATACCGCTCGTTGGCATATAAGGTAGGTGGCTTGGTGTTTAGTTTTCCAACTTCTATTTTTTTTTGTTTTTGTACCATGAACCCATGATGGGATGTCGTGTGGCTGAGGCTGTTACTATATTAAACACCTAGAATTGATTAGGTATTTAATTATAATATTAAAATGTTGTTTGGGATCGTTTCATGGATCCAGAACCATGTCAGGGGTGTGTTCTATTGTTTAGTCGTTTGGCAAGAATACTCGAGGGTATGCCTTTAAAGTAGTAATTATAGAATTTCCTTGAGAGGAATTGCTTGTTACTACTTGTTTGCATGTTGGGCATTTCCCAGTTACCTATTGGCCGGAGGGTGTTGTTGTGATTATCCTGTGGTCACTCCAATATTTAGCCAAAGGGCTGTAGTTATTTTGCCTGAGGGAAACCATTCATGCCAGAGGGCTTTACTTTTGTGCCTTAGGGCGACACTTTCTACACCTGAGGGAAAATTCTGTTACGCCTAAGGACTATACCTATGGGTTGGATTCTTCTTACCCGAGGGTAATTTTTTGATTGTATGAGGACATGTAATATTTAATTATAAATGAACTATGGTGATTTTTAATATTTAATTGATTAAATGAATAATAAATTGGAAATTTAATTTTTAAGTTAGTTACTTTTCAGTACTGGTTACTTTATTACATTTTACTATTACACACTATTATTGCATGCTTACACGTAGTTGGGCACATGCCTTTGATGGCTTACTACTGAGATATATTTAACACACCCTGTTTGGGTCATGCTTTTAGGCTCAAATAGATTACGTTGCTATAGGTTTAGATAGGGGAAAGAGTCCCTATGCAGGTACATGATCACTGCTGAGGAGCAGGAGGGCATGAGACAGAGCCTAGCCTCGCAATGCCGCTGCCCGCTATTTTGCTTTGTATTGTTATAATCGGCTTTTGTTGTACTGTATTGATATATAACATGTTCTGGCTGTTTTCATAGAACATGAGACATGTAACATCACTGTTGGTTATATCCACTACAGTTGTTTATTTCAGTTGTGTATGATTTACTACTTCCGCTGTTAGTTGTATGTTTTATTTCATATTCCGCTGAACTACACTTTGACAAATGAGGGCATAGTTTCCCCACTATCAGACCTGGGCCCTCGCTGCTAGTCGGAAGCCTCTGGATATTGGGGAAATGCACTTGGGGTCAAGTAGCGAATAGGGTTCGGGGCACCCGTTGAGTGGCACCCGGAACTGGGACGTTACAAAGTGGTATTAGAAGGGTTCTTTTCTTTGACATACTATTTGGAGCCTTAGTCAGGGATAGGACAAACAGTAGTTGGTAATAAGCTGTTCCCGGGTGTAGCTAACCCGCATATAGGGAAAAGCTAGTCTACCTCGTATTTTTCAATTTTCTGATTTTGAAAATTTTACAGTTTATATGAATTCACCATTGGGAGACACACTTGTATTATGCTGTTTATATTTTATCTATGGGTTCTGTTTAGTTGCAATCCAATGAGTTGAGGGTATGCCATCTCATGCATCATTTAGGCACATGCTAGAATCACATTCCATGCATAGTTTACATTCCATATTGGTGATTTAGAAAAATTGCATGTTGTTGTGTTAGTTGTTGTGCTAGAAAAGCATGCTGTTGTAATAACTGCACTAATAAAATACCTGCTATTTGATAGGGTAATTTTGTGTGAACTATTCATAGAATGGATGCCAATCTTTTATATTTGGGGATTATGGGCCCCCATTGACCGGAATTTGGTGGATCATTGACTGATTATTTTGTTATAACACAGATAAGATGTCAAACATTGATTCTTGGGGAGTATGGGCCCCCACGGGTCAGAATTTGACACTTAGGTGTTGTTTTTCAGTATTTTCTTGGTTCCGGGGAAGTTTCTAAGGCATACTGTCCTGAAACCCAGTATACACGCCGTGTAGTATTTTAAACATGTCGTGTATGACCTTCTATTTTGGAAGAAAAATAAACATTTTGAGTACACGCCGTGTACTCTGAGTACACGCAGTGTAGTCACATCTCGTGTCACAAACCGTGTGGGCGGCGACACGGGGTATGGAAGTGCTTGGGGAAAACATGTTGTGTACCATATCTACACACCGTGTAGTGTTGAACCGGAGTCCGGCCGTGTAACGAACAACACAGTTCAGTGAACTCCTTTGCAGAACAAGCCATGTCAATTATGAACACACCGTGTAGTGTGACCTAGGGACTAGGCCGTAAAACTAACAACACGGGTCGATGTCACCGTTCGTTGAACACACCGTGTACCGTTGAGGACATGTTGTGTAGTCTTGTCTGAGGACAGACCGTGTGGACTTAGCCGTGTGGATAGGGAAGCGGGGTGGTGTACACACTGTGTGCGGGTGTAACACACCGTGTAGTTTCAAGCCGAGTAGTCGGCCATGTCCCAAACGACACTGGTAGTTGGAAAATAACACCATACACGCCGTATATATTATATACACACCGTGTAGTTTTTCTTAAAGGGATCCATATGGCTTAGCCATGTTAAAGGACCCAGGCAGGGGAAGGGAAGTCAAGTACATGTCGTGTAATCAGTATACACACCATGTAGTCTTGTTTTGTAAATTTTGAAATACCTTCCTCTTCTTGTTCCCTTTGTGGTTTCTTCATTTCCGCCTTAATAATGTTGAATCTAATGTGTGCTTTTGACCGTGTAGTGTCATGCCACCTAGACGTCCGCGCGTTGTTCTCCAGGAGAGAGACAACGACTATACTCCAAATATGGTGGGCCATGGGATAGCAGTTGATCCTCCAGTAGAGCAAGATGCGGCACTATCTGCTATACCGGACATAGGCATGGAGGCGCAGTTCTATGAGGGATTTATGCGGTTTATGAAGACCTTTCAGGGAGCACCGCAGGCTGTCACATCAATGGCAGAGCAAGCACGTTTCTTCCAGCAGTAGCATCGGCCTATGTTTTTAGGGGATGGTGGACCACAAGCTATAGGGTCTTGGTTGGGGTCGATTCAGACTATTTTCGAGCATCTTGAGATGCCTCCAGGCCGGATGGTCAATCTCGTGACATACATGCTGTGTGATTCCACCAAGAGGTGGTGGGTTGTTACCACCCAGTTAGAGCATCACTGAGACATGGTATGGGATGATTTTCATACAGTTTTCTATGAATTATTATTTCTCGAAACACTACGGGCAAGCAGAGCTCGAGAGTTTATGAATCTGCAGCAGTGTTCCATGTCAGTGATAGACTATTCTGCTCGCTTCACTGAGCTTCAGTGCTTTGCACCCATGATGGTGGGTGATGAGACATTGAGGGTCAAGCGTCTTGAAGATGGTCTTCGTTATAACATCTAAGCACTGGTAAATGTTTTCAGGTTGCCTACTATACATGATATTGTGAATCAGGTGCTGATTATAGAGACGAACCTGCGAGAAGGCAGCGGTTTGGGCTAGGGTGGTTCAGCACCAGTTACTGGTACTATTTCTGCTAGCAAGAGGAAGAGACAGATGGACTTCTCTCAGGGTGGCAGTACCAGCCAGAAGGTTTCTTCAGGTGGTCTGGTCAGGTGCTACCAGTGCGGTAGAGAGGGGCATAAGAGACCTCGGTGTCCAAGAGACCCAGTGGAGAGTCGATCTTGTGGCAAGATGGGTCATCTGTAGCGCTTTTGTAGGGTGTATCCACCGATGGCTACTAAGAGGGGATCTGTGAAGACTCTGTGTGCGGGAGCAGGACCAGTGGCTTCTTACCAGTTGGGGAACTAGAATACGTCAGGGCGTGCAGGCAGAGATGGTGGTCATGGTCGTGGTAGCCAGATGCCAGTATCTCAGATGCAACAGGGCGGGACAGCTCATGGTAGCTAGGGTGTGTCATAGGGCCATGGCACTCGGTAGACATATGCAGTGCAACAGACCCAGCATGAGCAGGATCCTGGACCTTCTACAGTCAGAGGTACTATTCTATTAGATTTTGTCTTATCTTTAGTACTTTTCGATACAAGTGCTACACATAGTTTGATATTTGTACCCGTTGTGGTGAGATGTGGGCTCTGTGTTTCTACTTCTTCCGATATCATGACGCTAGACACTCTGTTGAGAACTCTAATGGCTAGTGTGTGTCAGTTCAAAGAGTTCCCCCTTGAGGTTGGTGGGTGTCACTTCCTTTGGGACCTTTATGTCCTAGAGATGACGAGCAATGACGTCATTCTCATGATGGATTGGTTTGTTCCCTTTCGAGCCTTTGTGGACAGCTATCTTCGTAGGGTGAGTTTCACGTCACCAGAGGGCGGAGAGTTTCTATACAAGGGCGAGTGGGATGTTCAGGTGAGTCGAGCTGGACTAGAGCATCATGGGAAAGGTGGAGTCACAACCCAAATTGTGAGCATAAATTTGGATGATCAGGGGACTTGTCTAACGGATTTCCCTCCAATGGTTGATCATTTTAGCGATGTCTTCCTGGACGACTTTTCAAGTCTTCCTCTGAAGCGTGAGGTGGATTTCACGATCGAGCTTATGTCAGGAGTAGTACCGGTGTCCATTCCTCCTTATAGGATAGCTACACCTGAGTTGTAGGAGATCAAGTGGTAGTTAGAGGAGTTACAGGAAAAGGGTTTCATCTGACCCAGTACTTGTCCATGGGCTTCTCTGGTCCTTTTTGCGAAGAAGGCGGACCATACCCTCAGTCTTTGTGTGGATTATCAGACGTTGAACCAGCTGATGGTCAAGAACCAATATCCCTTGCTGAGGATTGATGATATTTTTGATCAGCTTAGTGGAGCATGAGTGTTCTCAAAGACTAACCTGAGATCAGGATATCATCAGCTGTGTGTGAGACCATCTGATATACCTCTCAAGACATTCAAGAGTAGGTATGGTCTATATGAGTAAATGGTTATGCCATTCATACTCACGAACGCGCCAGCAGTTTTCATGGCTCTGATGAATCTTGTGTTCCATCAATATCTGGATTCTTTTTTGGTAGTATTCATGGACGATATCATGGTGTACTCTCACACTCAACACGACCATGCCACCCATCTTGAGATTGTATTGAGTACACTAATAGATCATCGACTATATGCAAAGCTCTCAAATTACCACTTTTGGATGGACCAGATTCACTTCTTGGGTCACATCATCTCAGAGGCAGGAGTTTCGGTAGACCCAGAGAAGGTGAGAGAAGTAGTTTCCTGGGAGCAGCCTAAGAACGTGTTTGAGATACGGAGTTTCGTAGGGCTGGCTGCTTACTACAGACGCTTCATCCAAGACATCTCCTACTTAGCATCACTGTTGACGGGATTGAATATGAAGGGTGTGATGTTTGTATGGTCGAAAGCTTGTGAGGCCACCTTTCAGGACATGAAAGGAAGGTTGACAATAGCACTGATCCTGATACTCCCAGAGCAGGGGGAGAGCTATACAACATACTATGATGCATCAGGTATTGGGCTGGGAGCAGTGTTTATGCAAGGTGACCGAGTTGTTGTGTATGTCTCTTGGTAGTTGTGGCCACATGAGAGGAATTACCCGATTCATGATCTCGAGTTGGACGCAGTTGTTCATGCATTGCGCTGTTGGATACATTATCTATTGGGGGAGAATTTTGTGGTTTTCACCGATCATAAAATCTTCAAGTATATCTTTACAAAGCGTGACCTGAATCTGAGGCAGAGAAGGTGGGTCGAATACCTACAGTCCTTCAATTTTGAGATTTCCTATACACCTGGTAAAGGTAATGCAGTAGCAGATGCACTGAGCAGGAAGAATCAGATACATTCATTTCCAGAGGCCAGTGGAGAGTTGCATCTCATGGCTTTGTTCTCTTAGATGCATCTGGAGGTGCACAACATTCAGAGGCAGACTAATCTTTCCTCTTTAGTGGAGACTTCTACCCTCCTGGATAGAGTTAGGATAAGATAGATATCTAATTCAGAAGGCCTTGTTCTATGGGAGTCGGTGGAAAGTGAGGACCCTCCTCCTGGTTGGACGATAGGTGATGATGATGTTTTGCGTTTCCATGGACGCATATGGGTTCCAAGGGATATACGCGAGGAGATTATGCGAGAGTTTCATGCTTCAGCTTGGGAAGTTCATCCTGGGGTTACCATGATGTACCGCGACATGAGACATCAGTACTGGTGGTCGGGTATGAAGAGAGATGTGGCTAGTTTTGTTACGAGGGGTTCCACCTGTCAGCAGGTGAAGGCAGAGCATCAGAGACCAGCTGGGCTGTTACAGAATTTACCTATTCCGGAGTAGAAATTGTATGATGTCGCGATGGACTTCTTGACTAGTTTTCCGAGGTCACCTTGAGGCAATGATGCCATGTGGGTTGTTGTAGATAGACTCAAGAAGTTATCACACTTCTTTCCGATCAAGGATACCTTTGGTGTTGACGAGCATGGAAGGGTGTATATCCGAGAGATCGTACGACTTCATGGTGTCTCTCATTCTATCGTTTCAGATAGGGACACGCACTTTACATCGTGTTTCTGGTAGTGTTTTCAGAGGGCACTGGGTACAGAGGTGCTTCTGAAGACAGCATACCACCCTTAGACAGATGGCCAGTCAGAGCGTACTATACATGTTCTTGAGGACATGATGCGAGCATGCGTCCTAGACATTGGGCGCTCTTGTGAGAAGCATATACCCTTAGTCGAGTTTACTTATAACAATAGCTTCCAGGATACTATTGAGATGGCACCATACAAGGATTTATATGGTAGGTCGTGCTGATCACCTTTGTGCTGGATAGAGGCAGGTGAGGCAGCTTTACTGGGGCCACAGCTTGTGCAGTAGACTTCTGAGTAGATCTAGTTGATTCAGACGTGGATAGCTACCACGAAGTCTCGTCAGAAATCTTATGCTGATCGGCACAGAGGACCTTCGGAGTTTGTGGCTGGGGATGAGGTTTTCTTGAATGTTTCGCCGAGGCTGGGACACAAGTGGATCAGAAGATAGGGTAAACTTTCATAGCGGTATGTGGATCCATTTGAGATTCTGGAGAGAGTCGGGATGGTTGCCTATCGGTTGCGGTTACCGCAGTGATATCAATCCATGCATGACATCTTCCATGTATCACAGTTGCACCGCTATCATTCAGACCTGTCTCACACATTTTAGCCAGAGGTGGTTGAGCTTTAGATGGATGCGTCCATTGAGGAGAATCCGATTCGTATCATTTACATGAGCACGACAGTTCTACGACGCCATTCAGTTCCTATCGTACGGGTGCTATGGCATCCTGGCTGCCTGCAGGACGAGACCTGGGAGTGGGAGGCCGACATACATGCTCAGTGGCTGGAGTTTTTCATGGCTATATCTTCACCACCCTTGGAAGGGCAATTCGGGGACGAATTGCTATAAGCGGGGAAGTTTGTAAGAACCCAGTTCTTATCATTGTGGTATTAGTATTTTATTTTCTCTTTTACTTAAGTGTTTTTAATAAAATATGAAAAATAGGGAAAATCCTAAATTTTTAAAGTACACACTGTGTACTTTTTCCACATGTTGTGTACATCTGGCCGTGTAGTGATGAGTATACGGGGCGTGTTGCCATGCCGGTGACAAATGGTGTAGGAACCGACTACATGCCGTGTAGTGTTCCTGTATAAACTGTGTAGTCAGTCGGCAGGCTAAAACTGTAAGGCGGTGGAGCATCTACCAGCTGGGTGACAGTACACACCGTGTACTCAGGAGTACATGTTGTGTACTCATGTCTACGGGTGAACAGTATGGTCGTGCCACCAGAGGAACAGTTAAATGATGGGAGTACACGTCGTGTACATGGAATTACACACAGTGTACTTTGTTTTTTTCTTCTTAAATCCTGAAGTCGCCTCCCCTATTTATAGGGAAGGCTTAGAATGGAAGAGGGAGCTTGGGAGGGACAACCAAACCTTCAATGATCCATCGGGTGTTTGTCTGGAATCTGATTCCACTTCGGATGATCTCGTTGGAACCGCACGAGTAATCACTCTCTAATCATGGAGTGTTCCTTACCAATTCTATCCCTAGTGGGAGTTATTTGTTGTTAATTGAGTTTTGTAATTCTTCATATCTACGTCATTCGTGGGAATTTCTGGAGTCAATGTTCAGGTATACCGCTTGTTGGCGTATAAGGTAGGTGTCTTGGTGTTTAGTTTTCCAACTGTTGTGTGTTTGTGCGTTTTTGTTCCACAAACCCATGTTGGGGTGTCGTGTGGCTGAGGCTGTTGCTATATTAAACACCCAAAATTGATTAGGTATTTAATTATAATATTATAATGTTGGTTGGGATCGTTGCATCGATCCGGAACCACCCTAGGTGTGTGTTCCACTATTTAGCTGTTTGGCCAGGATACCTGAGGGTATGCCTTTAATGTAGTAATTGAAAAATTGTCTTGAGAGGAATTTCTTATTACTACTTGTTTACCTGTTGGGCATGGCCTGGTTTCTTGTTGGCCTGAGGGCGTTGTTGTTATTATCCTGTGGGAACTACACTATTTAGCCTGAGGGTTGTAGTTATTTCTCCTGAGGGAAACCTTTCGTGCCTGAGGGCTTGACTTCTGTGCCTGATGGTGACACCTTCTATGCTAGAGGGAAAATTCTGTTTTGCCTGAGGGCTATACCTATGGGTTGGATTTTGCTTACCTGAGGGTAAGGTTTTTCATGTCTGAGGACGTGGATTGTTTACTTAGAAATTAAATGTGGTGATTTCTAATATTTAATGGATTAAATGAATAATAAAATGTCAATTTAATTATTAAATTAGTTACTTTTCAGTACTGCTTACTTTATTGCATTTTACTATTTCAAAATGATGTTTCATGATTACACACAATTGGGAACGGGCCTTTGGTGGGTGCCTACTGAGATATATTTCTGACACCCTATTTGGGTCACACTTTTCGGCCAAAACAGATTATTTTTTTGCAGGTGTAGATAGGGGCAAGGGTCCCTATACAGGTACATGATCACTACTGAGGAGTAGGAGGGCATGGGACCGAGCCTAGGCCTGTGATGCCGCTTCCAGCTATTTTTCTTTGTATTATAGTACTCTGCTTTTGTTATACTGTATTGATGTATAACATGTTATGCCTGTTTTCTTCAAACTTGAGACATGTAGCATCACTGTTGGTTATATCCACTACAATTGTTTATTTCAGTTGTCTAAGATTTACTGCTTCTGCTGTTCGTTATATGTTTTATTTCGTACTCTACTGTGCTACACTTTGAAAAATGAGGGCATAGTTTCCCCACAATCAGACCTGGGCCCTCGCTGCTAGTCGGCAGCCTCTGGCGTTTGGGGAAATGTTCTTGAGGTCACGTAGCGAACCGGGTTCGAGGCACCCGTTGAGTGGCAACCAGAATCAGGATGTTAAAATTTTCTTCTTGAGATTCTCATGTAGTTAAATAATAATCATTAAGTCCATAAATTACACATTTAAAATATTCAACTATTGATGATGCCTTAGTTATACAATTATTCTTATCCATTGTGTTGAAGAAACTTTTCAATTTTACTTATAAATTACTTTCTTTGTGCCCTTCTTCTCCACACATAAAATATCTTCATGTTCCTTTGAGACAGTCAATTGAGAACTTTTTACCACATTATAAAGATATAGAAAATTGAATCTTCTTTCCTCTATGGCCTTCACCACCCAAACTATTAATGATCACTATCATTATTTTATTTTTGTGAGTCAATGAGTTAGCATGTGAGAATTTTTTAATCATATATCATGATAAATAATTAAGCCAAATCATAATATCTATAACTCCAATAATTATATCATTCTATATATAATCAATAGATTGTCCGTCACATATAAAATTAACCCAGTTCCTTGTAAATCACAATGTTGACTAAAACCATAAAGCATAGTGTCACAAATAATATTCATACTAGAAAACTGCATAGTAAGGAAATATCATCAAAATGATGTATAAATCATGAAACATTAATTTCAATATATGAATCCTTTTGATTAACATTGGTCATCATTTATTCTCATCTATTCAAATAATCTATAATGGTTCATATAGAAATTATAGATTAACCTAATAATATAAAATAGAGTGTAAAACCACGTGTATAGTTAGGGAAAACTCATCATAAACTATTATCATGGGTAACATATACTTGGTCAAATATTTTAGGGATTCTATCCCATTGATTTATGTGTCAAAACAATGTACACTTGTAGTATTTCAACAAAGATATACTTCTAGGAAAACAATATATTCCCTTCCATACCAAAATTTTAGGATTTTATCATATATTTAGGATTATCCCTAATATTATCACTAAAATATTCTCAACCTAGTTTCCAATGTTTAAATAAACCTCTGCACTGATAAGAACTATAGTGACCTTGTATTTTTATATGTAAATATCTCATATAATTAGATAAATATTCATTACATTCCACAAAAAACATATTAGGACCAAAAATATTTAGTGACTTTGGAAACCTTGATTCATAAAAAACATGTTCATAAGTGAACTACATCATCTCTCACAATAATTTTTATAATTATCACCCATCTTAGAAATATAATACATAATTACATTCTTCATAACTTTAAGAAAGGAAACAGAAGAATGCATGAGCTCAGTGGATCATTAAAGACAATCAAGGAAGATATGTAAACATAAAATGAGAATAAGGATATGAGTAAATGTGAAAATAAACTAAAAAGTATAACCAATATTTAAAATACCATAATATTCATTCATGAATTAAATATTATAATTTTTAATAATTGAAACATAAATTAATCAAATAAAAAGATCCATGAGAGTACAACTTGGGCAGAAAACATGGAATTTTGGCATTCACAAAAGCATAAAAAATCAATTTCATATTATTCAAGGCATATTTTCATGGCTATAATAGTGGAATGAGTTCACTCCATAAACCATTATAGTATTCAAGGATCACTCCCAAGACTCTCATAGTGGACAAGGTCCCTTACTAAACTGAGTTCACTTCCCATCTCATTCTAGTTTGTCTTATGAGAAATCAATATTCACCTAATGAATTAGGCGGAGATATAGCCCCAACTCTTCTTACTTATAACATTACAGTTGTATTTTATTATAACAGAACCACCAACCTTGGTTATAACATAACCAAAATCCTT
Source organism: Viscum album (assembly GCA_963277665.1). Classification (NCBI taxonomy): domain Eukaryota; kingdom Viridiplantae; phylum Streptophyta; class Magnoliopsida; order Santalales; family Viscaceae; genus Viscum; species Viscum album. The sequence goes on along the minus strand of OY728141.1, from coordinate 828,814,705 downwards.
GGTTTTAAAATATCAGTCATTCGTAGTTATAACATAACAATATTCATTAGTTATAATATAACCACCTTAACTGGTTTATAAAAAAACCACCCATCAACTAATGATAACCACACATGTGTTTGTGTCCCAAAATCATACAACATTCATCACATTCGAACACATAAAATAAATGATCCTCATAAAGACTTCCTCATTACATAACCTATTGAAAAGAAACAGGATTTATAAGTACTTAAATATTTCATCATATCATAACCAATGGAATGGTAATGAGTTTCAAAAAGAATATCATCATGGTATAACCCATCAAAGATAAACAAGTTTCATAAAGATCATTTTTCATAAACATAATCCATTTAATGAAATAATAAGAATGATGTCCTTGGATAATGTCCCCAATAAATTTTAAGGGACATTATATGATGTCATCTTATATGTAAATAGATTTTTAAAGATTACTAGGAACATTTTTTTGATGAAAATAGCATTTTTTTCTTTGAAAATCACCTTTTAAGACTAAAGATTCATTGAACATTGCCAAAATCATTCTCATTGAAAATAAAAATAGAAAATATTAATGTATTAAACAAATGAATGATTTTTAAGATATTAGAAAATTCTATCATTCCACACAAGTTAATATAAATATTCTTTTCCTTTTTCGGTAAAAATTCAAAAGACCCTCATTATAATAACAAAAAAAAAAATTAATCCATTTTGTAAAAAGTCAAATATTAGAAATATGACATAAAAATCATGGGATTATATTAAAAATAGTTTCTAAATTTTTTTTATAAAATAATTACATGGAAGAAAATAATTCGACAAAATTGTGAGAAATAATTGGTTTTCATTGAAAACATTATTATGGACTCTTGAGTGTGTAAAGAGAGAAACATGTAAGGAAAACCTATATTCTCAAAAAATAACCAAAGGAGAAGAAAAGTCACAAGTTTCTTGATATTTAAATCATAAGATATCATCAAAAAAACATAATCTTAAAAAATATTGATAAATAATGAAATTTTTAAAGAGAATGTATATTCACCACATGAAAGAAGATAGGTTCATGACATAACTTATCTCACATGGAATGAAATTTGAGAAAAAAATACCATACCATGAGTTCTAATTAAATCAAAAGTGATCTAACATCATCTATAATAAGTATATATTTATTATACGTCTATTATAGGAATATACTCATATTCATAATACCATATACTTATACTATTGTATCACCTATTTATTTACATTTCATTATAAAATCCTCGGTTTCATGTGATAACTGCTTCGTTTTGTCTTGTATGTTTTAATTCATTATTTTTAGTCCTTGTATACTTATCATTGTTCCATTATCTGTAGTGTGTAATTAGTGATATTAATATTATATATTTTCCTTATATATGTAATTAATGTAATTAATAAAATTTTGACATATAAATAAGATATTAAACATTCATAGGAATGATAGACCATACACACACATTAATATTGTTTCCATTTTACAAAAGATGGAACAAAATAAAGATAAATAAAAATTCACCCTTCCTTAATCATTATAATGTCAGTTATATCATATATATTGTATAAATATATACTTATTACCATCAGAATAAAATGTAAATATAAAACACATCAGATTAATCCATGTGGAGGTAGTTCATTCTACACATGAGTGACATTATTGTTTCCCAAAATATTGGGCGATTTGAATTTACATGTGTTCCAAAAAAAAATTTATGTCATAAATTTCACATATATTTAGTAAAGTTACCTTTACAACCTTCCATGCAATCCATAAGTGAAAAACAAATCAGATTGCATCACCATACCGATGATTGAAAGAATCGTTTCCCATATGAGGGAGGAGGATATGGATATAATACATTACCATAACATAATATCATCTCATTATATGGAATATAATAATGTTATTATATTATCATGGTATAATGAAATTTCAAATTGCTGGTAGAAGAAATAAAATTTAAACGTTCTTTTAAGATTTATACCTCCTTGCCTAATAACCTCATTAGGATAACATAAAAATCCTTTTAAGCAAGTTTTTCTTATAAAACAGGTGGATCTTGTTCATGTGGATGGAAAATATTGATTTTTTTGGTAGGTGTTAACATATATAATTGTAATTGGATATGAGAAGAGGTCATTAGAGGGGTGGACATTTATAAATGGTGGAGAAGACACACATAAAAGTTTTGATAAGAAAATGTGAAACCACATTTTTTAGCATCCACAAGGCTCCAAAAGGGGTCATTATAGAACATTATAATATATAATGTCTAAAAATGGTCAACAAATTTGAATTGTAAATTTTTTATGTTTTTTTTATCCCTGATGTTTTTAAGTTTAACCCCCAGTATACCAATTTTCACTTTAACCATGATAATTTTTTTTGATATTATTAATATCCATTGTTAAAATAAATTATTCTAGACTTATTAAATACTATTAATTATGATAATTAAAAATATATAGTATATTTTATCAAATTAAAATTAAAGATGTGGGATAATGAAATAAAATCTGTATGTGTGATGAAAATTATATATTCGAAATAAGATCATTTCATAAGTTTGGAAAATTTATGAATAAAAATTTAACAAAAAATGTTCAAATTATGTTAATTGGATTTATAATAATTAAATTGAACTTATTTTATTCTAAAAAAATATTTACATAAAATAAAACATTGTAGGTTCTTCAAAAGAAATGAAACATTTTATAGAAAATCTGTATTTTTCTCATTTTATCTATATGGTTAACTTCTCCCAAAATTCTAAAATATTCAATCAATGATTGTTTTTACATGTTGATTAAAAAATGAGGTTAAATATTCCAAATAAATTTACCAAATCTAAAAAAATGGTTTTTAAAATTAGTGATAAAATGTTAAAAACTTGTATTTTTAGAAAAATGCAATTCTAAGAAAAAAATTGAATTTATTTTTATATTTTTCCTTAAAAAATCTTATATTAATATTATATTATTTTATTTCATATATAATATATATATTTTATTAAAATTATACTCTAATAATCACTAGATTAATTTATTTTGATATATACACATTGCACTCAATAATATTGTTCTTATAACAATATTTACATTATATTCAATTGGTATTTATTTTCATTTATAATAGACTAATAACCAAATAATTTATTTTATATTTTTGTAAAACACATATTTTCATAATCGGGTTAATCATACTCATTCTCACAATTACTATTACTTAGTGATAATTATCATATTAGATAATAATAATTTTATTATATATCACCTTTTCTTAAAACTCAGGGTTACATGTAACCCATGATATCGAATAAAGTAAATTTATTTAAATAAATACTAAAAAAAATTATGTGTTACAATTTTAGAAAATGGTGCTTAACCCATGAAACTTATTCCTTGATTTGTGAATCTAGGCAGGGGATGCACCTCTTTTCTTTTCATCAACTTGCCCAAGTTTATGGAATAATTTCTATTGTTTTTTATGAATATCATTGATATAGTTGTTCCTAATTGTATTATGTTTTTATTTGATTCATTATAATTGAATTCTATATAAAATGTTTTCTATTTATTTTGGGAAAAGTTTTTTCAATAATAAATAAATTTATTGTTTTTAGTTCATATTTCATGAGCAGTTTGAAATAATAAATATGAGTTTTCTCTGTATTAAATTAAAGAATGTATCCCCTATTAGGGTTCAAAAATATTTTAATCACTAATTTTCATTTTTGGATTTTTTTAATATAAACGGGAATGATATATTCCTTAGAAGTAGTGATTTGATCTTTTGTTTCTTTATCATTTTAATAAAATTGAAAACTCTTATATTATATTCAATTTCAAATGTGTATAAATGAATTTTTTAATGAAGTGCACTAAATAGGATCAATAGTGCGATACTATTGGGAATTTTTTTCTCAAACTCTAATTATTCCACCAGATGTATGAAACATACATGTTTCTTTTTGGGTGTCTAGTATTCTCTCTATTCTAATTTCATTTTGGATTTTGTTTTGATTTGGTCATATGCCATATGACGGGGACTATGATGAGTGGTTGCGAACCATGAGGAGGTGGAAGGAAGTAGTCAGGTTGTTTTCTAGATATGGTTTTAACCGACTCAACCTGTTAACATTTGCTCTATATTTTGGTACTAATTATATCTTCATTAATTATATATGATTTATGTGATTTTGTTGCATATTTTGGTCGTTTTTTTATTTAATTATGCTCTATTTGGGTTGGTATTAATATATATTATATCTATTTTAATATGTATATTGGTCTAATGAATGTATGCAACATGATATATTTCTTGTAAGGTTTTGATGCTTATTTACTCATATTTGAGATCTAGATCACTCCCATGTCATTATTATTGACACATTAACGGTAGTTACCAGACCATAGGAATCAGGATAACCCATTAAACCATTTGGAGAGCTAGATCAAGTACCCTGATTAGTGGTTACCTAGGTAAGTTCATTATAAAATTTTATTAGAGATCCTTTTAGTTGTTTTAGTGCATCTAGGAAGAATGAAGGTTAATATCATCATCATACATCAAGAGGTATGTTCATGGAAGACACTAGTCTACTCTTTCTTGTTTATAACCTTTAGTTACCTTGGGATGTTGGTATTTGGATCCATATTTTGTATTTTTTCTAGATTAAATGATTTTGAATTTACGTTGAGATTTTTCACGTTTTTTGGAAAATTCTTATATTTTAGGGTGAAAAATGGATGAAGAAATAAAGTTGTGCAGTTTTTTCCAATGTTATGGACAATAATTTGGAGGTAGTGAACGATATTTTAGGGATGTCATGGAATTTATCACATAATTATTTCATGAATTAATGATGCACTCATCCAAACTGTGTATAACACTACATCACATAATATCAGGTGTTTTGGGTTTCTCTTGATTTAAGATTACTCAAAATGTGGTTCTTACATATGGTAAGGGAAATAAGGATGGGTTTCATAATATTTCAATATTACATGGGTCTTATTTTGGGATGTGTTGGGACATTTTTTTTATGATTAAGGATTTAATGTTTTGCGTGTGTGGTAAAAAGATAATAATTCCATGAAATTTTTTATTTCAAAGTTCAATTCAATTGATAGATTTAAAATAAAATTTAATTTAATTCATGGTTTATTTTTTAAAATTATTTAATTTCATTATTGTATTTGGAAAAATATTTCAAAAAAAGAAAGTGGTATTATAAGTACATGCGTTTAAATGAACTATATTTTTTGAAATGAATTTAAATGACAATGAAGATGGAAATGGTTTCCTTTTGGTTTTAAAATAAAGTGGTGTGTTATAAAAATGACGCTTTTTATTTCAAGTGTATACATTAGAATAAAAAATAGATTTAGATACATTAAATGAGTATTTTTTATTGAAGGGAAAAAATATTAAAATTATGTAATTTTTGTGTTCACATTGTAGTGTTAGCAAGGGGTATTTAAAAATTATTACATTTAATTTTAAAATTTATTTAGTGTGTCAAAATGGAATACTGATCTCTTTTTTTCCTCAAAATGGAAAACATTTATTACTGATTGAAAGCTATTTTTAAAATCTGTGTCTTTTATTAAATGTATGAATTTGTAGATTGGTTTTATTAATTAAATTGTGAGTTGGTGGATTTAAAAAGAAATAAGTTTTATTCTTCTTATGTATGGTGTTTTTATTTGAAGAATTTTATTTTGTAATTTTCATTTTGTATGTGGAAAATTTGGTGGGGTTGTGAGAGGCGTGAATTGATTCGATTCTTAACTTGTTTTATTTGTTCTTTCTACCATAATGCGTGATAAATATATAGAAGGAATATTTCTTCGATGGATCCCAGTGTGAGTATTCTCATGACTTATAGAACAACCATTCTCTTATTGAACTCAACATAGAAACTAAATAGAGTGGCATAATCTAAATTATATTCACTCTTGGACCATATCAATGATTTTAAAAATAAACATTCACCATATTTCTATGGATAAATATGTTTATTTAGTGGTGGAGTCATTATAAAGGAATTTGAAAGTCCTCAATTCCTTTTGAAATCCCAAGGGAATGAAGGATGATAAATATCTTAAATCTATGATCCTTTATCTCAGTTTTTGGATAATGGATGAGTGTTCTGATTTTTTCCTTGAGTTGTTTTTTTTCTCTCGATCGTTTCATTTAAAGTTCTAAGAATGTTTCATCCATTGTAGGTTGCATTTCCATATACATTAGGTGATTTGTGTTTCAGTCTGGCTATAAACTATTTTAAATGGAGGTTCAAAATGGATTTATGGTTGAATGTTAGAATATTAGAAAAATCACGATCGTGATTTTGGTTGTAGGATAATTGGTTATTTTAAGAGTTATGTTGGGAGGATGTTGAATCAGACAGTATTTTTTAATTTATTGATTAGTATTGGGGATTTCATGGGTTTTACTTCTATGAATAATAAGTAATATAAATTTATGCATTCCTCAGTGTTTATGTTTTATTTTCTTGGAATGTGTATTTGTGTGTTTGACAGGGTGGGATTGGTTTCTTGGTTGGATGATTGTGGGGAACCATAGTTTCAGGTTATAGTAACAATGACTAGGGTAGTTAGACAATTTATAGTTATAGTTTTAATATTTTTTGTTCAACAAGATATTGTGTCTGGTATTGAAGTCTTAAATTACCGTCATTGACTATTAAGTCCTGATTTCGGATCCCACATTGGTTTTTAAGGAGGAATGTTTGTGGGATGTTTTCCTCCCCTTTTTTGGAGGTTATTGATGATTTTTGGTGATGGTATCAATTTTTTGGGTATCATGATTATCTTGGGTTGACCATTCTAGAAAGTTATTATCTAGAATATTTGATGAGTTTTCTAGAGGAGATTACATTTTTGTTGATGCATGGATTTGAGGTGTGTCTCTTGATACCATCCACATTTTTTATCATAAGGACTTACAATTTATTCCTACAAGTAACCAATAAATCAAAGATCATTTTCCAAAAAATCCTGTCAATATGATATTTTTCCCATTTTTCTGTGTGTGACACATGTTTTTGACTAAAATGGTAATTTTAAATGACAAAATGTTCATTGACTAATATCTAACAAATCGATTGTATGATTTAATATAATTTGATTCATAATCATCATAAATGAATAATGAATTTTTTTTAGATTCATAAATATAATCTGAGAAAATTTATTTTGTTTTTGTTCTGTGGTGTGTATTATATAGTAAAATGGAACATTTATATTGAAAACACACATTATTATCCAAATGGACTCACCGTGTGACATATTGACATGTGGTTTATTCATAAACATCACAAAAGAATCACAAATTGTAATATTAATGATTCAAGGAAATATGATAATGTATTCTATATATTGAGTGTGTTGCATTTTGTTTGGACTAAAAATACAATTTAATTGAGAACATACACTTTGGAAGAAAATTTCATGCCAAAAAACCAACAATGACATATTTAATAATATTATTTTCTATCTGTTTATCCAAAATTTATCCAAACAGTATTTAATTTCCCTCAAAAGGGAATGTATTACTTCACAAAAAAACTCAGTGAAATAAAATAATGAAAAAAATGACATATATAGAACTTTAAATAGTAAATTATATGATCATCCTTATTGATGGATTCATCAATAAATTTCATTTTTTTCTATGAAGGGAATACTAGTTTTCTATATAGGCATGGGTTTCAGTATGGAGACAGACTTGAACATCAACTTAGGATGCCTCAAAAGAGGGATAGGTGTGCTGGTGACTATTAAACTTACATCCTTTCTCAAAGATTTATGATTTTGTATAAATATTTTATCAACCATTTCACTAACAACATAGTGGGACTGGTTAGTTTGTTTGAAAAAACATGCAGGCGATGTTGTGGGGTGATATGAAGGCATCACTAGGTGGGTAGCTCCAAATATAGATTAGTGTGTTGAAACCTATGATATTATAATATTCCCACTTGTATATTCAATGCAGGATATATGGGTTAACTACCCTAATGCATCGGTGGCTATCATGACATAATGATTCTTGGTATCGGTGAAGCCAATTTCAAATTGGAAAAACTATGTGATAATTACTAAAAGGGGATGATATGGTGTATGACTGGTGATTCAACTTGATTATAACTTCTCATTTTTAGGAAAATCTTGTTCTCAAACATTAATCTATTAGGCCTTCATATGTCTGATTTTCTATGGTATATGTATCTCTAGCACTTCGAGCCATGAATTTTAATGAAATATTTGTAGTGGGTGCCTTCCATTCATTGTGGGGAGTGATGAATCTTGAATAACTAGGGTTCTTTAGTGTGAGATGTTTAGTTCCTTATGATCCCAATGACCTATAAAAAATATCCCAAGACACATATTCCTTGATAAGTGGTTCTAGGTATGGGTTTCTTATTATTTTTTTCATCCTGTTTCAATTACTTGTTTATGGAACCATTTGTATTTTTTATTTATTTTATCACCATTGATGTTGTGAAGCCTACATTTATTGTGTTTTTATACATTCATTTATTAAATTTTCTATTTTTATATTTTTTTAATATGTGTTTTGAGAATAGTTTTTTGAATAAAAATAATTATATTTATTTAGGATTTGTAGAAAATCATCTTATAATGAATTTAGATTTATTCTAGTTTTCATTAAAGTATGTAACCTAATTTTTTGTTTCAAAAATTTTAATCACTTAATATAAATTTAAATGGTTATCCATTATAAGTGGAAATGTTTCCTCATTCTATATAATAAGAGAAATTTGGGTACATTATCATTTTTCTAAAATGGAAGAATCATTTTATGAAATGTCTTTTAAATTATAATAAATGAAATTTTTAATGAAAGGAACTTCATAGAGTCCTTCGTTAAATATTATAGGGTACAATTTTTCTCACACCCTATATACACTTCTAACTGTATATAACTAACAAAATTAATTTTAATTTCCTACTATTTTTCCAGTAACTCTTTATTTCAAGATTTTTAGGTTGGAAAAGTGCCATAAGACTACAGATGTGATGACTGGTAGTAGATCATGAGGATGTTGCTAGTAGTGGTTGGAATGAATTTTATTTTTTCATTTGGTATCAACCTACCTGGACTATTTTTTTTAGTATTCGGCTACTCATTATATCATTTTCTATGGTATTTTATTTATATGACACAATTGAATATTTTTATAGTAATGTATTTCATTATAAAATATATGGATTATTTATTTATTTTTATTTTATTATTTCACTGCATAGAGGAATCTAATATAAAGAATATCCATGATATATTAATAGTAATGGTACACAACTTATTTAATCTATTTTGAAGGATAAATCAATCCAAAGTTAAATTTATTGATTCATTGAAATTAGTTTCCATCGTTTGGGGATACGCCATTCAGAACTTATTGGGAGCCTATTCGTGTGCCTGATTCAAGGTAGTATGGGGTTGGTTCATTAAAAAATATCAATCATAATATATTTAAGATGTTTTATCATCCAAAAAATTTATGTATAAGTTTTTGTAGTTGAATCGTAAATAACATACTCAGTGCTCAAAAATATAAAATTATATTCCATGATTAGGTAAAAAATAAAAAACACCCTGATAGAATGCACTGCCCAAATTTTACAACCTATATCACATTTAACCTTTCAAATGAAATTTTTATATAAAAATAAAACCAACTAATTGTTGCATTGTGTAGTATTTTGATTTCCAACATGACTTTAAGGTGTCGAAGTATCTATTATAGCTGGGGAATATCTTATCAATCAATTTATGTATGATCCTCATATTGGTAGGGCCAATGGAATTATCAGTTTAGTAAATAGGCGGATGGAATAAATGGACATAATAGGGATTTATAAAAACCAAAAAAATAACCAAATAACCACATCCAAACACCATTAATCCTAATATATATTTATATATTTGGAATGATTATAATTGGTGAATAATAATAATGATATACTTTACATAGTCAGCCCAACATGTCGATGATTAGAATAAGATTTTGATAGAGATCACTGAGACATAGCTGAAATAATTATTCCTCTAGAGTTATCCATGGTTAGAAATCCTCTGGTCACTATTAGTAATATTATGGAATTAATTTTGATGGAGATTTCCTAGAAAAAATTATCTTCCCCTATGAAAGTATCCATATATTAACAGTGTTTACATCTTATTTTTTTACATCCCTAACATTCACTAATCCAATTAATATAATGAAAAAAATATAATTAGTATACTAATATTTAATTATATTAATATGAAAACAAGTATTCAATCATTTCTAACTTATATGAAAAATGATTAAATCGATAGTGCATATGTGTAGATTACCAACATCATGATGAGATGTTATTTATTTTTCTCCACTACCCCTCAAGGATGGTATCATGGATGAATTTTATTAAAATAATCTGTTTATTATGTCACAAATACAATTATAAAATTATTATTTTCAATAAACCATATTTTTATCAGTTCATTGAGAAAAGAGATCCTTAATCATGTGTTTCGTGGACTACGGCCTAAATGTGAAATGAATTTCATTTTTCATCACAAAGATTCATGGAAGGATATATGAATGAAATTAATACATATATTTGATTATTATTATGTTTTTAATAGTTTTATTATGTCATCATATCATTATCTAAATACATTACCTGAATCATGAAAAAATTGTAATATGTTACTCTATTGATCTATTTTAACATATATATAAATGATGTTATAAACAATATATCATAGATTATTGTGAGATTTAATATAAAAAATATCATTTAATAATGATATATTTAATATTTTTAATGACTCTAATTTGTTTTTTGAAATTTAAAATATTTATTAATATATCCCATTTTGATAATTAAACACATTAAAAACTAGTTCACCGTGATTTCCATTTCACAAGACATGTTCATGTCATTCATATAATGAAAATGGGTCTTCAAAAATCATCAAAACACACTTATTATGATATCCTGAATGATATATGGATGATGAATATGAATAATCTTAGTGATAATCGATATTATCTTCATGATGTTCATACGAAATAAAAAATGTAATGTTCTAACACCCAATATTGAAAACAAACATTAATTAGATAATATATTTTAATATATGTATATAAAATAACTATTATATTTTAGTTTATTCGATTAAGGATCCATGATATTTTATTTGTAAAATTATTTTTGTTATATAGGTTTTCTGAGAACAGTCGAGTAAGTAGGAATACAAGGCAAAAGTTTTCTTCTCAAATTTCACATTTGATCTGTTTGTGTATTATACACATAATTCCTTTTATATGGTGTATATATATACACTTTATGATATTATATCATTAATTAATATTTATTAATTGTATTCGATGTTCAATTTGAATCACTCTCTTTCATGAGGAATTTATTTAATTTCTACTAAAGTTGTGAGGGGTTTTGTTGAATTAGAAGATTTTACTTGAGTCATAAATGCTCGACATTGATTATAATATTTCAATATTGAAATATTCTATGATATTCTAATTTTATTTTGTATTTAAATCTTAAATTTTATTAAATTCACGTTTCATGCCTCTGTATTCCTCTGTGATGAATCTATTTCTACATATAAAAAATTAAAATTTAATAATAATAACACCTATATCATTTAATGTATTTTTCAATATATACATGATTCTACATTCCAAATATTTTATACATTCCGTGTATAAAGAAAAAATTGTTTTTATATATAATGATAATATTTATTCCCATTATTCATTAAAAAATGTTTAAGTCATTCTATTCATGTTGTAGGTTTTTCACTAAAGTCAATTTCAAATACATTAGTGGTATTTATTAGTTATATTATTCCCATCCACTTCATATATTGAGTTATGGATTATTTATTTTGAAGGTACCATTATTGGATTTTGTTTTTATGAAATGTTTTAATAATGTTTATCTTTATCTAAAGAAAATGTTTTTAGATTTTGACATGAAAATAATGTCTATTAAAGATGATATTACCAATTATTATTATAATAATATATTTTTTATTTATCCACGATTTTCATATGATTATCCTTAAATAATATAATGTTTAATAAATTTAACTTTATGTGCTATTATTAAATACCCTTTTTTGTTATCAAGCTTATGTTTTCAAATGATGATGTTTATTTTAAGTGAGACAATTTTAAAATGTTAGGAAACCCATTTATATGGATTGGTTATTTATCTTCACTTTAATGATTTTATTTTATATAGAACTCATATGTATGGATGATGATGTTTGGGGACTTAAATTACCATCCCATTCATATTTTATGTATTTAGAACTCATGAGATAAATATGGGAATCATGAAAGGAATGAACACTCCACAGTGGGAATTAGGCAATAATTCCTTCTCTAATATGTGACTATTGTTGTGATGCCTACTGTACTATGGAAATCCGGTTTTTACACCAAATATTATATGATACGATTACCCATTACTATGTTTGTACAACTTATATCTCCAAATATATGATTTATTTCTAATATATGGAAACCTTTTATGACATTCAATGTGTTAATTATATTATAAATACTTATGTTATGATTTTATGTTTTGTTTGAATTTACTTATATGTGTCCAATCTATGTATTGATGGCATTTCATGGGTATTATGTTTATATTCCATAATCCAGAATTATATGTCATGTTTTATGATGGTCACTTTTGATCCCACGATCTTTTTATCTAACATTTCTCCCTTTATCTTGATTTTCCAAATTTTAATGTTCTAATGTTTATGACTTGTTGATAATTTTTCCTAACTGAGCATTCAAGATCAACCCTTTATTTTGTTTCCAATCCCTATGTTATGAAGATGATTATATCATATGTGATGTATAGGAGAAGGGCTAAACAAGTACTGTTATAGAAAAATGTCAACGAGTGTTGTAAAGTAAAATGATTATATACCTGGTCTCTAAGAGACTAGACCTATTGATCCCCAAGTAGAGTGACTTTATTAGGGATATATTATCTAAAATAGGGATTAAATTTTATGTTTATGTATATTTAGATTGGATATCTAGATTATTTTGATTGTAGGGTTTAGTTATTTTTTGAGACAGGTTTATTTACATTGAGGATTAAGGATATAATATCTTAGTGAAAACCATAATGATGAATCTATTTATAGGATGATATCCGAAAATATTTTTAGAATCATGAGATCATGGTTTTAATAGAAATAAATATTTTTATAGATAATGACAAGTGGATGAGGTTGTTCATGGATGATCATAGGTTTAATCACCTCTAAAAGGGTTGGTTGAGCATTGAATCGATCATGAACCTGTTCACATATCTAATAAACAATGACCAAATATTATATGATACGATTTCCCATTACTATGTTTGTACCACTTTAATCTTCCACATGAGACTTAAAACATTGTTGTGACATAAATATACATGAAATGTAAGAGGGAAATAAGTGTTTTTCAGTATTACCTCTACTATTTAAGTTTATATATCATTAGAGGTAAAATCAGGAGATATGTCAATATTTTTTAAATCCTTTATCTGAGAGGGTATCATGAAGCTATAAAAAATATAGGAATGTTGAAAAAATATGGAGAAGAGATGGGTGTTAATATATTAAAGTGGGTGATATAGATGATGGATAACATGAGGAGGGCGCATGACAGTTCATTGTACACAAATAATATAGATTGGGATGAGAATGTTCTAAATTTGGATCCTAATGATCCTTATATGAAAAGGGAAGACTTTGTTGACTTCCCTGCTCGACCTCAATATCGCACCAATATCACGTAGTATAAAAAACCCAATTAAAAAGAGATAGGAATGTGTAGTGTAGCTATTAAAATATTATGGAATCACATTTCACACCATAAACTATGTTATGAAAATATTTTAATTTTGGTCTGAACAATGAACTCAAAGAAAATTATAATGGGTCTCAAAACCAGACAATGATATATTATTCGATATAATGTATATGATTAAATAAAATATTGATTGTATGCTAGTTATAAGATAAGTGATGTGATTAAAAATTATTTTGAAGAATTAGAATTTTTTAATCATATAGAAACCTTTATTTAACTTCATTACTAAATGTTAATTAAAATTCTGAAATTTCAATTTATTTTAATGGGGATGTAATGACCAAATATATCGCTATATTTTCTCCTCAAACAAATAATATGTTAAATAGTATGTTTCACACACTATAACAAATTAAAAAGAAAAAACAAGTAAAAATTAAAATATTATTATAGATTTTAAAACAAAGTTGTGAAATTTTCAAGTATAAATTAATGAAACCATATCAAAAAATAAATAATGAACGTAGAATGAAATGTAATTAAAAAGTGTTTGTTTTCCATAGGAATACAATCTCTCCAAGATCATAAATGTGGTGTCTTCAATAGGTATTTCCCTAGGTTTACAGGAAAAGCTTATGCTTGTAGAGGCCACTACAAAATCCATGCTAGCTAAACCACCAACTATGTCATCAATACCAGTTATCTTACCATTATATCTTCTTTGAAGGTTATAAGGATTTTTCTATAGGAATTACTATGATATCAATATTTGACAATTATCTTTAATATCTAATGGGTATATCAGTGTAAGATCTATTTTAAGATTAAGACATTTTATTTTATGAGTAATATTTTCCTATATTAAATTTTAAATATAACACTTTTAGATAAAAATACATAAAAATAATTATTCATTCTTCCATTATATATTTCTTGATAATAAATATGAATACATTCACATTATACTTAAACAAATAATTTTACTAAAAAATATTGTTTTGAGCCTTATGAATTTTTATTGTAACAAATCATTATGAAGTAATGAATTTGAAATTAATAAAATTAAAATCATTTCTATATTCTTTAGATCAAAATTTATATTTTTTTATCTTTTAATTTTTTTGTGAATATATTTATTTTTAGTAAAAAAATAATGGTTTTGGGAAAAAATAAGTCTTATGATTTAATCACTATATAAAAAATTAATTGAATTTTAAAAAACCATTTCATAAATAAAATATTTATTAATGTAATTATATTATGAGTTTATTTATTTTTTAATCTTATAAATATCATTTTCAAAATTTTTAGAATTAAATTAAAATGTTAATTTAATAAAAAATGTTTTTTCTATTTTATATAAATCCATTTTTTTATCATATAAATATAATTTAAATAATTCCACATTTTGGATTATTTTAACAAATTAAAATCGAGAAACATTATGAATTTTAAAAATAATTTTAGAAAAAAGGTATTTTCAAGCATAAAAATAATCTTATTCAATATTATTTTTATAAATATGAATTAAATAAAATTTATTGGATTAAATATAACTAATTAATACTTATTTTATTTGAAATAAAATTATTATAATAATTATACATTTATATTTCTTAATTGTTCCAATGAACTGATAATTTTTTAAAAAATTGTATCTTCACTATTCACTAAAAAATTAATAATTTACGAAAAATCCTATAATATACCCATAAGTTATTTATTTTATTTTTTTGAATAATATGTTCATTTAATCAAATAAATTTTCATAATGTTCCAAAAATCATTATAAGATTTAATCCAAAAAAAATTAAAATCAAAACCCCTTTTGATAAAAAAACAAATTTTAAAGAATAAAAATACATTACCAAAATTTGAGTGATCATTTACTAAGAACATGTTAATAAATATATTTTTAGTATGAAATTTATATATATATATATATATATATCATAAATTATTTAATCCTATTCAAATATGAAAATTTAAGAATTTGATTATAACTGTCATATTTAAGTAATATTTGTTTGATTGGGATCAGTGTAATGTATCTAATAAACTATCAAACATAGTTTTCAATTTTAAAAACTCAATGTGTTACACTAAACATCTACATTTTAAGTAAATTCATCTATGTACACTATCTTCTCTTATTGACCTAATTTCATTCTCATGATGAAGACTAATCTGAAACTAGTCACATATTATATTATCTTTCCAAATCATCATATTCTGACAATGAACATTTTGTGACTGTCTTTACCTTCAATTAAGATACTAGACATACTCATTTTTTTTTTCAAAAACCAATTAATTTATTTAGTATATGACTTATTTCTAAAGTAATTACATAACAGTTTGTGTATAAGACCCCAATCTAATGATTTTTTTTAAAAACAATTACAATATATTTTCAAAATCGATTGAGTTTTGATCAATATCATACATTAATATTCTACTCATTTTGTTAAAAAATTATCTATGATATATGTAATGTAATTAATGAATTGAAATTATTTAATGTCAAATCCAAAATATATTTATGTAAATGAGAGTTTTCTACTTTATTTCAATCTATTAGAATAAAATTTAAACATGAATGAAGACAAATCCATTTTAAACCACTCTCCATTTTTGCAGATAAACACAAAATTTAACATAAATGAATACATTATTATAAAAAACATGTTTTATCAGGATAAGTACAATTTTATGATGGAAAAAACAGTTTTGAAATAATTAAATATCTATATTCAGTATGAATATAATTAATTTCATTACTCTATCCCATGACATAACACAATACCATATTTATAAAACCATAATATTGAAAATAATTAGAAAAATGATTAATAATTATTCATAATAAAACACAAAAAATTACAATATAGTTATAAAATTTGGTTTCAATCATGCATTGTGAAATATTAATTGAAATTTTATTGGAAACAATATTAAAATTAATAAATTCATTAAAAGAATAAATTTTAATAATATGGATTGATAATGGGTAGCAATATTTAATTTCAGCCATAAAACACCATATGATATGAAACATAACATGATTTCTTGATAAATTTATGGTTTTAAACCCTATAAGAAAAAAATAGAAAAACAAAATTATATTTACAAACATTTATAGTGAATGAATCGATGCTTCCAATGATTTTTTAGGATAATATGATAACCCAAATTTTATTTTATCTAAATAAATTCCAAATTTTTTTTAAAAAAAATACATTTAATTCATAAATTTCAAATAAAATAATAAAAAATTCAAAATACTCCCATAGAAAAAATAAGATTTAAAATAATTATGTTGAACCATATCCATTCTCAAGGACTGGAAAATAAATTTTAGGTCATTTTCCAATGGGAGAATGATATTTTGAAACACTTGCCTAATAAATGAGAAAAGGGGAATTAAATCAGTATACCATGATTATTTAATGTAAAAGTCATTGTAATAAAAATGAATCAAAATAAAATCTATGTATAATGAATGTATTGAATTTTTTGATCACTTTGATGGGAAAATAAGTAGAATAAAAAAAATTTGAATAGATTTTATGATTAATCATAACTCTATAAGAATGATTTTGAAAATTTGTTAATATATCCCCCCCTAAACAACAGGTTTCTAAAACCTTGGTATAGATCATTCATAGACATACATAATAAATGACTTTCAAAAAATATGGTATAAGTCTATAGGGATAGATCCTTTTTCTAATATTTGGTTAAAAATAGAAAATAAGGGTTATGGATATAATGATCTAGGTTACATATATTATTCATTATAAATAGATTTTTATTGAAATATTTCTTTTTTATGATGTGATGAAGTTTAAAGGTGAAGTTATTTTAGTCACAACACGAACCTACCCGGAGAAAAAGTCGACACTACACTAATCCTACATCCATAGGCCAGAGGGTGGAGACATGAACTAAAATACATATCCAAAATTTGTGGCCATTGTGTAATGTACCTGTATAAAAACGCCAAACCATCTCAACACAGAAGTGAAGGGAAATAATTATAAAAATATTCAACTACTAGAATATAAACCAAACATGAATAACCTATAGGGTGTACTAGTATACGATAGTGAAAACTAAAAATTAATTTTTAATAACACATGATTAATGAGATAGATTCACAAAAATGAAAAAACAACAAAGTAAAAATTATAGAGAGTGGCCAGATTCTGAATTCCAAGATATAGTCACTGTATGTGATCAAATAAACCATGTATCCCTAATTTATTCTTTAGTCATTGGTGACCAGTCCATCATAATCATATGATATAAAAAATGTGGGGAAATACCAAGAAGGGGTAAGTATAAACATACCTAGTTGGACATCATTAAATCAAATTGAGGATTAATAACATATAAAATATAAAAAGATAAAAAAACTCAACCAAAACTAGGAGAGAAAACAATTCCAATGACATGGACATAGATAGAGGATTAAATTTACAAACAATAAAAAATAATATGATATTAATTGGGATCACTATATCACAGTCCTGGACAATAAAACAGATCTAATAGTTCAAAAAGTCCATTAGTGATGCCTAACAACTCATACGACTTCTCATATGTAAATATCCAAGACAAGCTACACATTAGCAGTATTCTTCATAGTTGATGATAGTTATTCTAGAATTAGAGTACTATTTTCTTACCACATTAGGTTGTTCTACCCAAAAAATATCCATATATGAGATGTGCCCTGATGTATTCGGGAGGGGGGGTCCACTCTATATGTAGAGGAGATGTGTCCTGATAGGATATTCATGTTTCACTCTAGTGTCACAATGACACACTCCCTATATAACACAGGTTTACACTCTTAAAATAGAGGAAATGTACCCATAATGATAGGGGACCACTATTTTTTCGTGATTATATTGTCCCTATCTGATGGGGGGTTCACACTATATATAGAGGACCATTTCCCAAGGTGAAGTGGGGGTTCCACTTTATAGGTTGACGACCCGCGCCCCAACCCAACAGGGGGGTTCCTATCTAGTGTCTCAAGGAAAAACACCATATTTGATTGGGGGTTCCTATCAGAAGATAGGGTACCCATGCCCATTCTAGTTGGTCTTTCACTCTATTGATCCTTGGTGATCCTTGGTCTAATCAATTCCATCGTCAGGTGCTACCTAAATAAACATCACACCTAGAATATGTCACATCATATATTGAAATTAACAATGGAGGGTACTATCATGTTTTATTTGGAAAAAACATCATAATTGATATTCATGGGCCAATATCCAAGACAAAATGATGAATACGTGAGTGTTGAATGTTTCTTCAAAAGGAACCAAGGGGAAAATGGAGTGTGAGGGGATCCATACATTATGTGGTCATCCTCTATCACATGGATGTGCCTCTTATAGTAAACGGATCACTACCCATTTAGATCTACATGGTGTTTATGGTGTATACATGGTGTGTCTATGCAAAAGGGGGTCCTTCCCACACTCCATGGCCTTGTCTGTAAAGCCATATCATTTATTTTTTACTTTAGTACATAGAATTTCCATCTAGATGGGGTTCTACCCATGTCAATGGTTGTGTTTGTGTACATCGTCACATGAATCGACTTGGTTGTTCTAATGTCTGTGCACTACTGGAGTACACATTGGGCTACATGAATATTGTCACATAGAATGTGGGGCACCCACATGACATGTGATAATTATAAATCTATGAAACCATTGCCTACAGTGGTTGGTACCTACATGAAAAATATGGATCAAGCTATTTTCTATCATTTTCAACCATCTGATGTTTAGAAGTGAAATCCTTATTGGTTTGTCACTTCACACATACAATATTCACCTTCGGATGTCAGGTTATTCTTCCCTTGATAATTTGGATTGTGATATTGAAAATGATTTCCCATAACCCACAATCTATTCTAATACATCCATAATTTTTCAAATCATCCATTACATGAAAATCCATTGCAAGTCTTTGGGTCTGATCAAGATCAGCCCCACCTAACAATGATGAAATGATACCCCATAGACCGATCAGATAAAAAAATGAAGGATTTTTGTGATAATGGCACAAAAATAATGGTTTAACAATCTTTATCCATGAATTCTTGGCCAATGATCCCAATTTGGAGATCTAGGGTTAGAAATAAATTGAACAATCCATTATAATTCAACAACCAGGCACATACAATTGTCCATAATTGGCACAAATAATAGAAATGGATTGACCATGCTCAACAATTAAATAAAATGAGGTACAAACAAAAATTTATGATTCCTACATGATGAATGTATTCTTTTAATAGATGTATGTACTCTCAAATCATTAAGAGTATTTTTTTTTTCTACATTTCAGTCTTCTTGGAACCAGAGTCTCATCATCATCAGAATTTGATTCTCTAACTAAGAGGAAGAAGAATTCTCTTGATCCTCAAAGGGTTTTTGTGGCTAACTATAGAGGATTTAACATAATAGTGAATTTGTAAATAATAATTACTATGTATATTTAATGTAATAATTGAATTAATAATTTAATTATTCCCCTAAATGTTCTACCTATTGATATTTTATCTGAATTCCCCAATCCTACCTATTTTAGGTTGCGTCTAGGCTAAACATCAAATTTCAGACTCTACCACATTCTCATATTTTTATCAAATATTCCATTTAATAAATATCCGATAATATTTATGAATTTATAATCATGTATTATAAATTATATTTAAATTTTTTATTAAATTAATTCTAGGAACACAGGCAATATAATCTCACTCTGTCCGAAGGACAGAATCTGAAAAGATATATAGAACTATTAAACACTCATATGGGAAAAAATTGAGACTCTACATCATTCCCTTATTGAATATTTTCTTAACCAAAATGGAAAACTAAACAAAAATCTCAGGATAATGAGCTCTCACCTTACTCTCCAATTCGAAGGAGCACTCTTGCACATTCTTGTATTGCTGTAACATTTGAACCAAAGGTATGGTCCACCCATATAGGGTCCTCCCCTATAGATTCATGACCACTATTGGATTATATCCAAAAGTGACTCCATTATGGATTTCTATATCTCCCTTTTTGATAACATGATTAGGGTCATGAAAGTATCTCCTCAACTGTGACAAATAGATGATGTTTTGAAACCAGTAAAATTTTTTATGTAGGGGGAGTTGGTATGAAATGTCACCAACCAAATAAAATATATTGAATAGACTAAAAAACCAGTCAAAATCATGCCTCTCTGCAAAATTTACACAATTTTAATCATATAAAGACTCTCAAGAAAATTTTGTCTCCATGATCAAACTACAAGGCTTTATGATGATGATCCATGTAATAATTTTCCAACTTCGTGTTTTCCTCTTCTACTAGATGTTGACCTGGACATTTTTTATTGTCACTTGCACCAACTTTTGACCCTCAACATAGATCTCTTTGATAAATATTCAACACAGTGGTGAACTATTGGGTCTCCCATTCAAGAAATCTAAAGGTGTATAGCCAATAGTTAATAGGTATCAATTATTTTATAGAAAATCTACTAAGGTCAAGTGATCCTCCCAGCTAAGTCTATGGAAAAAAAACATTCCATACCACAACATATCCTCTAACACATGGATATTTTGCTATATCATCCTATCTATCTAAGGATGAATGGCTATACTCATACTCATAATATTATTTAATTTCTTTCATAGGACACTCCTCAACCATAATTTAAATGGTAGACCATTATTAGAGACTATAGTAAAGGAAACCTCGTGAATTTGAATGTTATACCAAACATACATACGCTCAAACTCTCCACTAATTTCTACTCCCTAATAGCATGGAAGTGCTACGACATCATGAGTTGGATAAATATTTTCCAAATGGAATAATAGACATTCATTATCAGTGGAACCCCAGTAAAAAAGGCAATGGATATGTCATCCCACTTCCACCCTAGGATCTCAAGGGGCTGCAGCAAGCCTTTCAAAACATATGGGTTACCCATCAACAACAGATAGGTGGGGAACCAAGAGATGAACACAACCTCACTTTTTCTCATTAATGACCACTAAATCTACCACAACAGGTCTATACAAATTTTTTCCACACTAGGATTTACAACTAATGTGAATGTGTCGAATTCTCACAACATATCCTCCCACATAGTTACAAGGAACACCAGTCCTCCCAAGAAAAGGATGGCATGATTTTAGCCATAAGAATATCCATTTCATGATTAACATGTTGGTATTTGGTCATGAAATATCTCACACATGATTTCTCCCAAATAAGACCCTCTCTCACACTCGAGAAGAGAAGGAGTTGACACCATTGAGAATAGAAAAGATGAATCCTCTTGCTCCACTAGGGTCACCAATAATGATGAAAAATTCATAAAAACCTCTTTCACCAAGTGTTCATGGGACATCCAAAAAAAGGAATATTCTACCACATTTCCCTTCCCCAATGAATAGACTATACCAATCCATAGTCGAACGATATCTCTAACAAGAACCACTATCTCAAGTTAATGTCTATCTGAGTGAAGATGTACCCAGTAATTTGATGGTATGAGTAAACCACAAAGTGTTATCCCACAAGGTAGTTCCTCCACATCTTCAGTGAAATGACTACCACTACTAGCACTTTGTCATGAGGTGTGTAGTTTTTCTCATGGGGTCTCAGCAATATCATTTTGTATGCAATAACTACCTACTTATGTATCAACATGAAGTTGAGCCCCTCTTTGGAGTCATTGAAATACACCACATAATGCACACCTTTCTCCGGTAGTATTAACATAAGAGTAATCAACAGCATTTGCATCAAATACTTGAAGGGTAATTTGTACTATTCAGCCTACGTAAAATGCTTTCCTTTTCATGTAAGAAGATCAAAGGGGCTGTTATTTGGGAGAACTGTGTCAAAATCCTCTTATAGTATCTTGCTAAGGAAAGAAAAAATTGCACCACTAACATTCTCTTGAGATGATCCCATTTACGATCACTATTGATATTAACCATGTCTATGGCCACACAATTATCACAAATGACATGCCCATGAAGTGATCCTCATGAATCCAAAACTATAAATTCAAGAGCATTTTATAAATGGGGTGATCCCAAAGAAAAACCAAGACCATTCCCAATCACTCTACACTCTCATCTTATAAGAAAGAGTGTATGAGAATGTATTCCATGGAAAAAACAACGAACTAGTTTATGTAAAACTAAAAACCTTATTCATCAATTCTATAAATTGGGTGGTAAAATTGATCACACAAAAGGGAATCATTAAGAACTCATAGTTTTCATAACTATATCAGAATTATAGATTTGGAATATTATCCCCACTAACCCTTAACTGGTGGTATTTGAAACATATATTGATCTTTAAGAACCTTATCTGGCCTCAAAACTATCCAATGAGGTTTTAAATCCTATGGAAGGTGTATTTTTTCATTAATGTGGTCTGCATTGGGTGACTATAATCCATGGAAAGCTTCAAAATCACATCCTCATTTTTTCATGATGAAATATGAAGCTTCACAAGGGGACAAATAGGTTCTCACAAAACCCTTGTCCTTAAGGACCAAAAAATATGACCACACCTCTTGGTGCTTGGGAGGGGATATATAATAATAGAAAAAAGATATCATAATGTTCATGGGAGGAATGTTTATGAAAAACCACATTTTACTCTATCACAACACAACCCATTGGGGTTGATGTTGTGACTTCTCATGCCCACCTCAAACAATCTAGTGGATGGTGACTAGGACAAAGTAACCACATCACTAACATCAGAGGTGTTTGACTTTGTACCTATATACATGCACAATCCTCCAATCACAAACAATGATGAAATGTAAAAACAACTGAATAACCATGGATGAATATATATAAATCCCAAAACCTGAGCACGCTAAGAAGTAATGTAATGTTCATAGGTCCAAATAAAATCACATTGCAATGAGTATAAGAGATAGTGAAACTTTAATGTAGATATGGGGACTTATGTCATGATACTGTAAGAACACACCATGATATTATTGGATAACTAAGAATTTCATGGTCCTGGTCCTTTTGGGACTCTATCATAAGGTAGATAATCAAAAAAACACATGATACATGTGGGCAAATTATGTGTTGTGGTGAGTATAAAAATACTTATTTGAACACCCTAAATCCACAAAGCATATAAAAAATATTAAGAATCATCTCTAAAAATGGTATATATCTAAAACACATATAGAAAAACTAATTCGATATACTCAAGATGGACACACTGTAAAAAGGTAAAGTAACATTTATAATGAATGTCTAGGATTCCATATCGAATGGTTCACATAGAAATTGTATTTTAGAATACACTCCATGAGTTATACAGAACTGATGATGTTATTATGAGAGTTCATTCCCATTAGGTATTTCTAAGAGAATTATACCCTTGACATATGTAGTGATATAATAAAAAAATTGAGAATCACACCTTAGGATGTGGGGTATACAAAAAAACTCAATATGGATTAACCCGTTAAGTTGTGGAACGGTGCCCACATAGTGTTGGTCATGACTATTCCAAGAACTCCACCTTGGGAAAGAATATAAAAGAGGATATCACTATGGGACTCATTGAAGGATTCATGCAGCTCAATCTAAGAAGTCTTACTGAAGGGATTACTATTTATTGTATAGGAGGAGATTCTATACTAACACTTAGGTAATTGATATAGGGAAGGCATTCTAATGATACAGCTTCTTGATATATAGGATGGTGGATCTATGTCATGATTGTATGATTACATGATGTGTCCATTATACATCAGATCCATCTTCTATAAAATGGGTTGGGAACATGTCTATATATAATTACATGGTGTTCCCGTACCTGTTTACTTATGCCTGCGTACTGGAGCAAAACTATTCATGTTTACAATTTTCACAGGCCATGTCCATGTGGAAGAACATGGTGTTCCACTAGCCATATACTCTCATTCCATGTATGTATACCCTTTAATGTACAAATCGAGCCATCTAATAGGTGTCAAACACTATATGATAGGGGCACAAACATTGTGATCCTTAAATTCAACTTGAAACCCTAGTTTCTGTATAGATGGACCCACATGACATGTAGCTCGACAGTACACGATGTGTTGCTTGATATTTTACATTAATCCAAATATAGTATAGAGCCTCTCCTCTACTTATTTTGACATCGATATGGTCAATACCCAAGACTGAATCAAGGAGTTACATCATCTGGACTATGCCATCCTCGAATCCATGAAATTCATCCATCAAATCTATTCAGAAAATTTATTTGAATATCATTATTTATTGTAGGAAGATGAAAAAAAATTTGTGTTTCAATAACACACGATTTGATTCCACTTACATCATCGCATAATAACTGTTTCATAATAAGCTCATATATGTGATTTCATACCAATGTACCATGTAATAGGTGTGCATCATTCAATTTTCTGGTATACATTGTTCATTAGGAAGAAGAAAAATTCACATTATTAATTAATAAATATGAGAAAAATTTACAAAAACAAACTCAAGGAATGAACCTTGGACTGTGTTCTTGTTGTCCTCCATACATCATAATTAAAATGAAAAATTATGAATTAGTAAAAAAAATGAATCTCCAAATAAAAACTAGAAAATAATCCCATCCTCATAAATTTTTAATCCATAAATCAATCTATGGGTCAATTGATTCATGTTCATCATAAAAACAAAAAAATAAAGATAACCAAATAAATATCCACCCTACCACATGATGGATTGATCCCGGAAAAAGAAGTTAACTAAATAATTGCCTTTTGAGAGATATCTGAATCCAGTTTCACACCAATCGTTGATTGTCGATCCAGTTGGTGTTAGTCTGAGAGAGATCCTCAAACACTCTCTCCAACGATTCTCCAATTTCTCCAAGGTTTTGTGGATAACCATAATGATATGAAATAGCCATATAATTATATATATATTTAGATCACTATGTTATTGGATGAATTAAAATATGTTAATAAATTATTTTATTCCTTTTATTCACTATATATTCTCAACGAATTTACCTCAAATTCGGTGTTCCTTCAAATGATAGGTCACACCTAGGGTAAAACATATATTCAAAACTAAATGGTATCCTCATATTTCTGATCTAGGGTTCTATTTAGATGTTTTTTTCACTTTTGTAGGAAAAATAATTGGGCATTCAATATAATATAAGTAATATATTTGAATCATTTATTTTAGGAACACCAGGACTTGAAATCAAAGCGAATTTTTGTACCTGGTCTTGAAAATAATTTATAAAATGTCCAAAAAATTAAACATGTAAAATAAGAGTCATTAAATTTTACACAACTTTGGCCTTTATGTACCATAAATCTAAAAAAAGTTTCTATACAGAGAGATGTGGGTAATGAGAATATATTTTAGACACCTAATCCTAGATTCTATAATAAAGATTCTCAAGCTACTATCGAGCATGTGCTAATGGAATTGGTTCCCACTAAAGGACCAATACTACCTACCCGTGATATGAAATGGGTACAATGAAAAGGTAGCTCCATACTCAATGTCTAACTCTCCCCAAACTATTACATGAAATGGGTGGTGTATGTACATACTCAACTGCAAAACATGGAAGAATTAGTGAACCTGGTTTAACTATGGATGTAGAGCTAAGTGGCACAACACCTCACTAACACTATGTAGTATCTACGATGTTCTAATAAATCTTAGAGATAGCTTGTATCCCTAGCCAAAAATCCTTAACTGGAATCGATGTGAAACATATTGAAACATGTGATCTCCTTCATCAAACTCTAGAAACATCCTAAGTCTGTCCATATAGAACTTTTTATGGATTCATGTATTCTTCATCTACTCCTGTATGATATGAACCTTTTCATTAGTGGGTCAAACTAACTGTATCCCCATGAGTGCTGACTATCATGGGTCAAGCTAGCAATGTGGTGACCTATAGTATCACCAGTACAAATCCTTTAATGATTACATTGTAATGGTTGAAAGGTAGATATTGTTATACATAAACATCACTAGTGGTATGAAATCCTTCAAACAATGACCAAATTCCAATATGAATGCTTTTGACATGCCCATTAGAACGTGAATGAACCAGTCATTCCAAAAATCATTTTGTTGGTGAAACACTTTTCTCATATGTATCTGAGTCCCAAATTCCCCATGTAATCCCATCCATAAACAATATGTGAAGCGAGAATCATGATAAAAATTATCACTGATGAAACTATATATAGTAAGATTTTATCCTAAATCTAGAGGTGTTAAAATATCTCTATTGATATCTGCCCTTGAATAGCTAGGTAGTAAGATGACTTAGTGAGTCAGTTTATGACATCCCAAATGAAATCATGTCCCTTAGGAATGGGTTGTAATCCTATATTGATGTCCATGGATATCTCATCCCACTTCAACTATGGACTCTCAAGGGGTTGAGCTAACCCCACTAGAACATGGTACACATACTTGACTTACACATAGGTAAGGCATCAAGAGAAAAACATTGCAACTACCTTCTTCATCCTTTCCCCCCAAAACTAATGTTGTATGTCCTATTACACATTTAACCCATTATTATATACCGCCAATGAAAATATATGAAACTATATTAGATACTCATCCTACAGAATTACTAGTGCCGTCATACATGCTATGAAAAAAATGCACCCCACATTAAAAAATTAACCAGGATCATACGTGGTGCATATTTATTTGTGTAGGGTCTTGTAGTTGATATCCCTAAAACTTTCCTACCTGAATCACTAAAAAAGAATAGTGGTTACAAAATTTATTGTAGGTTAGCGGATCATCATCCATATATAAAGGATAACTACAACGAGACCAACTCCTCTGACTCTGCGTTATGTAACTGTGAACAATATCTATTTTTCAGAGAACTTACCCCATGTTCAATATAGTAAGAGAATATAAATTACCAATGATTTCAGATGAGTCTCAACCTAGTTGGTGAGTTATCTCTAAGTGAATCAATGAGACCTAGGATTGAAACCAGGCAGAGGCATAATTCCCACTACTGTAGCAGCACTATAATGGGCATTGTAGCAGTACTGTAGCAGGTACTCTAGTAGTAATATGTGGGTACTGTAGAAGGTATTTTTGAGAGGACTGTAGCAGGGAATGATCGGTACTATAGCAGCCGGAACTATTAACCTTGGGCATCCAGTTTTGGTATGAATTCTTCAAGAACATTAGGCCACCCAACCCATCTGGTTATAAAGGCTTTCAGGCAATCACAACGCCTTCGGGCCACCTTATAGCCTTCATGGACAACTAATATGCAGATTCACATATAAATTCTATAAGGAACCACCTCCAAATGAGGATTCAAGAGCAAGGAACACTCACCATAGTAGGGATAACATATTTTGATGAATGAGAGGGTATGTAATTACTATCGGTATCAGGAATATGTATATTTTAATAGGATAGCTAGTTGAATATCCATGAAACGGTGGAGATTTGATCATGATGCAGATGCTGGGGAGGGGCAGTTTCAAATTTTCATAGTCTTTATGATTTCATATAGTCCTATGGGTCATATAATGACTTCAAGCCTATGGGAAATGTAATCTCAAATGCGTATGTGCCTTGTAGGGTTCCCCCTAATTCCTTGAAAGGGGTTATCAAAAATCAATAAAAAATAAGGCCTTCAGGTGGTTTAGTAAGAAATTCACACATTCATAATCCTTAGAAAACCCTTTCTATTGCCTCTATCATAGGTTGAGATTATTCATAGAGAAGATATACATGAGACCCTCGTGGAAAGAATAGTTTATGAACTACTCATCCATTATTTAGTTTCACCACTTCATTAGTACGAATAATACCTCTAATAACTCAAGATAATGGGTCATGTAGTTCTACTCTGGTTGTATCAAATAATATTAACCATATAAAATCACTACATCCCCCTACATCATAACTCATCCAAGACTTGTACCTAATGAATCATAGAACACTATATACTCAACACCCTCCTCTTAAAATGTAATGATGGGAAAATTTTCAATCTTTTCCATAACATTGGAATATCTTAGTCTAACCACTACATCTACTCGAATGGAGACCCCTATTGGGTCGGGGATTTCATGGCAGATTTTATCCTAGGGAATTCATGTTTGAATATTCAATAATAGACTATCATCCCAAGGAAGCTACACACGTCTAACATTCACATTGCTGACTCCCAATATAATACTTCCTCAACCTTTACTAAGTCCACTATAACACCATCTATTGATATAATATTTCCTATAATGTTGAACTCATATATCTAGAATTGGAACTCTAAGATATTTTTGAAAATATGGTTCTCTTGTAGTACATCTACAACCATACTCATGTGTCTTCTATGATCCTCTATGGACATACAATACGGAAGGATATTATTGACGAAGACTTCCAAGAACATTTCTAAGAAAGGTTGGATGATCTAGTTCTTGACTCCCATGAACAACGGTGTAGTGTTCATCCAGGAAATGATCTTCACCATGAACTCATAGTGATCATACAGACATATGAATTCTGACTTTGGATAATCCTCATCATGTACTCGCAGATGGTGATAGAAAAATATGAGTTCAAAATTAAAGAACCATTTGAACCCTCTCAACTGATCAGAGAGATCATAGATCCTTGGTAGTGGAAACTTTTTCTTCACAGTAAGTAGTTTTAGGTGCTGAAAGTCCACACATTACCTCAATACCACATCTTCCTTCTTGAAGAAAAAATTGGGGCTGGCCATGTTGAGGAACTATGTATAACGAATTCATTCCTATGCATGTCCACTAACTTCACCATGTGCTCTCAAATCTTTAAAAGAGACATTAGATATTTATGTATAGATATCAGGTATTTACCATGTTGTAGATCGATAAACGTTTCTATCTATGAATGGGGATGAAATACTATAATCTCATCAGGAAAGGCATCATCATGCTCATCCACCACTATAGGGAGCAGAAAACTCAAACATAAACTGCACCAAGGTTCATTCTAGCCAAATGAAGCATAATCGGCTACACGCTACTGTGCATGAGTCCATCCTATACTGCATGAGTTATTTTTTCACCCAAAAAGTAAAACCTAGACCCATCACTATAGAAACACATCATCCTTCACATGGAATAGTTCTCTTGTACTTGAAATACGTATAACGAATCTATAACTATGATAATATCATAAGTCCACAATGAAACTATAATGGGATCCCAATATTAAATCTACCCTTCATGATTCATTTCACACTATCAATAGATGTTTGTTATTGTTGTTTCATCTTCTGTGGGATTATCCAAGTGCAAGGATCAATCCAATGGCTTAACTAAAAATTCTATGTATTGATCCATATAGGTGGATGTGAAGAAATTACTAGTACCTATGTATATCCGAATTGAAACCAAGGTTGAAAAGACACAAGTATTACCTCATATCATTTCTAATGCTTCTCTGTCATAAACCATGACTGACTACAGCTACCCACACCACTATATTATAGCTCCCTAAGCATAGGAGTGACCACCATGGGGTAGTTGTTGAAACAATTAGAAGAGTCTACCACCTATAGCTACAATCCTATATCTTATTCAAGGTGTTATTCACTATATATCTATCTATTCCTACTAGTTACTCTCCATTATTTACCCGTTATATGATTCCTTAATTGTTTTGTGATAGGTCAAAAAATATTGTGAAAGATGTCCCCTTTCATCACATTAGTAGCACCGCCCCACCCTGAGATGACATGGCCTATCCATTATTCACAAAACCGTATAATCTATGTCCCTCGAAGTCCAATTGAAATGTCGCACATATATAGCTATAAGGACCTAGCCCTATAAATTAAATAATCTTGAATTAGATGAATAACTCGCATTAAGGATCTTTTTAGGTTTAGAGTTTTTTAGAATTAATCCATAATTATTACATCTAAAAAAATTAAAATGTAGACACTTCTACTCAGTTTCTATTTTTTTAGAAAATAAAAAATATTAAAAAAAAAAGAATAATTCCTAGTTATATGTTTTAGACGAAATTACTTTTCCTTCATCCCATTATTGAACCTATTCATCATTATGTCATGTAAAAAACATTTCAAAACATGGGATGATCATAAAAATCTCAGTAAGGTTTATAAAATAAAGAAAAGAAATATTATTCCACCAAAACATAATCATTTTGACATACCTCATAAAATAATAATATTTGTGAATAAAACATAGAAAGAATAAATTGAAATGGTGACATGTGGCATCTATAAAATACGTAGATTTTATCTTTCACAACTACGCAGGGAGATACATTTAGAATACCCATCACAGTATATTCCCTAAATCTCTTAGGATAAACTTTAATGTCTACCTCAATCACATTACCCAATGAATTGAAGTGATATCTTGGGATCACCTGACCTAGGATTAGAATAGAAAAAACAAAATACGGAAAAAATGACCAAGAACCATAAAATATTAAAAACATATAAAACAAACATGAACAAAAGATATCATTTCCACATTTAAATCAGAATATATAATATAAATATATTGAAATAATCAATTATTTCTCATAACCATTTTCAGAAAAATACCTAAAAATGGTATATGGTATTTATTTTCTTTTTAAAAACATTATGTCTTGCTAAGGAATCCAATGATCAAGTAAAACTAGTAGTGGTGGAAAGATTGTTGTCACTACATACGTTAAAAAGAAAAAAATCCTTTGTCTATTAGTTAAAATGATTCGTATAAAAATATCCCCTTTGAATGAAAAGAAATTTCAAAGGGTTTTATACACCGTATAAAGGAATTTTGTGTATAAATCAAAATATTCCTCAATGAAAGGAGATTGAGACAACATCCCTTACCTCATATCTGACTTGACTCGTTCGTTCTTTAATCTCTTGAATAATAAACTAAAGTTATTTTCATACTTGATTAAGAACCTTCTTCAGTTTTATTATTCATTTTATATCACTTATTACCATGGTATAAATATCATCTAACAATTTAATTTAATAACGGTCATTTTTTCAATATTTTGTTTCGAGTCGAAAATGAACTTTTTATAATTACAAGTTGTCCATGTTGTCAAAATTACATCATTTACATAATGATATCCATGATTTACATATCATATAAATCATATATATCATGTATATATGTATTTAGAATAGTCCATATCCTTTGGATATATGAAAATGAAATTCACCGTTAATGGAGATGGTAAGCAGTACGTACGCATGAACACAACATTCATGTCTTTTTCATCATTAAAGGAATAAAAACCAAATGATACATAAATATATTATAAATCAAGTATAATATCTTATTCTATATATGTTACATATGTTCATTAAAACTATCTTTAATCCATTCCATTAATTGTATGAACGAGTCATATCATATTGAGGGGGCGGTAGTCCATACTTCCTCAAATTAAATTATCGTGTTTACCCATTATGGAGACCATAAAGGTATTATATAAATGAAAAATAAAAAAGTATAGAGATAATATAAATATAATATATTTCACATATAAATATAGTGCCATCCTAATGTCCACTATAAGAAGTGGTAGGATAATATTAAACAATTATCATTTCGTGAGGTAGTAGTTCACCATCCATATAAATAATATGTTCATTACCCATTTGATGGAGGTGTGTGTAACTTTAGTTCAAATCAACCTTATAATAAGAATATATTATTTTTATCATACTAGTTATTTTATAAAAGAATGTATTCAAAAGTTTTTAGGGGGTTGGTGGGGTAAAATAAAAGAAAATATCATAAGAGAAGACGTTACATTTAAATCGAGTAACTCCATTTGGTTTGAACGAAAATAACTTCTTGAAGATACTTCAACGTAAATTAAGGAATCAAAAAATAATATAGGGATGTTTTTAGATTAATTGGGATGATTTTGGACAAGGAAAGGGGCTTTAGTGGTGTGTGAAATGGGTTAGATGTGATGTATTTTCATAAGGGGGAGGAGGGGCACTTTCGGAATGTTTGAAAATATTCTTTTATTATAAACTGATTTTCGGATTCAAAAGGTCCAAAAACATTATATTAAATTATAAGATTAATTTTTTTTGAAATAAAATCGTCCAATAAGAATTGAACCGGTATTTTATAGTTTATAATTTTTATAATCTCATTTCAATAAATTAGTTATAAATAATGTAATCACTACATCAACATTGTGTCATAATAATTTTATTTATATTATGTCTAAAAATTTTGAATTAAATTCCATAATGTTGTGTATCTTTTTATAATTATAATTACTAATTATGGTCTAAGATATAACTTTTATAACCCCATGGAAATATTTATTTTCTAAAATATATATGTTTGCATCATTTTTTCATTACTTTAAATTAAATAATGTAAAGTGTCATTTTTACTCAAAAGTTGCTCCATAGGGTAACAAAATAGACCTAATGATAACCTTACTTAGAAATATCTCATTAAATACGGTTAATAGATGTTTAAGAGTAATTTATGATTATTATAATATTAGTTTTTACCCTTATTTACCATATTTACCCTTTAATCAGGGAAAATAAAATATTTACTAAAGTGAATGTTCATAATGTCTATAAATAAAAGTTACCTATTTACACAATTTGGACCTCCGGATTCCAAATATGGGTTCCATTTTTTTCAAATTAATAACATATAATCATCATAAATTAATTTAAAATTATGTGATGTTTCCAAAACAAAAAATGTGTTTTTATGAAATAATAACAATCAAAAGATTAAAACTTGTTTATGTCAATTTTCAATGTGAAATTACTTATAATGTTATAAATATTATTAAATGGTAAAAATATTATCTTATTATGATTGAGAACTAATTATAAAGATAATTTAACCATGTAAATTAATTATATTAAAAGGCAGTTTGGAATTAAAATACAGTATTTTTCACTATTCATTAAAAAAATGAACATTATCAGAAAATATCAAAAATTCAGCCAAAGTAAATTTTGATGTCCCAATTCTAAATGAGAATATTATTTTTTCAAAAATAACATAAAAAAGAGTAAAAAATATATTTAAATATGGTTCACCATCAAAAGGCGGCAAAACAAACTTTTAATGAGTATGAGAGTATTTATGCTTAAAATCATATTCTTTGTTATTTTAAGACTACAAAATTTATTGGATAAATGTAAAAACAATTAAAAAAATATATAATTATTTTGTAGTTAGTTCCGTTCATTTTAAACATTTCTACGACAATGATTTAACTTCTATTTAAAATAATAATATAATATTTTAATTTTTCATTACAACTAAACGTTGTGTGCAACGTAATATTTCAAAGAAACTCATTGTTGCATATCAGGCACACCATCGAACATAGCGTCCAATTTAAAGTAAAATTTATATTTAATTCAAAAATTTTAGAAAATTGGAAAATATCATTCATCTTTATTTAGCTGGGATGTTACATCCTTCCCCCATTTTGAAAGTTATGTCCTAGAAATTTTTATTTACTTATCAAATAAATGGTGGGTATTAATCCCACATAGGATTTTTAGATTCCCACATTGTGTCTTCAACCATATGTTTTTTCTTTAAAACCTTTACCCAACGAATTACCTTATTATGCAACACATTTTCTCTTCACTCAAGAATCTGGAATGGTTTTTCCACATAAAAGAGATTCTCATGCAACTGATCTACCTCTGGGCTCAAAACAAGGGATGGATTCCAAATATACAATCTCAAATAAATACAAGGAAGAAATTGTGTATCTGGGATAAACAGTGAGGTATATACACTCTATAAGAAACTAATCTAACATTTTCCAGGATCTCATAGTGTCCAATGAACTTCAGGCACATGTTTCCATTCCTACTAAAATTCATCGCACTTTTCTATAGAGAAACTTTGAGAAAGACAAGATTTCCAAATTTATAATCTTCATATCTAGTAAAAATGTGGTCTTTAGAATGCCTTCTTGCTTTAATTTTAACTAATGGTACCCCAACCTCATGACAATTTTCGAAAAATACTGTTCTCATTGGAGATTAGGAAACAAATCATCGATATGAGGAAAATGATACTTCTTCTTAACAGTGATGTTATTCAATTCACTATAATAAATGCAATGTCTCATTGAACCATCTTTCTCTTTAATTAAAATGATAGAAGTGCCTCATAGTGATGTTCTAGGTCGAATGAAACAATTATCTAATAAGTCCTAAAATTTATTCTTTAACTATAAATGTTCAACTTCAGCCATTAGATAAGGGGGTTTTGAAATTGGATTAGCATCAGGAATTATGTAAATAGTAAATTTAACATCCCATTCATGTATAATACCAGGAAACTCATATAAAAAATCATCAAGGTAATCATTTACTACCGTTTGATCATTAATGTGAAAGTTCCATTGGTTTCCACAATATGTGAAAGGTAACATTCATTTCCATTATTTACTAGTTTCTCAGCATTGTGATATGTTATCAAATGTAAGGGTTAATTCTTGTAAAAAAAACTAAAATTATTTCTTAGAAGAAACCTCTTTAGCACTGTAGTAAATCACAGAATGATAAATAGAAAGCGTATCCATACCCAAAAAACATCATACTCTACTAGATGAAAAATATGTCTTGTATGTAGATTCTTTCGGCATGCAAGGATATAAAGGTTCTTATAATTTTCTTTCTCAAAATTTATTCCTGGTGTTTTTACCATAACTTCAGGATTTAGATCATGAGATAGAATTCCCAATTTTGTAAAAAAAAAATATCAGAAATGAAATAATGTGTAGACCCAGAATCAAACAACATGTTGACCTAATCTGAACAAACAAACAGTGTACCTAATACTACTTCAATATATGGTCCAAAATCATCTGAAGTAGTTTCATAGGATTTCACAACCCCGTTCTACTTGTATTCAAACTGATTTACCATAGTTGAGTTCTTCATTAGACACTCAATTTCATAATGACCCATTTCATTATCCTTAAAAAAATTTACTGAATGTAAATCAAATTTTGTCTTACCATTACCCTGATCTTTTTTAGTGAAAGTGTGAGCCTTATCTCCCATTTTAACAAATCGATAAAACTTAACTTAATTCAAAATAAATTCCACATCATTATTTTTACATCAATTTTCACAATCTTTAAACATAATATTCTTACCATAAGAATTTTTTGAAGTGTTTTTCCATTTCATCTTCCACCATGTCCTCTTATTCTATTGTTTGTTAATGGACACCTGGTCATTGGAGAACTCCATTTCTACCTTCTCTGCCCATCGAACAAGAATTTTAAAACTTCTTAACTCACAATAATATATAGAACGTCATTAATTCAGCATTAATCTTGTGTAAAAATGGATTACATTTCTGTCAAGATATCATATGAAATTTATAGCATACCATGATAGTCGTGTGAATTTTTCTCCATAAGCATCTATTGAGACATCCTCATGCAACAATTCTTGGAATTGTTTTTCCATTCTTCGATGAACCACGTTAGGGAAATATTTCTCAAGAAACATACCTTTGAATTCATCCCAATCTAGAGCATAAATCTCCTATCCATCGCTGGTTTTATTCACCATTGACCAACAATGATCAGCTTCACCTTCAAAATGTTAAATAAAAAGACTAACCTTTTGATTTATAAATACCCCATGACATAAAAAATCTTTTTCAATGCTTTAATCCACACTTTAGATAGCATAGGGTCAGATGATCCTCTGAATGGCGGAGGATGTTACCTCAAGAAATGTTTCACTACTGAAATTTTCCTATATGGTTGATCTGGATGATCTTGTGCATAGATACAACCACCATTAATATCTGGAGTCAATTTTTCCATCACAAAAACAAACATTTCAGTTATGATTCCAACTATCATATGTTGCAGATTTGGAAAGTAGTCTTCCCACTAATTTCATCCCATCATAGCTGCTATGTTTCCTCTGCAGAAAACATTTCTGAACACAAAAATATTTTGGGCGAAGCAACATGGTAATCTATAAATGCTATATCATTTTATTCTTAACATAAATAAATTTATGGACATTAATTTAACAATAATCTAACTCCTAAAATTTTATAAACTAACATATGATACAACCTATAAGATCCCAACCTCAAAACATTACATAATATTGAATTAACTGAATAATTCATATTTTGGATCTTTTCAGGATTACATTTTTCTTGAATTAGGCCATAATTATTAGATCTCAAAAAATTATAAAGTAGACACTTATACTCATTTTTATTTTTTTTCATAAAATAAAAACTCTTGAAAAAAAGAGTCATGTATATTTCATTGTTTTATACAACAATATTGTTTTTACCCCATCCTTGACCATGTTCATCTTTAAGTCCTGTAAAAAACATTTCAAAACATGGGATGATCATAGAAATATTAGTAGCGGTTATAAAATAATGAAAGGAGACATTAGTTCATAAAAACTTAAGATTTTTAACATACCTCATGAAATAATAATATTTATGAAAAATACATGGAAAATATAAATCATAAGGGTAACATTTGGAATCCATAAAATACGTACATTGTTTCTTTCACAGCAACATATGGAGTTACATTTTGAATACCCCTAACAATATATTTCCTAATTCTAATTGGAGAAACTTTAATGGTTACCTCCATCACGCTACCCAATGCATTGGAGAGCTATCTCGGGCTCACCCACCCAATGTTTATCATGGACCCACCAGTTTACGTATACAATTCCCGAGAACCGTAAAATATTCATAACACATAAAACGATCAGAAATGGAAAGATAAAATTTCCACATTTATATCAAAATATAACATTTAAAGGTATTAAAATAATAAATTATTTCTCAAAACCATTTTCAATAAAAAATAACTAATATTTCTATATGGTATTTATTTTCCTTTTAGAAACTTTATAGTTTGTTAAGGAAGTCAAAGATCAATTAATACTCGTGGCGGTGGAAAGGTCATTGTCACCACGTACATTAAAAATAAACATTCATTTTTGACATTTAGTTAAAATGATTTTTATTAGAATTTTCCCTCAGACTGAAATGAAAAGTAAAAGGGGTTTATTCATCTTATAACGTAAATTTGAGTATAAATAAAAAAATTCCTCAATGAAAGGATATTGAGACGAAGTCCCTTAACTCATGTCTGACTTTACTCATTCATTCATTAATATCTTGAATAATTAACTAAAGGTAATTTATACTTGAATTAGATCCCTTTTCAGGTTTTTATTCATTTTATATTATTTATTACCACGTTATAAACATTATATAATCATTTTTGTTAATAAGGGTCATTTTTTCAAGATGTGGTATTTTCGTCAAAAATGAACGTCTTATAACTACAAGTTGTCCATGTGGAAAAAATTCCATTATATAGAGAATGATATTTATGATTTTCATATCATATAAATCATATATATATGGTATATATATATTTTAAATAATCCATATCATTTGGATATATGAAAATGAAATCCACCGTTCATGGAGATGGTATTCCATACGTACACTTGAACACTAATTTCATTTGTTTTTCTTCTTTTTTAATGGAATATAAAAAAATGATACATAGTTATATTATAATTCCAGTATAATATAATATTTTATATACAATACATAACTACATTGACACCATATTTTATAGGTTCCATGTATCGTATAAATGAGTCACATCACATTGACGGGGCGGTAGTCCGCACATCCTCAAATGAAATTATAACATTTTAACATTATGGAAACCATTAAGGTATGTTATAAATGAAAATAACAGATGTTTATATATAATATAAATATAATATATATCACATATAAATTCCGTTCCATCATAATGGTCACCATATGATATGGCAATAGAGTATTGAACAATCATCATTTCAGGAGGTAGTAGTTTACCGTCCAAAAATAATGTATCTTCTTTACCAATTAGATCGAGGTGTGTGTAAGTGTAGATTGAATAAATCCCATAAAAATAACATAGTATATTAAGGGTAATATTTTTGTTATAAAATAAATGAATAAAAAGTGTTTATGGGGTTGGAGATGTAAAATAAATGAAAATAACTTATGTGAAAATGTTACTTTTAAATAGAGAAACTCGTTTGGCTTGAACCAAAAGGATTTATTATTTTTCCATATTCCTAAGGTAAGACTTCTAGGTGTAAGATTGGAATTTTGGTATCTTAATTGGGTAGAGGTTGGTCTATCCAAGTGTCTTGAGAGGTGTGTGTAATGGGATAGAGTTTATGGCTCTTTATAAGGTGAGGAGGGTCACTTTAAAAAAGATTAAAACGATTATTTTATTATAAATTGATTTTCAGTTTCAAAAGGTCAAAAACTCAATAAATTAATATATAAGAATACTCTAATTCTAAATAAAATCATCCAATAATTATTGGATAGTTATTGGATAGTTATTGGATAGTTATTTAATTTTAAAATCTCTTTTATTTAAATCATGTATTAATAAGATTATCACTTCATCCTCATTCTGTTATAAATAATTTTATTTATTTGATGCCTAAATTTTTTAAATAAAATACCATAATATAAGTAATATATTTATATTTCTAATTAATATTTGTAATTTATGATATATCATAAACAAAACCATATAAAAATTGATTTACTAAAAGATATTTTTTTAAGTCAACTTTATCTTTACTTTAAATTAATTAATATAGTGTCATTATTACTCCTAAGTTGCTCTATGGGGTCCCAAAATCGACCCAATGATTCCCATTGTCTGTAATATATCATAAAAAAGGGTAAGGAGAAGTTTAAGGTTATTTTAATATTATTATAATATTTTTTATTCTTATTTACCAGATTTACTCTTTAACCATTGTAAATAAAATATTTAGTGATGTAAATGTTCATAATGTCTAAAAATAAAAGTAACATATTTTCACAATTTGGACATCCTGATTCCTAATATGGAATCAATTTTTTCAAATTATAAATATAGAAGTGGAAAAAATTTGTTTAAAATTAATTCCCATTGACAAAATCGAAAGCGTGTTTTTAAAAAATTATTACTATCAAAAGATTGAAAGTTGTTTGTGTCAAATTTCATTGTGAAATTACATCAAATGACCTACATTGTATTAAAGGGATAAAACATAATATAATTACCCTATAAAAAATTATAAAGATAATATAACTATATGAATAAATTAGAATAAAATGATGTTTGGAATTAAAATATAGTATTTTTCACTATTCATTAAAAAATGAACATTATTAGAAAAATATGAAAATTTCATCCAATATAAATTTTGATGTCCTGATTCTAAAAAAGAATATTTTTTTTATATAACATATAAATGTGACAGAAACTATATTTAAAAAGGGTTCTCCATCAAAAGATAGTAAAACGACATTTTAATGAATAATAGATTATTCATGTTTAAAATCTGATTCTATATTATTTTAAGCCTCTAATTTTTTTTTGAAAAAATGTAAATTTTTTAATGAAAATTTATAATAATTTTGAAGTTAGTAATTTTCATTCCAGAAATTTCAATGGATAGGCCTTAACTACCATTTAAAAAAATAATATTATATATTATTTTTCAATATTACTCAACATTGTGTGCAACATAATATTTCAATGAAAACCGCTATTTCGTAATGGGTATGCCATCAAACATAGAGTCAAATTTAAATTAAAATTAATATTTAATTCAAAATAATTTAAAAAATATGAAAATATCATACATCTTTATTTACTTGGGATTTTACAATAGGTCCCTAAGACAGATGAAATATTCCTACTGTTGATGCTTAATCTCCTACATTACAAATAATTTCAATCACTACATGGGACATCATAGCTTGAAAACTCTCAACCACTAAAGACTGCTCTTGAACCCAAACATAAGTTGGAATGAATAAATATATAAAGATGGATCAGAGGTCCCTATGCATTTCTAGCTCAATGCTCCAAGCCTGAAAGAACATATCCAAAACCATATCCATGATATACACTAAGAGATTGGTAAAACTCAATTAATACTCCACTGTTTTCCTGATACACTGCTAAATGTTTAGAATTTCCTTGATACATAGATCCCTCTACACATTTGATGGGAAATCCTCATAGAAAAGGATGTCATACTCAAACCATTATAGTGTTGCCTCATCGTATAACTTTGTCACAAACCTCACAATCATCCTATTGATTCATGTAGAAGGATCAACACTCAGAAAACCATCCCATCTTCTGTTATCTGGGACAGATTGGAAACATGTGTCACAAACTCATGCCACACATTAGCTACTTGTAGACCAGTCTCGCCTTAGAAAATGGGAGGTCGTAGAAGATGAAACTCATCATGTATGCCCATCCTATGGCCCAAGTCGACTCATACTACAATTAACCTCTACTGCTCAAAAGGTGGTGTTATAGATGGTGCACCAATTTGAGGAAAAACCACTAGAACTAGTCCCTAAATCAATACCTCATCACTGAGGGGATCATAATAATTATCCAATTACTAAATCCTTATTGGGATACTTCACTAAGGCATCCAAAAATTAAAAAATATATACCATGGTAACTGAGTACATTGGGAGGGATGACTCAAGAAGGGAATGGAAACCACAAAATCATTCATGGATGATGAATGTACCTTTTTTCCCTACAACCAAGTTTCTGATATACTGAGTCAAAAGGTCATTGATTAGAGTCCTCTTGTATGGATATATGGGCTGCTACTCCAATAATGGAGTTTCGGGACTAAAATAGGAACTCTAAACACAAAACATTGTTATGTTAATCCAATCTAACAAACTCTAGTCCTAAGGTTGAACTAACTACCTATGATACAACTCTATCACGAACTATATCATTGGGGACCATTCTACGACACCCCATAAATGCCTCAAATAGTCCATGGGTTGGTGACTAGTAATGAGTGGTCATTTCATTGACATGGGAAGCCTTTACCAAGTACTTGTAAAAACATAGATCTCCAAGTGAAAATTATACTAAAATGTAAATAAAAGTGAACAACAATGCATGAATTGAAAAAATTCCCACAACTATTGTACAACATGAATTATTAGAAAGCAAAAATTCCCAATTCAACCCCTCTACACAATGTATATGAAAAAGGAGGACGTGAAATTAATGATAGGGACCACTGTTAAGATACTGTAGTAATACACTCATGACTTTCTATCTCACTATGCATTGCATGGTCTTGGTATCTCAGGGAATAAATTAAAATGATGATCATATACACTAGTCACAACATGTGTGGGAAAATACCATGCAAGGGTGAGAATACAAATACCCAGTAAGACACCTTGAAACCCCAACTCATATAAAAAAATAATTAAATTCAATTATATATAGGTGTATATATACAACACATATTACAAGAATATAGAGACATACTCAACAATGACACATAGTCTTAATTAAAATTCACTACTCTAATACAATAATAATAATTCAGCTTGATGTTTCCACATAACACTTATCTAGGAGAATAAACTCCATGAGTCATATATCGCAAATGAAATCCATCTAAGAGGTATTACTCATTGGTTCACAACATGAGATGTTTACACAAGAATTATGATGAGAAATGATACACAAATGAGGACCACACACAGGGACATGGGATTTACTAACAACTCAATCAAAATTAACCCTCCATATAAAGAATTTGATAATATATTGTGTTACTCAGAATGTTACCAAGAACACCACCTAGGGAATGAATATTATTGTCAATATCACTCTAGGACTCTAATAATGATTAAAAAACTCTATCCAAGAAGCCACGCAAAAGCAATCACGGTTATATGTGTAGGAGGAGATTACATACTAACCCTTAGGGACAAGACATAGGGAAAAAATCCTAAAAAAACATGTCCAATATATATAGTAAAAGGTCTCTAAGTCACGTTTGACTGATTATATACTGTGTACTAAGAGAACACGATAGGTCCCTTCGACACTAGGTTCAGATCATGTAAAACGGCCCATTCTCATCCATGTGGAAGTACACATCGTTACCTGGACTGTGTACTTCTACACGTGTTCTAGTACCTAGATGTGGCCATGTAAAACATCCTTTATCAGTGTT
The DNA here is from genome assembly GCA_963277665.1 of Viscum album. Lineage (NCBI taxonomy): Eukaryota > Viridiplantae > Streptophyta > Magnoliopsida > Santalales > Viscaceae > Viscum > Viscum album. The sequence continues at coordinate 828,771,561 of OY728141.1, read as the reverse complement.
TTTGTGGGAGTAAAATGCAGTCCACATTCTGTGTACCCTCAGGATATGTCTGTATTCCCCCCCAAGGAACACACCGTCCATCTTGGAGGGGTCACACATTCTATGATCCCTAAATCCATCCTGAAACCATCGCTAATGCTCAAAAGACCCACAATGTGTGAAGGACTATAGTAAAAGAAATTTTGTTCAATATTTTTTAGTAATTAACACATGGAATATAGTGTCTCCTCCAATTCTCCAGCAATTTATCTGGCTGTTCCCTATTCTAGAATCATTAATATTCCTTGTTTGAGCCTTTCCTTTTTCAAATAATTGAATTCCATCAATAAAATCCATTTCAAAATTGAATTTGAACTTCATTATTAATTTTATTTTGAAGAACATAAAAATGTGTATCCATACCATTTGTTCTTATACATATTTGTTCATCGTACGATCGATGCATCTCACAGATTTTGGATCTATGATTTCAAAAAGATACACCATGAAATTGGTCTTCAATTTTCTATACAATGGTATACATATAACCCCATCCCAATGAAAAATTATCAATATGAATGAATAAATATTGGAAATATGGACAACCAAAATAACATGGAATGAACCTTGGCCAATGTTTGTGTTTGTCTTGATATATCTCTGTTAGAACAACAAATGTAGTGTTAATAAAAATCAGACAAATCTCCCAATAAAACACTACAAATAAACCAATCCCACAATATGACAAATACTCAAATATATAAACTTGTTTATTGATTTTTTTGTAGAAATCAAAAATTGGGATGAAATATAAATAAAAAATCCCCTTACTTGATTTGGATAAATCACTGATGAAGAACAAGCTTTCCCTGTTTTATTGCAAGATCTCTAAATCCCATTAGACACAGATAGTAGATATATGATATGGTTTGAATTCATTTGAGAGAGATCCTCCAACACTCTCTCCAATAGTTCTCCAATAGCATCAGGGTTATCCATCTAAACCTATGTTATTGGCTTAATTGTATAATTGAATGTGAATTTAGATCACTGCATCAATAGATGAAATGAAATGACTTAATTAAATTATTTATTAATTTTATGCTCATGTTGAATTTTCCACAAACACCCCATGCTAAAAAAGTGTGTGTTGAACTTAGGAAAACCGAAATTTTAAAATCAATGGTTGCCTCATATTTCTGATCTGTGATTCAAATTTTAAAATATTCCACATTTTCTGGGAAATAATTTGCATGAGCTATTTAATATATTTAATGTATTTTAGACATTTTTTCAAGGAACACTAGTCCTTGAAATTGCATTCTGTCTTAGTGCCTTATCTTAAAAATAATCAATATAATATCAAAATATAATACATAGAATCTTAAAGTAATTACACCCACCATGAAGCTAGTCTTAAAATATCCATTGGGAATACCTCCATATAATCATCTAGTAATGAATAAATCCAAATGACAAATGTGCAAGAAGCACCATTGGATATAACTTCCAACTGTGGATTAATGGATTTTATCCTCCCGCTCATAGATCCCAATCATTGTTCCATGTGATATCTATCACCCATAGAGGATAATCTCCTCCCATTAGTGTAGATAAAAATGCCCCATTTGTGGGGATATTCAATTTGGTCATGGGCTGTGGATAACCGATACATTTCTCGGATGAAATTATAGTGTTCAATTGTGATGACAAAAATTCCCCACATGAACATATATGAACCAAGGGATGTCTCAAACTAACAATAGATAAAATATATAGTGTAACAATTCTCTATAGAAACCTCATGGAAAATCTGATTGGATAAATACAAAACTAGGAGATTCAAATATAGCACCAGAAGTATAGAGACAATCGAATTACCCAAGCCTATCTCTACTTTTATGGAAGTAAGAGTATAATAAACCCATATCATACCTTTAATCATATTCTGTGATGTTGGGTTGTATTCCTCCATAGTTAGGAGCTATTTTTGGCATCAGATATAAGCTCCTAGTGCCTAACATGTGATTCTTAATGGTGGTGGTGGAAATATCTCATAACATCATCCCTATAACAAGGCAAAATTAAATTACAATTATATTACATATTTTTTCACATTACATAAAACATTACAATAACAACTCCAAAATTTTGTGTTAGATTAGTAAACTTTGAAACATGGAAATGTAGTATATGGTACAAGAGTTAGATTCATTATCTCCAATTAGTTCTTCGAATACTAACACCCCTCTAAGATATATCATTCCAAAATATATCATTATAACCTGGGTAAGAAAATATAAAATTGGTTGAGGTCATATTCTTAGTAAGGATAATTAAGAGAGATTTGTAAACATTATCATGAGAATAAGTTTATGAGATCATGATCCAAAAAATAAAAGATCAAATCAAGCATATAAAAGATCATAAAGAAGAATCATAGAATAAATATTGGTAATTCAAAATACAATAATCATAAAGAAATAATGGAAATATTCTAGGAAATTATATCATAGGAATAAGACATGGAATTATTGAAGAAAAATTGGCTTATAATATTAATTTCATACTAGTCAAGACTTCAATGTCATGTCCATCTTAGTAGGGCATTATGAGTTTACAGTAATTCATTTTGGACTGACAAATGCACCATCTATTTTCATGTTTCTAATTAATAATGTTTTCATGAAATATATTGATGACATTATTGGGGTGTTTGTTGATAATATCCATGTATACTCTAAAAGATATAAAGGTCATGAAAATCACTTCTGTGATATTATGAAGACTCTTAGAAGAAATGAATTATTTTGGTTGTATAGCAAGTGTGATTTTTGGCTCCAATCGGTTTCCTTTTTAGGCCCCATTTTCTATAAGGATGGAATATATGTAGATCCGGAAATGTAAATGATTTTGCATGAATGGCCAACTCCAATGAAAATAAATGAGGTATATAGTTTTATTAGTTTAGTAGGTTATTATGGGGATTTCATTCATTACTTCACCCACTTATCTAAACCAATGACCAAGCATGCATGAAAAGGTTTTATTATTGTATGGAAAAAGGAATGTGGGGGATGTTTTATTGAATTGAATAGAATATTAGTGAATTATACAATCTTGAATCTACCATCAGTGAATGATGGACTTGTGATCTTTAGTGATGCATAAATAAAATGACATAGATGGGTCCTTATTCAAAATGATATAGTGATTACCTATGCATCTATCCAGCAAAAAAATCATGAAAAAAACTATCACACTTCTAATCTGGATTTATTATTGGTAATCTTTAGTCTAATGATTAGGAGACATTTCTTCAATGGAAGAAATGTGATATACATACAAGTCATAAGAGTTTGAAATATATATCTTTTCATAGAATTAACTCCACATGAGAAAAACAGATGTATGTATATAATAAAGTATTATGAATTCACAATACACCACCACCCGGTGAAGGCAAATAAGGTGGAAACTCTTTTAGTAAAAAGGTCCACAAAATTTTGAATATGATGAGAGTTGAAAGGAATCCATTATTTATAGATCTAGTAATGATGTATATGGGAACAATCATCGAAGGTAACACATCACTAATTTTCAATGGGCTTCCAAACATTCTTTACTGGAAAAGATAAAAAGGTATCTTGCTAATGATAGAAGAGTTTTAATAGAAAATTAATGATGTAAATGATGGGAAGATTATTGACATCGTATATGATGGTGGAATTTTGTAATTCAGAAAGAGGATTTGTGTTCACTATATTAATGAGACAAAGATAGAACTATTGGATGATGCTCATACCTCTAATTTCCCTATACACAATGTTGGCACAAAGATATATAAAGATCTAATGGAACATTTTTGGTGGGAAAAGAAGTAGAGGGAGATTTCTCATTACGTGTCAAGATGTTTGGTTTGTCAATAGGTGAAGGCTAGAAGGCAACACCTTGGAGGAGTCACGAATCCCCTTCTTATGCCTCTGTGGAAGTGGGATGATATTATGATGTACATTTTAAATGGGATACCAAAGACTTCATGAAGGAATTATGCAATACAGGTCATTGTTGATCGTCTTACAAAACCAGCACATTTTCTTGCTATAAGAGAAGAATTATCACTTGAATGTTTAGAAACACTATATATTAATGATTTTATATAACTTCATGATATATCCTTATCAATTGTTTCTAATAATCATCCACATTTTACAAAAAAAAATCTGATAAAGTCTTCATAAGGACCTGGATAATGATCTTCGTTTGAGAACAACCTACCACCCACGAACTGAAAGAAAATCAGATCAGACTATTCAATATTTGGAAGATATTTTGAGTTCTTTTTCAATTTAATTTCAAGGTATGTGGGATCAATATTTACCTATCATATAATTTCCTATAACAATAGCTTCCATTCACCTATTCATATGGCACCATATGAAGAATTATATGGAAGGATATGGCGTACACCATCATTGTGGGATGATGTTGGTGAAAGAAAGCTTGTTGGCCCAAAAAATGATGATGAAACAACGGAAAAGGTGTATATTATCCAAAACCATATAAAAAAATCTCAATGTAGGGAAATGATATATGATGATAATCGAAGGAAGGATTTGGAATTTCAAGAATGAGATCACATTTTCTTAAAGGTATCTCCATGGAAGGGTATTATATGATTCTGTAAGAAGGGAAAATTAAGTCCCAGGTACATCGAAACATTTGAAATTATGGATCAAATTTAAACCATTTCTTCCCATTTGGAAATTCTGCCATGTCTCTCCAATGTACACAATGTGTTCCACGTATCAATGTTAAGAAAATACATTCCGGACCCTACGCATGTTCTCACGTATGAAAAAATAGAATTTAATCCCAATCTATCATATTGGGAAGAGCCTATCAAGATTATTGATATCAGAGAACAAGTATTGAGAAATCATAAAACTCCTCTAGTAAGGGTTCTTTGGAGGAACAAAAAGATGGTGGAATCAAAATGGGATCCTAAGGATATTATGCTGAAGACATAGCAAAATCTTTTTAGGTGATATTTTTTTAATATCAAGGATGATTTTATTGTAAAGAGGTGAGAATGTAATGACCCAATATATTTTTTCAATGGAAATTAAATTCATGTAAATATTTCATAATCACATTAAATCATAAAAAATGTACTACTAAGTTCTATGTGACCTTTAGACCTATGTTTTTCACTTATGGGATTTGAATTTCGAAAATATGTCATACAAGGTTGCAATCAGTAAGTTATTTGGACTCCAATAAGAAAATTTTATTTTTTGGTGAATAGTAACAAACTTTATGAATAGTTACATAACCTTATGAATACTGATATAATCTAATGATTTTTAAAATTACATATGATAGTATATTAATAATTTTCAAGTAGATGTACGATATACCCATCTTTTAGAATAAGTAAATAAATGTTTTAGAACATTATTTAGAATAAATTATGATTTTAATAAAATATTAAATTAGTCATATTTAGAAAATTATTTTTGAGAAATGGAATTTATTTTTCAATTTTACACATAAAAAATTTGTTATGGTGAATTTTTTTTATTTTTATGAAATTCTCGAAATTTTTATGAATACTGAAATATAGTTAAATACTGTATATAAATTTATTAGTTAAATAAAAAATTTATTAAATAATAACTGATGTAATACCACTGATTTTTAACTCACTTTCATTTATTACTATTATTGGTCCTAGAATCATCACTAGTTCTGGTTTTGAGGGAAATTAATAAACTAATGAATAAAAAATTATGAAAACTCTACTCTTCGAAACTATAAAAAGTTTTTATCACTTCCTTTTCAATTCACCCCTATATCCATTGAAGATCCTAAATTGTATTCCAATATACCCTTCCATAATCACTCCCTTCTTCCCAAAAGATCACGGTCATTCCAAAATACCAAAATCTCTTCCCTTAAGGAGGTTCTCAAGGAGGTTATTTCAAGTGGTAAACACATATCTTTTTCATTTAGTTTCATTACAATTTATCTTCTTTTGTAATCCTCTTCTCACCTCCTTTATCCAAATGACCATGACCAATCCAGTATTATCTATATAATGAAATTATATCATGTTAATGGAATAACCATCATCAATATCCTTACTCTCTGTCTCTCTCTCTCTCATTTTATATACAAAATCTACATTCATGAGGCTGCAATTTATAACCTTCGTGGACAAAAAAGATTTGTTCTTCAATTTATCATTTGTTATTGTTCATGAAAAAATTATTATAATTTAAACAGGAAATAATATTTCTATTATAATTTAATTAAAATTCAGGAACTAGAATATGTACATATTATTAAATTGTATGACCAAACTAGTTCTTAATATATAAAATACTGATACATGAATGTCATAAATATTTCATCTAATGATTCCTCATATTCCCATGTAACCAAATGATAAAAATGAAAATAAACACATATTTTTGTTTATAAATAATAAGTAATTTCAATTCTCGTTTTTTACATCCATTCCACATGAAGTCCATTACTTTAGAACAAGTGAACCAATTATGAATATAAAGAAAACAAACACTCCGGAATAACGAAATTAAATTTAATAACTTATCAATAAGAGAATTAATGAACTAAAAATTCATGGTAAACTAAATAAATGAATAATATTTTCTTAAAAAATTGTTTAATATGTTTAATTTCATATTCACAGACCTTGAGTTCAAGAGAAGAACACATTCAGACTTACGGTAAGGATTTTTTAACCCGAACCTTCATTTTCATTCAGGTTACCTTCATTGTCTAATTACCACGATGAAATTATTAATTATTAATATGTACTCCTCATAAATTATTTTTTTGTTCTATATATATTTTAACCAACTAGAATACTTCCTTATTTTATGGATAGTTACATGTTTTAAAACTAACATTCATAATATTTCAAAAATATATGCCTAATTCAATGGAAATTATAAAATTATTACCTTTTTTCAAGGGCACTATATAATCTATTTTGGAAAAACATTATCTTTATAAAATAACTCTTTATATTGTGAAACTACCTTCGTACTTCATTTTTTGTTTTATACAAATATTTTTCCTATATAACTCTTCTTTTCAAGATAAAAGAGTATTTATCTCAAAAATTGTATAATGATTTTTCAATAGTATTTCATCTATTTTGACACTCTTGATGATTATTATATATTATTGTGACAAATCATTTATTATTTCATGTACAATATTTATTGGATGGTATATTAATAGTTATACTGTGGATATGATATCCTAAAACCATTCAAAAATTTAATTTTAATGGATAGTGTTTATTATAAATGTTTGGGGAAAGATATTTACATTTCATATAATAATTTCAATATAAATGTATATGTTCTTTATGTTTACCCCTCTTCAAATGAGGAATGAATTTGAATTATTATGTTATGAATGAGGACCACAATAGCCCCTCTATACATCAATAGGTCTCTTGAGACAAAGAGATTTGGAATTGGTTGCAGCCATTCCCAATTCAATATATGGTTTTTACTAAGGCCGTAATCATTTTTAGACGTATTGGCTGAGGCCTTGACAAAATGCTTTAGAATGATTGGATTATGAACCTCTAGATTTTTATTATTATAATTTAATGTTAATTTGAATTCCTATTATTATGTTTTGTAAGGGAATTATTTACTCGACTCATATTCATTCCATAATTTGTTCAAGTTTATTATTCCTAACGGCATGTGTTTCAATTATTCACCATGCCAAATGTTTATGTTTATGATAACTTCTACTTTATTTATTCATCTTATTTGGAATTTGATCTCACCCCATTATTGTGTTTCATTATCCTAGGATATGAAGATGTATGTTATGAGTGATTTGTGGGCATAAACATGGAGGCGTGGATGTTTAAAATGGAATAAATTAGTCTTGTATTTACTTTCATTATGTAATTTTAAACTTATATATGTATCTTGTTTCCAAAAGATACTAACCTAATTGGTCATTCAGGATTTACATTCCCTATTTATATTCCAATGTAATAAATTAAGGCACCGACTCCGGGTAACTCAATTCAGGTCCTTATATAAATAATGTACGTTTACACATTTATAACCCACTTATTAAAAATTAATCAATAAAATCCATGTTTCTGGTGATAAGTACTTATTTTTCTTATATATTTATATTCTATTTATTTGGTCATTGGATATTTGTCATTATTATATAATCTTAAGAATTTTAATAATGATATTAATTTATTATATATTAATTATATATATATTTAATCATTCGTAATAGTTATAGATATATAGATGACATCCCTAGTTCCTAGAGACGGATATTTGTACATACACCTGAAAACCATTTTAACTTTTCAATAGATGGAAGAAAAGAAATAAAAATAATAATACATAAAAAATAATTAATATATAGTTTATATTAGATATATTATAAATATATCAATCATTATTGCAGTCCATTTAAAATAGAAATGAAAAAAACCGATCAATGGTTTGTGAGGAAGTAGTCCACTATACTTACCGACGATGTGAATTTTTCCAACTGGTTCAAAGGATAGTATTTATATGTGATATTATAATTACAAAATAATTTTTATGTCACAAACATAACATATATTAACTAAAATTATCCTTATTACCTTCCACACAAATCATAAGTGACATTTTGTGACATGGTATTTTACCATACATATGATCAATAGGTTCATTTCCAATTTGAGGGAAGAAGAGACAAATATATATTATTACCATAACATAAAAACATATATGTTAATAGAATATAATGATGTTATTATATTATCATAAATTAATAATATTTTAAGGTGGTGTTTGAGAAAATAAAACAGAAATTATCATTAAATAATGATACATCTTCTTCAGATAACCTTATAGGGTTGGCACCAAAATCTTTCCGGGGAATGATTTTCTCTCAAAACCAAGGATATAGGTCAAGCAGAAGTATGTATGGAATAGATTTGGGTGCGTATTGGTTGAACCAAAGGGATTTTGATTTATGAAGAGTATATGAGAGGGGTGACCTTTTATAAGTGGGGGAGAGGACACACTTGAAATTTCAAAAAATATAATCTTTTTTTTCTTGTTTTAGTAATTATAAAAGAATAAGAAATGAATCATTATAAAAAAATATTATATAAGGTCTAAATATGGTCATACAAATGGAATTATACATTTTAAGTCATTTTTACCCATATAATTTTAGTTTAACCCCCCATGTATACCGATTTTCACCTCAATCGTGGAAAGTGTTTTTAGTGTAATTACTTTTAATTATGTTAAAAAATTAATCCAATTTAAAATATATGGTCTATTTTATCAAATTGGACTCATATAAGTTAAATAATTTAATAAAAACCATAGTGCTTAGGAACATGCAGTTTTCTAATGTAGAATAAATTATATGTATGAAATATTTTTAAATAAAAACAGTACAAAAAATTATTCCAATGATATATATTTGATTAATAATAATATAATTAACCTAAATTCAATTATAAAGTATTTTTTTATAAAAAGAAACTTATTAAATTTTTTAAATTAAATGTACCATTTTATTAAAAATATGAATTTGAAGTATCCATCAAAAAAGTTATATTTTCAAGAAATTATCAAAAAATCACTCTAATATTATTTTAAAAATCTGATTACAAAATTAAATTTTAATTTTTAGGATTCATTTTTTAAAAGTGTAAAATTTAATTTTAAAATAAGTGCTCAAAATGAGACGAGACAATTTTATATTAAAATATAATGTTAAACTTAAAATTGGATTTAATATTTTCTAATTCCTAAAAAACAAAATATATAAATTTTAAAACATTTTTAATATATAATTTTTATATTTAAATAAAATAATTTATTAAAATTTTTAATTTAATATATTAAGATGAACACTTGTTGTGAGCATAAATTAAATTTTTCATAATTTTTTTATTGGTAATTCTATCAATTTTTTACTTAATTTATTATTAAAATTTTAATTTTATATTTACGTAAACCATATATATTTATAATTTGGTTTATACTATTAATACACATCATTCAAATAGATAAACAATAATTCAAAAATTAAAATTTAATATTTTAGTATTATATTGTGTTTCGTTATGTCTCCATGTATTGTATTTCTCATGCTATCAAAAAAATTTAATTTATTTGAAAAAAAGTCATAATATATTGAGGTGTTTCATTCTACCCCCCTTAAAATAAATTGATCATTTTAAATTATATAACTATGATGAAAACAAATAGGGATACTTCTACTACATTATATCCCTAGGTTTCCATGTAACTTATTCTATTTTTTGAATTCACTATAGTACATTGACCTAGTGTGTGATCTTGTTTTGTAGAACATTCTCCATATGATCCAAAATCATTACAAAATTCTCTTCATAAGAAATAGATATCTCTATTCGTATGACTTCTGTGTTCGGAACATTTTATTGATATAGTATGTACTTCCTCATAATATATATAGATCACATTGCAGACTTGAGAGAGGTTTTGGTAGAATATCTAGATGATAATCTATTATCCTGATGCATCAAAGAATTTCAAAGGGACTAATATATCTAGGTCACAACATTCCTTTATATTGTATGCATAATTTCATCCATTTGTTGTGATATGATCTATTTTGACTTCATCTATTCTTCTAATAAATGAAGTTCAATTTATCATGATTGAAGCAGTAAAATTAACATATAATGAACAATAAGGTCACTAAAATAATGGTATTTTATTTCATCCATCTACAATTGTGACAAAGAACAAAATATTTTTCATATGTTATAAAATGTGGATAAATATTCATACAATTAAATAACAAATTAATCTATAAAAAGTCATATGTTATTCAAATTAATACATTCCATAAATGGATATCCTTATTACCCCCCCCCCCCGAAAGTACTAATAAATTATATGAAAGGTTAATAAATTTACAAAGTCAACTTAACATTAATCAGTCAAATATCATAATTTAGATATTTTTAGAAATATAAAAAATATGTGAATACCTTGGTCATATATTCTTTTGAAACATTATAATAAACTGAATTACCAAAAAAATCAATGAAAACATACATTCATCCTTGTAACTAAAATAATAACATAGATTAATGTATATATTATAGGAATCCATGAATTTGTAAACTGTTTTAATTATTACATAAAACAATTCTCATCTACTCCTTAATAAGGTCCATGTTCATCAATATTATCCACATAACATTATCAATATCAATAATCACATTATCCCAAATAAACATCATTATTAAAACATTAGTGACATATTAAGGGTTGTATTTCACTTAGTCTTGGGTTCTTCATAAAACACCACTTTTCCATTATGTCACTTTTCTAGGTAATCATACCATTCATCATAATCATTAAAATTCTTATGAATAATATTTAATGAAAAATCAATATATTTTTAATGATTAATATAAAATAATCATCAAATTAAAATTCTGAAACACTTCAATAATTCCACAACATTCCTAACCATTAACTAGGATTTGTAAAATTGTTACATAATAACTCATTCCTTTCATATGTAATTTTAAATCACTTCTTTATAAATAAAAAATCATTAAACAAAGAACCATTCTAATTTTATATTTGAGATTCCCCACTAGGACATTAATTTTCATAATTCCCATACATTCCACAATGAAGATATTCAGCTGTTAATGATACCATAGAGAAACCATTATTCTCATCCATTGTGTTAAATGGACTTTTCATTTTTCCTTATAAATTACTTACTGTATGCCTTTTTTTACACACATTAAATATCTTTTCATTTCATTGATAGATTAATTTAATTGATTCTTCCCACATTCTCAACAAATAAGAAATTGAATCTTCATTCATACATGGTCCTCACCTCAAAACATCTTAGTGAACTTTATCCTTCTTTTCTTCTATTATGAGTTCTCAAGTTAGTTAGGGAGACTGTTTCTAATCAAATTTCATGATAATTAATTAGGTAAAATCATTAAATAATTCACTCAAGTAATCATCCCATTACATTGATAAATGGAACATTATCTGTCACATTTTACATTATCCTAGTTGAATTTGGTTCCTCTCATTAAATAAAACTAAAAAGTGTCTTGTGAGAAACAATTTTCACAGTTGAAAACAAAATATTCATGAAATATCATATACATGATAACTGAATATTTTCACATTAATTTCAATATGTGACACCTTTCTGTTAACCTAGGTCATCCATGATATTCACATATTCAAATACATCCTAATTGTTTGTAAATAAAATGTGGATTAACAAAATAATATCCTAGGCAGTGTAAAACCAAGTGCCGAGTTAGGGAACAGACACTGTGAACCAAAATGATGGGTGACATATAATCTACCAACTCTTTTCAATGTTTTATCCCCTAGATGCATATATTTCCAAACCACATCCACATATAGTATGAAAATAAGTTTTAATTAATAGGAAACACACATATTCTCTTTTTTAAGAAATTTTTTTGATGTTATCCTATACAAAATATTATCTGTAGGATTATCACTAATGCTTTTTCATATTAGTTTACAATGATTATCTAAACCAATGATCAGATACTCAATATGGAGGTGTATGATTTTATACATAAATATCACTTCTTTTTATATGATTATTCATTACATTACACATAAAACACACCGAAGGACCATAAGGTTTAGTTTTATTAGAAAATTTTAAACAAAATAAACGAGCTTAAAAAGACATAAATCATCGATATATAATTTATTCATAATTATAAACTTCTTAGACATATCATAAACAATAAAATTCCTTATTAAATTGTAAAAATAAACATAACAAACGATGATCTTGGATTCTCTATATGGGTAATCAAGAGAGATACGTAATCATAAAATGAATATAATGGTATGATTACATTAGAATAACATTGTAAAAGTATAACCTTAATTTAAAACATCATAATCATGGGTCACAACATATTTAATGGAAGCTTATAAGACATAATCATAATGTAATTATATAAAATTATCAATTAGAGAATAACATTGGCATATGACATTGAATTTAAAAAATCTAATCATAAAAAATACATTATTTAGTACTCAAGAATCATTTCCAAGAATATCACAATTGAATGAGTTCATTTCCTAAACTATTATAGTAGTAAAGGATATCTCTAAATACACTCATAGTGAATATAATCCCTTAATTAACTTGGTTCACTCCCCATTCCTATCATATTTAAATCATGAGTTGTCAACATTTAGCCAATTTATTTTAGGGACATATAATACCTACTCATCTTGTTTATAATGTATCAATTGTCTTTGGTTATAATGTATCCACAACCATTTGTTACAACTAGACCACTGTACTTGGATATAATATAACCAACAACCTTTTTATAATTTAAAAACCATCATTATTTATAACATAACCACTATCTAGGGTCTATAACGGAACCACCCGTCACATAATGATAACCATAGATACGTGTTTCAAAATAGCATATGTGATTTATCACATCAGAATCCATGAAATGAGTTGGGTTTCATAAAATATTCATGATAATATATCCATTTTAAATGAAATGATTTTGATAAACATTTCTTTATTACATCATATCATAACACATGAAAAAATTAATGAGTTTCATAAGTATCTCATCATGGTATAGCACACATAAGTGAAATGAGTTTCATAAACATACTTTCATAATAACCCTAAATCATTGAAATAAAGAATAAGAATGGGATCCTTGGATCATTTCCCCTGAAAATTATAATTCATATAAAAGGATGTCATCGTATATGGAAAATTATTTTGAATGACCACTTGGAACATTTCATGTGAATAATAACCACTCCACTTTGAAGCCAACATTTTAAAAATAAAAAATCACAAAACATTGAAAAAATTATTTAAAATGAAAATTAATTTTGATATTTTGATACGAAACATTAATGAAATGATTTATTATGGTGGAAAAAATTACATTTATTCACTACACATTAAAAAAACATTCATTTTCAATTTTTAATATAAGTTCAAAAAAACCATGTTTGTAAAATGAAATGAATATTCCTTTTCATCCATTTCTTAGAAAGCAAAAATGGATATAATGACATTAATATTTTTTAGGATAATAAAAAAATTGAATATTTTTATAAGTCATTGATATTTCAGAAAAAAAAAATTTGATCGAAGAGAAAAATAATTTTAGTTTTACTTACAAATATTATTTTTTACACTTGAGTGCATTCAAATAAAAAAATGAAAGGAAAACATATATTCTAAAAAAATAACCAGAGGAAAATTAAATCAAAGAGTTTTTTAGTGATATATTATAAGATATCATCATCATAAACTTAATAATAATATATCATGATGAAAAATTATATTGTAAATGGAGAATTATATACACATCATAGAAGAAGATATGTTCACAAAAAACAATATTTCTAAAAGGAGGCAATTAGATGAAAAAATCCCTTACCTAAATTTATTTATGCCTCCAAAGAAGTCAATCATATGTATGAAAAATATAAATTTATATTGCATATATTCAATGAAAATAATCATATTAATCATTTAATTTATGAAGTATATATACCGTTTTATTCCTTTTTTAACAATTCATTTTTAAAATCATTGTTTCATGTAATAAATAGTTCAATATTCCTATATGTTTTGATTCAGTAGTTTTGGTCATACTATATTGACCATTACTACATCATCTAAAAATTGATAATAATTATATTTATATCATATATATTAATTATATACACATTTAAAATAATTTATAAATCTTATAGATAAAAATATGAAATATACTCATCCTGAAGACAATATACCATAGAAAGGCATCAAAGATGTTTAATTTTCACCGTAGATGGAAAAATATAGATAAATTAAAATTAAACTTTAAAAAATTATTATTATATAATTTAACTCTTATATTTTCTAAAAATATGTACTTATTACTATCCAATTAAAATATAAATGAAAAAAACACATCTCTTCACATGGCTGTAGTTCGTCAGACACATGAGTGGTGTAATTATTTACCAAGAGGTTTGAAGGTAGGAATTTCGACATGATATTATAACTAAAAATGTATTTTTGTTTCATGAATTTCACATATATTCAAAAAATTAATCCTTATAACAATATTTATAAATCAGAAGTTAAAAATGATTCAGAACGCTTCATGATGTGTATTAATACGTAAACATGATTGATAGTTTCATTTACCATATTATGGGAGGATATGGATATCATTAATTCCCATAATATAATACCATTTAAGTATATGTAATATTTATGGGTTATTATATTTTCATGGTTTAATAATATTTTATGGATAACAAAGAAGAAATATAATAGAATCATTATTTTAAGGATGATACCACCTATTCTCATGACCTCCTAAAGATAACACAAAAATATTGTTAGGATAGATTTATAATCAACGCATGGTCTCTAAGTCCTAGAGAGGTATGAATGGAATATATTTTGGTAGGTCTTGGCCAAACAAAAGAAAATTTGAATTACTAAGAGGAGAGTAGAGGGGTGACCTTTTATATGTGAGAGAGATGACACACTTGGAAATTTTGGAAATAAAATGGTGTATCCATGTTTTTTAAAAGCCACATGATTCAAAAATGTCTCATTATTGAACCATAGAAAAAATATGTCATAAATGTTATTGGAGAATAATAAAAATATATCATTAATAATATAATTATATTTACTCAAATGTAATTTCTATGTGATGATTTTTTAAACATTATATTGAATATGTAAAATATAATTTTTATTTATTAAGTCACTAATAATGATTAATTTAATTTATGTCATTAAAGACACATTGCGTGCATAAGAATATTTTTTCATAAAAATATTTCCATTATTTATATTTGTATTTATTATCATTTTTATTTAATTGATATTCGAAGAATTTATTTTATATTTTTTTAAAAAATATATTTTAATAATTTTGTTAATCTTATTCATACTCACCATTCCAATGAAAATGTCAAAACTATCATATTAAATATAAATATTTTAACAGTATATATACTTTCAATGAAACATGGAATCTGGTTTAATAAATTCTATCAAATAAATTAAATTTATTTGAAAAAATATTTCATAAAATATAGGGGTATCAAAATGTTATAATTGAAAATGTAACCCCTAAAAATCATTCAATGATTTGTAATTCTAGCTATGGTATTATACTCATTTTTTTCATGACATTCCTCTAGTTTAATAGAACATTTGTATTGTTTATGTTTTTAATCATGATTTATATAGTCAATCTATATTTTATTATTTTTTTATTAATTAAATTATTTTATGGGACTATAATAAAATGTTTTTTATGTGTTTTATTAAATCTGTTTCGAGTAAAATATAAATGGGGTTTTTTATTTGGGATTTAATGAGGAGTTGGAAATGATTAATATGGTATTCTTCTGAATTTCATTAAATAATGTATCCCTATTTTGGGTTTCAAAACTTTATTTTCAATAATTATAGTTTTAAATATTTTTTCCATTAAAAGAGAAATGTTTTATTCCGTGTAAGAAGTAAAATTATCTTTGGATACAATATCATTTTACAAAAATAGAAAAAACATTTATTGAATTCAATTTCTATCATTTATAAATGAAATTTTGAATGAATCTAGCTACACATAGTCTTTACTGAGATCCTATTGGGAGAGGATTTTCATAAACTCTACACACACCATTAGACATATGATATTTACACGATCACATTCAGGTGCCTATTCTTATCTCCATTCATATTTCATTCAGGCATTTCTATTGGTTTGGTTGTGTGCTGGATGGATGGGGTTGTGATGAGTGGTTTTGTACTATGAAACGGTGGATGATAGGTGCTGAGATGGATTTTTTATTAAATTTTTTATTGACCAAATATACCATTTAGATTTTGTTCTTTGTTTTGGTACCCATTATATATTATTTTACTGTATTTTATTCATGTTATTTTGTTGAATATTTTGGTTCGTTTTTCATTTCCTTATTAATTATTTGGATTTATTATTAACATATTTTTTTTATTTTACTATAAATGATTTTCTGAAGTATATATTTACCATGATATATTTTTTATAAATTTTTATTGTATATTTAATTTTATTCTTGCAAAAAATAATTCTCATGTCAGATCTATTCATTCCCTGACACAAGTTAACAAACCATGGGGATTGGGAACACCATTTAGATTTATGGGTGAGATGGATCAGGTACTCGGTTTAGAAGATACCTTGTTTAGTTCCTTAAATAATGGTACCAAACCTCTGTCTTATTATTTGGATATGTCTAGGTAACATGGAGGTTATGATCTTCATTATAACTCAACAGATATGTTCATGGAAGAGTCCATCCAGCACATTATTATTAGAACTATTAGTTAGCATGAGAAGTTGGATTTTTATTCCTTGAGTTGGAGTTTGTTTTTACATTTTGATATTGTTTTGAATTCCCCTGAGTGTTTTCATGTGTTTTTGAGATTTCATATCTTTTAAGATGAATAAAGGATAAATAACAAGAGTTTCATGTTTTTTTCACACGGTCTATCCAATCATGTGGAGATTATATATATGGTTCAGAGGTCCTAACAGAGTCTATAAAATAGTTTCTTAATGAAAAAACAATGCATTCAACCATGCTATGTATAACATACATCAACCCGGTAAGGTTGTTTTGGGTTCCTCAAGATTTTATATTACACCCAATGTGGTTCAAACATGTGAGAATGGAAGTAAATAAGGGTTTCTTTATGTTTAAAAGTCATTAGAGTGAAATTTTTGTGATTTTTTTGTGGAATGTTTTGTTTATTATTAATGATTTTACGAGTTTGTGTGGGTGGTAAAAGTGGAAAATTCCATGAAATTTTTGATTTCAAAGTCATTTTTTATGGGAGTCTATAAAATGAATTTTTATGGGGCTTGAGGGTTATTTTGTAATGTTTCGAATTTCATTACCATATTTAGAAAATTATTTCAAAATAAAAGTTGTATTTTGAGAACATTCCTTAAAATGGACCATTTTTACCAATAAATGAGTTTAAATGATAATGAAGTTGGAAATAGTATCATTTAGTTTTTTTTAAATGAAGTGGATTTTAATAATATGGGAGATTAGTTTTTCAAGTGGATAATTTAAAAGTAACTGGTATTTTATATAGTTTACCTGATCAATGATGATTTAATGAATGGAAAATCATAAAATTATGTAATTGTTGTGTTTACATGGTGTTTCTAACATAGTGAATTTAAAATTGTTTCATTTGATTTTAAATTGGATTTTGTGTGGGAAAAATGGTAAAATAATTTTTTTCTGACTTTAAATTGGTAATTGTTTTTTACTAAGGTGGGGTTGTTTAAAAATGCTAGGTAGTAATTTTTAAATCAATGGCATGATATATTGGTTTTAAAAACTCTGTATTGGTAGTTTTTGGTTTTGAAGATAATATATTTTATATATTTTGAGAATAGTGTTTTTCAATCAATAATATAATTTTGGAATTTTCTATTTGTTTGTATTGGACTGTTTTGTGGGGTTGGGAGAGTGTTTAATTGATTTGAATAATGACTTTATTTATTTTTCATGCCTACTAGCAAGATTTAGAAATACGTTGAAGGACCAATCCATTGATAGATCCTTGTTTGAGTCTTCTCATTACATAGAGGATATCCATTCTCCACTCATACTGTACAAAAAATTCTAGAAGGACTGTTATACTCAGAATCATATTTAAACATAGACCATTTCTTGGATTTCTTGAATAAACATCCACCATTAATATATAGATATATATGATCGTTTGAAGTGGTAGATTCATTATAAAGGATAGAGGGATTACTCAATTCCCTTGGAACTCCCAAGGACAAGAAGGTTGTTAAATTTCTTAATCTTTTGATCCTTCATCTTGGTGAGTAGATAATTAATGAGTGTGTTAATTATTTAGTGGAGTTGGTGGTTTCTTCTCAATCTAGAATTCAAAGATTCTATGTACGTTTTAACCCTTGGAGGACATATTTACTAGGATATTAGGTCAGTTGTGTTTGAGATTGGCTCGACTCTTTTTAATGATATGGTCAAGTGGGATTTGCTGGTGGAAGCTAGTTTATCTTGAGAAGTAGCAGGTGTTATTTTTTTAGAATGATTTGTTATTTTAGGTTTTTTGTTTTTTGGATATTGAATCATTTGGGGTTTTTGGACATTATTTATAGGTATTGGATATTTATTGGGTTTTATATTTTTGGTATGACTGAGAATATAAATTTATGGATGCCTCATTATATAGTTTATATTTTCATAGAATGTTTTTTAGTGAAACTGGCTGAATGGAAATTTATTCATGTTTAGATGAATGTGGGAAGCCTTTGTTCCATGCTAAGGTAACGTGAAAAATTGTGGCTAGACACTTGATAGTACAACATTTCAATTTGTGAGGTTATCTATGAGATTGTATCTATTATTTTTGTTCTTATATAATCCTCAATGAGTATTGAGACAAGAGATTCGATCTCATGTTTGTTCTTGGTGAGGAATGTTTGCGGGTTCTTTTCATCCCACATCAGTTGGAGGTTATTGATTACTTTGGTGATGGTTTCATTTTATTTGTTGTATGATTTATTGTTGGTTTCATTTGATTAATAAATTATTAGCAGGTCTCATTGATTTGTGTCTTATATTAGTGTTCCTTTGGGATAATTCTTTGATTTGAGGTCTGTCTCTTTATACAAGCCTCATATTTTGGTATATCGACATGTAGTTGATTCGTACAGATCAAAAATTAATCAGATATCATTTTCCAAATATATGAGGAAAATATGAGTGTGTTTGCTCTTTTTTGAGTGTGTGATATATGTTTTAACTGAAATGATACTTTATAAATAAAAACACACACCCTGATTCATGTCGATCACATCGATTGTCTGATTATCCGGAGGTTGATTCCAACACATTATAAATGAATAATGGATCATTATCTTAATGAACCAATGAAATCCGAAAAAATTTTCATTCTTTTGTATATGGGATGCATGTTTTATACTAAAATGACACATTTATACAGAAAACACTTTTTTAACCAAAAAGAACATCATTTATCATATTGAAATGTGGTTGATTTAAAAAAATCAATAGATGAATCAAAAATTTATATCCTAATATATAAAGACAATAAAATCATGTTTTTTTAGTTTCTATAGTGTAATGTGTGTTTTGGACTATAAATCCAATTTTAAATGAAAATAGACAGTCAGAGTGATACTTAATTTCCAAAAAACCTACTATGATAAATTTCTTAAGATTATTTTCTATAAGATGATCCTAATTTTTTCTCACCATCATGTTAATAAATGGGATTTATCCTAAAAGGGAATTAATTAAATAACTAGTGGACATAATGAAATCAAATAATGAATAGATAAATTCATAGATAGAATATTAATTAATACCTGATTGGATCATCTTTTTCAAATCCTTAATCATACCTTGGCTATTTTATCTATGAAGAGAACACAAGTTTTAAATATGGAAAAGGGGTTCACTAAGGAGACATCTATGCGCTACAACAGGGGTGACCTAAAAAGAAGGATAGGTGTGCGGGATCCAATCAAAATTCCATCTGAACTCCTTGATTTTTGATGTGATTCAAATGTATTATGTACCATGATACTATCATACACTGGGGCTAGTTATATGGTGTGACACAACAGATAGAGGATGCATTAGGGTGCCATGACGGCATCACCGAGAGGGTATCATGAAAGATAGATTATTTTGTTGACAAAAATTATCCATCCCTCTTCCCAGATGGTTATTCAATGTTGATTAGAGGGGTATCATCTAATTATTCTTAAGTGTCTAGGAGAATGAAACAATTCTTGGTGGGCTCGACCCAATTATCAGATTATTAACTCTGTGTGGTGATTGCTGAAAAGGGGTGATAAGAAGTATGACTTGTGATATGACGTAAAGCTAACTACTCATTCCAAACAAAATCATGTTCTCATACCTCAGAAAATTATCCATTTAGAACTCCCATGTTACAATTATTTTGTGTCCATGGGACTTTGGACCATTTTATTGTAATAAACTAGTTATGGTTGGTTCTTTCCTTTTGTTATGGCAATAGATGAGGGTTGACTCATTAGGGTGTACGAGTGTCTGTTGTTTAGTTTCATTCGGTCACTTATAACTATAATAATAACTGAATACACTTATTCCATGCATTTTGGTTTTGGTTATGGGACTCCTCTTATGTATTTTAATTCCTTTTCACTTAATACTTTAGGGAAAAATTTGTATTATATATTTTTGTGATAACCGTTGATGTAGTGGAATCTATATTTATTATATTTTTATTCATTTATTTATGGATAGGTTCTATTTTAAAATGGTTTTCTAGGTGATTTTAGAATGTTTTTTTATATATAAAACCTTTTTTAGGATTTCATGACAATTTTGATTTGAGGAATTAGGTTTTATTCATGTTTTCATTAAAACATGTATCATTATTTACATTTTTAATTTTTTTTACTAAATATAGTTTTCTGTAGTTTTCAAGTAAATCAAAAAAGGATTCATCCTTATAAATAATACTCTCGAATTTTGTTTCCATATCAATTTTATAAAAATGTGAAATCATATTTGATAATTTATTTGAAAATATAATAAATATAATTTCTAATGAAATGTACTACAATGAGTCCTTTTTAGATCCTATAGTGTATGGTTTTTGTCACACCCGACATACACCTATGGGGGTATACAGCTTACATATATCATTTCTGTTTTCTAGTATCCTCTCTATTACATATTATTTTTGGATTTATTTTAGTTTTTTTAAGTACCATAAGTCATAGGATGTTATGTGTGGTTATGGACCATAATGAGGTAGATGGTAGTGGCTGTGTTGGTTTTTATTTTTGGATGTTGTGTGAATGAAATTGTCCTATTTCATTTTTTTTATTCTTGTACTCATTATATATTCTTCTATTGTATTTTATTTATATGATCCTCTTTTATATTTTGGATGGGGATTTATTTCATTATATTGTATCTGTATTTTTAATTTATTCTTATCTAGTTACTTTACTATACACGGTCATCAAATATAAGGATTCAAAATACTATTTATTTTATTAGTTTTGTTCTTATTTATCTGATTTGAGGGATAAATAACTTCAAAGTTATCTCTATTAATTCCTTGACACAAGCTTCCATCTTGTGGGGATACTCCCTTCAAACCATATAGAGATTGAATTTGTGTGTCCGAGTTAGGGGAATCAATGGTTGGTTCATTAAAATATATCAATCCAAATGTCAATAAGATTTTTATGTCCTACAAAATAGTTTGGTACATGTTTAATTAGTGGAATCACAATTACCCTATGCATTTCTCAATAAAATATAATTATATTCCTTGAATAGATGAATAAATACTAATCACTAGTACACAATGAACTAGATGATGTATACATCATATCAACTTTTTATCCAAAATAATGACATTTGTGTATCCCAAAAAAATATTCATGTTCCTTTATATAATAGTTTTATATTCATCATTATTTTAATGGGATGAAGTATCTAGTATTGTGAGGAGCATCTTATCAATCACTTATTATATGATCCTCACGTTGGGATGGACAGGGGAGTTTTGAGGACCATAAATGAGTGGTTTAAATTTTTTGGATTCAAAGGTACGTCTATTAACCATGAATTATGAATATAACAACTTCAAAACCCCATTAATACTAGAATATATATATATATATATGGAAAAAATATAATGGATGAAATATAAAAACTATATATCTTACCCCAGTTGAATAATCAAATAAAAACATTTAAAAATAATTTGATATAAATCATTGTTAAATAGTCAAAATAATTCAGATTCCAAAGGTATCCATGGATCCGAATCCACTGGTCACAATTAGTCTTCTTAATGCCTTCATTTGAAGGGAGATTTCCTAGTTTAAATTCACTTCCCTAATGAGATTATTCACATCTTCTTATTGTTTCCTAGTAGTTTTTACTATCATATCCTTATATAACAATATTAATATAATTAACATTGGATAATTAGTATACTAAGTTTTCATCATATTAATTGGAAAAAATATTCATTGCATTACATCCACGAAAAAAATACATGGATTATTTGTACCTGCAGATTAATGCATCCACAAAGTGATGTTATTCATTTCTTATCACTGACTCTCATGGATTGTATAAAGGATGTATTTGATGGAAAAATATGTTTAATATATAAAAATTATAATTCTTAAATGATCATTTGTCACATAACATAATTTCAACAATTCATTTTTAAATGGCATCGTTAAAAGTGGGTATTGCGAACAACCACCTCTACGAGCAAAGAGTTTATTTTTCATGAAAAACAATTATTGATTATAAAAAATGTATTTAATAATTATATATCATAATTATTAAATTTTTATGTTTCTTATATTTTTTCTTATCCTTATCAAAACTCATTCCCTTACTCTTTTAAACATTATAATATGTTACCATTTTGGTCGGTTTTATAACTTGTGTAAATGATGTTATCAAGAATATTTCATAGAAGATTATGATATGTAGTATAATGGTAAAATCTGATAACATTGATATAGTAATATATTATTATTATTCTATAAAGGTGTTTCTGATATCTAAAATATTTAATAATATATCACCTTTATATTATTAAACACATCAAATATTAGTACATAATGATTTCCATATTCAAAATCAATGTACATATCCTTGCCATAATTAAAATGGGTCATTATAAATCATTGAAAACATTTAATATTATATCAGAAATTTGCTACGAATAAGGATTATGATTCCACTTAGTTAGAATATATCTCTTCTTCATGAAGATCATATGAAACAAACAATCAAAAGTTCAAAAAACATGATAATGGAAGAAAACTATAATCAATTAATATATTTGTAATATATGGTTAAAATATAATAATAAAAGTGTATAATATTTTATTATGATTCTTAGATGAGTTATTAATATAGGTATTTTTATTATACATGAGGTTATATCATAGTCGAGTTATCAGGAATACATGGTAAGAGTTTTAATATCAAATATATCTCTTTCAGAAATTTTTTATTGTCACCTAATTAATTTTATGTGGTTTATATACTATCTATTTATGATATTATATCTTTTAGTACCTTTTTTATGGAAATTTATGTTAAATTTAATTATAACTCTTTCATTAGGATCTTATCTAAATCCTCCTTATGTTGTGGTGGTTTTTCATGACATAAATATTTTCTTTTAGTCATAATCACTCCATCTTGATATTAATCATTCATGATTGAATTAATCTACAATTAGATTATTTCTTTGGTGTAATTATGACTTATTTTTTGTCTAAATTCATGTTTCAGAACAAGGCCATCATTGTTGATGAATCTGTTTCTTTATAAAAAATGTAATTTTGTTACAAATAATCAACATATATATTTTAATGGATAATTTTTCAACATATTCATGTTTTTATATTACATATTTTTTACATTTCCTTGAGATAATCTCAAATTGTTTTTAAATCCAATGTTAATTTATCTCCCCTTAATTTGATTTTAAAAATGGTTTCTTATCCTTCTAATGATAAGGGTTTTTCACTAACGAGAATTTCAAATACATCAAATGATTTTTTTTCAGTTTTATTCTTCCCTTCTAATTCAAATTTTTACATATGATTTATTTATTTTCAAGATACCTAAATTGGGATATAATTTAGTTAAATATCTTAATAATTTTTATATTCATCTTACAAAATTGATTTCGGAAAGTTTCTTTATAATAAATTCTTTTTAAGATCTTATAAAAAACACTTTTTAAATAATTTTTTCATTTCACCACTATTTTCAAAGAATTCATCTTAAATAATGTAATAGTTCATAAAAAACCCTATAGGTTGAATTTTAAAATACTACATTTGGGTGATCATGATTTTGGTATCAAAGGATCATGTTTCTTTTATGTCATACCACATAGAAATGTTATGAAACCCAGTTTATTTCCATGGGTTATTTAGTATAAGATGAATGATTTGATTTTAAATCACCCTCATATAACTGGATAATGGTGGGCATGGTTCTATATCACCCTAAAATTAATTTGTTATGTTTTTATATATCATGAGATAACTATGGTAATCAATTAAGGAATTATCACTCCACTACAGAAACTAGGTACAGATGTCTGCTCTATTATTGGAATCAGGTAGTGATCCCTACATTACTATGGGAAGCCAACTCCACTATGAAATAA
Organism: Viscum album; assembly: GCA_963277665.1. Lineage (NCBI taxonomy): Eukaryota > Viridiplantae > Streptophyta > Magnoliopsida > Santalales > Viscaceae > Viscum > Viscum album. The sequence continues at coordinate 828,746,160 of OY728141.1, read as the reverse complement.
TTACCCAATTTTGTGTTTGTGCTATTTCATTTTCATGATATAATATATATTTAAAATAGAAGACAAATTATTATGGAATACCATGTTCTAAATATAATATTCATTGTTATGTTACAATTTATTGTATTGGTCAACATTATATGTTTCTTAAAAGACATGTTTTGTGTCATTTCTTGGGTTTTATATTTCTATTTCCTATTCCACAATGATAAATCATGTTTTATGACTATGATATATGATACTATGAACTTTTTATCTAATATTTCCCCCCTTTCACTTGTTTTCACTCATGTTTATGATCTAACAATCATGACCTGTTGATAATATTATATTATCGATAATTCACGCACACCCCTTTATTTTACATAAAATCCATAGGTTATGAACATGATTATATTATATGATATGTCAAAAGAGTGTCTATAAAATTTCAGTTATGGTGAAATGTAGACATGTGTTGTAAAATAAAATGTTTATATAGATAGAATCTAAAAGTATAAACACATCGACCCTCTAGTTGTGTGACTATGTGAGAGATGTATTATCTAAAACATTTATTCAATGTAATATTTATGTATATTTATATTGGATTTCCATAGTTAGTATCATATTAGGTTTTAGTTATTTTTAGATATTAGTTTAGTTACATTTATTATTAAGTTTAGAGAATGTTAGTGAAAACCCTATTGATGAATATATGTATAGGATGATATCATGAAATAATAGTGGAGTATTGATTATGTGGTTTTTTAGAAATACATCTCTATCTGGATATTGAATAGTGGATGTGGTTGTTGTACATACGTTCATCAGGGTAATCACCCCAAAATAGTTGGTTGAACAATGGCTCAATTATCACTCTAATGCATGTTGAGTAGGCCTAAGACTACGCAGGTGGATATAAACTCCCTGGGTATAATATTTGGATGATAATATGATATTTATGATTTGAAATGAAGGATAAATTTCATTGTAACGTTTGTTGTATTATGTTATGAAGCATAAGATAACCCGACTTAAATAAAGTTATCCTCAACTAATATTGATATTGGTTGAAAATAATGAACAATATTCCAACATGATAATTTAAATGAGAAAGTATTTTTCATGGTGCAATTAATATTATTACAACGATAATTCACAAATATTATTATGTTTTTTCACTCTTGTATACCCATATGGTTTTAGTAATTATTACAACAAGATGGAACCATTTTTGTGAGGTACAATGAAAATATTATCTTCACAAAAAAAACCATCATTATGGGATATATACTGAGAAATATATTGATTATTCTAGACCATCTATCATGAAATATGATTAAAAATATAAACTTGGTTGATGTCACAATTGTAGAAAAAAAAAGAGAGATTTGAATTACTAATAAAGATAATGTTGAAAAGATGATAAACAAAAACAATTTAAACTTATTATATGGAAAAAATATTTGAAGAAAAACCAAGGGGTATTTCTCAGGGGGACTGGAAGATGATTTACAAGTGGTAAATGAAGCTATCAAGCATCAAGATGCCAAGGGAAAATTAATATTTCAGTTTACACGAGAAATGAATATAGGTACGATCAAGGAGAATATATAATAATTAAATGTCTTATGTATAGATAACTCAACCATTATCCAATTAAATTCCCTAATATGTGGAAGAAACTATGAACTTACTATTAATGAAGAGGATTGTGTCAAATATTTTTCAAATACACTCCACTGTGAATTAATATATGTATAATAGTTCCATCACCCATATGACTTTTTGGATGTTTTCTTGGAACATAATGTTACTACCTTAAATGATTTTCAATTTATGGAATCCATGTATAGTTATGTTTATTATTTTTGTAGATATAAAATATATGAAATGATAATTTATTCCATAAAAATTGTTTTTATTTTTGAATTATGATGGATATCTTTACATTGAATCTAATTTAATTCGTAGAATATGAAAAAAATACATTCTTAATAAACAATGAAAATCTATTTGTGTATGGAAAACTATAAATTATCTAGGAATAATACTAAATCCTTCACACGGGATTTAAAACCAGGTTATGAATTACAATATCTCAAAATGGATAATGAAAATAAGAGTATTCTTGTCCTCTCAATACATTTGAGGTTCATATTTTATTGTAGATTTTATATTGAGAAATTAAACATTTTTTCCATAATTTATATGATAGGGTTTCATGGATTAGGGAACACACGGAATGCTGCAACAAAGGGGAAAAATATGGGTGGTTGTCTGTTGAAGTTGTTGATATAGATAAGGGATAAGATGTAGAAGGGTCATACCATTATGGTGGATGTGGAAACTATAGAAAGGGATATGAATGATCCGAATGTGGATATCAATAGGCCTTATATGGAAAGGGATTATTCCTTGTTGAATTAAATTTTTAAGAATTCATATCCCACCAACACCACCTAGTTGAATAAACATGGTTCACAAGATATAGATGTCTGTGGTGTAACTATTAAAAAAATAAAGAATCACATTTCATATCATCGCTAATTTATGATTATATGTCACTATAAGACTAAACCATGAACTCAAAAAAATCAGTCCTAACTCCAACCCATGATATATATTTATCTCCAATGGTTATGAATAATCACAATATTGATATTGTGCTAATTTTATGTGAAGACATGTGACTGATACTTAATTTGAATAATTAAATGTCATTTCATCTTATAGATAAACTTATCTGAAATATTTAATAAAAGATAATTAAAATTGTGAGATTGAAATTTTTCTAAAAAGGGATGTAACAACAAAATATTTCACCACGTAATGTTCGTAAAAAATTATATATTAAATAGTGCATTGAAGACAATATACTCAATTAAAATGAAAAAACTAGATAAATTTTGTGTATTAAATATAACATTTAAAACATGAATTTGAAATTAAATGGTATAAATTGAATTAACAATATGAAAAAATAAATAAATACTATAGGATAAAATAGAATCCATAAGAATGTGATTCCATATGAATTCCATTATATTATGCATGGAACGAAGGTAGATTCACTAGGGTTTTCCCTCAACGAATCTCAAGCTATATTTGACAAATTCATGCTTGAGTGAAATAATTTGTAGGAAAGGATTAAGCTTATAGAGAAAACTGTAAAATCCATGAAATATAAATCATCACAAGTGTTTGAACTACCAGTTTTATAAATCATAGATCTTATACGAAGGTTATAAGGGTGATTTCATATAGGAAATAGTATGATATAAACATGTAATTTTAATATATATTTTTGAATGTGAAAATCAATATAAAATGACATTTAAAAATAATACATTTTATTTTACTAGTTATGTGATCCAATATTAAACTAAACTTATTTAACAATCGGATATTAATATACAAAATTTTAAATTTTCATCCATGGAATATATATTATTGAAAAATAAATAAAAATACATTAACATTATCCTTATAAATAAGATTTTTCTAATATTTATTATTTCGTGCCGTATGCCTTTAAACTGTAGAGATTTTTTATGATATTTATAAATTTAAAAATCAAAATATTTTCATTTTTTAATTCCTCAAATTAAAATTTATTCATTATCATTTTTTATAAAAATATTATTTTTTTAGTCAAAAAATAAAGGGTTTTGCAAAAATAATATTTATTTATTTTACCATTAGTTATGAAAAAACTAGAATAATGGAAAAAAATTAGGTAATAATATATGAATTTATAGAGTAAAAATATGATTTTAATATATTTTCTGAGAATATAAAAATCCTCTCTTGATTTTTTAGAACTAAATTAAAATGTGAGTTTAATAAAAACTATTTTTGGTGATTCATTTGAGTCCATCATTTTAAAGGTGATATTTGGTTTTAGATTGAAATTAAACCCTAATACCTTTTATTTGAACTATAATAATTCAATTAATTATATTATAATCAATAAAAATGATAATTTTATCTTATGTAAAAAATTAATGCCAAAGAAATTATTTATCTCAAAAATGTTTTCACTTGATTTGGTATGTATATATTTATAAAAAAATTTCAATGTATTATATATTTTATAGGATAAATGACTTAAGATTTTAAATAATACATTTTAAATTAGGTAAAATCATAAATATTAATTTTTTTATAGAAGAAATAGTTTCTAAAGATAACTTTTCCCATGGTAAATGTAAACTAGGATAAAAGTTTAAATGTTAAATAAAAAATCCATAAAACAATCAAGGATGTTTAAACATGAGTGGTTGTTGTTAGTTTCAACCCAAAATCGCTTTTCTATAAAATTTATTCAATTTTTAGGGCATTATTAAATAACATAATATTTTAAAAGAACACTATGTTCTTAACATATACTTTCATGAACTATCCACTAGGGCCCATTCCATGACTACCCCATGCCCACGTTCCATAGGCCAGGGGTAGGCGACTAGAACTAAAAGGCATATTCTCTAAAATGGGAAGGAATTTCTATTATAACCTGTAAACTCAAAAAAAACCAAGAACACGCCAATATATGAACACATGTAATCTTTATAGTAAAAAAGAGTTTATACAGTAAGCCAAAGGGCTGAGAATACTATGCCAATAGAAAAGTACATGGAAAACTGAAAATCACAAGTAAAACTGGGATGTACAAGTAAACTGGAATGTTCATGTCAAATCCTGCCAAGGATCCTACGTGAAGGGTTGCTATAGGTCTCGAAGAGTCATCTCTGTGGTACACCTTGTCTAATGTCCACCTCCGAGCTACCTCAAATCCTGGTACCCTCATCCTCTGTCACATTTTTTTGTCTTCTACACCAAATACAACAAGGTATGGTCATAGCTCGTGCGGGGGTGAGTATAAAAATACTAAGTAGGGACCTCAAGGCCCTCAATGGTTTCACCAAATCCATAAAGGATATACCAAAAATAATGTAAACAACTAACAACCATACTTAGGTATATTCCCATTCATATACATAAGTTACCAATTATAACCATCTCATCCATGAGTAAATGCAAGGCCTAACTCTTTTATCCAAAAGCTCAACTGTTTCACAGAGGAAAGATTACCACGAAGGTAACACACCCAAGGTAAGTACCACAATGACCAAGCCACATATAATAACACTAAAAAGGTATCACCAAAAATGTATGTACCACAAAGAAGAATACCACAAAGGAATGACTTATCTCACAACATGTATAACTTAGGTACAATATCATGGATGATTAGATGTAACTAATGAATCATCTTTTTCTATTGAGAGGAAGAACCACATAGGATCTTAAATCATGAGACCCATGTAGGATCCTAGTACAACAGACCCACATAGGATCATAGAGTAGTCCCATGTGGATTCCTAGAGCAGATCCATGTGGGATCCTCGAACACAGACCCACATAGGATCCCAAAGCACGGACCCACATAATATCTTTTTCTCATGTTACAGCTAGCCATGGGGTTCCATCACTAAGCTAGCTTGATTTGGGGAGGTTCAACTCATCAAGACACATGTCGATACTCCAACTACCATGAAGTCCGACGAAGAAGTATCCTAAGGGACAACCACATAAAAGGGGGCTAAACGCAATAGACGGTGTGTCAATTGGACACCCACTATGTAAGTTATTGTCCTTTTTGTCAAGAGGCTCTATTGGATTCATGTTCGATCAAACCAATTTGTACACCAACATTACTCTAAACACATGTGGTTTATACCAAATGAACTGTATTGATCCAATGTTACTGATGTCGCAGATGGTTTATCAAATAGAAGATCAAAGCTCATGTTATTGTCAAAAGAGTAGAAAGGGGTCGAAGCTGGTCGGGGTCCGGTCCGACCCAGTCTGACCCTGGGTCCAACCTAGACCAGCCCTCAAGCGCGGTCCAAAGGAGGCCCACGGTAGTGCGGCCCCGCGGTGGGGTCTTCCCTACCTGCCTTCAAAGGGGGGAGGCACCCCACTTTTACCCTGAATGGCTGGGCCATTCGAGTTTGGTAGCTGACTGTCTGGTGCTATGTGGCACCGGCAGCAGCCACACGGGACCCCAGGTCTGGCTCGGCTCCCGGACTAGTCGGGTGGCCAGCCCTCTTACGCAGCGTGGTTGTGCGTCGTGCCACCACTGGTAGTCGGCAGTGAGCCGGACACCCTCCTTCATCACCACGACCTCATGTCGTAGCCCCTGCATGCTGAAGGCACGGATACGCGCTGCCACCTTCTTCATGTGGACAGCCAAGCTCTAATCATTGTGCTTGCTCCATCGCGTCCGACAAGACGCAACCATTCTCAGGCAGTGCGGTCATGCCACTTCCATCGTCGCGACTGGACGGAGTGTTGGCCACTTCTTCCGAGCCCATCCGGCGCCAGTCACTGACACCGATTACCGACGACGTGCCACAGGTCACTAGGCGCACCCCATAGGCCCATTCGTTATTCCTAAGACTCTTTTACTTGTCTAGAGTCGTCTCCATCATTTCAAGACCATCAAAATTCAAAATTGTTGCAAAGAGGTCGAGCCATGTTTTTTTGTCCCACACACTCCACGTTAGAATAGTATCAATCGACAGAGATGTTCTAAATTCTATAAGGATGACAAGAATGGGGTAAGGGTTATATAAATAAAACAATACTTACCTTTATTTTCCAAAGGAGGAGGCATGTGGGAGAAGAAGAAGTTTTTGAAGAACGTCGACATTCATTACATCCACAAGATACTTCTGATCTAATCTTGGTATTGGTTCCTTGTTCTTTGTTGGATATAGTTCTCCCCTAGTTCTACACGGTTCTCCCAACCCTCATTTTCCAAAAATTTCCACTATGGAAATGAAGATCCAACATAATTAAAAGAGTCTATCAATTAATTAATTTTGAAAAAATTAATAAATGGAAGTTGGCACAATTAATTAATTGAAGTTGGCATAATTAACCACGGAGAGTTGAATGGGTTTATCACATTAAGAGGGGATTGGGTGGTACCACCACCATGTATTCAAAAAGAGAGGTTTCAAAAAAAAAGAAAAATAAAATGCTAATTATTTTATTTTTATTTTCAATGAAAGAATGAAAAATAGACTTCCTCTCTCAACCTACTGTAGTTGAGGTAATGGTCATATTAAGTGAATATGAGAAATGCAAGTTCAACGGTTTCTTCATATTACAATTCTGAGTACTGGTTCTAAATATAAAAAAACCTTCTCACATGATTACTGAATGTACATAAGAAACTTCAGAAAAACATTTTAGGCTCTCCAATCCTCAGTATCAAGTACTACTAGAAAATAAAGGCTCGAATATTGCAATATAATTTTTTTTTAAAAATACATAGTATTTATGGGTCATTACATTCTCCATACTTTGGGGATTTGCATCCTCAAAAGCCACATCACAAAAACTAGGAAAACAAGTGGGGGTACTGAGCATGAATTTGATCCTCCTTCTCTCACATTCTCTCCTAGTGGTTCCAATGCTACCAATGTACACGCACTAAAGGTATCGATCTCCCATGAATGAATCTCTTTTGATGATATTCAATCTCTACAAGAACCTCTATAAATGTCACCCCATCGTCGATGTCCAACTTTTCGTGGTCAATGTCATGAGTAGGATCATGGATGTATCTCTTCAGTTGGCATACGTCAAAAATGTCATGCACCTAGTGCAACTGAGGGGGAAGTGCAAGGTGGTAAGACACCTTACCAACTCTACTCAGGACCTGAAATGTTCCAATGAATGTGTAGATAACATGTCGTCCCGGCCAAATCTCTGCAAACCTTATCGATGTGAGACCCATAGAAAGACATGGCCACCATCCTCGAACAACAAAGGACTATGTATCCTTCCGGCATATGACCTTTCTCTACTCTCTGCAGTCTTCATCCACTTTTGGATGATCTGCACCTTCTCTGTGGTAGACTGTACCATATCTGGTCCCACGAGTGCTGACTCCCCTGGGTCAGTCCAACACAAAGGCGATCAACAAGGTTAGTCGTACAGAGCCATGAATGGTTCCATCTCAATGGTGGTGTGATAGTTGTTGTGGAATGAAAACTCTACAATTGACAAGTGATACTCCTTGTTTCGAATGAAGTCGAGGATTCAAGCATGAAACATGTCCTCAAAGGCCTGAATGGTCCGCTCAGTCTGGACATCCATCAGATGATGGACGGTGTTGATCCAACGAAGCTGCATCCTGAAATCCTTTTAAAACCCCTTCCATAGCTGGGAAGTGTAATGGGCATCACATTCGGAGACAATCGTCGAGGGTATTCAATGTATCAATAAAATATTCTACACATAGAGGATTCACATGCTCTCTACTAAATCCTACTCTCTGATCATTATGAAGTGGTCCGACATGGTGAGTCAGTCAATGACCACCCAGATAGAATCTTGACCAGAGGACATATGTTGAAGTCCTATCACAAAGTCCATCGATATTCCTTCCCACTTCCACTTTGAGACCTATAAAGGTTGAACTAATCCTATTGGTACCTGATTCTCTACCATCACTTACTGACAAGTGATGCATCGAGAAAGAAACTCTGAAACTGCTTTTTCATTCTCGGACACCATTGCTGTCATCAGAGGTCCTGGAACATCATATCCACTCATGGATGTACCTTTATAGGGAATGTATTGAACTCACTCAACACTTACTCTTGAAGTGACACCGGTACCATGGTATTTCCTATGAAGAAGATGACGTGCTCCCTACCTTCTAAAAATCCATCAGGTGCCTTGACTATGGATATCTAAACACATCGAGCCTCATAGTGAGTGTCCCCACACTACACCTCCCTGAATTGATGAAGGAGTGGGGGAGTGATTGTAAGAGAATGAATAAAATTTTCTCCACCTTGAACCACAATGGATATCTACAATGAGGTCAGATTCTATGTCACCTCACCCAGCAGTTGTATACCGGATCATCTTTAGAGTGCATCATCTACAACGTTCCCCTTCTTATAGACTATCTCAAAGTCATAGGCCTGGGGAAACTAAATACCACACCATTGACTCAGTTTCTGGTCCTTCTAGGAGAAGATATACCTGAGAATATAGTGATCAGAATAGACCGTAAAACGCTCTCTTATCAGATTGTGTCGCCACATCTTCAAAGTGAAGACCACTATTGCTAACTCAAGGTCATGGGTATTGTAGTACTACTAATTTTGTCTCAGTTGTTGAGAACCATATGTGATAACTACTCTCTCCTGCATCAGGACACATCCAAGCCAGGTCGCAGATGTGTTGTAGTAGAATACGTACCCAATTCCCTCCTCTAGAAGCTTTGTGAGGGGGACACTAGTCATCCTCTTCCTCAACTCTAGAAAACTCCACTCGTATCTATCTGACCACATGAAGGGTTCCCCATCTTCGTCAATGCTGATAAATATGTTTTATCATTATAGAAATGTGTCACAAATCTCTGGTAGTATCCGGACAAACCAAGGAATGTTTGTACCTCCATCACACTTATAGGTGGCTCCCAAGAATGTACTGCTTCAATCTTCACTAAATCCACCGCAACTCTAGCCTCTGAGATGACATGTCCTAGAAAGTGAATCTCTTGGATCCAGAACTATCACATTGATAGCTTACCATAAAAATGGAACTCTAGAAGTGTGTCCAGAACTATCTGCAAATGATAGGGATGCTCACCCTCGGTTGCTGAGTAGATCAGAATGTCATCGATGAAGACTACTATAAAGCGATCAAGCTACGGCTGAAAGATCTTGTTCATGAGTCCCATGAACATTTCTAGAGCATTGTTCAGGCCAAACGACATGAACAAAAACTCATAATGGTCATACCAGTATTTGAAATTCATCTTCTGCACATCCTCATCTCGTACTCACAGCTGGTGATAACTGGATCTCAGGTCTATCTTTGAGAACCACCGTGCTCCCATTAGCTGAGTGAAAAGGAAATCAATTTTCAAAATTTGGTACCTATTCTACATGGTCACCTTATTTAAGAGTCGATAGTAAACACAAAGTCTTATGCTCCCATCCACCTTTTTAATGAACAAAATCGGGGCTGCCCAAAGAGAAACACTAGGCCGGATGAACCCCCTCCCCTCTACGTCCTCCAGCAGAACCCGCAGCTCCCGAAGCTCTACAAGAGCCATCTGATACACTGGTGTAGATATCGATGTCGTCCTGGGGTACATGTCAATATAAAATTCCACCTCTTTGCATGATGTTTGTCCAGGAACATCATCAGGGAAGACACCCACGTACTGCTCCACCACTACATGTTAACTCGTACTCTCCACATCAACAACTTCAAGGGTAATGTTAGCAACTGATGAGTGATTGACTACACCCTCATCCAGGTAAGTCCATCATGTTCTTCAAAGTATCCCTTCTCATCAGTGAAGGTAAACCTTTTCCTAGCCGTGAAAACACACCACACTTTGCACCTAACATGGTCAATTTGAGAATGGACTGTAGATAACCAGTCCATAACCATGATGATGTCTTAAGGTATCAATGCCGCTACTAGAAGATCCCATCCGAAGCTCTCGCCTCCTAGATTAATCTCACATTGCCGACACTAGTGTGGAATCATTGAATCCTCTCCCACAGGAGTCACTAACTATAAGGATCGAGCCAACAGCTCCACTAGAACCTCCGAGATTGGAACGAGGGAAGTGTAAATAAAATAATGACTGGAACCTATGTATATAAGTACTATAGTGAAGGTGTGGTAGACACAAATCATTCCTCATATCATCTCTAGAGTTCCGTGGTCATAGGCCTCAACTGCCTGGAGCTGTGTTTTCCCTTGTCCACCTGCTCCCTATGGCCGGGGAGGACTGGCTTGTTTTTGAGGTGGTAACCCCTCAAATCATCACCCACCAATAGTTGCATGGTCAACTACTCTTCCATGTATAACTTCTCCCTCCAGACCTCCTCGGTCGAACCTCTGTCTCTGCTTGGGTAGTCCTTCGACCATCTGCTGATCATCCGTACGGTTGGTTAGTCTATCATGATCCATGTGACCCTTCTCTCAGTATGTGTAACATTGTCTACTCCTCGCATAACTGGCTCTATCTTGGGTGTCCCACACAACCGACTTGGAATCATGCGGTCGTCCACATGTAGGTCTGGTCCTCTAGGACCTCTACGACATCTTTCTGTTGTCATCTTCAAAAGACTTTGTTATAAAATTCCTGATGGTGGGTCTCATTTCTGGTGACTACTCTTCAAGAAAACTCTCTAATTAGAGGGATATCTCTATCACCACTACATGTGTCGGAATGATGAGAAAATTCATTGAATCCCCAATCTCTAGCCATAGACCCTGCTCAAAGGATTGATCCCTGAATAATGGATCCTATACAATATCATAGGAGTAGCTCATGAGGACGGTCAACCTTAATGATTAATGAGCCACAATCATGCGGCCCTGCTTCAGAAGTGGATGCTCTTGTATGCGCACTGTGGGAATGGTCGTTGGGATATACTCTTCCTGAAATGGCTCTCAATATCTTCCAAGAGAAGTGTCACATCATTGTGAACCTTGAGCATCAAGCTCCACCATCTATCTGAGGCTTACTATAAGATACTAGCGATAAAGATCACCATGAGATCAGATGGCATCCCTACTTGTCAAAAGACTCTCACCACGGCCTTCAGAAAGTCCTTAGCCGCCTATGGGTTTGTTTCACACATCAGCCTGGGAGGCCTCTGGCACTGGAACTTGGGCATCGTGCTCAAGAAGCATGCACTCTCCACCGCTGGGGTAGTTGGCATCAGTGGTACAATGGGTATTGGTACTTCTAGTACCTCTTCTAGTGCCTCTACTGATAATGGTCCCTGAACCAAGGCCTCATCGCTTGATGGGTTGTCATGGAATTCTCTACCCGAAACCTGTTCTTGTTTTCTTTGTAGAGGCATCCTAAAAAAACAGGTGTGCCATAGTCAATAAGTTATACCTTGTGGGATGACTCAAAGGGAACACAAAGAAAACTTTTCAAAAAACAGACACAATAAGTGTTTTCTTGCACTGAGTCAGAAATCAGTCATCATGGTCCGAGTGTATGGATATGCCGGCAACCGCACCAACACTAGATTCTCTAAACTGATAACCACACTAATAACAGTTAACACTATTGCTATTAAAAGATTAGAGTCCAATGTTCTATGGTATAACTAACTCCTATGACACTAATTTTTTCATGACCCATCCCATAGGTCCTGTGTTGTGACTCCTCGAAGCCTTCCTTCCATAGGCCAGGGGCTGGAGACTAGCACTGAAAGGTGTATTCTCAAAAATGGGAAGGAATTGCCTTTATAACCTATAAACTCACACAACCCAACCACACAACATGATACGAACAAAATTAAACTGTAGAGTAAAAAGAGTGTGTACAGTAAGAAAAGGGGGTAGAATTCAAGACCAACTAGAATGTACAAGGAAAAATGAAAAGTAAAACTATAACCGGGAAGTAAAAGTAAACTGAAACAGTTCATTCGAACACCCACAAAGGATACTTCCTAATGGGTAGGTACAACTCTTGAAAAATCATCCTTGCGGTATGCTTTTCCTAATTTCCACGTCTGAGCTACCTCCAGTCCTGGTACCCTCATCCTAAATCTGCAATGTATGTCGTCTTCACAAAAAACAATAAGGTTTGGATATAGCCCATGCAGAGGTGAGTATAACGATACTTATTACGGACCATGAGACTCGAAAAGGTCTCACAAAATCCCCAGAGGATAGACCACAAATCATGTAAACAACTAAAAACCTTACTTAGGTAAATTACCATAAATATGACTAAGTTATCATGTAAACCCATCTCATCCAAGAGGAAACACAAGGCCCAACAATTTTAGCCAAAAGATAATCTGTTCCATAGATGAATGATTACCATGAAGGTAATGCCTCAAAGGTAAGTACCACAAAGATAAATCCACATAGAAAAACACTACAAAGGTATCACCACAAATGTATGTACCAAAAAGGTAACACCACAAAGAAGAATACCATAGAGGTAAGACTCAGCTCAAACTAGATATAACATAGGTACAGTAGTAATGATTATTAGATGTATCTACTGAATCATGTTACTCTGTTGAAAGGTAGACCCGCATAGGATCATGAATCACTTGACCCATGTAGGATACTTGTATAGAAGACCCTATAGGATCATAGAGTATTCCCAAGTAGATTCGTAGAGAATATCAAAGTGGGATCCTTAAACAATGACCCACGTAGGATCCCAAAGAACATACCCACATAGGATCCCTTTCTCATGTAATAGACTGCCACTAGGTTCTTGCAATATGATTGCTTGATTCTAGGAGGGTCTGCTCCTCAAGCCATAGTTCAATACTCCAACTGCCACAATGTCCTATGAAGATGAATTACAATGGACCTCTACATAAAATGGGTCTAAACGCAATAGTTGGTATATCAATCGGATGCCCAGTCTGTATGTTATTGGCCTTTTAGTCATGAGGACCCGTTAGATTCATGTTCGATCCAACCAGGCTGTACCCCATCTTTATTCAAATCTCAAGTGGTGTATACCAAAAGGACCATCTCGATCAAAGGTTTCTAGCACCATATATATTTCTTCAAATGGACACATGTAGCTCATGTTATAGTCGAATGAGTCGAAAGGGGTCAATACTGTTTTAGGTCCGGTCCGACCTGGTCGGATTGAACCAGACCGACCCTTGTCTGGCCCTAGGTCTGACTCAGCCTGCAGGGTCTAAGCCGACCTACTGGGTCCAGCCCGGCCCACTTGTTGGCCCACAGGAGCACCGCGGCTATGTGGCCCCACTGTGGGGTCCTCCCTAGCTTCCACCTAAGGAGTAGGCGCCCCCTGAGTACCCTAAACGGCTGGGCCATTCGGGTTGTGTAGCCGATCGGCCGATGCCACGTGGTGCTGGTAGCTGACACGTTGGACCCCAGGTCCCACTCAGATCCCCGGTTGACTGTCTAGCCAGCCCTCCTCTGTGGATTTGTCATGCGATGTGCTACCCATGGTGGAAGGCAGCGAGCCGTCCACCTTGCTACACCATCGCGACCTCGTGTAGCGGCCCCTGCACATTGGCGACGCATACACGGGCTGTCGCCCCCTTCATGCGGCTGACTGAGACCTGACTGTTCTCTTTCCTCAATAGCGGTCGACTATATATGGCCCTTCTCCGACGGCGCAGTCACATCACCACCACCGTCGTGGCCGGCCGGAGTGTCTGCCACCTCTCCCGAGCCTTCCAGCACTAGTCGCCTGCATCGATCACCCGCGACATTCATATGGTCTCTGGGCACGCCCTGGTGGCCAGTTCTTCATTTTGAAGACTCCCACACTTGTCGCGAGACATCACCATCAAATCAAGACATTCAAAATTTACAATGGTTGTGGAGAGTTCGGGTTCTGTTTCATTGGCCCGCACACTCCACATTAGAATGATATCAATTGAGATAGATGTTCCTAATTCATGAATGATGAAAATAACGAGGAAAGTGGTATACAAAAAAACAATCCCTACCTCAATTTTCCAAAGGAGGAGGCACGAGGAAGAAGATGACATTTTTGAAGACTGTCAGCATTCATCGTTTCCACAAGATGCTTCTAATCCAGGATATGGGTTGGTTCCTCGTTCTTAGTTGGAGAAAGTTCCTCCACGGTTCTCTCAACCCTCCTTTTCCAATAATTTCACCAAAGGAAATGAAGAACCGTCATAATAAAAATAATTCTATCAATTATTTAAAGCTATAAAAATTAATTAATTTAAGTCGACACAGTTAATTAATTGATGTTGGCACCATTAACCATGTATATTTGAAAGGTTTTCCCACATTAAAAGGGGTTTGGGTGGTCCCCACCACCAAGAATTCAAAATTAGAAGTTTCAACAAAATTTTTTAATTAGTTTATTTTTATTCTTCCACGAAGACTGAACACCTAAATTCCTACCTTGACCTACTGCGGTCAAGGTGAAGGTATTCTTATGCGAATATCGGTGCTGTGAGTTCAACAGTTTCCACAAATTTAAATTCTGAGCACCGGTTCAAAAGTTAAAAAACCCTCACACACGCTTAATGAATGTACTTAAGTAACTACAGAAAAACATTTCGGGCTTTCAGGGCCATGGAATGAAGTACAATCAGAAACTACAGACTCGAATATTTCCACATATTTTTTTAAAATAAAAATTACATCTAATTTTTTGGCCTTTACATATACAACACACAACACCGAGCTTAAACAATCCATGAAAAATTATTAATTTATATAACCATTATAACATGATAATTAAATTAGAATGTATTTATAGGATTAACTAAATTATTAAATATATAAAAATATCCTAACAAACATAAATTTATTAAAAAAGTATTATGAAATACACACCCAAATTCAAATAAAGATGTTTTATTCTTAAAAAACACAATTTCTTCATAAATTATATTTTTTCATATTTGTATGAAAATTGTATAACCGAAATATTTAAACAATATAATATTAATTTAATAAATGAACTAAATTTTAGAAACTACCTATCAATATTTACTTATGGTAAATTTTGGGACTTTACTAAAATGATTGAATTTTTAGTTAATAGTTAAAATTACCAAATATTCGAATACATTAATTTTTTTAATAAATAAATTGATTTAAAAGACTCATAATTATATTTGGTTTAGTCTTGAAAATTTTTATGAAACATTTTATTTATAATAATCTAATTAATTTTATTTTAATTATTAATTTTCCTGATTTGGTTAAAATTTTATTTTTATGCTCAAAAACAAAACTTCTAGATAACTATATCTAACTACAAAAATATTATTGATTTAAAATAATTAAAATAATATTTAATATGTAATTAATTATATAATATTTATAGATTATTTTCTATATATATGAATTTAAATTCATATAAATAAAATTATTAGTAATATATTTAATTAAAAGTCATACTTTCCATGAAAAATTAATTTATATGAAGAATCGTGTTTAATTTCACTTTGCAATTTTAATTTTAAATTATATTAAACCAATTATATTTATTAAATTTGATAAAATGTTTCTAGTATTTTTAATATTAATAATTAAATTTACATAATAAGTTTAACTTAATTTTTAGTCTTTTTAAATAGTAACTCTAGTAAATATTTATTACCACTGTGTGGATAAATCCTGAAAATAATGTTAGAAATGATTTTATAAGTACTAAAAATTTATCCAAAAACTAATATTTATCATTTTAAATTCTTGGAGATTATCCAATTCTATTAAATTATTAATTATATGGCCACTTTGTGATGTCATAGATATGGATTCCACTAAAAGTGACCTGAGCCCAGTGTGCCACATGCCCTCAAGCAAATATCCCCAAATTCTAGAGGCTATCCACTAGTTGCAAAGACCTAGGGTGTGTAAATGGGTTGAATATTCCATCTTTACAATATTTTTTATTAGTGTAATAGCTATAAAATGGCCTAATAGTGGAAGAAATAGTGTAAACAAAAGGTATGGTAGAAATAGAGAAAATAATATCAATAACAGAATATATTATAATAACTAATGATGATATATGTCATGTCACTCGAAAATAAGAATAGTTTAATATAATTCAACAATAATAACATTTTTGTAAAAATATAATGTGAATAAATACTTCCCCATGATTTTTGATCACCTTCTTGATTGTTTCATATCATGCCCTATCTTAATCAACACACAATCAAGTGTTTGAAGCATGTTGATTCCCATTATTAGCACCTTCATACATTTGATCTGAATAGGTACCAAAGCAATCCTAATTTGGTGTGATATAAATCTCATTAGGCCACCACCAATGGTGTCTATAAAATCCATTGCATCTAATATAAACTGAAATAGTGTGCATACATTAATA